>CM060928.1:743728865-744989698 GCA_030765085.1 Allium cepa
TTAGAATTATTTTACACTGCTGCAAACACGACCTGAGTTCATATTTGACGCATCGTATCTCACTCATGTTTCATCGGAATGGGTTGATTCTATTTTTAAAAAGGAGTTTATGTTACCTATTTTGTACATGTCAAATTCCAGCAAAATCCGACATCGTTTGATTTGTGGTCGAGGATCTGGAAGTTAGACCCAGGCAGATATTCTTTTGTACTTAGAATTATTTTACACTGCTGCAAACACGACCTGAGTTCATGTTTGACGCATCGTATCTCCTCCGTCTTACGTCGGAATCAAGTGATTGTTTGCAGTTTTGAAATACAAGTATTGATCTTTATTCATACCAAATTTCAGACCATTTCGATCTCGGTAGCACATAGAATTATATTGATAAACTTTGACGTAGGACATGTTTTGTAATTGTTGCTATGTTGAATGTTTTGATTGATTTCGGCAATTCCTATTTAACAGTTTTGCTCGTTGATTCGTGCCAATCTTACTTTGCTATGAGAATCATGCTTGGATTTGTAACTCCATTTCAGTGTCCGTATCAGTGTGCGTATCCGTGCCATCTCCTATTTTCTCTAGCCTCAAAGGGTGAGTAATTACTCACGATTAATATTCTTTTATTTATTAAATTTGATTTCAATTGAAACGACAATTGAAATATGCTGCTGTTAGTTGTTTATACTGTGATGACTGCTATTATCTGTATCTGTTCACCTATGACACCTGACACCATTATCTGTTAATTATTTATGGGATAATAATACAGTTTGGTTGATAAATTGATTGATTGATTGTTGTTTGAATTGGATGTTAATTATTATTGTTAAGTGATAATTGAATTGCAAGTTAAATTTGATGTAGAATAGTTAACAAATTAAAACGGATTATATATGACAAAAATTTGATTAGTTAAATTTGACCCTTTAATTGTCGTAGAATTTGATAAATTGTACTTTGAACTTTGAACGTAGTTTGTATTAATTGTTGAAGTATTAAACTGAAATTGAAATTGAACGACAAGTGAAAACCGGAATGTAATAATCTTTAATCTACATGAAATGATAGTGTAGATTATAGGAATAATTATATTAATTCGCACAAATAACAATGCGAATTAATACGATTATTTCGGGATTATTTAAAATTGATTATTTGAATTGTGTTTGATTGTTGTTATTGCTTGTTTATTTACTTTGACACCATCCCAGTTATCACACTGCAAGTTCCCTTTGTTATGTTTTGATTTTCGAATTGGAATCGGGTTGAAATGATAAACACCCAAATGAACTTGACTTAAGATAGAGAATTAAATAAACCCTATTGGTCAATAATTTGATTTAAAATAAAATAAAAATTTTTATTCGAATAATAAGGTTTGAAATAAGATTGGAACATAAATTTTGAAAAAAAGAAAACGTTAATATTGAAATCTGAAACAAGATATTAATGTAATAACCGATGAAAGGACGTTGTTTTGAAATGAATTATTTGAGAATAAATTTGGAATTGTTAATAATTAAGTTGAAATTAGTAATAGTTAAGTTTGGAATTATTAATGAATGAGTTTGAAATGATTTAATAATTAAGGTTGAATTTATAAGTAAGTTTGAAATTATTAAGTTTTGAAATTATTAATAATTAAGATTGAAATTATTTATTAATTGCATAAGATTGAATTATTTGATAACTGAATGAAAATTGAATTCTTTGATAAGCAAAATTGAACTTTTGAATAAGTGAATTTGAACTTCGTAAATATTTAAAATTGGGATTCTTTGTTAATTAAGTTTTGGAAATTATTTAAGCAAGTGAATAAATGAAATTGAATTTCTTTGACAAGAAATAAAATGCGTTTCATTGAAATAAATGTAAGAATTGTAATTTAAGGAATTTGATTTGACAAATTTAATTTAATTTAATTTGTAAGTTTGATATAATGAAGTTAACTTAAGTGATTATTTTAATGACTTGGAAATTAAAAAGAATTGTTTTGGATGTTAAATTAACTTAAAGAATATTGAATAAAATCGATAAATAAGTTTAAATTGATTTGAATGTTGAATTTAATCATTTAAATGATTTTCGGAATAAAACTTATATATGAACTTGAATCAATATTTGAATCGTTTAAATAAAATTGAATTGTAAGACTTTGAAATGGTAATTTGGGAGTTTTGAAACGTAGATTTTGGAAATTGATTTTTGAAAGACAAATGAAATGATAGTTTATGAAGTCTAATTGAAATTGAATGTGATTGATTGTTTTGAAATATATTAAATGACCAATCGGTGTAATAATACGTAGTTATTAAAGAGACCGGGATCGGATATGGACATACTCTCTGTCGATACCGAATACCACTTTAATAACTATTTTACGTGGAGTGTTGATCCAGAATGAAGTGGATGGTTTGGTGAACGCGTTGACTGAAGAAAGAGAACGATATTGGATGACCCCTGACATGACTAAAACAGGAGCCGCGCCGGGCCATTGAGGTTCGCCACCTCTAGCGGACACACTTCTTCGATACCATATCTATTACTTTTGTGATTCGATTTGGGTGCACCCCTCGATTTGGGAGTGTTGTTTCGCGGTGTTGAGGTAGCTGCTGGCTATGCTCAACATCAGTCCGGATCACGCAACTACTAGTATCCTAGTTGGTATCGCCTCATGTACCTTGTCATACTGATTATCCTATTCGCGACCACTACGTTTTGATTTGTACCTTGAGTATATGGATTGCCCTCTGGTGACTTCCGGTTTTGGGGAAACTACGGTCTTGTATATGCTTTTGGGAATATAAAATGTGTTAAGGGGAATTATGGTAACGCCTTAACGCTATTTTGATATTTTATATTACTAATAGACATTATCTACTTAGCGTACATTACTACCTAGTAGATAGTTTAGCGGATCCTTAGAGGATGGTTATTCCAAACATCCTTTGAGTTACTTGTATTTCGATTGCTATTTCACTTGAGTTGGATTTATTGATATAAGAATATTAATCCTGACTCGAGTGTCTTGTGTTTTGCTTTACGCTCGGGTCAGACTGAGTGTACCAGTATTCGAGGCTCTCCTTTGGAGTTGGAGCTTTGCTTGAAGATCCAGCCATCTACTCTGCTTTCAGTATTCGATGATTCTAGTGATGTATTCTGATTTATATCTGATGTATCGTATTACTCTTTTGTTGTAAACTCTGATGCATCTTATATATTTACATAGTAGCTTCATGAACTACTATCTCTTTATTTCCGCTGCATATTATTACTCTGTGTCTGTGATGCTGTGACTATTTATTTACTGTATATCTCAGTTTTGCCAAATTTAAATTAACAATTCGGTATTTTGAATTATTCAAGTCCGACATGTGCGGATGCGAATAGTCCAAAATAGCGGGTCGTTACATAATGTTAATTAAAATTAGGGTTGTTATAGATTTCCCTCCTTAAAGAATTTAATCTCGAAATTACAATAAGTTACACATATTAAACATAAAAACATAGATGTACAACATACCATTTGGCAAGTCAAGATAAGTATCCTTAATACTGCCCTCTGTTTCTCAAGGATAGCCTCTCTCGTTGTCACTCCATTTGACCTTAACTAACCAAACTCTCTTATTCCTTAGCTTCATCTCATCCCTAGCCATTATATGAACTAGATGTCCAACTATGGTAATATCTGTTTCCACTACTAAGTCTTCCAAAGAAGTTGGAATAATAGTAGCGTCTGGTTCTCAAACAATAACCTAGGTGTCAATTTCCCTAACCAAGTTTCCCAATCTTTTCTATAATCAGAAATGGTCCAACAAACCTAGGTATCAATTTCCTTGATTTCTCGAATTTAACTATACCTTTCATCGGTAATACATTGATGAAATCCTGATCTCCAACTGAGAACACTAAGTCTTTTCGTTTCTTATATGTATAACTTTCTTGTCATTACTAAGCTTCCTTCATACTTGCATGGATTAACTCAATCTTTTCTGTGGATTCTCTTACAATATCTGGACAAAGAACCAATCTATACCCAGTCTCTAACCAACATACTAGTGATTTACACGGCCTTCTGTATAAAGCTTCAAAAGTGCCATCCCTATACTAGTCCGATAACTTTTGTTATATGAAAAATGGAATAAGTGTAGATGGTATTTCCATGATCCTCTATAATCTAGCACACAAGCTCTTAAAAAATCCTCCAAGGTTTTGTTAACCCTTTTCATTTTCCCATCGGGCTGTGGATGGTAGGCGGTACTCATCTTGAGCTTGGTACCTAAAACCTCTTATGGACTCTTCCCAAATTCTTTAGTAAATAAGGTATCTCTAGTATTGACTACACCGTTAGGAACTCAATGCAGTTTGACAATATTCTTCATGAACAACTTAGCTAATACAGTTGCCATTTTGGTTGGCTTAACGGGGATGAAATAGGCACACTGGGTCAATATATCTACTACTACCCATATACTCTCACTTCGTTTGTTCGACCTTGGTAATCCATCAATAAACTCCATGGATATTGAATCCCATTTCCAAATAGGTATATCTTAAGGTTGAAGCAATCCACTAGGATTCTGATGTTTGGCTTTCACTAGTTAGCAATTCAGACAATTTTTTCCATAAGCCTTCATCTCTTTTCACATCCTCCTACAAGAAACTTCTCTTCACATCTTGATACATATTAGTTCCTCTCGGATAAATAGTGAATTTTGATTGATGACCCTCCCTAATAACTTCTTTCCTTAGGTCACCAACCTCTGGATCACACAATCGTCCCTTCAATCTTAACCATCCATTCTGGCCAAGTTAAAAAAATTTCAAATCATCAATCTCGGCTCCGTCTTCCAATATCCTAATTCTTTCAGCTAAGACTGGATCGTCTCTTTATTTAGAAGCAATCCTTTCGATTAATACTGGTTGAACTTCTAAATACGATAACATTGTAGTACTATGACTAGATATGGCAGTCGATCTTAACTGCACACTGCAGGTAGTTAAAGCTTTTGAAACTTTCCATTTAGCCAACAAGGCTAATACCATATTTTGATGTTTTTTGCTAAGAGCGTCTGCAACTTTATTTCCTTTTCCCGAGGTGTACTCTAGACCAAAATCATATGCAGCTAAAAATTCCAACCATCTATGTTGCCTTATATTCAACTCTTTCCGAGAGAATAATTATCTTGGCAACTTGTGATCTTTATACAACTCTAGTCGCTCCCTCAAAGGTATTGTCTCCTTACCTTCAAAGTTAATATTATAGCAACTAACTCTAAGTCATGCTTTGGATACCTAACTTTGCGTGGTTTGAGCTATCGAGAAGCGTAGGCAATCACTTTACCCCTCTTCGTTAACACAGCTCCTAACCTTGTTCCATATTCGTCCGTATACACCACCAAATCTTGGTTTCCATCCAGAGCAACTAACATGGGCACGTTGGTCAATAAATATACATCCTCACATTTATCGTTCCACATACTTCACGTCCGCCCTTGTTAATCTAGTCATCGGTGTTTTTATATGAGAAAAATCCTTAACGAATCTCCGGTAGTAGCCAACTAATCCAAGAAAACTCTTTATCTCGATCACCGTCTTGGGGCTCTTCTATTTATTTACAGTTTCAATTTTAGTTGGATCTACTAACGGTCCTTTCCCTGAGACAACATGACCAAAGAACTTTACTTCATTCTTTCCAAAATGATACTTCGAAAACTTTGCCTTTAGTTGATGCTGTCTCAACGTCTCTAATACTATTCTAAGGTGAGTGTCATGATCTCGCTCATTCCCTAAATATATCAAAACGTCATCGTTAAACACCAAAACCAATCTCTCGGAAGATCCGGTTCATCAAATCCATGAAGAAAGCAGGCGTATTAGTCAATCTGAATGGCATTACTACCTACTTGTATGAACCATATCTTGTTCTAAATGCCATCAACGGAATACTCTCTTTCGCTACCCCTAGTTGATGAAACCCTGTCGCCAAATCTAATTGGGAAAATTCTTTGCCTCCACTCAATTGATCAAATAAATAATCAGTTCTCCGCAAAGGATATCAATTCTGTATCGTCATCTCATTCAATTTACGACAATCGATGCACAATCTCAATGACCTGTCCGGTTTTTCATGAACACCGCGACCGCTCCCCAAGGCGAAATACTTGGTCTAATAAAACTCTTTCCTTCTAAGTCCACTAGCTGCACTTTAATCTCCTTTATCTCAGTAGGTGTCATCCTACTAGGTGGTCTACTTATTGGTTTAGCTTCGGGTACAAGATCTATTTGAAACTCAATAGCTCACTTCGGCGGTAGTCTTATAACAGACCCAAACACATTCGCATATTATCTAACTACGTGTAACGACTCAGAAATTCATTACTTTGTTTTTTTAAATATTCAAATATAAGATTTTCAAATATAAATAATGACGATTTAAACAATAAATAATATTCGTAATCTTATTCGAATGAATTTTAAAAAAATATATACTTTGGAAGATATATCGAAAAAATAATCGAAAATCCTTTTATCGATAAACAATTCTTTAGCCATCCAAAGTCGTGCACAGAGTTGGATACATACACTCATTTATATATATGGGCAAAAAGGTTTAATAATTATTTTATTTTTGAAAATAAAGCGTCTTTATAACAACATTAATGATATTACTATTTTTGAATAATTGACTTTTGAATTTAAATCGAGTTTAAATGGTTAATTATTTAATAGTCAAATGAAGCCCTTTTAATTATTATATACCGATAGAAATACAATTTTCAAACTTTGCTTACAAAGTTAAGTATATTGACTGAAAAGTGAAAATATGACTGGAAATCGGAATCGAGTTTCGTAACAATTCGACGTAAAAAAGTTATATAATGTTATGGATCATTGTGACATACATATGCACATATACAAGTGCATATACGTATACACATGCACATGAAAAAACACACACACACACAAGAATAAAAATATAAAAGATTAAAGAAAACATTATGATATTGTTTATTAATATCATAATATTTTCCAACCTAAGTCAACCATCAACTTACTATCATACACATACTTGAGTAGGCACATTGGGAAGTACTTTCGGCCATAGGTAGTGATGTAAGGGAGGAGTTTGGCGGTGATGAAATGATGATGTGCTTGCACTTAAATATCATGATATTTTATCACTTCCATTTGCCTGCAAATACCCACCATCCACCTTCACTTCAATAAACATTTCCTCCTTCATTTTCCTAAGCTTTTCTCCTCCTTATATTCCTTATTAATGGCTCCTTACCTTAGGAGTGGCGATCGCCCCATATCACCCGCACCAAATGACCTAAAAGAGTGCTGTAAATGTGCAAGGTTTATATGGGATGATCATCAAGGTTAAAATTTAAAGTAGAAGACCCGCCGCATATCTCATATCGTATGGATAAAATATAATATAGAAAATATACAATAGAAATATAGTGAGTCATAACAAATGAAAGATAACATCTTTACTAGAACATCATGAGTTACGGTACAAATGTCATAATATCTCAGTACAACATTTCGTCACTATGTCCCTCAGAGTATATAACAACAAACAGCAAAAACTAGAAATATAAAGTAATACACCATAGTTTCTCTGAGCTCGTCTTCATAGATCAACTATGACTCCAAACCTATCATTTAGTCTATTCATTTAAGAGTGTCCAAGATGATAAGAGGAAACATAAAACCTTTGGTCAGACAACAATCTGGTGTGAGCGGTGAATGACTATCAAAAGCTATGCTGGAAAATAGTACCAGATAGGTATAAACAAGGTGTTAGCACATAATAATAAGATATAATATGCTGCTTTAAATAAACGAAAATAGGGTGCTGTAACCGAACTGGATAGAAGAATCTAAGCAGCCTCCTCCATTGGCCCTATTCCAAATCCCTTCTCCAGCATTCCTACGGATGGTAGCCTATCCAGAAGCAGACATAGCAATTATAGCAACCATAGAATCCAAAACCTAGCTATCATCTTCTAAAGCCTGGAACACATGATAACTCGTAGCCTCATCCTCACTTTGCTAGAGACTAATGGAAATCTTGGTTCTCGATCATGTTTACCGTACTCACTGGTTAAAAACCCCGCATGGTTGTCTCTTATGATACCTCCGTATCACCAAACCTAGACTCTCCCGGTCTAAAGTACATGACTGGTGCTACCAGCCATCGGGTGCCTTCGAATATAGTACCCTTACTTTTAACACAACCATAACACTCTAAGACATCAGTGGTTCCTTTGCACTACCAAATCTTCAGGACTTTCCATAACTCCAATCCATTTCTGGGTATGGGCCTACTACTTATCCCAGTCCATTATCTTACGACATCGTTCCATCTCAAGATGTCAATCTACTCCTTCGATCCCGCTCCTATATGAATTTTCGATTGAAGAGCTAAAACTTCATCATGCCATAACCACCAAATAGTAGAAGCGATCAGTGAGCTACAACATCCAGCATGATCCACTACAAATCCAAAGTCTCTACCCCTTATCTCATCAACTTTGGAGCCAAAAATTTGGATCGGCACTGATCCAATTGGATCGGATCAGTATCGATCTAAATACTTAGCAAATTTCATCTCCCTCTCACTTCCAGCCTCCTGTGCGTTTCCTCTGGATGTATAGACCCCATTCTTTCCCTCTTAGCCTCTTGGTCCTTCCATCGATGCTTCATAGCCGATCTAACACAGATGGCCTATAAAATCTGTAATACTTGGCCTATCCTTCGACCAAACTATGTAGAGCATCATTGGAACCCATGCTCTACCATCCCCCTGGATTTCAGTTGATTGGTGCACAGAATTCGGATCGGTACCGATCCAATTGGATCGGATCGACGCCAATCCAAATACTTTTCACCAATCGTCGTGAAATTTTAAAGGAGTATTCCTTGCGTGCTTCAGAGCGTATCCCCCAAGTTTTGTATGATTCTAATGAACTTTGCTCCTAATATGCTTCGATCACTAATCTAATTCTAAACATGCACAACAATAGCAAACAAATTAACCGTGACAAGCAATTCAATCATCACAATGAATAAAACATAGCAAATCATTCAATTACATCCACTCATAATCATTTAAGTTATCCAGTTCAATCAATGATCATAAACATGCATAGATCTAATCTAAATCATAGAATTATATAGCCGTATATGCAAAAATAACACTAGCCAATGATCTAATCCATATTACTTGTTTAATTAGGTCAATCTAGGGTTTCTAAACCTGAAATTACCTGTGCCTAATCAATTATAGTTAAATTTGACAATCCTATCACCTAATTGCAACATAGTATCCATCATAGACTAGTGAGAGATCATAACCACTCACCAAACCAATATAACCTATGAAAATGAGAGGAGACCTAATCTGGACAATAGCAAATTGGATGTAGATTTGATCCAATCGACGAGATCCAGCCTCTTGATGAAGATCTAGCCTTTAATTCGAGCTTGGAGACGATTTAGGTCGAAATCTATGAAAAGAATTGAGAATTAGATAGGAGTTAGGCTTTGAGCCTAATATGAAATGAGAGGAAAAGGTTTCAAATGGTCTCTCTCACCTAATATTTATAACCAAACAAAATTAAACTAATGGGCTTGCTAATTGACCCATTAATCCCCTTTTTAATTCTGGTCAGTAGTTTACAAAACTTAAAACTGCTATGTCTTTTTAACTGCTTATTGGATTTTTCTATATAACCGCTCTACGGAATGGGAAACCACCATCTTGAAGTAGTAAAGTAGGTTAGAACATCTAATTCTGCTACAATTAAAAGCTATGGTCGAAATAAGATCTCCAAGAGCAAAATAGTCAAGTAGAAATTTGGGAAAAATCGTGGACATGTAAAACATCACTAAGAATTGTATTTCAAAATATTAGAATGATATGATCTCAAATGAATTAATTAGAATTATTTTATGATCCATTAGCAACCATCTATTTAAATAGAATTAAATAGAACTAAACAGATATAAGCAACCAAGGTTATCTTGCATGCCTACATCCATTAGCAACCATGTCATAATCCAACTTAGCAGCTAAATCAACAATAGCAAGCAAAACCAATCCTAGCTTGCAGAATCCTAATAGTATAAGACCCAATGGTGCAAGTAGATACGACCTATGGGTCTTACCACTCAAAGAGTTCTGGATAGGCCGTCCTCATACTCTCTTCGGCCTTCTATATATAGTCGCTATCATCCTTACTCCATTGCACCTAAACTAGCTTAAACTATCTTCCTCCTAAGCTGTTTCGTGTCATTCCCAACGACTCGAAGCGACTTATGAGGTCTTGAAACTTCCGCATGACCTTCATCTCTTCTAGTTGATTTGGTGCTACCATAATACCCAATTCATGCACAAACTTCTGTAGATAGGAGATATGAAAAACATTCTACGCACCCCTCATCTAGATCAACCCTATAAGCTAATTTCCTAATTCTCTTGATAATTGGAAAAGGTCCAACAAATCTAGGTGCTAACTTTCCCTTCCTACCAAATCGAACAACATTGCTTAGTGGAGAAATCTTAAAAAATACCATATCCCCAACTGAGAATTCCAAATCTCTTCTTCACTTGTCCGCATAGCTTTTCTGACGATCTTGAGCAGTCTTTATTCGTTGTTGAATGATCTCTACCTTCTTGGAAGCCTCTCTAATCATCTTTGGTCCAAATATCGACTTATCACCTGCCTTCCACCAACATGAAGGTGAATTGTAAGGTTGTCCATATAATGCTTCATATGGTGCCATGCCAATGCTCAACTGGTAACTGCTGTTATAGGTGAAATCCACTAGATGCAAGTGAACTCTAAAATCTATAATGCATGCTCAAAGAAGATCTTCCAATATCTGATTCACTCTCTCGGTCTGGCCATCCATTTGTGGGTGATAAGCTGTACTCAAATGCAGCTCAGTTCTCAAAATTTCTCATAAGCTCTTCTATAATCCAGTACTAAACAATGGGTCCCTATCGTTGCATTACTCTTTAACACACCATGGAATCAAACAATCCATTTAACATATAATTCTGTCAACTTAGATGTCGTTCTGGTAGAATTGATAGGTATGAATATTGCAATCTTGGTCAGACTATCTAACATTAACCAGATACAATCATATCCTGCTCTAATCCTTGGCAGTCCATCTATAAAATCCATAGATATCTGTTCCCATTTCCATTCGGGAATATCTAGTGCTTGTAGTAAAGCACTAGGATTCTTCTGCTCGACCTTCAATAACTGGCTATTCAAACACTTTGAGATGAAACTTTCCATATCCTTCTTCATTCCTTCCTAGTAGTAAGTCCTCTTCATATCCCTATCCATTTTGTTACCACCAGGATGAATGTTTAATCTGCAATAATGGCATTTCCTTAGTACTTCATCTCGTAGTCCATCAATATCTGGAACAACCAATCTCTTATTCTTACGAAACCAACCATCTCAGTCAATCTCATACTATCTCAAATCTTCATATTCTACTCCCATTTCAATATTCTCCATGATCTCTACTAGCTAAGCATCTTGCTTCTGACTAGTACCAATCCTTTCAATGAGAGTAGGTCTTATCGATAAACTCGCTACCATCTTAGGCTCAAGCACATAACATGGCCTAAAATCAAATCTACCTATATACTCTTTATGTTTTCGTTCCAAAAACATATCTTTTAATTCAGCATGTCTTTTGCTCAATGCATCTACCACTGCATTACCTTTCCACGGAGTATAGGAATTATCAAAGTCTTAAGATGCTAGGAACTCCAACCATAATTGCTGCAGAAGGTTAAAATACTTTTGAGAGAAAAGATACTTCAAGGGTTTATGGTCTGTGAATAGCATAAATCTTTCTCCCAAAAAATAGTGCCTCCACATCTTCAATGCAAATACTATCGCTGCTAGCTCCAAGTAAAGAGTTAGATAATTCCTTTCATGCAGTTTCAACCGTCAACTAGCATAAGCGACAACTCTCCCTTTCTACATCAACATAGCTCTGAGAGCAGTACCACAAGCATCGGTGTATACTATCATCTCTTCATTCCCACCCGAAATAATTAATGCAGGTGCACTCATCAACCTTTCCTTTAAAGTTACAAATCAATGGTCACATCTTTCATCCCAAGTAAGTTTGATTCTCCTTGGTCATGTTGGTTAATGTTGCTGCAATCTTTGCAAAGTCCATTATGAAGTGCCTATAATATCCTTCCAATCCAAAGAAACTTCTCGCATCCATAGCATTCTTGGGTTGGTTCCAATCTTAGATCGCTACCACCTTTGTAGGATCCGCTACAACTCCTTGTCCTGACATGACATGTCCTAAGAATCTCACTATTTCATTTCTGAAGTGACATTTAAAGGACTTAGCTCTTAACTTGTGCATCCTTAAAATCTCAAGCACAATCCTCAAGTGCGTCTTTTCCTCTTCCTTAGTTTTGGAATAAATCATAATATCATCCATAAACAGAAGCACAAACTTGTTTAACTGATCTCTGAAGACTCTATTCGTAAGATCCATAAAGTATGCCGGAGCATTGGTCAATCCCAAAGGCATCACCAACTACTCGTAGAAACTTGACAGTGTCCGAAATGCATTAATAGGCACACATTCTTTAACCACTCTCAATCGACGAAATCTCCTTGCCAAATCCATTTGAGAAAATACCTTCGCACTGTGCAGCTAATCAACCAGGTCATCAATTCGTGGAAGCAGATACTTATTCTTCTTCATAACCTTGTTCAGCTCATGATCATCCATACATACCTTCAGAGAACCATCTGCTTTCGTTGCGAATACAGCAGGTGCACCCTATTTGGATATGCTTCTCCGAATGAATCCTTTCTTCAATAGATCATCCACTTGCACCTCTAACACTTTCTGCACTTTGGGTGCCATATACCTCAACTATGTGTCTGGCTCCATCTACTAAGTTGATTCGAAACTCAGTCTTCCTATGCATTGGCAATCCTATCACTTTCTTAATGACGCCTGGATAATTTCTACTGACAAGCACAGATGAAAATCCTTCCAATGGAATCTCAAGCGAATAAAGAAAGCTGACTAATACCCCATCCTCTAGTATGTAGCATATCACTACCGTTCACCTTTCCACATTCCTAGTTATCACCTCTAGCTTCTTGCAATCCACTACAGCTGCATACCTCTTAAGCCAGTTCATTCCCAATTTCGAACGCAGCAAAATTAAGAACAAAGCAATCAAAAACAAAAAACATTCATGACTCGATAGCACTAAACCATGACAAATCATGTAAAGACCAGTAAGTCCCTCGGTAGTGTTCATCACATTTAAAGGCCGATCTGCTATCTCCAGTTCCGAACCTAGTCTACATACTAAGTAGCCATAGATGAAAAAAAATCATAGCTCCAGTATCAAAAAGAACTCTAACAGAAACATCTTGGACAGAAAGCATACCTTGCACCACGACTCTCTTCCCCTTATCCCTAGCAATAGGAGCACAAGATGAAGTCGGGACAACATCCAAAGCATATGCCTTCGCAATCTGCTTATCCTTAGGCGGTTCTAGACAATCCCTCTTCATATGCTCAGGCTTATCACAGTTGAAGCACTTTTTAGCCACCTCACATTCATTAGCATAGTGGCCTTTCTCACTACAATTGCGACAAACAACCTCACCATTACTCTTTTTTGGCTGCCTTTTCCTTCTTGTTGTTACTGTTATTGTTGATTCCTCCTTCCGTTCCGTTTCTTTTTACCCCCCGGCCTTGTTGCGGTTTTGGTTCCTCCTTTTTAGCAACTGCCGCAATGGCATTCTTATTCTTTAGGTACAAACTCTCATGTCTGAGGGCTTTCTTAACAACTTCTCAAAAGACACTTCCATATGGTCCACTAGCTTATCTCCTAAGTGGTTATCCAATCCAGTGATAAACTTCTCATTCTTCTTCAAAGGTGTATCAATAAAAGACATCCCATACCTCGATAAAGCATCAAACTCCGCCACATATTCAAATACAGACATCTCTCCTTGCTTCAACTCAATGAACTTCTTGAAGAGCACTGATTTCCAAGCCACTGAAATAAACTTCTCTTCAAATCTAGCTTTGAACTTGTCCCAAGAATCTGATCTTCTGGAGTCGTAATGGTATTATCATTCGACCAATTCATTTCTTGGCTCTGTAGTTGTCTTAAAGCAAGCTTCCATTTTATAGCATTTTCCGTCTCCATATCCTTGAAAATGCGCTCACAAATGTCCATCCAATCTTGCACTTCAATAGTTGATTCCATCCCCAAGAATGGCTTCCCTCCTAGAGTAGAATAATTCTTACAAATCTTAGCGAAGTCTACGCTAGATACTTGCATTAGAAGCACCACCATCTAAAGCTACACCAAGAGTTGTTTGGGCTCTTCTCATCAGTAAAGCCATTATTGCGTTGAACGTGGCTTGAAAATCGGGTGTAACAGCTCCCTATCTCGCTCCTTCTTCCAGTCCTGAAGCAGACTTATTCCTAACAGCATTTCTTGTGTTCTGATTCATCCTCATCTGTAATAAGAATGATTAGCCTCTTTCCGAGAATGTCTATAATGACCTAAGTGCATACCACACTTTATTATATAGCCTAATATCTTCGTTAAAAAGTATGCTCCCTCCTTTAGCGTATAATCTCGAAATGCTTTGGTTAACTCGTAACCAAAGCTCTGATACTTAATGTGATGGCTTCCCTATATCACCCGCACCAAATGACCTAAAAGAGTGCTGTAAATGTGCCAGGCTGATATGGGACGATCATCAAGGTTGAAATTTAAAGTACAAAACCTATTGCATATCTCACAGCGCATTGATAATATATAATATAGAAAGTATACTACAGAAATATAGTGAGCCGTAACAGATGAAAGAGGATATCTCTACTAAAACATCATGAGTTATAGTACAAATGTCATAATATCTCAGTATAACATTTCCTCACTACATCCCTTAAAGTATAAAACAACAAACATCAGAAACTAGAACTATAGAGTAATACACCATAGTTCCTCCAAGCTCGTCGCCATACAACAACTGTGACTCCAAACCTATCATCTAGTCTACTCATTTTAAGAGTATCCAAGATAATAAGAGGAAACATAAAACCATGGGTCAGACAACAATCTAGTATGAGCGGTGATTGACTATCAAAAGCTATACTGAAAAATATGTTACTAGGCAGGTAAATAAAACCATACCTGATATGTCCCTACAGCCAAAGAGTTAGCATATAATAATAAGATATAATATAATAAGATATAATATAATAAGATATAATATGCCACTCTAAATAAAGGACAATAGGGTGCTGTAAGGATGGAAGAATCTAAGCTGCCTCCTCCATTGGCCCTATTACCAATCCCTTCTCTAGCATTCCTGTAGATGATACCCTACCCAAAAGTAGACATAGCAATCATAGCAACCAAAGAATTCAAAACCTAGCTATCATCTTCTAAATCCTTGAACATATGATAACTTGTATAGCCTTGTCCTCGCTTTGCCAGAGACTAAGGAAATCCCAGTTCTCGATTGTATTCACTGTACTCACCGGTTAAAACCCCCGCATGGTTCTCTTGTGATACCTTTGTATCATTTCACCTAGACCCTATCAGTCCAAAGTATACGACTGGCGCTACTAGCCCTCGATTTCCCTCGCATATAGTATCTTTGCTTCAAACAAAACCAAAACACTCCGAGTCATCAATGGTTCCTTGGCACTACCAAATCTTTAGAGCTTTCCACAACTCTAATCCATTTCCAAGTTAGATCCAACTACTTATCCCAGTCCATTATCTTATAGCCTCGTTCCATCCCGAGCTCTCAATCCACCCCATTGATCCCGCTCCTATCTGAGTTTCCAATCGAAGCGATAAAATATCATCATGCCATAACTACCAATCCATAGAAGCAATCAACGAGCTACAACTTCCAGCATAATCCACTACAACTCTACAATCACCATCCCAGATCTCATCAACTTCGAGCCAATTATTTAGATTGGTACCGATCCAATTGGATCGGATCGGTACCAATCCAAATACTTAGCCAATTTTAGCTCCCTTTCACTTCCAGCCTATAGTGCATTACCTCTAGATGCCATAGACCCTTTGCTTTCCCTCTTAGCCTCTTGGTCCTTCCATCTACGCTTCATAGCCGGTCCAATATAGGTGATCCATATAATCTCCAATACTTAGCATATCCTCTGATCCAACTTTATAAAGCATCACTAGAACCCATGCTCTACCATCCTCCTGGATCTCACATAGATTGGTGCACAAAATTTGGATCGATATCGATCCAATTGGATCAGGTCGGCACTAATCCAAATAATTTGCTCCAATCATCATGAAATTTTCATGGCGTCTTCCTTGCATGCTCCAGAGCCAATCCTCCAAGTTTCGTATGATTCAAAAGAATTTTGCTGCCAATATGCTCCGATCACCAATCTAAGCCCTAAACATGCACAACATTAGCAAAAGAATTAAGAATATCAAGCAATTCAGTCACAACTATGAATCAAACATAACAAATTATTCAATTACATCAACTCATAATCACTCAAGTCATCTAATTCAATAAATGATCATAAACAAGCATAGATCTAATCTAAATCACAGAATTACATATCCATATATGCACAAATGGCACTAGCAAATGGTCCAATCCGTATTACATGTAATTAGGTCAATCTAGGGTTTCTTAATATGAAATTACCTATGTCTAATCAATTTATAGTTAAATTTGACAATCCAAACTATAATCACCTAAATACAACATATTATCCATTATAAACTAGTGAGAGAACATAACAACTCACCAAACCAATCATATCTATGAAAATGAGAGGAGCACCGATCTGGACAGTAGAAAATTAGATGTAGATGTGATCCAATCAACGAGATCAAGCCCCTCAATAAAGATGTAGCCTCTAATTTGAGATTAGAGATGATTTGGGATGAAATCTATGCAAAGAATGGAGAATTAGATAGAACAAGGTTTTGAGGCTGATATGAAATGAGAGATTGAGGTTTCAAATGGTCTCTCTCGGCTCATATTTATAGCCAAACCAGAGTAAACTAATAGGCTTGCTAATTGACCCATTAATCCCTTTTCTAATTCTGGCCAGTAGTTTACAAAACTTAAAGCTGCTACAAATTCTTAACTGCTTATCCGATTTCCCAATATGACCACTCTACGGAACAGGGAACCACTATCCCGAAGCAATAGACCCGTTTAGAACATCTAATTTGGCTTTTATCAAAATTTACGGTCAAAATAAGTCTCCACTGGAAAAATAGTCACATAAAAATTCGGGAAAGTCATGGACGTGTAAAACATCCCTAACATTCGTATTTCAAAATATTAGAATTATACGACCTCAAATAATTAAATAGAATTGTTCTATGATCCTTTGGTACGTAAAATACAGGTCATTACATTATGAATTTTTTAGAGAAAAATATCGTAAAAAGTAATTAAGTTTATATAGTAAATATATATTATCCAAACACCTCAAAACCAAAGCAAAACTCATCCTTCCTCCCTTTGAAACCCACAACCACCACCTCCTACCACCCAAGACCGAGCCTTCCCTCTCTTTCAAGCTAGGCCAAGAGCATCCAAGCACAAAAGGCTAAGGTCGAGCCCCGTAGGAAGCATTAGTGCAAGCATCGTGAGTTTTAGTTTGGAGATAGCGAAGCTATCGTCGTTTTAAAGTTAGGACGACCAAATTCAAGGTGAGAAAACTCTATCTATATTATAATACAAATGATGATATGAGATGCTTGGAATAATTAGTTATTATGTTTTGACCATCATGCTTTGATTGTGAAAAATATGGTTGTTTAGATGTATAAACAAGCCACGTTTAATGCACGTTGAAATTACACAATGGAAACCACTTTTTGAAATGAATTATAAAAGTGTTATGAGATGATTAAACTACATTAAATTGGTTTATGATCACCAAAATTCAATTTGGCAAAGTTTTGAAAAGAATTGAAAGTAGAGTAAAAAATAGGAGCGTCGCGTAACGGTAGTTCGCGATTTCGCACCGTAATAGTTTTACCTATTTATTCGATGGAATCGGAGTCAGAATTCTTTGGAATAAGTATTTTTTGAACCCTTATAATCATAATTTTCAAACCAAAGAAAGATATTGAGATTTCATATAGTAGGTTATAAAACATGAGCAAAACAAGTTATCAAAATAGTCGCGCTTTGGCAGTTCGAAAACCAAAGCAATAAATTCTTTAAATGGATATTTTTAATTCTTTAAAAAAATGAAATAATTTCTATAAATATACCAAAATGTTTTAAAAGATATTTAAGTTATATAAAATGGACTTCCAATTGATAGAAAAGTGTTTTGGTCAAAAAGCCTTAAAAACATTATTTGGAGCATTTTTTACAACAATATCTAGTAACTTTTGTAAACAACGGTTTTAACTTAATTATTCTTTGCCGAATCTTTTAGGAACATTTCTAAAAGAAATAATTAAGTATTTTAAAGATGATTTGGAAAATTTAAAATCAATTTAAAGGTGATTAAATAAATGGTTAAAAGAATAGCTGTTACAAAAAAATGATTTAATCTTGGCTCTAAAGTCGATGAGTAGACTACATTTTTGTATTTGTGAAATCTGGATATGGTGTTCTTAAAAAAAGAAGACATCCAAGAGCAACTAGTGCTCTAGCTCACCTGGTCTCTTTCCAGGACGAGGAATAGATAAGGTCGAAATGCAGGAAACGAGTCAAGTGTAAAAGATCTAACTTTACAAATTTAATTACAACTTGGATTGTGTATAAATAATCTTCTTATACTTGATATTAAATTACAAGGAGGAACCCGTACTTTCAATATTAATTTAAAATGTGATTCCACTGTTATCACTAGAATAGTATGCAGAAATTGACATTGAGTAGAATTAGTACAATTTTGTCGACCTTTTTTTACTCAATAAGGTTTTGGAACGTGATTTATAAGAAATGATTTTGATTTGGTATTTCCAAAGTTAAAGAGAGATTTAATGATTCCGTATATAATGGAAAAGATCTGATTTAAATATTTTTATCTATAAAATAGATATTTTATTTGATAAAAGATGTTGATAAATGAAATGATAATCACAATTAAACTTAACATCTTTTATCAATGATTGGTTTGAAGGAACCGGGATCAGATTTGGGTGATTCTTATCTGAAAACCACTTTGAACCAATATACACATTCGAACTAAAGACATGGATGATAATAAATTATAGAATGGAATGTAGGCTACTTGTCACTGACCCTTGGGGGAAATTTTCCATATCATATATGTATGGCAGTAGTATCTTCATTTGATCTTCGATGCAAGGGCTGCATGCTACTTATCCTAGGGACGATTCCCGATAGATGTAGTAGGAGAGTTCCTTGAGCTTTTCCTGTTCCTGGACAACTTTTATGAACGAATGTTTGACTTGCATTTCTAAAATGCACATACATTGATTTTTACAAGCGTACATCTATTTGGCGGTGTAGGAGGTAACTCTCATATACTTAACACCCTTCTCTGAGATGTACGAGCTTAGAGATTTTACATTTGTGGAAATCAACTGTGTGTGATGGAATTGGCAATGTGGCATTCAAATGAAATGTGTGCTATGAGAAAGGTAATCGTTACCTCGAGCCTTATCGCTGGGAAACGGCTTAAACAGGGGATGTCATAAGGCTATACGGTTCACAACCATTAAGGTATGGTTATCGCCTTTCTAGATTACTCTCTATATGTCGAGTATGTTATGTATGATATGGGATATCGAATAGGTCGGTTACAACTGGGGTGACGTCATATTCAGTTTTATTTCCGACATCAGATAGTTCTTCGAGTAGGTCAGTCTTGCCAGTGCAGAGGTTTCAAAGGTGTTGATCCTCAAGACATCCCTCTAGAGATGTACTGCAAGGAAGGTAGTCCCTTACCTACTATTGTATGGAAATCCATTCTCCAATAAATGCCTTCGAATTTGATTATAGAACCTATTGTGTGCAACAATTTCGGCTAAGATTATATAAGTTTACTTGGAAAATATTTTCAAAAGAATAGCATTAAAAATAACGTCTCTAATTTGCATAGCAATTTTTTTGGTTATTATAAGGTAAAAACCCATTCCGTGTTTATGTGCAACATGGTCTTATGAGATACCTTTGGTTTCAAATATCCGTACTTTTCTCACACAAGTCTCATGACTAACCCGGAGTTTATTTTCTTATTCCTTTAAACTCAGGGTGCCCCATTTTTTCAGATAACAATGTAGTAGGTAGTATGGAGCATTTTGGAAAGGTGCACGGAGCATTTTGGATGCTTTATAAAAGTTATCTATTAACTCTGTTGTGTTATTTATTCTACATCTACTAGCACTTGTAAGGATGGGTAGTTATAACTATCCTGGCCGGATTAGTACTCAATAGAACACTGATGGAGCAATTTGGAGCAATTGCATGTACCACTCATATGTATAATTAAATGTTGAATGCGATGTGAGATTCTATTTTGTTTTATCTTCTATCTTTATTTTCTTTACCCTATGATAATCCGCCTCTTCGACGCTTGGATTTGCGGCATATGAATACTGGGGATGTATTAGTGTCAATTTTGAGGGTCGAGGAGGAGGGTCGTCACACTACAAAATTCGTTTTAACTCATCTTCCTCCTCCATTACATCCAACATAGTGCAAACATCAAAACTCGGCTTTTAACTGAGTATGTAATTCAGTCGCTGTTATTTGGGTGTCTTAGTGATATTTTCCAATCATGGAAAAATATCCTAGCATTGTATTTGCTTAACCAATCCTTACCCAAAATAATTCTGAAGTCTACAAAGTCAAACACATGTAAACTACAGGCAAATAGATGACCTAATAATGCACAAACTCTAAATGGTTACATCTCATCCTTAAAGTTGCATAACCTCCTATCAGATTCGCAACCCTTAAGGAAGATTATAAATCACATAGCGATATATAAAAGAATGTGATGCACCCATTATCAAAAAATACTCTAACTGGACTAGTATACCATGATTCAAAAGTGTACCTCCCATCATATCTTTCCTTTCTTCTCAGTTGTTGGTCTTGAGGTAGCCGTTTCCAAAGTAAATACTTTTCCTTTTTCTTACTTGGCCACTTCTTAACATTTGTTCTTGTAATGTCCTATTTGGTCACTTGATGTTCTTCTTTCCAACGAATCCCTTTCCCTTGCCAGCTTGGCATCCATGAGCATAATGTCCCTACTTGTCACATTTGTAATACACAACCTTAGAATTTCCTTTCTTTGCTGCTCCGTGAGCTCCCTTCTTATGAAAGAACTTCCTTTTTTTTATTCTGTCCGCCCTAACTCTCTGCTGACCTGTTATACTGAGCAAAGAAAGCATCTCTTTATTTCTTAATGCCATCTCTATGACGACATTGCAAGGTTCCCTGAGATGTGGTAAAGTTGCCATAGCACTCTCAGTTCTCAGTCCATGGATGGACTTCTCGTTTCACTTAATCATTGTGTCTACTATAGCATATCCATATTAGGATTGCTCCTCAAATCTGGTCGCATACTCTGACACAGTCATATCATCTTGCACTAATTCTACAAACTCCCTCTTCAAAGTTTACTTAGCAATCTTTGATATGAACCTCTCTTCAAATCTCCTCCTGAACTCAGCCCAAGTCAAAGTTTCCTATGCTACCTCGAAAGTCACACTATTCCACCTGTACAACGCAGAACCTTACAGTTGTATGGATGCCAATCTCCTCTTTTTCTCATCGTTCAGTTGAAGATCAGCGAAAATCCTTTCAAAATGAAGCCACCAATTCTCCACTTCAATTCCATCCTCCCTTCCAATAAATGGTTTCCCACCGAGTCTTTCATAATCTCTACTTAACACAATATAATTGTTGATAATGGGAACTTTCTAATTAGAATTTCCAGTGTTTCCACCAAAGAACCCTACAACAGCTCATGCTTGCATCATGTTGATAAAGAAATGATACATTGCTTCCATATTAACTGATGTTGTTCCTGCACCTACATTAGCAGTTGTTTGCCGACTCGGGTTTCTCTCAGTATCGGGCCTAGCATTTCCATTGGTTGTGGTACTTCCTACACCTAGATTCACTCTTTTATTTTATGCCTCCATATCTTACTCTTCAATCTAAATTCGAATCTTAGTAAGGTATGGAAGAACGGTCTAATGGGGAGGGAGAATAAAGATAAAGCTTATATTTATATATATCAAATACAAGTACATTACTATAGCGTTATCCCATACACTAATCTTATTCTCTGATTCATTATGATTATGTTTTCAAAATCCCTTCTTAAGTTAAAAAATTCTTTTTTTTACATAAATCAATGCTTTGATACCAAGTTGCAACATCCTCCATATTGAGGCCCGAAATTAAGCACTACAGATGCTGTATCATCTATATTGTTAATTTTCGATAATAAAATGTGGTTATGTTAATAGGATCCATAATAGCAGAAGCACAAGCATATGAGATAATTTAAACATAATTTCAAAAACAAATTTTCTCATTACATCTCAGTCAACATTTCAAATTCGTTGCATAATTCCGAAAACATTGCCTAGGTTTAGATAAACATAATTATTACAAATTACGCCAAGAGCGACATATGAAGATGCCTTCGTGGATAATCAGAGTTACTAAATAGATTTACATGCCTACTTTCAATACATTCATACAATAACTAATATAACACAACAGATAATAAATATAGGCAGACTCAGCATAGCTAGCATCTGCCTCCTGCACGTCTTCGGAAGCTTTATTTGCCAAAACGTACTTAACCTATAAAGACACACCTAACCACTCACATCAAATTTTGATCACTTGAGAGTTTAAGGGGAAAACATAAAATTCGAGTCAGACAAAAAGCCTGATGTGAATAATAGTACACCATTTCAGTTAAGCGATACCACTGAGCGAAATGGGTTTTTCTCTTACTAATATCCTCTAAAATATTTCTTTTGCAAATCATAATCCTGCAACCAAACTGGTTAAAATAAAAATATAACAATAGTAAGTGTGCATGCAACCTAGGTAATCTTGACTATCAGTCAAATCAGGGGAGTATCTGTCCCAATCTTTAGTTTTCACAGAGTAACTACCAACCAATATAGCTAACTCGAGCCAACTAGATATACCAAATTTTCTAACTAGCTATTAAAAGCAAACTGAATGGTCTGTCCAAATATACTTATCCTAGTGTTTACCTGACTATTTATCAACCTCATAGTTTTTCTAGGCTTACTATAAATGTAACACCCGATAAAATGAACCATAAATAAGTGGAGTAAGTTAAACTAAATGTAATAAGGTTGAAAGTGGAAATTTTATAAATTTGGAATTTGACAATGAAAGTTATACTATTGCATTTGTTGTGAAATTATGATTAATTTTCATGTGTAATATGCCAAAAACTAAGCTCGAACGAAGTAGTTATGAGCATTTGAATTTTTCAGATTTAAAATAATTTAAATGAGATTCAAATAATTAATTAATTTCCTAATTTGAATTAATTGTGATTAGACTTGGTTGTTAAGTAACATTAAGAATTAGCAATTAATATTGAAAGTAAATTAAGATATGAAATCAATAAACAATCAAGCAACGGTAAAATAAAATAAATACTTTCCAAAATAAAGGGAGAAGTTGACCCAGCACCTCGAGGGATCGACCTAGAGTTTGATTGTAGGGGTTGACCTTAGAGGTCGATTGCTTGGAGTATGGGGGTCGACCACTTCCTTGTTGTGGAGCATATTTTGATGAGTTGTACGTTACAGATTTATCCATTTTTAATCTATTTTCATTCAACGTTTCAAGTGCATTTTCAACCACCATAAATTAGGCCCTAGACCTTTTACTTTTATCCACAAATATTTTAGGAACAATAGTAAAACTCTATCAGTGTTATCTCTCCAAATTAGATCCAGAAACTCTGTAGAGGATTCAGGTAAGAATCTAATCTATTTTCTATTTATTTCTTCCTTCTCTAACCTATTCTTATTCTGTTCCCCTCCAACTATTCTGAATGTAATTAATTTATATACCTCTTCCCTACTATATGTATACATATCAAAAGAAAGATCTAGAAGTGATTTTGAGGCATGCAAATACATATACCTTTTTAATTTTAAATGTCAATTCTATGCCGAGATTCTCAATTATTAACATTAATTTGATGGAATTTGTTTCGTTTACGCAATTTTTGATATTTTCATAGTCTATTCCACTTATCCTTGTTCTTTGGTTCAAATTGTAATTCTTCAATGAAATAAGGGGTTTAGCTTATGAATTCTATTCGTAGTTTACATCACTTATCCTTACTTATTTCTTTGTAAATGAGGAGTTGAATGGAATTTGGAGTTTTTTCCTATTGTTTAGGATATTCATTAAATTGGCGTACTAAATTGAGTCTCTATTTTGTTCGCAAGTCTATTATTGCAGTTTTAGTTATGAATATTTATTCTCTGTTTTGGGTTTTGGAATACCTTATTTTGGTATGTTGAAATCATGGGAATTTGAAGAAAAAAGACTTGTAATAATATTTTGTTAGAGAATTGACATTTAATGCTAGTTCAGGGCATAAAATCCATGCGTTTAGAATCTGCTAAGCGTGATTATTTATTTGTTTCTATTAACGTAATTAACACATAATTATTGCGTATATGGCATAGTTAATTAGGTAATTATTTTCATTTATTTCCCCATTAGGAAGGTAATATATTATTAGGCAAAAATAAAAGGAAACTCTTATATATAGCCTATTATTTCGAGGCATAATAAAGAAAGTTCCTTATAAGGTCTTATTTATGAAATGGTGAGATGAGTACTATTATATATATGGAGTGTATTAATCTATGGCTAAGTCATAAGGATGAGAGGTCAATAGAGTTTTATGACGGAAGTCTGCCCTTCACTTTGAGGCAACCAACGGTTGTGTGCACTTCCAATAGATGTGATACATCCTTATGATAAATATTTATATTGACACAAGTCTAGTCCCAAATTATGTAAGGAAAATTTGCGCAGCTAATCTGGCTTCCAGTTCCTATGAATAATCTGACAAATATGAGACTTCATTATATGTATGGGCCATATGACGATGGGCTTGCATTAGGTTCTTGAGGTACTAAGTGGTTGTTTGAGGGCCCGCCTATTTTCCCCAGATGAAGTATTAAACGGTTAAGGGGTTATGTTCGGTGGTATCTCAGTAGTGGTCCGCTTCTGGAAATAGGTATTAAATGATCGGGTCTTCCTATTTTCCACGAGGAAGTATTAAGTGGCCTAAGAGATTCCTTATGATGTCATCTAGATAATACCATTGCGGAGCACGCCATGAAAATCCGTAATAAATGATGGGGCCTGCCTTAAATAAGGTACTAAATTACCAGATTCTGCCTATTTTCCAATAAAAGGTATTATGTGGCTTGGGTACCGTCTCTCATAGTATTTGTTGTTTATTGATGTATGATTGGGATATGAGATTCCAGAAACCTTCTTCTAGAATGAATGTTATTAAGTAGTCGGATCTTCCTCCGTCTCCAATAAAGAAGTATTAGTGGTTTTATTGAATTTATGTTCGTAAACATACTCTTATTTTGAAGTACACTGCCCAAGTACTAAAAAGGTAAGACTCAAAAATTTTATTCTCCAGATACTTGTTCTTCTAACAGTCTCCTCATTACAACATAGGTAAACAAATTAATGACAGTGACGATGCCTAGAGATGTAGAAGCTCAGCTTGTGGCAGTATTTATCATTATCACTTGCTTTTATGTGTACCCATGTATATAGACAAATGTTGTAACAGATTTATGATGCGATTTTATGGCATTTTGTGTTATGAGATTTTATGGTTTTAAAATCAATGGGCACACGTTGCTATTATATTTTGTTCTATCCGCCGTGAGTTACGAAATTTTATTTATGTCTCCAAACTATTATTTTCTTAGTTCTACCAATAGCTTACCTTAGAACTGATCTAAGTTTCGATGGACCTTTTCTAAGTCGAAATTTAGGCATGTTTGGTGGTGGGCTGTTACAATGAATCTAAAGGTTTTGTAGGCCAACTTATAACATATCTTACCTTTCTATGTTCCTTTCTGTGCGTAAACCTACCTTTTGTCTTACCCATGACAAACTCCTATTCGCTAGAATTTTGAACTAATATCAGCTAGGGGCTAATAGCTGAAGTATAGGGCACCACCCTACACCAGTCCTATCTGGTTTTCTAATCTCTGGATCAATTTTATCCTATCACAATCTTTCCAAAAGTGATAAGAACAATAATCTCTTTAGTAAATTTCTAGTATAAATACCTTATTTATTTCCTTGAAAACATACTTCTTTACAAATGATTTACCCTGTGAAATCATATAAGGAAAGTTATAGCCCTTTAATTTTCTCAAAATAATTATGCCACGATATATGCTTTAATAAAACATTATTGGTGAAGTCAAAATCATTTGAGGTCGTTGCCTCTCAAAACCATAGGCTATAAGGCCAAAGCAATATAAAACCTTCATATTGATAAAAGCGACAATGTGTATAGCCGAAGAGGGTCTTTGCCTCTCAAAAACTACTAAAGCCCTTACTTTCAAAACACAAGGCCATAAGGTTGAAACCATCCTCTTTGCACCTCTTGTGGTGTTGAAGTCGAAGAGCACAAGCTTGCTTTGTATAACTTAAAACCTTTCAAAAGAATAGAGTCAAAGTGGTTAATCTTGACGTTACTGCCTTAGGGAAAATAGTGGCTTCATTAGAGCCGTAGTCATTAGGTGTAGCAACATAGCCTCCTTGAATCGTTTATAAGGAAATTTGGCCGAAGTAATAAAATGCGACGTCATATGCTACCGAAGTCATCAAATGGCGACATTATGCCAATAAAACAGAAGTCATTAAAATGCGACATCATACTGCCGACAAGAAATGAAGCTTCACTAGTGCTAAAGTGATTACTTCGAAAGTATCGGTCAACAATTCTATTCAATTTAAGCGGCAACATGCCGCATGTATATAAAGCGTGGTACATAAGTCATGCGGCAGGATGACGTCTAAGATCATCTCTTCGACTTCGATGCTACATATCCGACTTCAACCAGGGCTAGTCTGTTCGATACCAACTCACATTGATATCATACATATTGTTCTGGTTAATTTCGAAGACGATAAAAGCAGCAAGATAGGGGTTGACTTCTTCCTTGTCGGCATGGTAAATTAATAATTAACATTAAAATTGCAATTTTACTAATAAAAGAAATTTGTTTCCACCTATTCCATGTGTTTGTCAAACTCTTATTGGTTAATAAAACTTTATCAATTTATTTTTTAGAAAATTCTACCGCACCTTTACTTTCTAAATCCCAACACATTTGCAAACAATATATTTTTATGTTGATATTTTAATAACTAACTACGCCTTCAAGCTTATGTTCGCGCCAAAATTGGTCACAAACCTCCGACATAGTGAAAACACCAGTGTTTATACACAAATCCTTAGTATCTTAACATAGATCTCAGATCTAGATAATGTAGAGAATAAAAATGAAGAAATAGCAAAATTAAAATGAAAGAAAGTAAGAGAAGACACAAGTTTTATAGTGGTTCAGCTACCTTCAGCCTACGTCCACTTTGAATCAATCTTTTTATTACTTTAATACTCTAATTGCAGTTACAAGCCTTTGGCATCAGTAAACAAAATGGATGAGTTTAGCGGAGGAAAGAAGAAGAAGATCCTTTTTAGTTGCCATAGGTCTGCTATTTATAGGAGTAGATCCGAAAATATCCACCTCAAAACCTGGAATACCTCTTCTCGTGCGCTGGTGGGCCTACCAGATCGATACATGGTGATTTAGATCGATCCATGTGCAATTCATATTGATCCAAAAGTAGCCAATCGAGCTAAGATCGATCATGGATGTTCTTGAGTGCATAAGGAAGCTCGGTGAAAATTTCATCGCATTTGGACCTGTAGAATAAGAGTTATGATCGATCCAAGTTGGTATTTTCCAACGTAGGTTGACATCTTCGTATCTATCATTTTACCTCAATCCTCTTTGTATCGATCGTTCTTGGATCGATGATGTGGAGTGATAATCGTGTGTAGATCCATTTTTCATGCTCGCTGACCGCTTCATTTGCCTTGACCTTCTACATATCCATCGGTCCATAGCCTTTCGTATCCATGCTTTGTATCCATCAGCATGTGCTATTTGTATCCATCCTTCATGCATGTCCTTCGTATCAATCAATATTGATCGATACGAGTTGTTCATCTAGACTCCCTGTGACCACTTTTTCGTTCTTCATGTCGATCCCAGCTTGACCTATACGAAGTATGTTGCCAAACTTGTGCCATGTCCAACCAAATCGGTGTGCATTGTATCGATACTAAAGCCATCGATCCGAAGTATGTTTCCATGCCCATCCTTGATCGATATGAACCATTTTCCCATGAACCTTGATCCATCCATAACTCAAGCGTACAGACCTCTTTTGACCCGACATTTTAAACGTAGCTTCTCCAAGCCTTTTTCATTAATCTCGATCGATCCCACCTTGATTGAAGCTTGGTCCAATTTTGAAGGTATAGACCATATCCTTATTTCCAATCGATCTCCAATTATGATATCCATCCTTTCCAGCCAATTTGTTGATATTCCAGCCTTGACCAAAAGGCGGGGTAAAAACTTAAAAAAATTATTAATCATATTCAAATACTTAGGATAAATCCCAAAAATCATAGTAATTCAAATTAACCATATTCTTCAAAATATAAATATTTCAGGACCAAAACTTACTTTAATTATTTTTAATAATTAGAACCCAAAATAACCTATTTTCTACCCTTAGAAAACTCATAGAAAATTCATGCTTACTTGAAAAATTATGAAGTTAAAAACCCACATCTATAATATTATTTTTAACAGCATATTGAAATTTCAAGTCATTAGGGTGTCATATGATAGGTTTTCTAACTCAAACATATCACTAAATTTCCTAAGCAAATCATATAAATTCACCAGTGACCATATACTCATTCAATCATCTAAAATATGGCATAATATCATGAAAATGTTAGGATTTTGACTTAAAACTGAAAAAAAAATTAAAACATGAGATGCACCTATTGTTCACCTTAAATGGATTAAGAAGATTGAGATTTGTATTTAGTTTGATACTCTTAAGCTCTCCCTTGATTTTCCTAACTTATCTTCCCTTTAAATTATTTAGCAATGGCCAGCCTAATTTTCTTTAGTTTGTGAAAATGTAAAATGAAATAAAATGAAGTAGAAGGATGTAAGGGTATATGTTTAGAAAATGAATCCTTTTCCCATTTACCCCTTATCATAATTTCCTTGTTTTTATCTTAGTTTCAATTTATCTTATTAATTCATTTATTAAAGCACGACCCATTATTTATCAAATCTCAATCTCATTTCCATTTTACGTTACTCTATTTTATTTATCCAGTTAAGTATCCCAAATAATGTTAATTAAAATTAGGGTTGTTACACCGAGGTTCCTATTAAGCATCTGGGTCGTTTGCCAGCCGGCTGCTATAGCCTATCGGTTGATCGTTTGTGATCGACTGCTCGGGTTGAATGATCGATCAGTCGTAGAGTAAACAGGGATTTGCTTATAGTTTATTCAATTTCAAATTTGTTATTAGTTTCATCATTTCTGGGACTTCGATAGTGAATCCGAACTTTCAATTTACAGTAATACAATCTTTGCGATTTACCTTACTTCTTATTCAATTAAAATTTGTAGATTCACACAAATTTAAATAGATTAGTTCAACTTATTATTAACAATTTATAGGGATTTCTACTTGATTTAAATGGGGATTTAATATGCGTTAATTCCTATTTAATAGGTTCACATCTTTCTAATTTATCATCAAATTCAAATATGAACAATTAGGGTTTATCAATTTAATTACTAACATCCTAGACCAGATAGTGTAAACTAAAATTAACTGCAATTAATCAACTTATTAAAAATGTTCCCATTCACCTTGGATCCAAGCTCTCACTCTATCCTTTGTTCAAAAATTGACATCAGATAGCTTGCCTCCTCCTTGATTTGATATAGTTGTATTTTATTATTATAATGCTTTTTGAGAAATTTTGTAAGCGGAGGATATGAGATTTTGACAGAGTTTCACTATATTTAATTTTTTTTAATGAATTAGGGTTTAGGTTAGGTGTATACTTATAGGGGTTTTAGGTTAATATAGAGTGTTTATTTTCTCTACCAAAATATTTGCTTTTATCTCAAATGCTCATCATTTACTTTGCAGTAAGTATAATCTTTCGTTCTTTCATGCTCATCCATTTGAAGCTCCAGATCCACGACCTTCATCGTCAACTAGTCAACCACTACTAGTGGACCATTGGACCTTAGGGGTCGATCGCTTCGGTTGTTTTATTTAGGATAGGTTTATACTTTAATTTATTTTGTTTCCAAATTTCAAAACGCTCGTAACTTCTCCATACAGACTCCGCTTACCAAGTGTTATATATGAAAATTGTTCACAAAATTTCTATAAACACAATGGTGCATGTTACATGGCCAAATCCAGACATTTTTACAATTCTATTTTCGTGCTTGTTTTATTCAATTTAATGTAACTTGTATGTGCAACAATCAATTGCTAAAACCATCTGCTAATCCATCATCCACGAGCAATCGTTGTCTTTAGTAGATTTCTAATGAAATATATGTACATGCAAGTGTGAAACGCATGTGAACCTATACTAATGCAATGAATAGGCGGTCTCCCGATCTTGTCGACCATCTATCATGCAAGTGCTTATGCCATGTATCCAAGATGTATGAAACATCGTAAGTAAACATAGTTGCAATTCTACATGTACGTGCAACCATTAAATCCATATGCGACATCCATATGCATAATACTCAACAAAATAAAACAAATAAACAAGAGATGATGTGAGTGTGCGCGTTATATAGAGAGTATATTTTCCTAGTTGTGTCAAATAAACAATCCAAATAATACATTTACTAGCATAGATCATCCATAACATGTCCTAATGACACATTTGCAACCATTCCTATTGTCCAATGGTCTCTTCCTAAAGGGTATACCAAGCTAAGTCCTAATGTACAAGTAATCTATACTTATTAAAATTAAATTGGAAATGTACCTGGGAAGAGTGATGGGTGGGTAGCTTAGATCTTCTTCTTAGGTTTCCACATACACTCCACTGAATTGTCTTCCTATTGGACCTTAACAAGTTTGATTTTTTTTGGTGTTATGCTATGATCAAGAATGCAAGCAGGTGCATGGCAAACAAGTGACTCCACTTTTACTTCAACCTCCTCTAGCTGATACAACTCAATTATGGTAGCTAAATCATGCAAGCATATTCACAAGTGTGGCACGTGGAAAATATCATGTACTCCCACCAGCTTCTCAGGAAGCTCTACTTTATATGCCAACTTCCCTATCCTACTAGTAATCAGATTGGTCCTACAAACCTCGGTGCTTGCTTCTCGTGCTTCCAAATCCCATGCCTAAGTGGTGAAACCTTCATAAATACCACGTCTTCCATTGCGAACTCCAACTCTGTATTTCTACTGTCAGCATGATTTATGTCTATCCTGTAGGTTTTTATTCTTCTATAGATCAAGTCTACTTTCTTCGATGTCACCCTTACCATGTCTAGCCAAAGAATAATCACATCTATTATGTCCCACCAACACGATGGTGATCTATAGGGTCTCCAATATAGTGCCTCAAATAGTGTCATCCCAATGCTCGCCTAATTGCCGTTATTATATGTAAACTCCATAAATGATAAATGATCCTTCCAAGAGGCTCCGAAGTCAAAGATGCACATCCGAAGGAAGTTCTCCAATACTCGATTCACTCTTTCTATCTGTCTATCAATCAGTGAGGGAAAAGCAGTGCTCAAGACCAACTCGGTGCCCAAAGCCTCTTTTAGACTCCTCCAAAACTCATTAGTGGAAAGCGTAACTCAGTTACTAACGATACTATTAGGAACTCCATGTAACCTAATAGCCTCTTCCATGTATATAGCCCGCAAAGTTGCCATCGTCGTCATACTGCTAAGTTGAATAAAATGAGCGCGTTTGGTTAGTCGTTCGACTATGACCCAAATACTCTCATTCCTCTCCTATTCCATGGTACACCATAAACGAAATCCATAAATATACTCTCCGACTTACACTGATGAATATCCAATGGCTGCAACAATCCTTATGGCTTCTTTTGCTCCTCCATTACCCTCTTTTAAGTCATTCATCGAGCTACATACTCAGATACATGCTTCTTCATTCCCGACTAATAGAAGAATTTCTTCATGTCACAGTAAATTTTGTCTCCGTAGGGATGAATGTTCATCCCACGAACAATATGACTCAGCTAGTACCATGTAAATCAACTTCAAAATAAGAGGAACGCATTATCTACCATCTCTCTATAACCACCCCTTCGAATAGTCAATGGCATAGTGACTCAAACGACTCTACTTCTTTCCTCTACCAAGTTTTGTCAAAAATATCAACTAACTCCTTATCTTGCTTCTGACTGGACCCTATACTTCCATAAGTATAGGCTACACATCCGAAGCTGCTAATAATCCCGAGGTAATTTCTGATGATGGACAGAAATCAAATGTAAAAATGAACTCTAAATGCTTCCACTCAAAGAACAAAGGTCTTAATGCCGCACGTTGTCTACTCAAGGCGTCGGTCACCACATTGCCCTTACCTGGAGTGTATGAGATATCGAAAACGCATGATACCAAAAGCCCCATCCGTCTCTTCTACCTTAAATCAAGTCCTACTAGGAGAACAAATACTTCAGAGACTTGTGTTCCATAAACGGCTCAAACCACTCTCTTAAAAGGTCATGCCTTTTTGAATTAAGTGCAAAGACAATGAATGCTAACTCAAGATTAAGGGTAGGGTAGTTTATCTCGTGGTCTTTCAACTATCGACTAGTGTTGTTCATCACTCTACCATCTCGCATCAAGACTTCTCCCAACCCCATACCACAGGTGTTAGTATATACTGTGAATGCTTTCGCACCATCGGGTAATACCAAAATAGTTGCACTAGCCAGTGCCTCCTTCAGTTTAATAAAAGCATCCTCACACTTCGTGTCACATGATAAAACTAAATTCTTCTTGGTGAGGTAGATCAGAGGGGTAGAGATCTTTGTGAAGTCCTTAATGAACTTCTGATAGTAGCCCGCCAAGGAAACTCCTCACTTCCATAGAATTATTCGACAAACGCCAATCATAAACTACCATAACTTTACTAGGATTGACCGCGAGTCCACTTTCTGAGATGTGTCCCAAAAAGCGGACCTCCTCTTACCAAAAGTAACTCATTAAAAACTTTTCCTTCATCTTGTACTTATGTAGTGTATTGAGAACTTCTTCTAAATGAAACCTGTGCTCCTCCATACTCTATGAATAGAATAAAATGTCATCTACAAATACCTTGTTAAGCAATGCTCTAAAACTCGGCTCATCGGATCGATAAAGTAGGCGAGTGCATTGGTCGGTCCAAAAGGCTTGACTAACCGTCATAATATTCGTTAGATGTATGAAAAAAAGCCTTCTGGATACTATCCATGGCAACATGCAACTAGTGGAATCCAATAGGAAAATCAAGCTTAGTGAACATTTCGGTCCAATCAAATTGATATGTGAGATCATCTACATAGGGCAGTGGATACTGATTCTTCTTTGTCAGTTTATTTAGTTCCCTATAATCGATGCAAATCATCAGAGAACCATCCGCCTTGGTGGCAAAGATAATTGGTGCTCCCACTTTCGAAATGCCCCTTCTAATGAAGCCCTTCTCCAACATCGTAAGGCAACATGTCTGGAATTCTCTAAAAGGTAAATTCGATACTCGATCTCTTGCTGTGGTGGGAGATCGGTAAACTTGAAAAAGACATCTGGGTAATCTCTAACTACAGACACTAAATCTAGCTTGTCATATGACAGGTCTGATGAATACAAATAACTCAACATAATTTATCCTCGTGGATTGCAATAAACCTCCAAGCTATGTCCGCTGGATGTACTCAACCTAACAACCTTCCTAACACAATCTAGGATAGCCCCATATATAATCATCCAATCCATGTCCAATATCAAGCCAAAACCAAAAAAATCCTAATATAAAAGCACGCAATCGAATTGGATCCCAAATACAAAAATTTTAAGCCCCTACATGCCATTGATAAATAGGTCAATCCTCCTATAAGGTTTGACACAACTATAGGTGTTATTCGGTCCTATAGCCCAGCTTTGTTCAGACTGACTAGAAAAGTTTGGAACCACGATTACCGAGGCAACCAAACTGAAAAAAGTCATCCTATGTTCCATAAACCTAGAACAGACAAGAACACAAGGTAATGGTCAAGCGGACTCAAGCAAACAACCTCTTGGAATTGACCAAGTATGGATTGGTACCTCCCCGAGGCAGGGGATCTGTACCTATCTCTTTCCCTATAGGCAATAGCACCTCAGAATAAACTAATTATGGATTGGTGCCTCCCTAGGCAGGGGATAAGTATCTATCCCTTTCCCTATAGGCCACAACATCTTAGAATTGACTAAGTATGGATTAGTGTCTCCTCTAGTCAGGGGATCGGTATATATCCCTTTTCTTATAGGCACCTTAAACTAGTAGTTGAACCTACTAAAGATCCATCGATATCTCCAAAAAACACCTAGACGACTATGCATAATAACTTTGGAATCATGAAGTAGACATCAAGCCGAGCCACCAGGAGGGATCGCACCCCCTATGGGTCTCCCGTAAGGATTGGTATCGATTCCTCCCCTAGGGTATCAGAATGTATCCCCAACCCTAAGGAATCCGGGGTTGAGATTTTTTGGAGGACTTCTTCTATGCGGCAAAGTTCTGTAAGAAAGATTTGAGGAAGATATTTCAACATTTATCCTATAAAAAACACTGTTCATGTGACAACCTGAACTTTAAGCTATTATAATTAATTAACAAATTAATTAAATAATAAAGTAAGTTTGTGACATTATCAAAATTGAGCCAAGGGAGTTGCACCCTTGTGTCTGTGGTAATTTTCTAGTGTATTTCAATATATAATTTGTAAAAATCTGAGGTAAAACGAAGAAGATATGAATTAAACAAGAATTGAATTAAAAAGAAAAGAAAAAAATAAGGGTCATGTCAACCCAAACTAAGGCTAGATCGACCCTCGTTATAGCCAGGCCGACCCTCATAATATAAAGGTTGACCTGCCTTTGTTTTGAGTGTAGATTCACCCAGTTTTGTTCGAACTCGTCATTTTGCAACTTTTCTTCAATCATTTGCATTCGTGCTTCCATCCGACGGTTCCCAATAAGCCTATGACGTGGTTACACCATATTTAATCTTCAAATTCAATGATCTGAGATCCCTAAACTACATTATAAATAAGACCCTAGGCCCAGCTATTTTTCTTACTCAGATTTTCTCCTATTTTGGTTCGTTGCCAGAGGTTGGACCCTAAGTAGAAATTTTTTTTCTAAGGAGGAAATCTTGATAAAAATACTTTATTCTATAGAAGTGGATCAAGGAAAACCAAGGACTAGAGCTAAGGACCACAAGTGAGTGTTTAGTAATTATTTTAGATTTTTAAGTAATTTAAAAGAATAAGATTCTCAATAGTTATAGTCTTTCTGCAATTTTGAGAAAATTTAAAATAAGTTATTTACGGCTAGGTTTTTAAAGTTATTTTTAGCCTATTTCATTCAACTATTTTATTTAGCTGTGTTATTCCGTTATGTTCAGTTATTTATAGTTATTTTCAGTTATTTACATTTATTTACATCTTTTTTACGTTAGAATTCAGCCTATAAATTTTAGTTTCTTTTTATTCTTTTTTACGCGAATAAAATATAAGAATATTAAAAAGAGTATAATTCGAAAATATAGACTAAAATAAGGAACACTAAATTGACGGAAATTAGATGTAAAATAAGAAGAACTGTAATAATAAGAAGATAGACTGATATAGACAAATTTGAGACATTTGCAAGCATGTTTATAACTAGTGGTTATAATTAAAATGTTAAAAAAGAAGAGTAACAATTATAACGTGGGTTATAATTAAGCAGAATGAACAAAAAGGCTTATTTTAAAACTTTGACTAAGTTAACAAGCAAATTATAACATAGGATATCATTAGAAATAATGGAAAAGGCTTATTTTAAGACTTATAATTAAGTTAATAAGCAAATATAGCAGAGATAACATAAAAGGCTTATTTTAAAGACTTAGATTACGTTAATAAGCAAATAGAGCATAAATAACAGAAGATGCTTATTTTAAGAACTTACACTAAGTTAATAAGCAAAGATAGAAACAGGGCCCGTACCTGTAGCATTCCCTTTCAGACTAGGACTGATGGTCTCACAACATATTAGGTGAGGCTGGGAAGGAACCTTTCAGACTAGGATTAATGGTCTCACAGTAGCTAGTTGAGGCTGGGACATTCTAACTAGGGTAAATAAGAGGTCGATAGATAGAAGCTCAAATCGTTGGATTTGGGGAAGGGGCAAACTAGATTTTGTTTGTTAGGACCTGTACCGGCAGCATTCACCTTTTAGACTAGGCCTGATGGTCTTGCAAAGCGCTTAAGTAAGGCTGGGCAGTACCTCTTTCAGATTAGAACTGATGGTCTCCCAACTGATCAGGTGATGCTGGGCACGTTCATGTTGATTAGAGTAAATAAGAGGTCAAAATAGGGAGCGACAGTTCGTGGGTACCAACGGTGACCGAGCTGTGACCTCAATTAGGGTAGATAAATCGCTATTGCGTTCCAAGCGCTAAACAGGTGTCTATTGCTGTGGGACCCATAGGATGGGACTAGCTCCCAGTGGCACAAAAGAAATAGAAGGTCGATCAATAGGTAGGATTAGGATTCATCCTAATTAAAAGAGGATTAGGATTCCAGCCTAATCACATCAATCTAAGACAAGTGCAAACAATCATAATCAAAGCAAGCCATTAAACAATATTTTGTCCCAATTTTACCTTTTCTTTATTTCCTTTTATACTAGAATTGTTGCTAAGTCTATTATCTTTTTCTTGCTTAGAAATACTCGTAATTACTTTCACTCACTAGACTTATAGTCTGACTCGCTCCTCTATTTCCCCCTTCCCCACATAGGCCAGTAGGGGCAAGGACGATAGAGTTGGATTTCTTGGTGACCCACTTGCAAAGCTTTCCCATCCTTCATATATTCTTCTTCTTTTCATTTTTCTTTCATTTGGCTTTTGATGTACAAGCACTTGTGAGATGGATAAATATTTATATAGTACTCTGATTTTATAAGATTGAGTTCTATTTCTTATAAGACATGTGTATTTGGTATTTGAGACGTGATGTTTTTCAGACTTACTTTATGAAGTAATGATAAGTATTTTAAATGTTTCCACTATTGCAATTTATTTTTCTTATGAATCTTAATCTCTGTGATGCTTTAGCTATACATATAACACACCATATCCTTTAGTGTGTCCTTTTTATGTATGCTAAGTGGTGTGGGGTGTTTCACTCGGTATTGGAGCCTAAGGTTGCAAGATTACTAAAAACTTGTTTTAAAAGTGAAGAATTTTTCAAAATTAACATATCTTTGAAGTATTTTTTAGAAAGAAACTCTTATTATAGAAATGGTTTTCAAGTATAAGGGAGTTTTTGTAAAAATCCCCTCAAAGTCCTGTTCAACCTTCTTTGATTCTTTCGAGCCTAAATTTTCTTTTCTTTGCATAGTATGGTGGACGCCCCAAATATTCCATAGGGCATCCAAGTCCCTAGCTGGTTTCATGGATACCTCCAAGTTCGACACCAGATTGGTTGAGTAATACGGAGCAGATATTTGGGTTGTTAGGACTGGAGGACCGCTAGAGAGTTCAGCTTGCATCTTGGGAACTGAAAGGAGTAGCTTCTTATTGGTGGGGGATCATAGGAATGGAAGGTAGTGACATTGGTTGGATTAGATTTCGAGAAAGGTTTGAGAGGAAGTTCTTATCACAAACTGAGGAAAGCATGCAGTTGGAGAGATTCATTAGTCTGAAGCAAGGGAGTCTATCACTGAAGGAGTATATAAATCTGTTTAACGAGTTGTCGTAGTTTGGGATGGAGATTGTTAATGCACTGCATAAGAAGGCTATGAAGTTTGATAAGGGTTTGAATCAGCCCCTCTAAGGTTTTTTATTGACGCATGTACCTATGAGAGCGATATATGAGTCACTTGTGGAGATGGTGCTCATGACAGATGCTGTTAAGGAAGGAGGGCTTAAGGAGGTTCCTAAGTCGGATAATTCTAAGAAGTAGTGGTGGAAGAATAAGAAGGATAAGGATAAGAAGAAAGGAGGAGGACCTCAAAAGCATATCAAGAAAGGTGAGAAATGAAATAGCTATGGATTGGTTAGTCATTACGCAAAAGACTATAAGAAGGAAGCAATGAAGGGGAGGTGTTACAATTGTGAGCCGCCCGGTCACCTAGGTAGAGCTTGTCTTCAAAGGACGGGGCAGAGAGTAGGCGTACCTATAGGGCAAGTACAGGCTTTGGATGTAGCACCTTCTAGCAGAGGACCGGATCGAGGTAGAAATGTCTCTGTAGAATATTTGATCTCTATTTTAGATTTTCCTATTCGGACCCTTTTTGACTATGGAGCATCGCATTCTTTCATTTCTTGTTTCTTGGTAGATTGTTTACACTTAGATATTTTCTAGTTGCAGACCTTATAGTTGTTTCAAAACTCATAGGAGGATCGACACATTTATCCATGTTTGTAGGAGTTTGAAAATTTGTATACTAGGCGTAGAGTTTGATTATGATGCCCATGTACTAGGATTTTCGGGATATGGGATGGTCTTTGGGATGGAATGGTTATCCACTTATGGAGTGATATTGGACTATGAGAGGAGAGTTGTCAGACTAGAAACATGCAGCGGTTGGACTCCCGAGGTTTCTTGTGATCCATAGGGGTCAGTCATGTTGAGCTTCCTTTATTCCCTTAATTCATCACAAAGAGAGTTAGATTATGTTCCTGTCATTAGAGATTTCCCAAATGTTTTTGAGGAGGTTAGGGGACTACCCCCTAAGAGAGAGATCGACTCTAGGATCTACCTGAAGGACAATGCTAAGCCATTGGCATTTCTTGTGATACATATGCCTCTTAGGGAGAGGAAGGAGTTAAGTAAGTAGATTGTGGGGCTATTGAAGAAATGCTTCATCGGATGGAGCATATCTGAGTAGGGAGCGCCAATCGTCTTCGCTACAAAGGCAGATGGTTCCCTTCGACTTTGCATAGACTATAGGGAGTTGAAAAAGCTCATGAAGAAGAACCATTACCCTCCTCCTGTAAATGATTTTTCGACAAGTTGGTTGACTCTTCAGTATTTTCTCAACTTGACTTAGCCACTGGATTTCATCAGGTTAGGCTCGTTGACGATAGCATCGACAAGGCATCATTTAGGACACTCGAAGGATTCTTTGAGTGGTTAGTTATGCCATTTGGGCTGACCAATACCCCAGCATATTTTGTAGATTTGATGAACCACGCTTTTCGAGAGGTCCTAAATTCGTTTTTTTGTATTTGTGGACGACATTTTGGTATTTTCCTAGTGTATGGAAGAGCATGCTATTCAGCTTAAGGAGGTTTTTCCTACACTTCATGTTCAGCAGTTGAAACCAAAGTTCTCGAAGTGTCACTTTTGGCGTAAGGAGGTGCATTTCTTGGCGCATGTAGTTTCAAGAGAAGATCCAGTTGTTGATCCCGCTAAGGTAGTAGCAGCGCAAGATTGGAAGTCCCCCAAGAATTCTGCCGTAGTTAGAAGTTTCCTAGGTTTGGCTGGCTATTATAGGAAGTTTATCAAAGTTTTCGCTAAGATTTAAACACCGTTTACTCGCCTCATTAAGAAGAATGCAGCATTCATGTGGGACATGGATTGTGAGGATTCCTTCACGATGCTAAAGAGGGCCCTTACTAGTGCACCAGTGTTAGTTTTACCCAATGGTGCTAAGCCTTTTACAGTATACACTGATGCATGTGGGACGTGTCTTCGGGCATTATTGATGTAAGAAGGGAGGGTTGTATGCTGTGGAAGCAGACATTTGAGAACTCATGAGAAGAACTACCCTACCCATGATTTGAAGTTAATTGCTATTGTTTTCATGCTCAAGTCTTGGAGACATTACTTGTCAGAAGAGAGGTTCGAGCTTTTCACTGACCATAAATCATTAAAGTACCTATTCTCACAAAAGGATTTAATCTTGTGGCAGCAGCGTTGGATGGAGTTTCTAGCATCACATGATCTTGAGATAGCCTATACCTCTGGTAAAGGGAACGTGGTTGCGGATGCGTTAAGCAGGAAGAGAGAAACTCTTTGCCCAATGTTCGTGGAGTGGAAAAGGATAGAGTTTATTTCTACCTTTGATTTTATGCCCTCTACGGACATTTCCTTTGGATTATTGGCAGCACTTGAGGTTACGCCAACCCTCATGGATCAGATTGGCTCGAGACAGCGAGAAGATTCAGAGCTTGTGGATATTTTGGATAGGGTTAGTAGAGGAGAGGTCTCTAGATAGCTCCAACGCTATTCCATATACAGTAAAGGGTGGCTAAGAAGAGATAGAAGACTTTTTGTCCCCTGCACTAGTGACTTGACGAGAGCAGTTCTAGCAGAAGCACACCATTCTTGAATGACTATTCATCCGGGTGGTGCTAAGATGTATAGGGACATAAAGAGAGCGTTTTATTGGAGCGGCATGAAGAAGGATGTGGCCAGGTTTGCAGCCAAGTGTCTTCTGTGCCAAAGAATTAAGGCAGAGAAGCAAAAGCCCGGTGGATTGCTTCAACCATTAGACGTACCCGAATGGAAGTAGGATAGTGTTTTAATGGACTTCATAGATGGTTTAACCCGATCTAGGAAGGAGAATACCAGTATTTGGGTGATTGTAGATCGTTTGACTAGGAACACCCACTTCATTCCGGTCAAGAGTAAGTGGACGACACCTTATTTGGCATCCTTATATGTTCGTGAGAAAGTCTGACTTCATGGAGTTTCCTCTAGCATAGTGAGTGAAAGAGGCCCTACCTTTACTAGCGAGTTTTGGAGAAGCTTGCAAAGGCTTTAGGAACACAACTTAGATTGAGTATGGCCTATCACCCTCAGACGGATGGCCAAATGGAGAGAGTTAACAAAGTTATGGAGGATTTATTGAGGATGTGCATTTTTGATTTTGGAGGAACTTGGAAGGAGCATCTTTCTTTAGTGGACTACACATCTAACAATTTTTCAAGCTTGCATTAGGATGGACCTTTCGAAGCTCTTTTTGGAAGACCGTGCAAGTCGCCTTCATGTTGATTGGAGTCTACAAAGAGATTGCTACTTCGTCCCGACATAATCATAGAGACGTTGGAATAGATTGATTTAACTTGAAGGAAAATGAAGAAGGTACAAGATAGAATGAAATCCTATGCAGATAAGCGGAGAAGGGTTATTGAGTTTGAGATAGGAGACTTGGTTTTCATTAAGGTATCTCCGCTATGGAAGGTAGTAAGATTTGGATCAAGTGGGAATTTTGCTCCTAGATTTGTGGGACGGATCCCCATTGTTGAAAGTGTAGGGAAGATGACATATCGGATAAAGCTATTAGAGAGGCTTGCGCAGTTCATGATGTTTTTTATGATTCACAATTGAGAAAGTGCTTACATGATTCGGCAGAGGTAGTGGAACCTAATCAACTTGAAGAAGTTGAAGTGGAGAGAGAAGCATTAGTTCATCCCATTTCTACAAAGATCATTGGGCATGATATCAAGAAGCTTAGGATTAAGGAAGTCCCATTGGTTATGGTGTGGTAGGGAGTTGACATTGAAGACACTATGTGGGAGGCCGAAGAGGTTATACGACTTATCTATATCTTTTCGATGGTACGTTTTGATCTTCCTCTTTCCATCTTTAGTTTTGAATAGGTTCATTCCTTTAGTATCCTTTGAGAGGGTGATCTTAGGATTTAGCCTATGGATGGTAGGACTGAATGTAAACGTGTTACTAGAACATGTTATGTATGATGGACGCTAGTGGTTGCAAGTGTTTGCTGGTGGATGCTGATGGATGCATATATATACAGTAGGCACTATTATCTCTTAGGGATCGGCCTAATTAGGTAACTAAAGCACATGCACATGGATGTGTGTGCATTTGCATTTTTATTTTATTTCCATGGTTGCTATAAATGGATGATTTTCATGTGATTATTGCATTTGGATCATGGTTGTAGCAAGAATATAGAACTATTAGTTATCATTAGGTAATTTGCATTCATTTGGATACATGGCACGTACATGATTGCATTAAAGGAGGTCATCAGTAGACCGCCTAATCTTTTGCATTAGTTAGGGACATTGACACTACACTATTGCAAATATCATAAACTGCATTAGAAAGCTTAAGGATAATGGATGTAATGGATGGTGGTTTAGTATATGGTTGTAGAATTTGGATGAAAATATTTATTTCATTCTTCTGTCCTTAGAGATTTCGGGGAAAAATCCTTTAAGGAGGGGAGAATGTAACAACCCAAAATTTAAGCTATAATAATTAATTAAGAATTAATTAAATAAAATAATAAGTTTGTAAAATTATTAGAATTGAGCCATGGAAGTTGCACCATTGTGTCCATGGTAATATTTTTTGATCAATTTCCATATATAATTTGTCCAAATCCAAGCTAAAACGAGGATGATACAAATTAAACAAGAATTGAATTAAAAAGAAGAGGGAAAAAAAATAAGGGTCGGGCCGACCCAAACTAAAGAAGATTCACCCAGTTTTGTTCGAACACGTCATTTTGCAACTTTTCTTCAATCCTGTGCATTTGTGCTTCCATCCGACGGTTCCTAGCGAGCCTAGATGTGGTTGCACCAGATTTAATATTCAGATCCAACGGTTTGAGATCCCTAAACTACAATATAAATAAAACCCTTGTCCTAACTATTTTTCGCATTCAAATTTTCTTCGATTTGGGTTCATTACCAAAGGATGGACCATAAGTAGAAAAATTTTCTAAGGAGGAAATATTTTTGATAAATATACTCTACGCTCTAGAAGTGGACCAAGGAAGACCAAGGACTAGAGCTAAGTATCACATGTGAGTGTTTAGTAATTATTTTAGTAAGTAATTTAAAATAATACGGTTCTCGATAGTTGTAGTTTTTCTACAATTTTGAGATAATTTTTATACAAGTTATTTACAGCTAGTTTTTTAAATTCTTTTTAGTCAATTTTATTTAGCTATTTTATTTGGCTATTTTATTCAGTTATTTATAGTTACTTACATTTGTTTACATCTATGTTACGTTAGAATTTAGCCTGCAAATTTTAATTTCTTTTTGTTCCTTTTTATGCGAATAAAATATGAGAATATCAAAATGGGAATAATTCGAAAATGTGGACTAAAATAGAAAACACTAATTTATAGAAATTATATGTAAAATAAGAAGAACTATAGCAAAAGGAAGATAGATTAAAATAGGAAAATTTGAGACATTTGCACGCATGTTTATACTAGTGGTTATAATTAAAAAATAAAATAAAAGAGTAACAATTATAACGTAGGTTATAATTAAGTAGAAAGAACAGAAAGACTTATTTTAAAACTTTGACTAAGTTAATAAGCAAATTATAACATAGGTTATAATTAGAAATAACGGAGAAGGCTTATTTTAAGACTTATAATTAAGTTAATAAGCAAATATAGCAGAGGTAACAGAAAAGGCTTATTTTAAAGACATGGATTAAGTTAATAAGAAAATAGAGCAAAAATAACAAAAGAGGCTTATTTTAAGAACTTACCCTAAGTTAATACGCAAAAATAGAAACAGGGCCCATAACCGTAGCATTCTCTTTCAGACTAGGACTGATGGTCTCACAATAAATTAGGTGAGGCTGGGCACGACCCTTTCAGACTAGGACTAATGGTCTCACAATAGCTAGGTGAGGCTGGGACATGCTAACTAAAGTAAATAAGTGGCCAATAGATAGAAGCTTAAATTGGGGGATTTAAGCAAGGGCGCAGCTAGATTGTTTTTGTTAGGAGCCGTACCAGCAGCATTCCCCTTTCAGAGTAGGACTGATGGTCTCATGAAACACTTAGGTGAGGCTAGGCAGGACCCCTTTAAGACTAAAACTAATGGTCTCACAACAGATCAGGTGAGGTTGGACATAATTATGCTGATTAGGATAAATAAGAGGTCAAAATAGGGAGCGACAGTTAGTGGGTACCAGTGGTGACAGAGCGTGCGGCATCTATTAGGGTAGATAAATCGCTACTGCGTTACAAGCGCTAAACAGGTGTCTTTTGCTGTGGGACCCACGTGATGGGACTAGCTTAGAGCGGCACAATAGAGATAGAAGGCCGATCAATGGGTAGAATTAGGATTGAGCCGAATAAAAAGAGGACCAAGATTTTAACCTAATCATAGCAATCTAAGATAAGTGCAAACAATCACAATCAAAGCAAACCGTTAAATAGTATTTTATTCCAGTTTTACCTTTACTTTATTTCCTTTTATACTAGAACTGTTGCTACGTCTATTATCTTTATCTTGCTTAGAAATACTAGTAATTACTTTTGCTCACCAGACTCATAGTTTGACCTACTCCTCTATTTTCCCTTTTCCCTCCATAGGCCAGCAGAGGCAAGGACAGTCGATTTGGATTTCTTAAAAACCCATTTGCAGAGCTTAGCCATCCTTCATGTATTCTTCTTCTTTTCAATTTCTTTTCATTTGGATTTTGATGTATTGGTACTTATGAGAGAGATGATTATTTTTATCGTGCTCTGATTTATGCGATTGAGATCTATTTTTCATAAAACGTGTATTTGGTATTTGAGACATGTGATGTTTTTCAATCTTACTTTATGTAGTAATGAAAATTATTTTAAATGTTTCTGCTGTTATTATTTATTTATCTTATGAATCTTAGTCTCTATGATACTTTAGCTATACCTACAATGCACCATATCTTCTAATGTGTCCTTTTTGGGCATACTAAAGGGTGTGGGGTGTTTCAGTTCAACCTTCATTAGAGGGGTTTCTCTTTTTGGCTGACTCCTTTCTAAACCGCCATTAAAATTCATTGTAATTAAGGATCAAAATGGGTTCCAATCACTTGTAAAAAAAATTAGTGGAAAAATAATAGAGAACCTTTAAGTCAACTAAGGCCTAGATTGCCGAACAAATATATAAATTATGTGTGACCTTTGCTTACTTTTTCTTGGTTTTCCATCAATTTATTACATTTACTCCCTACATAAAACTTTCTTGCATTAACTTTTTGCAACTTTTTCCTCTTGGGTTTTTAGGATCAATGCCTAAACATGCCAAATTTTGCTCAAACATTTTGGTGCTTTCACTGAGAGCGATTATCAAGCCATTTGATTCCATATCTACTGTTGGATTTCCTAAGAACCAAAAAAGAGTACCGGTTTCTCCCCATTTAGAATTAAACATCTCTACTCTAATCTATCTCTAATGAATCCTAGGAAAGAGAAGACCATTTCTCCCTCTTCAAGAGCTACTAATGAATCAGAGACTATAGATTTGAACATTCAGGAAGAAGACACATAAGGAGCCAGGGATTTATAGAACCCTTCTAATATTATCATTGGGATGGACTTAGAGTGTATGATGAAAGAGCTACAAGATAGCCACATAGAGCTAAACCGACAAATTCAAGAGAACAAGACCTTGATGGCCCAACTAAACACTCACTATAGGAGGAGAACTAGAAGAGAGTTATGTCCTCCATGCTAAGGTTCTAGAAGCTCCACATCATCGGATCACCATTGGAGGAATAGATGGCGAATGATGAGAGCATACGAGGTAATAGCATCTAGGTTGGAAAATACTAACCCTTACCTAGGTAAAGGGATATGTATTGATCGCTCCCTTAGTAAGATCGCCACCAATCCTTTCCCTAGGAAGGTCACCATCGATCCCTCCCCTTAGGACCTCACCACCGATTCGTTTTCTCTAGGTGTAGGACTTCACCAAGAAGCAGTACTTCAACCAAGAGATAGGACAAAACCCAGGCATGCTACGACGGTCTAGGATAACATGAGTCAAGATTTTGCAGCCGGATAAGCGACTCTTCTAGAGCAAGGAGAGCCTAAATGAGGCATGAACTGGGACCGTTTACTAGGCTGAGCACAATCGGTAGATCACGCCTACCGCAACCTAACAAGCATTCAAGGACTAGATTTGACCGCAATGGTACAGTGACTTATCTGAGAGAACCAAGACCAAACTGATGACGATCGAGGCATTTCCTCTAGTCAGAACCCTTTCACTGAAGCTATCCGACACGAAGGATATCCACAAAAATTCAATATGCCAACACTGCCATCTTACTCGGGAATGACGGATCCAAGACAACACATCAGGAAGTATGAATGGCACATAGATTCTGCCTGGGCCATGGATGCCATCAACTGCAAATGCTTTCCCATTTCCTTAGAAGGTGTAGCAACCATATGGCTTACTCGATTACCACCAAGTTCCATCTCATCATTTGACCAACTTGCAAGGAGATTTATCAAGCAATTTAAGATGCACTTGACTCGCCCTAAGGATGTCATGTCACGATCTAACTTATTCTAAGGATCGAGGGAGCCGATCAAGGAATTTCTACAAAGATTCAACACTACTGTGACTGAGATGTTTAGGTACCTAGAGTCAAGTTCCCACCAAATCTCCACGGCCTATGGTCCAACCTTCAAAGCTCAACCAAGATAAGTATGATTCGATCGCTCATAGCCAACTCTTCCCTTCTGAATTGGGGGCAAGCCCGTGATCCAAAGTGGAAGTGACTCAACCATCCACTCTAAAATGCAAACCATAAATCTTTTCCAAAAACACCCATGCCTTGCTTGGGGACCAATAAGCTCAAAATCCAATATAACATGGACATGACATTACCGTTCATGCACTATTTCTTGCCTTCCATATGGGGTCCAAGGCACAACCTAAGATGGATGTGAGACAACCATTCATCAACATACTCTTTTCCTTAATCAACTCCTTCTCTTGATTCGATAATGGGAATAAGAATTTCGAGATGGACATGATCCGACTGTCCCTCGTCAACCATGGAGAAGATGTGACTGCTTGTCCGTCTCCAAGCTCTTTCCCTTGACCCGACAAGGGGAGTTTATAACAAAATGGATGTGATTGATCATCCATCAACTAACTCTCTACCTTGCCCGAGAGTGGGAATTATAAACCAAAGTGGATGTGACTTGGTTGTCCACTTACCTCCTTTTATCTATAACTTGGAAACGAAACCTTAGAATTAGGATGAATGTGATCCGACCATTCATCCATCAACTCTATTTCCCATTGCTTCAATGGAAAACAAGTATACGATGGACGTGACTTGACCATTTCTTCTCGTACTCCTACATTTGATCCATTCAAGGGAGCAAAAATTTAGAATAGGTGTGACATGATCACTCATTCGCCAACTCAAACCTCAGATCTAAAATGAAAAGGATAACTTCATAAGCACAAGACTTGACTGTCCACACACTAAACCCATTGACCTTAGACCAAGGGAGAGGAATATCATCATGTGATAGTTGAACACTACAACTCAATACCTTGGCTTGTGCCTAGTGTTTGACACAATTAAAGGCTATGACCGGAAGGATGCCTTAGAATGGAACAATCAGAATCGTTCGATCACTAATCCATAACTTGAATTCACGATGTCATGGCCAGCTTCAATACCAGCACTTAGTATTTAACCTTCATCAACATCATCCTGAGCCTCCTCGACCTTACGACTGAGGATTAGGGACATGATTATAACTAAATATCCTGGAATAGGATATCAGACAGATAACTCAAGTAGGAATTTCTTCATTCATCAACTGATATTAGTTACCTTGACGACTACTCTTCATCAAACTAGTTTGAAAATATTTTGTGAGTATAATCCAATGAAACTTGGCAATAAGCATACGGATAGGCTTGGGATCCATCGACATACCTCAAATACAATTTCCTAACTCGATGAAAGTCGAATTGTTACCTAAGATATTCAAAAGAAAAGAATTTAGTTCAGATAACTGTAGCTTACCGACCCAATCAACCAGCTCAATAGAACCGAGCACACGCAATTTCTGAGAGAGTACATCCAGAATTACGATGTTAGATATCGACTATGCATTGCAAAAAAATCCAAGAAACTGAGCAGAATCATTCATGACGATCTTGACTTGTCTCGATTCAAAGTACATCATGTTAGCCATACATTATACTTTGGGGGGCAAATGTTATCTGGTCATTTGGCCAGGCAATGTTCAGACTAACTGGAAAAGTACGACTCCACGATTGCCGAGGCAATGAACCTTAAAAAATCATTCTAGTGTCTAAAGACCTAGAACAGGCAAGAACACAAAACAACGGTCAAGCAGACTAAAGCAAACAACCTCTTGGAATTGGCTAGGTATAGACCGGCACTTCCCCTAGGCAGAGGATCTGTACCTATCCCTTTCAATATATGTACCAACATCACAAAATAGACTGAGTATGGATTTTTGCCTCCCCTACATAGCAGATCGATACCTATCCCTTTCCCTATATGCAATAGCATCTCATAATTGATTTAGTATGGATTGGTGCATCCTCTAGGCAAGGGATCAGTACCTATCCCTTTCCCTATAGGCAAAAACATCTCGAAATTGACTAAGTATGGATTGGTGCATTCCCTAGGTAGGGAATCGCTACTTACCTCTTTTCCTTTAGGCAGTTTAAACCAGCAGTTCAAATCATCAAAGATCCATCGATATCTCCAAAAATCACCTGGGTGACTATGCAAAACAATTCTAGAATCACGACGCAGACATCAAGGCAAGCTATCAAAAGGGTTCGCAACCCTTACGAGACACCCTATAGGGATTGGTACCGATCTCTCCCCTTAGGGGATCACTACCTATTCTCAACCTAGGGAATCAATGGTCATGATTTGTAACATTCCCCATATGGAGGCTCAATACAAAAGGCTATGGATGCCGCAGTCGTCCATATTTATTAATTTTCGGTGACCAAATGATGTATTGTTAGATACATCGATATAACATAAACAGATGATTATAAAAAAATTAAATCGTAAAACCCATTACCCATTCAACATCTAATCATGTTTCAAATTCATACGTAATCCCAATTCGTAAACCACATTCAAAGAAATATAATTATTACAAAATACGCTAAGAGCGACATACGAAGATGTACCCTTGGATGATCAGAGTCTAAATATGGGCAATTAAGCAACTTTTTCCTTACATCCAAACACAGCGGAATCAAACAAAAAGAACTCCTAATAGCTAGCTTGTTTCCTACACATCTTCGGAGGCTTATTCGTCTAACGAAGAACTTAAAAACCTTAACCATCAAACTACAAAATCAATTGAGCACTCGAGATTTTAAGGGAAAACATAAACTTTAAGTCAGATAAAAAGTCCGGTATGAATAATAACCTACCATCTCGAACCATATAGGTATCTAGTGAGACCACACCGCTTAGCGGAATGGGTTTTCCCTTCAATAGTATATTAATTCAAATTTAGAATAACCATATACTTTACACCTACATCCACAATGGTTAAAAGATAACATAATAAAATGTGTCATGGTGATATGCAATATATTCTAGATTTTCCATCCCCATTCATTTGACTATCTGCCTTATATTATAGTTTGTAGGGTCACAATTAACCTATTAGTTTTCATAGGCTGACTATTTACCTTTTCAAAGCTTATGGACTATCTACCCAGTTTTATAGCTTTTATGGGTTCACTAGAAACCTATTGGTATCTACCAATATCTTCATCCAATTATAGTTTTCATAGGCTCACTGTGAGCCTATTGGGTTCTCTAATAACTTCCCTCATATCATAGTTTTCAAGGGTTAAATATCAACCTGTTGATCCCTGTCAATAACTTAATCTAGATACAGTTTTCATGGGATCACTAAGAACCTATTGGACTCGGCCAATAACCTTTTCCATACATAGTTTCATGGACTTACTAAGAACCTATATAAACCAATAATCCTTTGATTAGTCTTTAGGCATCCTATATTCTGGTCTACCTGACCTCCTGCATACAATTCTACTTACACAGGAGTTAACTCAATATATATACAATACTAGGTCAACCTGACTAGTTATTCCGCCCTTAACACCCTAAAATGCAGATATGGTTAATTACAAAGTGAATATGTGTACAGAAGAAGCACATGTGATAACTGATCATAATACAAAAATATAAACATCTATGGTTCAATTTCCTTGTAATCATTTTTCAAAAGAAACATGGTTATTAAATTTATCCTATAATCTTTAATAATTAAAGATTCTTCAAAAACTCCAATGTTAAATGCCATTTCAAAAACTCTTTCATATTTCCATGGGTTAATCTCAAATTTGAGATTGGGTTTCTTGTTGGAAAACTAAGGCTTTCATAACCTTCGGCTGCATCTTTCGAAACCATCAAATTGTATCCTTTGAAAGTATTTAAACCTTCTTTTCAAAAAACTTAAACATATGCCTTTCGAAACACTCGAAACATCACTTTCGAAAGCATCAAAACCTTCCTTTCGAGGCCATTAAAACATGCCTTTCGAAAGTATTAAAGCTTATCTTTCAAAACCAATCAGTTCAAATAGGATTTATAGAAGCATAGCTTCGACACCATATGAAAGTGTCTCATTCAAAATCATTGGGTTTAACCTTAAGTATAACTTCTGGGTCGAAGTGAACATAAGCGAAAGTAACCCTTTTGAAACTTTAATCTCCAAGTAAAAGAGTTTGGAGAAATGGATGGCTTTGAAACCTCCTTTTGAAAGCATTGATTTTTAAGTAAAATAATTAGGGCGAAGGATAACTTTGAGACAAACTTTCAAAAACATTGCCTTCGAGACCTTTAATATAAGTGGCTACTGGGCCTTTTTGAAAGCATTGGGATGTGACTTCAATATTAAGAAAACAAACGCTTCCTTTCAATCTCATTGTTATAAGGTGTAAAGAAGAGCGGCCTTTAACCAATTCTAAAGGTATAAAGACGGCATCTAGGTTTCGACTGGGTTCAAAAGAAACTACTATTTTGAATTCTCCTTTCCATAAATTAATATACGACAACTCATTCGAAAGATGCTTTTAAAAAAAAGGTAAGTGGAAATCCCTTCGAGAGCTATTTAAAAGAAACTTCAACCCTTTCGAAAGCATCTTTTTAAAAGAAAAGGCAAATAACATATTTAAAAGCATATAAAAATGATCATTAACCCTTTGAAAGCTAGGTTTAGACACTACACCTTCCGCCTTTCTCCAATGCATTGCATATCAATTGCTTGATATCATGTGCATTGATTTCGGATGGGTTCTTTGGTGGAGGCATGGCGTCGAAAGCCATTAGATGGAGGTGGCGAAGTTGTAAATCCAAGCAAAACTAATTTTTAACCTTTGATATAAAATTCTTTTCACCTACTTACCCTATTTGTCAAAATATGATTAGTTGGCAAATCCTTTACGAAAATCTTTTTCTAAAAAGGCTATCGAATTCATCAATTACTAATTGAAATATTTCAGCAAGGAAGCCTTCCCTTTAACAAAACAATTAAGACATTTATGCCCTTAAACTTAATTAATTTAATTTATGTAGTAAATCACTTAGGAAAAATCCCTAATAATCATCTTAATTCACTTTAATACATTTTCCTACATATATAAATTTCGGGCCAAAATATTTTATCTAATTACCATAATTAGTTTTAAACCCAAATTATCTATTTCTTCCTTTTGAAATTCATAATAAATTATCTATAACTTGGATTATGATGAAAATTTAAACCCATTTCCAAAATGATGTTTTACATAACATATTAAATCCTCATGGAATTTGAAACCTATTTTACATGATTTTAGCCTTAAAATCAAATCAAACATTTTACAAACATACTTGTTTAAATCAAACATGGCATATAATCAAAGCATATCATCATTCAAATCATCCAAAAGGTTTTAAAATCTCAAACCCAAAATTAGATGTTCATCAAAACATATAGGAGGTGGTTTAGATAATTATCACCTTGTTTGGATAAGGAACCTAAGATTTGATTTTGCTTAATTCTTCCTTGCTTGAATCCTTAACTTATAGTTGATTTTGTCTCTTTTTCTCCTAGGGTTATTGCCGAGCATAGTTCTCCTTAGATCTTGTTTTCGGTTTATGAACTTATGAATGAATAATGAATTAAGGGTTTAGGGGTATGGGATTATGGTAAACGGCTATTTTCCAAAATACCCTTGCTTTATTCTCTTGAGTAGTTAACTTATAAACTGTTTTATTTGCCCATTCTTATGATTTCTTATGATTTCATTCAGTTAAGGCATGACCTATGTTTACTTTTCAAATCTCAGTCCCTTTATCATTCCATCTTTACATTATTCTATTTAATTTATGTAATTAAATGTCTCGATTAATGTTATTTTAAATTAGGGGTGTTACACGCTTCCTTCCTTAAAAAATTCCATCCATGAAATTCAGTAAGTGCTAAATACTAAGCACAACAATAATCTGTAACATCTCCTAACTAACATACTAGCCTGCCAGACTAACAAAACAATCTATATAAAGCAAATATAGAACATACCCCTACAGCAGATCAGAATAAGTGTCTCTCATCATGTCTTTTGTCTTCCTAGTACAGTCCTTCTCTTTGTTGCTCCACTGAACTTTCACCAACTTGACTATCTTATTTTTTAACTTATTCTCATCTCTCGCTACAAGCCAAACTGGTTGTCTAACAAAAGTCAAGTTATGTTCTATTATTAAATCTTCCAACATCGCCGGAGAAATAGTACTCTCTTGATCATGCACATACCTGCAAAGATGAGACACATGGAAGACACTATGGACACTTGCCAAACTGCTCGGAAACTCTACTCTGTAGGCGAGCTTTCTGATCCTCTCCATAACTTGGAACGGACCAACATATCTCGGTGCCAGTTTCCCTGACTTTTCGATCGCATCACACCTTTTCTTTGGTTATACTTTAATGAAAACCTAATCTCCAACTGAGTATTCCAGATCCTTACGCCTCTTATCTGCATAACTCTTTTGTCTAGACTGAGCTTCCCTCATCCTTTCTCCGATCAACTCAATCTTCTCTGTTGCCTCTCTTTCCAGATCTAGACCTAAGACTAACTTGTCTTCAATTTCCAACCAACATGCTAGTGACTTGCAAGGCCTTCCATACAAAGCTTCGAAAGGCACCATTCCTATACTAGTCTAATAAATGTTATTATAGTAAAACTCAACTAAGTGTAGGTGATATTTCCAAAATCCGCCAAAGTCTAGCACACAAGCTCTTAACAAATCCTCAAGTACCTTGTTGACTCTCTATGTCTCCCGTTTGTTAAGCAGTACTCATCTTGAGCTTGGTACCTAGCACATCATGTAGACTCTTCGAGTACTCACTAGTAAATAAAGTATCTCTATCACTTACTGTGCTACTAGTTATTCCATGCAATCTAACAATGTTCTTCATAAACAATTTAGCTAAAATATGTGTCCTCCTGGTTGACTTAACTGGAATGAAATATGCACTCTCGGTCAACCTGTCCACTATGACCTATATACTTTCATTTTCTCGATTAAACCTTGGTAACCCAACTATAAAATCCATGGATTTCGAATCCCATTTCCAAAATTTTATCCAAAGGTTGAAGCAATCCACTTGGCTTCTGATGTTCGACCCTCACTTTTTGACAGTTCACACACTGCCTTACCCACAAACCAACATCTTTCTTCATACCATTCTAGTAGAAACTCCTCTTCATGTCTTGATACATCTTGGTTCCCCTATGATGAATCGTAAATTTAGATCGATGGAATTCCCTAAGAACTTCTTTCCTTAAGTCCTCAACATTCAGAATACGGAACCGTCCCTTGTTTCTCAACCATCCCCTATTGTCAAGATTAAAACCCTTTACATCATCAATCTCTGACAAAACCCCAAGCCTTCTAATCTTCTTGGCTAATAATGGGTCTTCTTCCTACTTAGATGCAATCCCTTTGATTGGTACTGGTCGAACTTCCATGTAGGATGACATGGTAGTGCTCTGACTAGAACTAGCCGCCGATCTTGACTGCACTCTACAAGTAGTCAAAGCCTTAAGATCTTTCCATTCTGCCAAAATGGCTAATGTAACATTCCAAAATTTTTAATTTAAAATCGGTAACTTATTTAAACTTTTGAAATTTAATTTGAAAGGTTTCAAAACAAATAAAATATAGTTATAAAATATATGAATGTAAATCAAATGTCGATAGTTAAACTTTAGATCGAAACAAAAAAACTAAGGATTTATGTTAGTAATAAATTATATGATTATATGGAAAAATGAGATAATTTTAGAAATATATAAACTTTAGAAATACATGTAGAATATGTCTGTGAAATTATGCAAGCAAGAAAGAAAAATATCTATATACAAAAAAAATCAAATGCATAAGTATGTAAACTTGTAAGGGAGCATATGCATTTAATACTATCACCTTAGCCAAAATAAAGTCATTTCATTTTCTACAAAGAATCATTTTAGTCTTTATAATAAAAAAATCAGCTTGGTCAAAGAAATAGAAAATATCTTGTACAGTAAGTCTTCCCTGCAGGAATGTTTTCTATATATGCAATGCAACTTAGTCTTGTTCGTTCAAACAAAATTTAGCAAGCCTGAAAAGAAAAGGAAAATAAACATCATTATCTTGCAACGTCCAACATCATTCAAGATCAAAACAGAAAAAGAAATCAAACTGCAGGTTCACAAAAAAAAGTTGCTTTCTGTTCAATTTTGTTTCCCAGTGAGTAAACATTTCTAAGCTCTGATGTTTGATGTGTTATTTGAATATAGGATTTAAACAAGTTCGAACATTTGTTATATGCACAAAATCTATTAATATGTGCATATCTTTGCATGTGCCTGTAAGTTCAAATTTGAATCAGCTCTGTTCCAGGTTACAGAGATTTATAATCCTGTACAAAATCCAACTCCCCTATCTCTGATCCTTGTTTGATCTCAGAATTCACACAAAAGTTGTTTGTTTTGACATGTTTTAGGTTGTAAAAATGAATTCAATTAAAATGAATTAAAGCTTCTTTGGGAAATTTGAAAATACAGTCACAATTCAAACCATGTAGAAATTCAAATATTATAAATCTTAGTTTCAAGAATGCTATATGAATTGTTATCACAAACAATAATTTTTGAAAGTTAAATCAAAATTTTTAAGCAAGCGTTTATTAAGAAATGCAAAGATGAACAGATTCAAGTTTTTTTAGCAATTTCTGGTGATCGACAACACGATGCATCTCGCAATCTTGGGTGAAGCTTGCTTGGGGGTAAGGTTGCTTGAGAAAAATGCTTAGGAATTTTTCTAATCATCGTGGAGTTGAGATGAGATCAAATTAGGGTTTAAGGTCTAAATAGAGTCGAGGTTAGAAACGTGATCACTACGCCGTCGTTAGGCCACCGGATATCATTGGACCGAGACCATCAGAAACATGAGAGGCTGGCGAAGCTTAGGGTGGAGTATCGTGACCTCTGATGATCAGGCGAGGGAGAATGAGGAGTTTAAAAGTGGCTCAATTTTGTTCGAATTTTGGTCGAACAGTCAAATTGCAAATTCGTTTAACGTTTCACAACGCTGGGTGTTCTGGGGTGGTCGATGACCCTAGCATCGGCCATTGGTGATCAAAACAGTTGTGCATGTGCATGATGAATTAAGTGATGTTAGTGACATTGAATTGGAGAAGAAGGCAAACGACTCGAAGTAACTTTCGGGAAGTTGGGGTTCAAGCTCGGGTATGGACTCGAAGCAAATTATGGGCCACACGGGTTTGCACTCAGAAAAAAGTTTTAAGTTGAAAATTTTGGCACTCGGGTTGATTTTTGATATAACCCAAAACAAACAAGCAAATTTCTCAGGGGTGACTCGAAGCAGGTCTCGAGCCTGATATATTAAATAGTTTTTACTTTAAAAATTTTCAGATTTTTAAACACTTGTAAACCATGTTTTCAAATGATGATTTGATCGAATTTTTGAATTAAAATTCAGGATTTAAGTAAGAAGGTTTTAAAGTAATTAAATTTTAATTTATTTAATTTTTGATACATCATTTTATAAAGTCATTTATCTTAAATAATGAAATTTAAAAGGAAATCAAGATGGAATGTTATTTAAACTAATCTTAACTTTCCAAAGCAACTAATGTATAAGGATAATGATTTAACAAGGTTTAAAAGGATAATCAAAGTAATTAAGTTATCTTCTGGTTTATTAAAACAATTAATGATTTTGTTAATATAATTTTTTAACAAATAATTAAGGTTAATTAATTTGTAGTAAATTATTAATTAATTAAGGAGTAATGAATTAATTAAGAGTTAATTAATTAACAATTAAGGGTTAATTAAATTAAGATAATTAATTAAGGAATGATTAATCAACGAAGGTGATTAAGACTTAATCAATTGCAATTATTGATCATTGATCAAAGATTACTAATAAAAATCATTATGTGGTTAATAAATTAAGACCACAACGATTTATTCATCTTAATTAAAGATGTTTTGTTCTTGAATGCTGTGTATTGGATTGATACATCTTATATGTGATGTGATGCTATGTAATATTAAATGCTTTGTGCTGAGCTATGATATCTGTGATGAATATTCTTCTGTGTGAATGTGAACACCCATTGGCCGTAAAACGGCAATTGATTTTCGATGCGACAGGGAGTCGAATTCCAATTGGTTATCCGAAATAAACATCGAACCCTGAATATGAATCTTTGTGATGGATACATCTACGCATTTTTAAATTGAACGCTCACTATTCGGTTTAGCCGGGAGAGGACCTTTGTGTCGTATAACCCATTCTGAATATGTGATACGACGAAATGGATGGCAATTGAAGACGGTGGTGAAGACCGGGCATCTTCGAAAACGATAGGATAACCTGTCGAATGACTCTGCACTGAGTTGCTCCGGTATAGAGATGTCCATATGTGATGGGGAGTACGATCGGGATTGTGGATGCCCGGACTGCAAGGGCTTCTTCGGAAGTGCCTTCGGTTCTGTTCGACCGGAACAGATTGTATGGTTGTATGTCCGACATTACAATTTGAGATATAAAGCAGATTTCTTTCAAATACATATCTGTTGGTGGCGGAGAATTTATTCTTTTAGCTTAACACCCTTCTCTGAGACGTACGAGCTCAAAGGTTATGTAGTTGAAGGTTATTATTGATATACTCCCAATTTGGTGGTGTGGCATGCTGAGTGCTACTGATCATTTGTTGATCGAAGCATGGCTTTGTGAAAAAGCGTAGCTTTGTGGATGAGACTTCGTCGAACCTCATAACCCGGCTATCGTTGAAACAGGAATCGTGGCAGCAAGGTTATTTGGGGTAGCTCCCCCTGAGGGTATGTCCATTTCCTTCTGGATTAAAAGTGGTATCATGGTATGGAGCCCAGATACTTACTTTGTGGTTGCTACAAAACTTATTGATTTGTGGTTGTCGGTTGAGAAGCGCTTAAGATAAAGGTTGGTAACGACCGGGAGATGGCATACTCGTGTCAGTTGTTACCTAGTCACAGAGGTAACCCGGCCTTGTGTAGCAGAGATCCAGTTACGTTCTCAAGGACATCCCTCCAGAGGCATTCCATTTTATGTGGTAAGTTCCTTTGCCTGACCATTTGTTGGAAATCCAAACAAAACAATACAAACCCAGTACGGTTTTAGTTGTATAACCTGCCATTTACTTATGGTGGTTACCACTGTTTAGATGGTAGCTATAGTAGGCATAGTACGAAATGTCTATGCTGGCTAAGATTAATATTATATTTTCGAAAGGTTTTCTACACTATGTACTAATAATTATATCAAAGAGTGTTCTCGTAGTAAGCATGTTTGACTGTCATAAGGAGAAATCTCCTCCAAGTTTGCGCTTGCATTGTGTGTGTGGCGGGAGGCCTTATGGTAGTTTCATTTTTCAAAAAGCATTGCAGTTTTCAATCTAAATTCTTTTGTTTTTTTAAAGAATAAAAATCGTTTTTGTTTACTCCTACCAGTCCCATGATTGACCTGGAGTTTATTGTTCCTTTTCTAAACTCTGGGTACCCACAATTTTCCACACGGGCAGTCTAGAGTTGGGTTTTTCATATAGACGAATTGTAGGAATTGATTTGATAACCTTCGAAGCTTTTTGAATTTGTGGATCGCATTTTCTACACTTCAGCTTTCATAGCTGACCTTGCTTATCTTGGTGCAACTTGATGGTTGTTCAAGTTACCTTTAGTTTGGAGATGGTATTGCAGTTGCATTTTGGTGATGTATTCTATTGAAGTCATTATCTTTCCGCTGCTATTTCTTGTATCTCTGATAGTATTGATATCCATTGTATCATTCTATTGTATTAAATATTGTATATCAAATGTATTATTCATTTTCTTCCATTGTGTTGTACTTGATGTGTTATAAGCTTCGGCGAACCAGATTCGATGTTTGAATCTGCGGCATTTGAATACGAGTGTCGTATTCGGTGTCGATTTTCGAAGGTCGAGTCAGGATCGTTATATCTAACACCGCATTCTGACGTTTTCTGCTAAGAGCATCTGCTACCATATTTCCCCTTTTAGGCGTATACTCTATACCAAAATCATAAGCCGCTAAAAACACCAACAATCTTTGTTGTCTCATATTCAACTCCTTCTGAAAGTATAAATGCCTTAAGGACTTATGGTATATGTATAACTCAAATCCCTCCCCTAAGAGATAATGTCTCCACAATTTTAATGCGAAGATCACCGCTGCCAAATCTAAATCATGAGTAGGATATCTCACTTCGTGCGGTCTAAACTATTGTGAAGCATAGCCAATGACCTTACCCTTCTTCATCAACACAACCCCTAATCCGATTCCACGTGCGTTGGTATACACTTGTAATCCTTGGTTTTCGTCTAAAACGACTAACGTTGGAAAAATGGTCAACATATGCTTTATCTTAAGGAATGCTTCCTCACACTTGTTAGACCAAATAAACTTCACGTCTTTCCTAGTTCACTTAGTCGAAGGTGCTAATATCCACGAGAAATCCTTAATGAATCTTCGATAATAGCCAGCGAGTCCAAGAAAACTTCTAATATCAGTCACCATCTTTAGTCTCTTTCAGTTGTTAACAGCTTCGACCTTATCTAAATCAATTGACAAACCCTTTTCTGAAACAACGTGACTAAGAAACTTAACTATTTTCTTCCAAACATGACACTTTGAAAATTTCACTTTCAGTTGATGCTACCTTAGCATCTCAAGCACTATTCACATGCTCTTTTCATCCATAGAATATATTAAATTTTCATCTATGAATACCGACACGAACCTATCCAAGTGCTCTCGGAAAACCCGATTCATCAAATCCACGAAGAAAGCTGGTGCGTTCATTAAATCGAATGGCATTACTGACCACTTGTACGAACCATTCCTAGTCCGAAATTCCATTAACGAAATACTGTCCTTTGCCAATCTTAGCTGATGGAAACCTATTGCCAAATACAATCGGAAAAATACTCTGGCCCCATACAACTCATCAAATAAATCATCAATTCTTGGCAAAGAGTACTTATTCTTGATCATCTTCACGTTTAACTTACGATATTTGATACACATCCTTATCTACCAATCTGATTTCCTTACGAAGACCACGGCCACTGCTCAAGGTGAACTGCTTGGTCCAATGAAATTCTTCCTTTCTTAGTCCACTAGTTGCACCTTCAATTCCTTCATCTCGGTGTGTTTAATTCTGCTTGGTGGTATACTTACAGTTTCTGCTCTTAGCACAAGATCTATCCAAAACTCAACGACTCGTTTTGGTGGTAGTCCTATGAATGGCTTAAAAACATATGCAAACTCTCTTACCACCAAAACCTAATTCAACTCTTTTTCTACTTCCATTGCACTAAACCAAGCACAAGCACTTAGGTCTAACTTCTCCACCGAGTATATAATTTGGTTATGACTATTATGGTGTCTTACCGATATTTCCCTATCTTGGCAAAATATCATAGCACAATATTTATCTAACCAATCCATACATAAAATGATTTTGAAGCCTAAGAAATCAAAAACATACAAACTGCATGTAAACTTATGACCTAATAAATCAAGTTCTAACTAGTCATATTTCAAACCCAGAGTTACATACCCTCCTATGGGATTTGCAACCCTTGAGGAAGTAACAAGGTATGAGGGTTCTAAATATAACCTATCAATCAAACATTAAGATATAAATGAATGCGATGCCCCAGTATCAAACAGTACCCTAATTGGTATACTTCGAATCAAAAGCATACCTTCCATCATAGTTTTTCCTTTCTTAGCAGCAGCTGGCCTAGCAGATGATGGTCCTAAAGCAAAGACTTTACCCTTGTCCACTTTGACTGATTCTGGACACTGATTCTTGTAATGCACAATCTGGTCACAGTTGAAGAACTTCACTCCCTTTTTATCTGCAACTTTCTTCCATTTTCCAGCTCAACATTTATGAGAAAAATGCCCCTTCTTATCACACTTAAAGCAAATTAAATTAGCCTTTTCCTTCTTGGTAGATTCTCCCTTTTGGGTTCCTTTCTTTTTAAATAATTTCTTCTTCCTACTCTGATAAACCTGGTCTCAACCTGCTTCTCCTTCCCATAAGTAGAAAGCTTCTCTTCATTCTGGATTGCCATCTCCATAACAATAGTACATGGATCATGGAGATGTGGTATTGTCTCCCTAGAAATCTCGGGCCTTAACCCTCGAATAAACTTCTTGTTTCTTTTGATGACGGTATCAATGGTAGCTTATCCATATCTGGACAGCTCATCAAGCTTCATAGCATACTCTATCACCGACATCACACCCAGCACTAAGTCCATGAACTTTCTCAGTAATACTAACTTGGCAACTTTAGGCAAAAACCTCTCTTTGAATCTCTTTCGAAATTCACCGAAGTCAACTCCTCCTTGGGAACTTCCACGATAACACTATTCCACCAATGAAGTGTTGCACCCTGCAACTGTCTGGAGGCAAGTCTCCTCTTCTGCTCGTCGTTTAATCTTAAATCAACAAAGATCCTTTCTTAATGCAAAAGCTAATTCTCTACTTCTATAGCATTCTCTGTTGCCAAAAATGGTTCCCCTCTAAGACTGGTATATTCCCCGCTCAACTTAGCATAGTTGTTGCCAACTAGGGCTACGGGATCAGCCCCTCCAACATTCCCATCATTACCCCCAGCTACTCCTACAGCTGCTCCAGCTTGCATCAGATTGACAAACAACTGATACATCATCCCATACCTACTGGCAGAATTCTTGCACCTACGTTAGTATTTACATTTGGATTAGCATTTGCTAGTCGACCAGGGTTCCACCTGATATTGGGTCGAGCATTTCCATTAGTGTTCGTGCTTCCTTCACTTAGATTTCCTCTCCCGTTTCCTATCTCCACATCTTTCTTTCTCGTTAATATGAATACAAGCCTTAGTAAGATATAGAAGAATGGTCTGAGAGAGAGGAGTGCATATTGATGGATATGTACATAACAAATACAAGTATATTACTATAGCGTTAACCCAAACCTCGATCTTATTTTTGAATTTATTGGATTATGTTCTACAAATGTTTTAGGTGTAAAAATTCTTTTATGTTTTCATAAACCTTTACACATATACCAACTTGCAACATCCCCTACTTGGACATACAAACTCACGGCTATAGATGCTGTAGTCATCCATAGTTTTTTATTTTCGATGACCAAATGTGGTAATGTTAGATACATTGATATAACAGAAATGTATGATATGAAAAAATTTTAATCATAAAATAGATTTCCTAGTCAACTTTAAATCATTTTTCAAATTCACTATAATCCTAGTTCGTAAACCACATTCAGAGAAATATAACTATTACAAAATACGCCAAGTGCGACATATGAAGATGTCCCCTTGGATGATCAGAGTCTAAATACAGGCAATTAAACAACTTTTCCCTTACATCGCAAAACAATGGAATCAAACAAAAAGAACTCCTAATAGTTAGCTTGCCACCCGCATGTCTCCAGAAGCTTATTCGTCTAAAGAAGAACCTGAAAACCTTTACTCTCAACTAACCAAATCAACTAAGTGCTCAAGAGTTAAAGGGGAAAACATAAACTTCAAGTCAGACAAAGAAAATCTAGTATGAATAATAACCTACCATCTCGAATCATATAGATATCTAGTGAGACCACACTGCTTAGTAGAATGGTTTTCCCATCTCCAGTATCTTAACTCAAATTTATAATAACCATATATTGTGCACCTACATCCACAATGGTTAAAACAAAACATAATAAAATGTAACATGGTGATATGCAATATATTCTTGATTTTCCATCCCCATTCATTAGACTATCTGCCTCAAGCTATAGTTTTAGGGTTACTATTAACCTATTAGTTTTCATGGGCTGACTAATAACCTGTTCAAAGCTTACAAACTATTTTCCCAGTTTCATAATTTCATGGGTTTACTAAAAACCATCAGTCTCTATGAATAACTTCATCCGATTATAATTTTCATGGGCTCACTATGAGTCTATTGGGTTCTCTGATAACAGCTCTCATATCATAGTTTTCATGGATTAACTATCAACCTATTAATCTCTGTCAATAAATTAATCCGAATATAGTTTTCATAGGATCACTAAGAACCTATGGCCCCGGCCGATAACTTTTTTCATAGATAGTTTTTTCATGGGCTTACTAAGAACCTATATAAACCAATAATCCTTTGATCAGTCTTTGGGCATCCTATATTCTGGTCTACCTGGCCTCTTGAATACAATTCTACTCACACAGGAGTTAACTCAATATATATTCACTTCTGGGTCAACCTAACTGGTTATTCAGCCGTTAACACCCCAAATGCAGATTGAATATGTTTATAGAAGAAGCACAAATGATGACTAGTTATAACATAAAAACATAAACATTTATGATTCAGTTTTCTTATAATCATTTTTTAAATGAAACATGGTAAGTAACTTTAACCTATTATCTTTAGCAAGGAAAGCTTCTTCAAAAACTCCAAAGTTAAATGCCATTTCAAAAAATCTTTATTATTGCCATAGGTTTATCTTAAAATTTGAGATTATGTTTCTTGTTTGAACAATAAGGCTGTCAAAACCTTAGGACATATCTTTCAAAACCATTAAACTATATTCTTTGAAAGTATTCAAACCTTATTTTCAAAACACCTAAACATATGCCTTTTGAAACGCTCAAAACATCCCTTTCGAAAGCATAAAAGCCTTCCTTTTGAGACCATTAAAACATTCCTTTCGAAAGTATTAGAGCTTATCTTTCAAACCACTTAGTTCAAGTAGGATTTATAGAAGCATAGCTTCGAAAGCATATGAAAGTTTCTCTTTCAAAATCATTAGATTTAACCTTAAGTACAACTTCTGGGTCGAAGTGAACATAAGCGAAAATAGCCCTTTCGAAACTTTAATCTTCAACTAAAAGAATTTGGGGAAACAGATAGCTTCGAAACCCCCCATTGAAAGCAATGATTTTTATGTAAAATGAATTGAGGAGAAGGATGGCTTTGAATTGACGTTTCAAAACCATTGCCTTTGAGACCTTTAGTTTAAGTGGTTACTGGGTTTTTTCAAAAGCATTTGGATGTGACTTGAATATTAAGTAAACAAAAGCTTCCCTTTCGAATTCATCATTATAAGTCTGTAAAGAAAAGCGGCCTTTAACCAATTCGAAAGGTATGAAGGCGGCAGCTAGGTTTCAACTAGGTTCAAAAGCAACTACCCTTTTGAAAGATCCTTTTCATAACATAATATGCGGAAACTCAATCGAAAGCTACTTTTAAAACAAAGGTAAGTGGCAATCCCATCGAAAGCTATTTAGAGGTAACTTCAACCTTTTCGAAAGCGTCTTTTTAAAAGCAAAGGCAAGTAAGATAATTCGAAAGCATATAAAAATGAACTCTACCCCTTCAAAAGCTAGGTTTCAACATTGTACCTTCCGCCTTTCTCCAATGCATTACGTATCAATTGCTTGATACCATGTGTATTGGTTTCGAATGAGTTCTTTGGTGGAGGCATGATGTTGAAAGCCATCAAATGGAAGTGGCGAAGTTGTAAATCCAACTAAAATTGATTTTTAACCTTTAAAAAAATTTATTTTTAGCTACTTGATTTATTTGTCAAAATATGATTAGTTGCCAAATATTTTACCAAAATCTTTTTCTAAAGTGGCTGTTGAATTCATCAATTAATAATTAAAATATTTTAGCAAGGAAGCATTCCTCTTAACAAAACAATTAAGACATTTAAGCTCTCAAACTTAATTAATTCAATTTCCATAGTAAATCACATAGGAAAAATCTCCAAAAATAATTAATTCACTTTTAATATTTTTGCTTACATATATAAATTTTGGACCCAAAATACTATGTATAATTACCATAATTAGTTTTAAACCCAAATTATCTATTTCTTCCTTCCAAAATGCATAATAAATTATCCATAGCTTGGATTATCATGAAAATTTAAAACTATCTACAAAATAATGTTTTACATAACATATTAAAGGCTCATGGAATTTGAAACCCATTTTACATGATTTTAGCCCAAAAATTGAATCAAACCTTTTACAAACATACTTGTTTAAATCAAACATGGCATATAATCCAAGCATTTCAAAGTTCAAATCATCCAAATGGATTTAAAACCCTAAACACGAAATTAAGATGTTCATTAAAACATATATGAGTGGTTTATATTATTATTCACTTTTTTGGACAAGGAACTTGAGATTTGATGTTGTTTAATTCTTCCTTGCCTTAATCCTTAGCTTCTAGTTGATTTTGATCTATCTTTCTCCTAGTGTTATGGCCGGCCTTAGTTCTCCTTAGCTCTTTTTTTTGGGTTTATGAACGTATGAATGAAAAATGAAGAAAGGATTTAAGGGCTATGGGGATATGGTATATGTCTATTTCCTATAATACCCTTGCCTTATTCTCTTGAGTAGTTAACCTATAAAACCATTTTATAAACCCATTCTTATGATTTCATTCAGTTAAGGCACGACCTCTATTTAGTCTTCAATTCTCAATCCCCTTATCATTCTAGTATTTACATTATTCTATTTAATTTATCTAATTAAATCTTCTAATTAATGTTATATATAATTAGGGGTGTTATGAGATTTTTTGGAGGACTTCTTCTATGTGGCGTGGTTCTTTAGGCGAGATTTGAGGAAGATATTTCGTCATTTACCCCTACAAATACGATGGGAAACCTTCATTAGAGAGGTTTCTCTATTTTGGCTAACTCCTCCCTAGAAAATCATTAAAATTCATTGTAATCAAGGGTCAAAATGGATCCCAATCGCTTGTAAGTCATAAACTAGCGGAAAACTTATAGAGAAATTCAAATGGACGTTGGCCCACTTTGCCAAACCACTATAAAAATTCTGTTTATGGTCTTTACTTTCTTTTTCTTGCTTTTCCATTCACTTTCTTACATTTACTCCATGCATAAATTTTCATATAATAACTTTCTGCAATGCTTTCCTCTTAGGTGTTTGGGAGAAAATTTACTCAAACTGGCCAAATTTTGCTCAAACAACATGGTATGTAACTATGCTAGTGCTTAAATGTAAACCTCTATAAATCCATTAAAAATGAAAGCATGTGACTCTAAAACTTTGGTAAATGTCCATTGAAAACTTATATTGGCTGCAACTTTGAAAGAAGCCAAATTAGCATTTGTGATCACCTCCAATGGAAAGGTATGTTGATTTCCCTTTGCATAGATTGTTCATAGTAGCGGTTTGGAGTCTCTGACTAAGAGATAAGGCTGTTCGAAGGTTGGCAGTTTTTAAAGCAACTTAGTGGGTAATTAGTGAGTTTGAGAGCAAGCCTACTTATCCATTTCGGATTTGGAGACCTCATATGGCTAAACTATTGTAATGACTTGTATTTTACTTATCGGAAGATTGTAATACGACTCTATAATTTTGGGGATGACTTAAAGGGACGTTTTGCAAAGTTATGATTTTACCGAATTTCTATATGACCTTGAAAACCTTTTCTGGGCTATTACTTTCGATAGGATTGAATTTGGGTCTCAAACTAGTTTCATTGTTTCAAGATGATGGTTTCCCATTCCATATGTGGTCATAATAGGAAACAGACTTACGGGTAGGAAGTTATGCTTGTTTTAAGTCTAGACAGCTGTTGGCCTAGAGTAGTTACTTAAGCCTATACTTAGGCCCATTAACCTAATTTGGGGTTAGTGTGAATATGTGGCTGTAAGAGTTGAACTAAAACTTTTCTCCTTTTCCCAAATCAGTTCAAAACCCCCATCAATCCTAATTTCATCCAAAGTCACATAATTTACTCTCTAAACCTAACCAAATCATGAATTAGAGAGAAAATGTCAAATAGAAGTTCGAGATCATCATTTCGATTGATTTGCATTGCTTTCTATTGCTTTCCACATTAGTTCTAGACTTAATTTAGTTGATTCTATTAACTAATGAGTGGTTTATGCCTTCTAGGCATCTTATGCATGTGTAACGACCCGTAATTTTACCACCTTGAAAATGAGATATTTAGTTATTTTGAATATTCAAATGTATAATTTTCAAACTTAAATAATCATGTTTTATATGATAAATAAGAATGATAAACTTATTTTTGATATTTAATAAAGATTATGGTTTCCCATTATAAAATTGACAAAAGTTGGATTCCGATAAAGTAGGACAAATATTCAAGGAATTTGTTTAAAGGATAAATAATTCCTTTTAAATATATATATATAACCGATATCAAACTCATTTGATAATAATAGTAATTTAATTTATAATGGTTCGATAAATATATAAAACTTGTTTTATAAAATTGATAAATTTCATCGCACATCGATAAATCGATGTCATATTTTTACAAATAGATTTGGATATTGATTTACATTATTTTATGAGTCAAATATACTAATTTAGTTATTTAAATATAATAAGAAATTTATTTTGAAGTTTGGTTTACATGAATAAATAGTTTAACAAAAATGTCAAAATGTGAGTGGAAAACGTTTTGTCGAAAATCAACGTTTTAGTCAAAATAAGCTGCCGCAACGTTATCTCAACTTTATTAACATGTTTTCACATAGTATTACATATTATAATAACTAAACAAGTTTTATTTTACTAAATATAATTATAAAAATTCTAAAACATCATTAAGTAAAGTAAGTAAGTTTAAGAAAAGTCAAAAGTAAACATCAAATCCAAATCACATCAAAATCCAATAAAATAATTAATTTTCTTTACTTAATATTTAAGTGACTAAGATATAAAGGAAGGATGTGAAAGATGAGGTTAAGTACTAAAAAAGTGGAGATTTCTTTAGATTGAAGTAAGGTTAGTTTGGTAATTTGGTAAGAGGTTATTTTGGAAAATTTACCACTTCTTTCTTTTTCTATAAATACCCACCTCCTTCTTCACTTTCATTCACATTTCTTCTTCTTCTTCTTCTTTTCTCAAGCTTCTTTATCTTCTTCCTCTCCTTTTTAATGGCTTCCAAGCCATAGAAAAAAATTAGAAAGAAATAATGTCAAATATTTACAAAATATTTAAAAGAAATCAATGTTCATTCTCTTTAAATAAAACTCCTGTTTTCTCCACGTTTCACCTCTTCTTCTCTGTACATAACATCTTAAAAACAGAACCCAAATGAAAAATTCTTTTTCTCAAATCATTGTCTAGTGGCTACAACTTTCATGTTGACCACTTTGTCTCATTCTAAAATTAACCATGTCAAAAATCCACTTCTTTCCATTGCATTCGCTGGCTCATTTTTTAAGCCAGAGAGTAGGCCATTTTGTTTTGAACATAACTAGGTCATAACTGATTCAAATTAAGAAATCATATCTCTAAACCATATAAAATTCCAGTGTTTACAACTTTTATGTTGATTGCTTTTTTCAGTTTTGAGGTTTGCCATACCTGAAACTCCATTCTTTGAAGTACATTTTAGGGCTTTATATTTGTGAATCCAAGAATAGTTCTTTTTCTTTTGACCATATCTTCCTTAGAACTAAACCAAATCAAGTATTTTTTTAGAAAATTCAATGTAAAAGAATTTTCAATAAATTTTTAGTTAAGAAGTTTTTCAAATTTTGAGAGTAAAAGAGTGAAAAATAAGAGAGAAAATAACCAATTTTTTGGGTCTAATTTTGAGAATTTAAGTCCAAAGCTCCACCACTTCTTCTCTATACTTTCGGCCAATCTCCATTTGAAAACTTGGCCAAACATTAGGAAGGAGGAATTTGGGCTTATTTTCATTTTGTTTCTGAGCATGGTAGGAAGTATGCATTAGATCTTAAAGTTCCATGCCTTAAAGTTTGACGGAGTGGAATCCAAAGTGAGTACAACTCACTCTTTCTGACTCGCCGATATCTTTATATAAGTGAGAATAAATTTATTTTATGCTGATTGATGACTGTTTGAGTGATATATGATATATTATCTATATATTGATTAATATTTGGATATATTCCTACCTATTGGAGCAGATGAGACCCTGTACGTTTCCATGTATGAGTGGATGACCTTTTGTACGCACATCTGCCTCGAAGAGGACATTGTGCACATACTCTCATATGTATATTTGTTGTAGGTGATAGGTTGGTGGGATCCAACTGGATTCCTCAACAGTATTGGTTTTATTTGCAGATATTGATGTATATACGGTTATCAGGTGATATATGATGTTTTGGTTGCCATGATTGATGTATTTGGTGCTTTTGCAGCATCGGGCCATATTTTGGAATTTTAAAAATATTAAATTGATGATTTCAAATCAAAAAGGATGTCAAATTGATTATGAAAATAGATGTTCTATTAATTTTTCAATTGTTAAGTAAATGGATTTATTTAAATAAATAAAAGTTATAACCAAAAATTATGATTTTTGTGAAATATTCTTAAGTATGATTTTTGGAGTTATGTAAGTTTTAATAACGATTTATAAATGATGGAAAGAATAAGTTTATTTAAATGGAAACAAAATATGATTTTTTTGAAATATGGAGTTAAGTATTTTGCAAATAATTTAAATTGAGATTTCGAAATTATTGTAAATGGTTTATATATATGATTTGTAAAATTGATATTTTATAGATCAAAATGATGGAATTATAGAGGAGTTTTATATGTGCTAAAATGAAGTTATAAATCGATCTTATAAGTGAATAAGATTTATTAATTAATGAAGTTATATGAATGAATTTGTAAATAAGAGAATTATAAGTGAATTAACTTATAATTTTGATTTTGACATATAAACGAGATAAATAAGTTTGGTTAACAAAGGGATTTTATAATGGAAGTTTTTATAGTACATAAATGGAATTTATAAACATTGTTTTATAAATTCGAAATAAATTGAACTTCATAAGTTAAATATGGAAGTTTATTGAAGGGGTTATATTCACGATTTTGGACAGTGAATAATCTTTTAAATTAAATAAATGTTTTGAAAGTGATATTTGTACATGAAGTTAAATGGTTTGATGATGTTTTAAAATGTGTCAAGTATCGAATACATAGATTTCAACAATCATTGTTGAAATAGACATTTTTGAGAAATAAGGAAATGATGGACTATAACACTGTTGTTATAGTAATGATTTTCGAAAGGAGATATTTTGTATAGTATATAAGATTTATATATCTATTTAATTTTCGATTCCCTATACTAGTGATTTTGGGTTGTCGTAACGATGTTTTATGCAACATTCGTTTTGACCCAAATAAATATGTTTAAGAGAATATTTTCCTTAAAGAATAAAATATATTCTTAATCATGATTTAAGTATATGTAATATTTCTAAGTTTTGAAAATAAATTGATTTTTGAATTACTTATTATTAAATAAGTATATGGAAAGGTTTTCCAATAGTGAAATGCGAAATGGTTTGAGAATATATCTTTTTAAAGATAATTTGAAGTGAATATTTGGCAAATGATTTAATTAAGAAAATATTAATTAAAAGGGCCTAGTGATTGCTTATGGTGCTAAATATTTGTTTGTTTGCTTCGATGGTTAACTAATCGACTATCAAATTGGGCCATTTTAGTTCCTCAACTTGACATGGGAACTATTTAGTTGTATATTTAGTACATTGCCTTCTGTGTAGGCTTGATGATCGTTTGTGTTGAGAATGTTGATTTGTGTAGTGTAGAGTGTTACTCTAATCTATCGAGCTTCCTTCTTGGCCGAAGGATAGCAAGTTGAAAGTTGGAGACGTGATAAGTCTATGAGACTTAGTTCTGTGTGAGGTTGAGAAACGCCTTGGCGTTGTTATTGCAAAGAGGCCGGGATCGGTTTATTTGAAAACCACTTCGGACCAACATTTATGCAATGATTATGCAGGTTGGTTGTAATGATATTGATATTTAGGATTTTCATAGTGGAGGGCTGCTTGTTGATTGTTTGGGGATAAAATCCCAATATAAATCCAGTAGGAATAGTCTCTTTGTTATGAAATATCCAATGCAAGGACTATTTGCTAATAATCCATAGAATTTTCCGACAGGATATGGTAGGAAAGTACCTTTGGTTTGTCCTGTTCGTGGACAATTTTGTATGGACGTTTGTTTGACATTTCATTTCTAAAGATTACGTACATTGGTTTTTACAAACGTACATCAATGGTGGCGGAGAATGCAACTTTTCTTAGCTTAACACCCTCCTTGAGATGTTTGAGCTCAATGGTTATATTTTTGTGGAAGGCAATTGTAGTCAATGGAAATGGCCGTGTGGCATTCAAAGTGATGTGATACGTGATATGTGAAAGGTAATCGTTACCTCAGGCCTCATCAACAGGAAATGAACAAAACATGGTTAGATGCGGCAAGGCTAAGTGGGTCGCTCCCAAGTAGTATATGACCATCCTCTTCTAGATATATCTTTACACGTTATGACGTTGTGTATATGATTATTATGGTTTGTATGCTTGGAGGTCCCTTGGAAAAGATCGGTAACGACCGATGGATGATATATTTGGTACCATCTAGTTATAGAGGGGGGCCGGTCTTATGTTGGTAGAGGATCCTTTGTGATTGTCCTCGGTACATTCCCCTACAGATGTGCTGCCATAAGGTAGTCCCTTCACCTGGTCACTTGTATGGAAATCCAACTCCGCTACATAACTGCCATTTTATTTGTAGAGCCTAGTATGCTGGAATTTAATAATGGCAACAATTTCGGCTAAGTTGATTATTATTTGTATATGATAAACTAGTATAATATAACATGAATTTGATATGAAATGTTTTAGTTATCGTAAGGTAAAAACATGTCCGTGTTTATGTGTGGGCGTGTCTTAAGATATATTTTTGTTTTGAAAGGAAAAGTTTGGTAATTTAATAAATTCAGTTGAGTGTGTTTCTCACGCTGGTTTACCAGACTGATCCGGACATTCTTCCCTTTCAATGCTTGAGTCAGACAAGTATATTTACAGGTTCAGATTTTGTGCTTATGGAGCTTTAGTAGGCGAGCTATCTTCATTTTTGTATACATGTATCTATTTTGATTATCCTCTTTGCACATTGTTGTTGTATATTACCGGCAATTGTAAGGATAGGTTATTATAATTGTCCAGGATGATAACTAGTAGTTGATTGGTGAACTCTGGTTGATGTATGTTTGTATAGTTTTGTTTTGTAAAGATCATTGATATGATATTATATGATTTCCGCTGCGATGTTAGATTTTTTATTGTTTTGTTTGGTTCTCTCTTCTCTCTTTCTTCTCTTCTTCTCTCTTCTTTTCTTTCTCATGACTTTCCATCGGTCTGTGCTTTTTGGGTTGGACATGTGTGGTCTATTGTCGATTCAAAGGGTACAGATTTTCGGGTCGTCACACGTGGTATCAGAGCTTAGATTTTGTATATTCCTAGGCTTTGACATGTACTTAGTATACATAGGGGCAGTAGCATCATAAATTGAGTTGAGTGTATTATACATATGAGCACATATTTGTTAGTGATTATAAAATGTTTTATATATGTTTTCTTCTCCGCTTAGTTGTTTGTGAATTCTGGTCCGTATTGTATGATGCCATGTTATTGATAGGGATTTCTAAACACTTAAATGAGGCAAGTCAAATAGTATTTTTTAAATTGGGTAAATGAAATAATCTTACCTCTATTATATTTTATATGTAAAGGAATTTTTTTTTCAGAATTATTAAATTATATATAAATTGATTGTTTGGTTGTTAAAAATGTAAATATATACAAGTTAATTAAAAAGTTGTTTGAATAATCTAAATAAAAACAACAATTGTACAAGAACAAATTATACAACATATGAATTATAAACTATGGAATTAAATTAATATGATTTACGATTGTGAAATAATCTTAAATATAAGAAATAAAACTACATGAGTATATTTATAAATATAAGTTATGAATAAAATTGGATTTAAACTGTGAATTTGAGAATTTGAATCCCGTTGATTTTGACAATTATCTTTCAAAGTAAAAAGATACTATATTGTTATAAATCTAGGTGAGATAAATGAATTTGGAATGATCTTATATAAGTGAAGTAAAACATTGAAATTGTACAAGTAAAAGATTTATAAATGTAATTTATAAATATAAAGAGAAATTTTTTAAAACAATAAAAAGCACTGAATTCACCACTGTTGCTGGGTAATAATAAGGTGATAAGTACAGCATCATCGGTATCATTTTCGATTTCGTATGTAATGGATTTGCTACCATAGTAAATTGAAATTGAAGTTTTATTTTGATAAACGAATTTGAATTTAAAATACAAGTTTGAAATTGATAAATATAAGTTAAATGAGTTTTGGACTTATAATACGAAATAACAAAAATTTGAGTTAGTTTAATAAACAATGATTTGAAATTTAACTAAAGGAAGGTTAAATGAATTGAATTTGAACTAGACTATATAAGAAATGGAAATTAAACTTAAGGGGTAAGTAATTGCATAATATGAATTTGGAAGTTTAAATAAACCTAAGTTGTAAAGTGATTGTATAACCATGAATTGAAATTATAAAATGTATTTTGTGAATGGAAGTAAACTTAGGTAAATGTTCATGGAAATTTAAATTAAAAGGTTGTATAACTTATAAAATGGGAAAATGTTAGTAAAAGCAATTGTTAAAATGGTTAAATAATTTTGTTAAGAAAAACAAAATCTGAATTGGAATAAGTGATATGAAATTTGACTTAAGTAAAAGTTAAATAAAATAGAATTTGAATAAAAATTAGTAGTAAACTAAAGTTTTATAGTGAAAGTAAATGAAAGTGAGAGTGAAATGAAATTTAACTTAAGTAATGTTGAATCATGTTGATTTTGATAAATAAAATGAATATGCAAAGTAGAGTTGAATTATAAGAAGTTAATAAAGTAAAGTGATGAATGTGAATTTGAGTTATATAATGAAATTTAACTTTAGTTATAAAATGAATTAGCAATTGAATTAATGAATGTATTTGAAAACATAGAGAAGTTGTTATAAGAAGTTTAACTAAATGATTTTGAGAAAATAAAACATTTAAGTGATTTTGGTAATCCAGTTTGAACGAATTGTTTTGAAAAGTTAATGGATTTTGTGAATTTTTCTTACTTAATAATTTCGAGGACGAAATTCTTTCAAGTATGGGAGAATGTAATGACCCATAATTTTAACACCATGAAAATGAGATAATTAGTTATTTCAAATATTCAAATGTAGAAGTTTCAAACTTAAACAATCATGTTTTATATGATGTAAGAATGGTAAACAAATTTTTGACATTGAATAAAGATTTTGGTTTCGCACTGTAAAATTGACAAAAGTCGAATTCCGATAAAGTAGGAGAAATATTTGAGTAATTTGTTTAAAGGATAAATAATTCCATTTAAATATATACATAATCGATATCAAACTCATTTGATAATAATGGTAATTTAATTTATAATGGTTCGATAAATATATAAAATTTGTTTTATAAAATTGATAAATTTCGTCGCATATCGATGAATCGATATCATATTTTTACAAATACATTTGGAAATTGATTTATATTATTTTATAATTATAATATACTTATTTTAGTTATTTAAATATAATAATAAATTTATTTTGAAGTATTATTTACGTGAATAAATAGTTTAACAAAAACGTCAAAATGTGTCCGAAAAACGTTTTGTCGAAAATCAACGTTTTATTCAAAATAAGTTGTCGCGACATTATTGCACCTTTGTTAACATGTTTTAACATATATATTACATATTCTAATAACTAAACATGTTTACTTTTACTAATTATAATTAGAACTTCTAGAACATCATTAAGAAAAGTAAGTAAATTTAAGAAAAGTCAAAAGTAAACATCAAATCCAAATCACATCAAATCCAACAAACTAATTACTTTTCTTTATTTAATCTTTAAGTGACTAAGACATAAAGGAAGGATGTGGAAGATGAAGTTAAGTATTGAAAAAGTGGAGATTGCTTTAGGTTGAAGTAAGGTTAGTTTGGTAATTTGGTAAGAGGCCATTTTGTAAATTTACCACTTCTTTCTTTTTCTATAAATACCCACCTTCTTCTTCACTTTCATTCACATTTCTTCTTCTTTTCTCAAGCATCTTTATCTTCTTCCTCTTTTTTAATGGCTTCCAAGCCATAAAAAAATTAGAAAGAAATAATGTCAAAATATTTACAAAATATTCAAAAGAAATCAAATTTCATTCTCTTCAAATAAAACTCCTTTTTTCTCCATATTTCAACTCTTCTTCTCTCTGCCATAACATCTTCAAAACAGAACTTGTTCGCGCCAAAATTGGACAATAACACCCAAATCCAAGCGAAAGCACCGAATTACAGTCACAGCTCACAGATAGAATAATGTAGAGAGTAATAATATGAAGCACGAACAAAATTAAAATGAAAGCAGTAAAGAACAACAATTTTATAGTGGTTCGGCTAACTTCAGCCTACGTCCACTCCAGAAGTTTCCTTTTTATTGATATTAGAACTAATTACAGTTACAAACTGAGCCTTAGGAAATAGAAAGCAAGAGTGCAAGGAAGCAGGTCCCTTTTTTGAACCACCACATGCTGTGTTGATATGCAAATCCTGAGTTGTTGGGCTTTCTGAACGGTATAGGCCCACCAAGACCTTTGCCGAGCCTTAACCCTTTATTGCAACTGACTCTAAGTTCTATACACGCCGACCAGTGCCTTCCTAGGTGACGACCCGAAGTAGTCCCATGACTGACTCGAAGTAGTTCATGCTAGGACTCAAAGCACATATACGCCGCCGAACGACTTTCCACCGAACCACATACCACCAAGGCCGAACGACCTTCCAACGAACCATATTCATCCCAGGGTAAACGACCTTCCAACGAATCACATACCTCCAAGGCCGAACGACCTTCCACCGAATCACAAACCTCCAAGGCCGAACTACCTTCTACCGAGCCATATACCTCCAAGGCCAAATGACCTTCGACCGAGCCACATACCTCCAAGGCCGAACGACCTCAACCTTGCCGCAATGCCGAACGACCCTGATTGAATCGCCATGCCGAGCGACCCGTGCCAAGCCACAATGTCGAGCGACTCTGATTGAATCACCATGCCGACCGACCCATGCCGAGCCACAAGGACGAGCGATCCTGATTGAATCACCATGCGGAGCGACCCATGCCGAGCCACAACGTCGAGCGATCCTGATTGAATCACCATGGCGAGCACCCATGCCGAGCCACAACGCTGAGCGACCCATGCCAAGCCGCTAACGCCGAGCGACCCATGCTGAGCCGCTAACGCTAAGCGATCCATGCCGAGTCGCCTCATCCATCCATCCAGTCGACTCAAACCTATCGTATTACATCCTCAACAGCCAAATGATCGATTTAGTTAAATCCATTTGTCTAAGGCCTTGCCAAAAGGTGAGTTAACATTTGCCCCCCAAAACATGCCTTGCTTTGGAAGGCGTGTTTTGAATAGCCCCATTTCCGATATCCGAACTTCGTACGTTATCCGCAACCACTTTCCGATTCATAATCCAACCCATTTTATCATAGTGCAATCACCATATCCTTACCCGAATTTACGACTGCTTTGAGTCGATATCCAATTCCAAATCTAGTAGCCAAATCCTTAGACAAATCCATATCCATCTGAACTCAACAACCGAGTTCAAATCCATCCATATCCAATAACCAATAACCACGTGCATGACCTCTCCGGGTCGATGTCCAAATCCAGGACCATCCTTAGTCCATGCCCAAACACTTACCTGTTCATAGCCAATACCCAAATCCCTACCTCTCTGGTTTCTTACCAAGTGCAATCCACACTTGACGACCTGTTTAAGTAATCACATGATGTTCCTTGTTCCGTGTTCCTGAATGTTGAATAATGTCATGGCTTAAGTGCTAAGCCGAATCCTGGTCGCTCCGATCCGTTGCCGTGCATAGTCCATACTCGATGATGTGTATAATAGACAATATGAGGCCTAAGTCCTGAGCATAATTCTGGTCTCGCTAGACCCTTGTCGAGCATAGTCCATGCTCGACGACCTTTTTGCCAAAATCCAGAGAAAACCCAATCAAAATACAATCCGAAATCCAAATCCAACTAGAAAACTATAAATTTATATCAAAGTCTAGATCAAAGTCCAAATCAAAAGTCATACATCCAAACCGAAGTCCAAACCAAAAAACCAACAAAAACGGGAGTCCAATACAAACTCCAAAACCCAAGCATAAAAAGCAAATGTCCGAGTCGAAAGAAAAAACAAATTTCACAAACCAGAGTGTCTCGGTGACCATCATCTCAAAGTATGCCTAAGGGTTATCTTCGACCCCGTACATGAGTAAGTGATATAGCCGTTTTCCCAAAGTTTGTTACTTATTCCAAACCATCATGATTAGTTGATGACCAACCGGCCAGCATTCCTGGGCCGCATGCCCTCATCGTTCAAGTAGGCAGAGGCTGCTCATGTTCCACCGTCGCATTTTGAGTTCTGACATATTGCAGCAACTGATCATTCCTTATATGTTCCTCGATTATATCCTTTACATGCCTACAACTGTTAGTATCACGCCCGTTAAAAAGATAGTGCCTTCCTGATGCCCTCTCGCATTATAAGGGGTCCCTCCTTAGCGGCCTCCAATAGGGAAGGCGATACCGAGTATCCAAGAAAATTTGCTCCAATGCTGTATTCAATTTTGTGTAAGTGGAGAGCTTTGGTTCTCCCCAGCGTTTCCTTTTCCCTTTATCCTTTTCATTACCTGAGTTTTCACCAGGCGGTCCTCCATCCTTAACCATGTTTACTTCCTTTGACTTCATACCTAAACATGCATCCTCTTCTCGAAGAAACCTATTAGCTCCATGAATGAATTCCCTGAGATCCATTGGTGAGTCCCGTATCAACGATACTTTGAAATCTGAATTATCCTTGATTCCTGATACGGCAACCATCAAAACAATTGATGGATCCGGCCGATACACCGAAGCGACTGCTGCATTAAACCGTGTTAAGAAAGTCCTGAGCGATTCATCTGTCCTTTGCTTGACTGAAGTCACTGTGATCACATTCTTTTGCCTTTTTGTGTGAACTCAAAACTGTTTCAAGAACCTATCCACTACCCCTGTCCATTTTCCAGTAGATCCATCTTCAGCTGTCTGAATCACATAGCAGCTATAACTGTCAAGTACAAGGGGAAACATCGAGCCATAACCTCCTCTAACGCCCCCAGCACTTCTATATGCCTCGTGTAGCTCATCAAGTGATCAATGGGATTGGTCTTACCATTGTACACTTTCGGAGTGGGTAGCTTGAAATTGGGTGGATTCCTAGCTATCCTAATGTTATGAGTATACAGACTCTTGTTTACTCCCTCCAAATCCATGTTTATCAGACCTCTATGAATAGGTCGTCTGATGATTGCAGCCAATCCATTGTTTCCAACCGAGGGTTTACCCCTACCCATATTTTCTAACCACCCTCCAAGTCCCTAAGGGAATTCTGGCACATACTCCTCGTCATGTACTTCAATATTCCAATTGGCATTGGGCTGCACAGAGTCATTTGGTATCCCTCCATGGATTAGTCCAGCATTACCTGGTAGTGTGCCCTCAAGTCTAGGTCCATCCAGATTGATAGCCGTCTACTGATTAGGGGCTGCCCCCAACTGAGCTACTCCATCTACTTCCCTATTGAGTCCTTCTGATCCAGCTCCAAGACCTTGAGTACCTGCATTTCTCGATCATCCAAATTGCCTAAGAGGAGCTTGCATCATCTCCACTTGTCATTTCATCATCTGCTCCTGCATAGAATTCATCACAACCTGCATCTCATACCGAGTTATGTAGATGGATGCATGATCCTCTCCAGCTATAGAAGAGGCTGCATGTCTTCCTTCCTGATTTCTCCTCTCCGCTGCTTGCTTCCTTATGGGTGGTCTAGCCATTTCTTTCTAAAATCCAAGTTCCCAAGCTTCTGAATCCAAAATCCAAGCTCTGAAATCCTTGAGTGCCAGCTTTCTCGGTGAAAGCACCAAAATGTTAGCACCAAATTTGGACACTAACACCCAAATCCAAGCAAAAGCACCAAATCACAGTCACGGATCACAGATAGAATATATGTAGAGAATAATAATATGAAGAACATACAAAATTAAAATGAAGGAAGTAAAGAACAATAGATTTTATAGTGGTTCGGCTAACTCCGGCCTACGTCCACTCCAGAAGTTTCCGTTTTAAAGTTACAAACTGGTAGAGTAACCTCATCCTTAGGAAATAGAAAGAAAGAGAGCAGGAAGCGGGTCCCTTTTACCCCCACATGCTGTATTTATAAGCAAATCCTGAGTTGTTGGGATTTCTAAACGGTATAGGCCCACCTAGTCCTTTGCTGAGCCTTCACCCTTTATTGTAACTGACTCTGAGTTCTGTACATGCCGACTAGTGCCTTCCTAAGTGATGACCCGAAGAAGCCCCATGCCTGACTCGAAGTAGTTCTTGCTAGGACTCAAAGCACGTATACGCCGCCGAACGACCTTCCACCGAACCACATACCCCCAAGGTCGAACGACCTTCCACTGAACCGTATTCATCCCAGGCCGAACGACCTTCCACCAAATCACATACATCCAAGGCCGAACGACATTCCACCAAGCCACATACCTCCAAAGCCAAACGACCTTCCACCGTGCCACATGTCTCCAAGGCCGAACGACCTCAACCTTGTCGCAATGCCGAGTGACCCTGACTGAATCACCATGCCAAGCGACCCATGTCGAGCCACAACACCGAGCGACCCTGATTGAATCACCGTGCCGAGTGACCCATGCTGAGACACAACGCTGTGCGATCCTGATTGAATCATCATGCCGAGCGACCAACGCCGAGCCACAACGCCGAACGATCCTGATTGAATCAACATGTCGAGCGAACCATGCTGAGTCACAACGCCCAGCGACCCATGCCGAGTCGCCAATGCAGAGCGACCCATGCCGAGCTGCCTCATGCATCCACTTAGTCGACTCAAACCTACCGTATTCCATCCTTAACAGCCAAACGATCGATTTAGTTAAATTAGTCTGTCTAAGGCCTTGCCAAAAGGCGATTTAACAAAACCTAAATGAATTTTTTTTTCAAATCATGTATTTTTCCAGTGGCTACAACTTTCATGCTGACCACTTTGTCTCATTTTAAAATTAACCATATCAAAAATCCACCTCTTTCTAGTGCATTCTCTGGCTCAGTTTTTAAGCCAGAGAGTAGGACATTTCGTTTTGATCATAACTTAGACATAAATGATTCAAATTAAGAAATCCTATTTTTTAAACCATATAAAAATTCAAGTGTCTACAACTTTTATGTTGATCACTTTTTTTGGTTTTGAGATTTGCTATACCTGAAACTCAATTCTTTGAAGTACATTTTCGGGCTTTATATTTGTGAATCCAAGAATAGATCTTTTTCTTTTGACGATATCTTCCCCAGAACTAAACCAAATCAACTAATCATTTTTTTAAATTTAGTATAAAATAATTTTCAACAAAGTTAATGTTAAAAAGTTTTCAAATTTTAAGAGTAAGAGAGTCAAAAAACAAGTGAGAAAATGACCTATTTTTCAGTCTAATTTTGAGAATTCAAGTTCAAAGCTCTACCACTTCTTCTCTATACTTTCAGCCAGTCTTCATTTCAAAACTTGGCCAAGCATTAGGAAGGAGGAATTCGGGCTTAGTTTCATTTGGTTTCCGCGATGGTAGTAAGTATGCGTTAGATCTTAAAGTTCCTTGCCTTAAAGTTTGACGGAGTGGAATCCAAAGTGAGTACAACTCACTCTTTCTGACTCGCTGATATCTTTATATAAGTGAGAATGAATTTATTTTACACTGATTGATGACTGTTTGGGTGACATATGATATATTATGTAAATATAGATTGGTATTTCGATGTATTCTTAACTATTGGAGCAGATGAGACCCTATTCGTTCTCGTGTATGAGCAGATGACCTGTTGCACGCGCATCTGCCTCGAAGAGGACATTGTACAATTACTCTCATATGTATATTAGTTGCAGGTGATAGATTGGAGGGATCCAACTGGATTCTTCAATAGTATTGGTTTTATTTACAGATATATATGCTGTGATCATGTGATATATGATGTTTTGGTTGCCATAATTGATGTATGTAGTGCGGTTGCAGCATTGGGCCATATTTTGAAATTTTAAAAATGTTAAAGTGATGATTTCAAATCAAAAAGGATTTCAAAGTGATTTTGAAAAAAGATGTTCTATTAATTTTTAAATTCTTAAGTAAATGGATTTATTTTAAATAAATAAATGTTATAATTTTTATATTACAAAAATTATGATTTTTGTGAAATTTACTTAAGTATGATTTTTGGAGTTATATAAGTTTAAATAACGACTTGCAAATTATTGAAAGAATAAGTTTATTTAATGGAAACAAAATATGATTTTTTTGAAATAGGGAGTTACTATTTTGTAAATAGTTCGAATTGAGGTTTTGAAATTATTATAAATGGTTTATATATAAGATTTATAAAATTAATATGTTATAAATCAAAATGATTGAATTATACTGGAGTCCTATATGTGTTAAAATGAATTTATAAATGGATAATATAAGTGAATAAGATTTATTAATTGATGAAGTTATAAAATGAATGAATTTGTAAATAAGAGAATTATAAGTAATTAACTTATAATTTGGATTTTGGCATATAAAGCAGATAAATTCGTTTGGTTAATAAAGAGATTTTATAAATGGAAGTTTTTATAATATATAAATGGAATTTATAAACATTGCTTTATAAATTCAAAATAAATTGAATTTCATAAGTTAAATATGAAAGTTTATTGAAGGGGTTATATTCACGATTTTGGACGGTGAATAATCTTTTAAATTAAATAACTGTTTTGAAATTGATATTTTTAAATAAAGTTAAACGGTTTGAAGATGTTCTAAAATGTGTTAAGTATAGAATACATAGATTTCAACATTCATTGTTGAAAAAGACGTTTTCGAGAAGTAAGGAAATGATGGACTATAACACTGTTGTTATAGTAAATGATTTTCGAAAGGAGATGTTTTGTATAGTACATGGGATATATATGTCCATCTAATTTTCGAATCCCTGTACTAATGATTTTGGGTTGTCGTAACGATGTTTTACGCAATATTCGTTTTGACCCAAATAAATATGTTTAAGAGAATGTTTTTCTTAAAGAGTAAACAATATGTTTCATCATGATTTAAGTATATGTAATATTTCCAAAGTTTTGAAATAAATTGATTTGTGAATTACTTATTATTTTATAAGTATATGGAAATGTTTTCCAATAACGAAATGCGAAATGGTTTGAGAATATATCTTTTTAAAGATAATTTGAAGTGAATATTTGGCAACTGATTTAATTAGTAAAAGATTAATTAAAAGGGCCTAGTGATTGCTTATGGTGTTAAATATTTGTTTGTTTGCTTTGATAGTTAAATAACCGACCATCAAATTTCGCCATTTTAGTTCGTCAACTTGATGTGGGAACTATTTAGTCATACACGTAGTACGTAGCCTTCTTTGTAGGCTTGATTATCATTTGTGTTGATGATATTGATTCGTGTAGTGTAGAGTGTTACTCTAATCTATAGAGCTTCTTTCTTGGAAGTAGGATAGCAAGTTGAAAGTTGGAGACGTGATAAGTCCATGAGACTCGGTTTCTATGTAAGGTTGAGAAACACCTTTGCATTGTTGGTACAAAGAGACCGGGATCGGTTTATTAGAAAACCACTTTGAACCAAAATTTATGCGATGATTGTGCACGTTGTTTGTGATGATATTGATATTTACGATTTTCATAGTGGAGGACTGCTTGTTGATCGTTTTAGTTAAAATTCCAATATACATCCAGTAGTAGTAATCTCTTCATTATGAAATAACCAATGCAAGGACTATTCGCTACTAATCCTAGAGATTTCCTGACAGGATGTAGTAGGAAAGTACCTTCAGTTTGTTCTTTTCCTGGACAACTTATATGGACACTGCATTTCTAAAGATTACATACATGGTTTTTACAAACGTACATCAGTGGTGGCGGAGAATGCAACTTCTCTTAGCTTAACACGCTCCTTGAGACTTATGAGCTCAAAGGTTGTGTTTTTGTAGAAGGCAACTAGTAGTTAACGGAAATGGCCGTGTGGCATTCAAAGTGATGTGATATGTGAAAGGTAATCATTACCACAGGCCTCATCAACCGAAAATGACCAAAACAAGGTTAGATGCGGCAAGGCTAAGTGGGTCGCTTCTAAGTAAGATATGATCATCCTCTTTTAGATATATATTTACACGCTATGACATCATGTATTTGATTATTTTTGTTTGTATGCTTAGAGGGCCCTCGAAAAAGGTCGGTAACGACAGGAGGATGGTATATTCGGTACCATCTAGTTATAGAGGTGGGCCAGTCTTGTATTGGTAGAGGATTCTTTGTGATGGTCCTCGGTACATTTCTCTAGGTTGTACCGCCAAAAGGTAGTCCCTTCACCTGGTTATTTATATGAAAATCCAAATTCCACTACGTACCTACCATTTCATTTGTACAGCCTAATATGCTGGAATTTAATAATGGTAATAATTTCGGCTATTTTGATTATTATTTGTATACTGGACACTAGTATAATATAACATGAATTTGATATGAAATGTTTTAGTAAATAAAAACATGTCCGCGTTTATGGTGGGCATGCCTTATGAGATACTTTTAATTTAAAAGGAAAAGTTTGGTAATTTAATAAATTCAGTTGAGTGTGTTTCTCAAGCCGGTTTATCAGACTGATCCGGGCGTTCTTCCCTTTCAATGCTTGGGTCAGACCGAGTGTATTTACAGGTTCAGATTTGGTGCTTATGGAGCTTCAGCAGGCGAGTTGGAGATCTTCATTCTCGTATACACGTATTTGTTTTGATTATCTGCTTTGTGCATTGTTGTATATTACCAAAAATTGTAAGGATAGGTTATTATTACTATTCAGGCTGATAACTAGTGATTAATTGTTGAACTCTAATTAATGTTTGTTTGTACAGTTTCTGTTTTGTAAAGATCACTGATATAATATTATATGATTTCCACTGCAATAAGTGATTTTGTATTGTTCTGTTTATTTCTTTTTTCTCTCTTTCTTCTCTTCTCTTCTTCTCTCTTCTTTTCTTTCTCATGACTTTCCGTCACTCTGTGCTCTTTGGGTTGGACATGTGTGGTTTATTGTCGATTCAAAGGGTATGGATTTGTGGGTCGTCACAGCATGTTCATATAGTATAATTACATGTTTGACATTATTTTGGGCCTTAAAAACTTTTCTAGTTTTAATCGCATGCTATTATATGCTTATGACCTAAATTTGCGAATCTTTAAAATGGTCTTCGATAATGATTTAGTAATTCTCCTTATTCATATTCATATGTGCACGTAATATGTAGATCTCGATTAGAATTGGCTTGTTTTTCACCTTCTTGTGTATTTCTTGTTGAAATCGGTGTATATGCATATAATTATAAGGTTATATGTCGTTCTTTGATGTTCTTTTCTAGTGTTTCAATTGCTTAGGAAGATAGGTTGGTGAATTTGGAAAATTAGAAGTAAAGATGGTTAGAATTGGACGAAAGTTGTAGGGGAGGCTCTAGAGTATGGATGAAGCCAAGAGTTCAAATCACATGTCCAAATTCACTAAGTAGACAACTTGGTACCAAGTTGTTCATGTGGGTACTGAGTTGTCCCTGTTAGTCATATGGGTTGGCGATTGTGGGGATCTCTATGGAATGGCTTATTGAGGTGGAACATTGCAAGATGCAGGAGACTGGCTAAGTGTTGTATGTTATGCTGACTTGTTTCTATAACTTAAAGATGAAGGCTTTGGCATGACTGATGGGTAGGGTACTAAAGCAGTTGAGAATTGTAACGACCCAGAATTTGACCACTTTAAAATATTCCACTAAAAGTGATTTTAAATATAAAATAGGTAAGGTTATATGATTGTAAGGTTATATGATTCAATTAATATTAGATAGGGTTTGGAAAGAGAAGTATACACAAAATAGTAACATTTGTCTACATCGACAAAAGTGACAAAATGCTTATTTCGGAAAAGTAAGTTTCAATAGTTAAATAAATTATTTTAATTAACTAAATTGTGAGTGTCTATATTTTTCAATAACATTTACATAAATAAATAGTTTAACTGAAATGTTAAAATATGACTGTAAAACGTTTTATCGAAAATCAACGTTTTGTCAATTAAAAGTTGCCGCAACATTATCGCACCTTAGTTTCTTATATAGGAACATATATTAAAATAGTGTATGTATTAATTAATTAACTTATCAAGTTCAATTTTACTAAATAAGATGCGGAAATTATAGAATGTCATTAAGAAAAGTAAGTAAGAATTAACAAAAACATGAGAACGTAAACATCAAATAACATCAAATCAAAGCCAACATAATTATTATATTATTTAATTAATCTTTAAGTGATTAAGACATAAAGAAAGGATGTGAAAGATGATGTTAAGTATTGAAAAAGTGGAGATTACTTTAGTTTGAAGAAAAGATGTTTTGGTAATTTGGTAAGAGATTATTTTGGTAAATTACCATTCTTAATTTTTCTATAAATACCCACCTCCTTCTTCACTTTCATTCATATTTCATCTTATTATTTTCTCAAGCTTATTCATCTTCTTTATCTTCTCTTTAATGTCTTCCAAACTAAAGGAAAAACTTAGAAAGAAATAATGTCAAAATATTTGCAAAATATTCAAAAGAAATCAATGTTCGTTCTCTTCAAATCAAACTTCTTTTTCCTATATATTTTACCTCTTCTTCTCTCAACCATAACTTCTTCAAAACTGAACCAAAATACAAATTTCTTTTCTTCAAATCATGTATTTTCCAATGGTTACAACTTTCATGTTGACCACTTTGTCTCATTAAAAACTTAACCATGTCAAAAATCCACTTCTTTCCAGTGCATTCTCTGGCCCAGTTTTTAAGCCATAGAATATGCCAATTTGTTTTGATCATAACTTAATCATAACAGATCCTAATTAAGAATTTTTTTAACCCATATGAATTCCAGTGGCTACAACTTTTATGTTGATTACCTTTTTCGGATTTGAGGTTTGTTATACCTGAAACTCAATTCTTTGAAGTGTATTTTCGAGCTTTATATATATAAATATAAGAATAACTCTTTTTCTTTTGACCATATCTTCCTCAAATATAATCAACATCAAGTGGTTCTTTTTTTTAAAATTCAATAGAAAAGAATTTGCAACAACTTCCAAATAACAAGTTTTTCAAATTTTGAGAGTAAGAGAGTCAAAAACAAGATATAAGATGACTTATTTTTCAGGTCTAATTTTAAGAATTCAAGATCAAAGCTCCACCACTTCTTCTCTATGCTTACGGCCAACCTCCATTTCTCCACACTGTGACGACCTGAAATCAACACCCTTTGAATCCCCAATAAACCACACATGTTTGACCTAGAGTGCACCGATTGCAGACAATCACGAGAAAGAAAAGAGAGGGCGAGAAGAAAGTGAGAAGAAAGAATAAGAGAAGAGACGAAGAAGAGAAAAGCAAAACCCAAACAATACCGAATCTCACATCACAGCGGAATAACATATAATATAGATCAATAATTTTTACAAAGAAAAACTATAATATACATAAGTCAATGTCAAAGTACACAATGAGTAATCATCAGCTTGGACAGTTATAATGACATATCCCCACAAATGTTGATAATTTATAACAACAACAATGCAATGCAGCGGTAAAATAAATAGATACGTATATACGACATGAAGTTTTCCATCTCGCCTGTTGAAGCTCCAAAAGCACCAAATCTGAACCTATAAATATACTCAGTCTGACATGAATATTGAAAGGGAAGAACGTCCTGATCAGTCTGGTAAACCAGCGTGAGAAAACACATCTCAACTACATTTTAAAGTCACCAAAACTTTTCCTTTATCCAAACAAAAGGTATCTCGTAAGGTCGAGTCGTAAATAAATAATGACAATGTTTTTACCTTACGATAACTAATCATCTCATATCAAATCCTCTTATATTATAGTAATGTCTACTGCACACAAATAATTTTAAAATAGCTGAAATTGTTACATTATTAAATACTAGCGTACACTTTGTAAAGGCTTTCTACAATAGAAAATGGCAGGCACGTATTGGATTTTGGATTTCCATATAAATGACTAGGTAAAGGGACCACCTTTTCGAAACTCGGTATACCTCCAGAGGGATGTACCTAGGGTCCAGATACTGGATGCCTAAAGCAATACAAGACCGACATACCCCTTCCTGGATGGTACTGAATATGTCATCACTCCGATCGTTACCGACCTAATATCTGTGGCCATAAGCATACACAACAACAATCAGAAACACGACATCATAGCGTGTAAATATATATCTGGAAGAGTGATGATATCTCCTAATTAAAAGCCACCCACTTAGCCTTGCTGCTTCTATCCTTGTTTTAGTCATTTCTAGGGAGTGAGGCCAAAAAGGTATCAATTACCTTTTACGTATCACATATCACATCACTTTGAATGCCACATGGCCATTTTCGTTAACTACTAATTGCCTTCCACAAAAATATAACCCTTGATCTCGTACGTCCCAAGGAGGGTATTAAGTTAAGAGAAGTTACCTTCTCCACCACCACTGATGTACGTTTGTAAAAACCAATGTACGTAATCTTAGAAATGCAATGTCAGATACTCGTCCATACAAGTTATCTAGGAACAGGACAAAGCAAAGGTACTTTCCTACCACATTCTGTCGGGAAATCCCTAGGATTAGTAGCGAATAGTCCTTGCGTTGGATATTTCATAACAAAGAGACTACTACTACTGGATGTATATTGGGATTTTAACCCCAAACGATGAAAAATCAGTCCTTCACTCTGAAAATCCAAAATATCAATATCATTGACTAACCTGCACAATCGTGTATAAATGTTGGTCCGAAGTGGTTTTCAGATAAATCTGATCCCAATCGATTCGCACAAACAACACAAAAGTGTTTCTCAACCTCGCAGAGAAACTAAGTCTCATAGACTTATCACGTCTTCAACTTTCAACTTGCTATCTTTCGGCCAAGAAGGTAGCTCGGTAGATAGGAGTAATTACTCTGTACTACATGAATCAGCATTCTCAAAACAAACGATAATCAAGCCCATACAGTCAGTTACATACTAAATGTACGATTAATTAGTTTTCACATCAAGTCAAGGAACTACAACGGCCAAATTTGACAGTCGGTTATTTAACTATCAAAACAACAAACAAAATCTACCACTAAAATAATCACCGGGCCTGATTTTATTAATGGTTCATAATTTAAAACACTTTCCAATTATTCACTTCAAAATATCTTTAAAAAGATAATATGCACAACCATTTCACTTATTGGATATTTGAAAAGCATTTTCATATATTTATTTTAATAATAAGTAAATTCACAACTAATTTTATTTCCAAACCATTTGAACTCCATTTTTATGATATCACTTTCCAAAATACTCATTTTATTTAAAGGATTATTCACTGTCCAAAATTGTGAATATAATTCTCTTACCAAAATCATTACTTCTACACATTTAACTTAAAGGAGTATTCACTGTCGAAAATCGTGAATTTAAGTTTCATACCAAATTCATTACTTCTATACATTTAATTTAAAGGACTATTCACTGTCCAAAATCGTGAATATAACTCACATACCAAATTCATTACTTCTACCCATTTAATTAAAGGATTATTCACTGTCCAAAATCGTGAATATAACTCACATACCAAACTCATTACTTCTACACATTTAATTTAAAGGATTCACTGTCCAAAATCGTGAATATAACTCCCATACCAAATTCATTACTTCTACACATTTAATTTGAAGGATTATTCACTATCCAAAATCATGAATATAACTCCTATACCAAATTCATTACTTCTATATATTTATTTTAAAGGATTATTCACTGTCCAAAATCATGAATATAATTCCTTTACCAAATTACTTCTACGCATTTAATTTAAAGGATTACTCCCTGTCCAAAATCGTGATTATAATTCACATACCAAATTCATTACTTCTACACATTTAATTTAAAGGATTATTCACTATCTAAAATCGTGAATATAACTCACATACCAAATTCATTACTTCTACGCATTTAATTTAAAGGATTATTCGCTGTCCAAAATCGTGAATATAATTCCTTTACCAAATTACTTTTATACATTTAATTTAAAGGATTATTCACTATCCAAAATCGTGAATACAACTCTCATACCAAATTCATTACTTCTACACATTTAATTTAAAGGATTATTCACCGTCCAAAATCATGAATATAAATCCGATACCAAATTCACTACTTCTACACATTTAGTTTAAAGGATTATACACTGTCCAAAATCGTGAATATAATTTCTATACCAAATTCATTACTTCGGCACATTTAATTTGAAGGATTATTCAATGTCCAAAATCGTGTATATAATTCCTTTACCAAATTACTTCTACACATTTAATTTAAAGGATTATTCACTGTCCAAAATTGTGAATATAATGCTAATACCAAATTCATTACGTCTACACATTTAATTTAAAGGATTATTCACTGTCCAAAATCATGAATATAGTTCCTTTAACAAATTACTTCTACACATTTAATTTAAAGGATTATTCACTAACCAAAATTGTAAATATAATTCCTTTGCCAAATTACTTCTACACATTTAATTTAAAGAATTATTCACGGTCCAAAATCATGAATATAATTTCCATACCAAATTCATTACTTCTACACATTTAGCTTAAAGGATTATTCGCTGTCCAAAATCGTGAATATAACTCCCATTCCAAATTCATTACTTCTACACATTTAATTTATAAACATTACCATATACAAAATTCCTTTACTAACAAATTCCATTTGCTCATTTATATGTCCAATTCTGATTACGAGTTAATTTATCTAAGAATCAATTATTTAGCAATTCATTCTTTTCAAATCTCTTACAAAATCCATTATAAATTCATTTCTAAATTTCACTTGCAAATCCACATATAAATTCAATTACAATTCAATTTCTAATATTTATAAAATGCCTTTTATAATTACATTGTTTTTATTTATAAAATATCAATTTTATAAATCATATGAATAAACCATTTATAATAAATTCAAAGAATTTGTTTCTTTTCTTTTATCTTGGAAAAACTTAATTACGATCTTTTAGAGCATCCAAGCTTTCCTTTCGATCTGTTCCATCCCTCGTCTAAAAGATAAAATGAAGGCCAGGTAAATTCAGGGCACTAGTTGCTCCATTCCTAACCATAGTTACACACCTTATTTTACCGTTTAGATCACACAAGCAGGATAAATGTACTAGTCATTTCCGCATACTCCTTTCATTTTTAGAAATAATTTATAAAACTTCCAAATCATTGTTTAAAACAGTAATTCATTTATTTAACCATTCATAAATCCTTCAAATCACCATTAGAATATTCTATTAATCATTTAAGAACCTTTACAAAAGATTTGGAAAAGAACGGTTGTGCTAAAACTATATTTCAAAGATTATTGAAAAAATGCTATGGAAAGTTCTTTTCAAAGTTATATTGATTAGAACGAATTTTTATTTTGTTAAAATCTATTTTTATTACTTAAATCACTTTTAAAACATTTTAATTAATTTATAGGTATTTATATTTTTAAAAAACATTATACAAATTTAATTTTTAATTTGGTTTACATAAATAAATAGTATAACTAAAACGTCAAAATGTGACCTGTATCGACCCGAAATTTTCAAACCCGAAAATTCCAGATAGTTATGAAAAAAAAGAAAGAGATAGAAGAAGAAGAACAGAAACATCAACAACTCACATTCGCAGCGGATAAAATATAATAATAAATAATAGTTTATAGAAGAATACCATATTTGTTGATTACATTTAATATACATCAGAGTTACTCATATATACAGATACTGGACATATACAAATCACGCCTCAGATACACAATAATATACCACAGCGGAAATACTCCATACGTTAGCCATCCAGCTCGCCTCCTGAGCTCCAGAACGTACCTACCTGAAAATATGTAATACTCGGTCTGGCCCGAGCATTACACCAAAGTAACACCCGGGTCAGGTTGGAAACCAGCGTGAGTAAACCCAACTAACATGGAATACCACAGCAACATCATATATAAACCCGGTGTAACTTACATTAATTTATCAAATTCACAATTTGTTATAACAACACTTATTACTCACATCAATTTCTAAGTACCAAACTTAGATAAAATAATCCAATTTACTTAAATCATTTCCTTCCAGTCTATTGATCCCACAAATCTACTTATAAAAATTAGAAGTGGTTTCGGATATTTCCAATACCCGACCCCGGTCTCTTCGTAACCCATGTTACCCTAACCAAGTCATTCAAATGACAGAGATATCAACTCATTCAAGCATCTAACACCATTCAGTCACCCATAAGCAAAGCTTAATCGCATACAAGCCAATTCAATTTATTCTAATTGAATTCCAAACCCCAATTACTTAGATTTCCTCATTGATTTATTTCCAACCTAATTAATTAATCAATTCTTTCATATTTATCCATCTTAATTAATCACCCAGGATTAATTATCTTTTAATTCCATTCAAGTAATTCTCTTTAATTAATTTCACAATATTAATTATTCTTACCAAATCAATGAGAAATCTTTAATTACTCTACAAATTAATTAACTAAAATCAATTACACCAGTTCTTAATTACTTATCTTAATTAGCTACTCATAAGTCATTTATTATGAATTAATTAATCTCAATTAATCAAATCTTCAATTACTACATTAATTACAAGAAGTAAAGATTTCCAATTATATTTTACTTTAATTCGACCATAATATTAATCGTTCTCAATTAATCCCAAATTGTAATTAACTATCCTTCATTTTACTTCATTCATAAATTAATTACTCCTTTCTTAACTAGCTTAATTAATCTCTTGATTTATCTCACAAAGTAATTATATTTAATTAATTACATTAAGTAATTATTATTTATCACACCATCAAATGATTATTCTGAATTACTTATACTTAGTAAATTACTTTACAACTTAATTTATTATTTATTCAACCCTTTGATTACTAAGTTAAATAATCCAAATCTTTCATTAATTGAATTAATTAGTTTTTCATTTTAATTACCCTATTAATTTGTTGAATCAAGAATCATTAAGCCCTTAATAGTTTATCTTATTTAATCCTTACTTACATAATTTCAAGTAATTAATTCTCAAGTACTTCCATTCAGTACTTTATCATTTAAGTAGTGATTACGATCTAATTATAGGCTTAATTTTATGGAATGCTAAGCTTTTATAACGAGCTGGAATACAAATAGGTTCATTACAATCTGAACAACTATTAACCCGAAGCAACCCTACTATGCTTCGAGCACAAGCCCCACTGCCCCGAGTATAACTACCGTATACTTCGAGTCTCACAGTTCACCCAAAAATTATCCCAGATCAAGCTGTTAAAGTACAATTCATTAAAATAAAAATTTATTAAGGTACTCACCTGCTATCACCACTGCAAACCTCCTCACCTCGAAATCGAACCACTGCATCACTCCATCGCGATGCTACCCAGGTTCGAGCACCATCGGCCTGTGCCCAAACGCGACCACTTCCACCTCAAACCCCTTCGAGCTACCCCGTTGCAGCCGCTCTTCCTGCTGTTGCCAGTCGCGACTTGTCTTCCCCAATCCCTCGCACCAACACAGCATCGAGCTCGCGCTTCTCAGACACGGCTCGCCTCTCCTCACGCGATGTTCAACTCGCTCAACCTCGGCAAAACCCCCTGAGCCCGAGCTCGAGACTACACACCGCGATTCAAATTCGAATCTCTTGTCGTTGTTTAAATTGTTCTTTTTTTTAATATTTACGAATCGATATGGGAATGAAGGAAAAGAGGGGGCTCGATTTCGTAACTGTTGAAGGAAGAGAGGACGGGGAAAAATATCGAACCGAGGAAGCTTCACGAGTACGAGAGTGGTTAGCTTCTTGAATACGAGAGTGGTTAATTAAATATTTAAATATCGAAAATATCTCTCTTTGCATAACGCGAAATCCCGAACCCCAAATCAGAACTGCCGACAGGCGTTAATAAGGTTATACCTGCATTTCGAACACAACGGAATAGATTCCGCAAGCTAATTCGATCGTATGTGCGAGTTACAGAAGAAAATGATCAAATTCCAATTAAATTGATTAAAATAATTCTAAGCATTTCAAGCTGCCAAGGTCAAACAACAACTCCGATTGCCACGAAAATTGAAATCCGATAATAACTAACTATTACGGATCCAATGGAACTGGTTTCGTCAAATTCCGAGACTGTTCCTCGGAAGGCTATTTTTAAATTCAATTTAAATGATATATTTTCAAAACTGAATATATTACCCTTAAATTCAATTCCAAATAAATGGTGATATTTGAAATTTGTGTTAAACATTAACTTTTAAATATTTAAAATCAATTAATATTCCAATTTCAAATGCTCAAAATTTCCGGGTCGTCACATGACCGTAAAACATTTTGTCGAAGATCGACATTTTGTCGATTAAAAGTTGTCCCGACATCGTAGCACCTTTATTTTCTTATATAGAAACATATATTCAAATAGTATAAGTAGTAGTTAATTCACTAATCAAGTTTACTTTTACTAAACATACTTAGAAAATTCTAGAATATAATTAACAAAAAGTAAGCATTAAAAGACAAAATATTTCATATTAATTAAAATAATTTATTTAACCATTGAAACTTACTTTTTTGAAATCAATATTTTGTCACTTTTGTCGATATTGGCAAATGTTACTATTTTTGTGTATGCTTATCTTTCCAAACCCTATCTAATATTAATTGAATCATATAACCTTACCAATTTTATATTTAAAATCACTTTAAATATTTTAAAGTGGTCAAATTCTGGGTCCTTGCATTCTTTCCAACTTAACAGAATTTCATCCCCGGAATTACAGTGATGGAAAAATAGAACGGAAAACAAACAATTAACGAATAGTTAAGCATACCAAAAATAGTAATATCACCCACAACCCCGGTTAAAGATGCGGTGCCTTATCCTATTCATTTTATTTATCAAATTATGGTAGTTTCATCTATAAAATTCCTAGGTTGATTTACTAACCTAGACAAATTTTACTTAGGCACCTAGCCTAAGCTCTGATACCACGTGTGACGACCCGGATTTTCGAATCATCTAAAATTGCCATAAAATCCATCCGTTCTAAAACTACTAATGAAATCTACCAACTTAATACACCATATTTTATAAACATTCAACATTACACAATTTAAATTATACAATTTAACAGAGTAATTAATCAATTTGTTAATCCTACAAAGTGTGATTTTATACATACCAAATACAATGACTATATATCTACCACTGCACAACTCTTATGAGCGAGACAACACTATCCTTACCTACGAATTCAATAAACAATGTAAATGCAGAATAAAATAGTAAGTAGGAAACATACAATAACATAAGATAAACAATAACTAATAATAGATTAGCATAAAAGGGTTATATTATTTTAGGAGCTGCATCACTACCACTTGTGACTGCCTACGTACCTCTATCTAATTGGGTACCTAATTAGATACAGGATCGAGCCAACTATTTGGGTATCCAATTAGATAGGGTACATGGGCAGTCACTTTGATTTTTATATCCAAAGTTTATACTCAAAAAGATCGCAAATGCCATTTTGGACTCAATGTAATTGATATCGAGCCCCAATTCGGCCGTTTGTAAAAAGTAACATTTCGGACCAAAAATCCGACTAACGACGCTATATTTAAATAAAACATTTAAATGTAAAATCGTTAAATATGCGGGTTGTTACAGGTATAGGGCGGTTTTCACATTTGGTATCAGAGCTTTGGTTTTATGGCTAACCTAAGTTGATGCTTTGATCTAATAGAGATGTGGAAGGAGTTATCACCCTAAATTGGATCGAGAGTATATATACACGAAAGAGTGCATACTTGTTGTATATTTTGGTTTTCAAAGCTATATAGTAATATATTATATAGTATAAGTCGCATGCGCACAAGCATCATAGACATAGTTTTTCTCTATGAGAGACTATATATTCTTTTTACTAATTAAGAATGAGCCAGCATAGAAATACTGTAAGGAATTCTGCTTCGGGATTTGAGGAAGGAGTGGATCGGAGCTACCACAACTAATTTTCAAATGATGTTGATTTTTATGATGACAACTATGATAAGGAATGTTGAGGTTGCTGCTCTTGGTGTGGCTGTTAGTGGAAATGCTCCCATGCAAGCGCCAAGTTGAGTAAAGACTATTCTACTCTAGGAGGAAAACCATTCTATGGAATGAAGTTAGCCATAGAAGTGCAAAACTGGTTGGATACCTACGAGCACATCTTTAGTGATATAGAAGTGGATGATGTTATGAAGAGGAAACTGGTCTCTCGATAGTTACAAGGACGAGCCATGAATTGGTGAAATGCCAGTACTGTTGCTACCTTCGAAAATCGGTTTACTTGGGATCGGTTCAAAACAAGGTTTGAAGAGAAGTTCATTTTGACTGCTCAAAAGTCGGTGTGGTTTAGAAAGTTTGCCAATCTTAAGCAAGGAGAGATGTCAGTTTCTGAGTATGTGTAGAGTTTGATGCTTTATCGAAGTATGGGATGTCATTCATCGACACTCCATTGAGGAAAAATTAAAAGTTCATCATTGGTCTAGATGATTACCTTGGAAAGAAGCTGGTAGACCACAGAGCCATTTGAGAAGCTTGTTGAGAAATCTCTTCATCATGAGAATTTGCATTCCATGTCTAGGACAGCTAATTTTGTTTCTACTGAGAAGGAAGACCAAAACCGCAACAAGGCGGTGAGGCAAAAAAGTGGAATGGAAAGAGGAAGCAGTCTCAAGGGAAAATGGCTAGAAGAAAGTTAAATGGGAACCTATTTGCTGTGGGTGCAAGGATATGAGTCACTTGATCAAAGGTTGCAAAGCGAGCGAGAAAAATAAATGCTATAATTATGAAAAGCGTGGGCAATTGAAGATGGATTGTCTGCAATCAGTGAAGGATAAACAGGTTGTGAAAGCATATGCTTTGGACGTTGTTCGTACTTCATCGAGTGCTCCCTCAACAAAGGAGAAGGGAAAGGGAGACATTATTCAAGATATGCTTTCCATTAAGAATGTTTCTGTACATTTTATGTTTGATACCGGAGCTTCACATTTATTCATATATAATGACCTAGTAAACAGATTGAGATTGAGACCCAAGATAATAGACTGGCCTTTAATTATGAAAAACCCAATTGGAGGCTCTACTAGCATTTTGTTTGTTGTGGCCTAGTGTTATCAAGTTATGGATGCTCTTTTGTTTGTGACTGCTTTTTCTTGAATTTTTTAGGTTCGGGATTATCTTGGGAATGGACTAGCTTAAGAAGTATGCGGCGATAATGGATTGGGAGAAGCTATTGGTGACAATTAGAGATGTGTAATGGCGGACGATAGTGATTAGCTGCCTTCCGGAGGATAGAGGTGATGGTTAGCTTTCTATATTCGCTTGAAGTTACATAGGAGGGGTTGTCATCTATACATATCGCTAGAGTATATCCAGATGTATTTGAGGAAGTGACCGGATTGCCACCACAATGAGAGATTGAATTTTGGATAGACTTAGTGAAGGAAGCCAGACTAATGGTTATGCCTTTGAGGCGTATGGCACCTAGAGAGTGGAAGGAATTAGAGGAGCAAGTAAATGACTTATTAAGGAGAGGGTTCATTCGAAGGAGTATATCTGAGCGGGGTGCACCTATAATATTCTTGATAAAGACGGATAGATCTTTGAGGTTGCGTGTGGATTATCCTTAGCTGAACATAGTGACAAAGAAGCATAAGTATGTACTCGCACACATTGATGACTTGTGTAATCAATTTCACGGTGCGAAGGTGTTCTCTCAAATGGATTTGGTAACATGATTTCACCAGCTTAGAGTAGCGAAGAAGATTGTGCCTATTACGGCGTTTTGTACATCATCTATTTTTTATGTGCGGTTGGTTATTCCATTTGGATTGACTAATGCTCCGGCATACTTTGTTGATCTCATAAATCTGGTTTTTAGAGATCGGCTGAATAATTTCTTTCGTATGTTCGTGGATGAAATTTTGATCTATTCCAGAATTGAAGAGGAGCACAAGACGCACTTGAGGATTATGCGAGAGGTGTTGAGAAATCACAAGTTAAGAGCGAAGTTTTCTAAGTGTCACTTCTAGAAAAGAGAAGTGAGATTCTTGGGTCATGTCATTTCTGGATAGGGTATAGCAGTGGACCCTGCGAAGGTGGCAGTGGTCTAAGATTAGAACCCACCCAAAAATGCTATAGACGTGAGGAGTGTCCTACGATTGGCAGGATACTATATATGATTCAGCAAGACTTCTCAAAGATAGCAGCACCGTTAAACAATTTGATGAAGAAGAATCAGGCTTTTGTATGGGATGCAAAGTGTTAACATGCATTTATAATTCCGAAGGAGAAGTTGATGGGCGCACCAGTGTTGACCATTCCAAATGGAAATGAGGAGTTAACATTATATGCAGATGCTTATGGCACTGAATAAAATGTGGTGTTGATGCAAAAAGGAAAATTTATTACATATGCTAGTTGGCAGTCAAAGCCGCACGAAAGGAATTTACTAGCTCATGATTTGGAATTGACGACAATAGTTTTTGCTTTGAAGATGTGGAGGGATTATCTGCTAGGAGAAAGGTTTGAGCTGTTTATGGACCACAAATCCTTAAAGTACTTTTTCTCTCAAAGGGATCTCAACCTTCGTCAGCAATAGTGGGTAGAGTTCTTGGCCTCTTTTGATTTAGCATTTCCAATACACTAGGAAAAGGGAATTTTGTAGTCAATGAATTGAGTAGAAGACATGCTAGTTTGGAAGTGATGTTACTGGAATAGAAGTAGATTGAGTACATTGATGGATATGATTTCAGGTCTCATTGCAAGCTGGAATCAGTAATGTTTGCAAGTTTTTGATCAGACTAATCTAATTGAAAGGATCGGTGCTAGTCAAAAGTAAGATACTAGGATGGAAGAGATCATAGCAAAGATAGTAGAACGAGTAGAATCTGAAGACATGAAGCAATAGAAAATCAACCAAGATGGCGAGCTTTGTAAGCACGGGAGATTGTTTGTTCCCGACATTGATGGATTCCAAGAAAAGTGCTAGAGAGTGTCACCATTCCAGGTTGACCATTCATCCTGGCGGTAGTAAGAGGTACCGAGACATGAAGCATACTCATTATTGGAAAGGCATGAAGAGGGATGTTGGGACATTCATCTCAAAGTGTATGAACTGTTAGTTGATAATGGCGGAGCAGAAGAAATCCAGTGGATTATTGCAAGCGCTAGATATTCTTGAGTGGAAATAGGAGCAAGTATCGATGGATTTCATTGAAGTACTAAGAGGACATGAGTAGGCATGATTGCATTTGGCTCATGGTTGATCGACTACCAAGAGTGCTATATTTATACTGACAATGTCAAATAGAATGGCATCCAAGTTGGCCTTAGTTGTATGTAAAGTGGATAGTTCGATTTTATGGTGTGCCAAAGAGCATTGTGAGTGACTGAGACTCGTTGTTCACTGGTGAGTTTTGGAAGAGCTTACAAGAGGCGTTAGGGACCGAGCTATACCTAATTATAGCTTACCACCTACAAACAGATAGATAGACCGAGTGAGTAAATCGTATATTAGATGATCTCCTACGAGCATATATCCTTGATTTTGGAGGATCATGGGATGATCATCTGCACCTGGTGGAGTTTTATACAATAATATTATCAATCGAGTATTGGTATGGTTCCTTATGAACAATTGTATGGCCATCCGTGTAATGCTCCTTCATGTTGGTGGGAAGTGGGCGAGAAACAAATACTTAGGCCAGATATGGTTAGAGAATCTTTAGAAAAGACATAGATCATTCAACAACGGACGAAATCCGCTCAGGATCGACAGTAGAACTACGCCGATAAAAGACACAAGGATTTGGAAAATTCTATTGGAGATATGGTTTTTGTAAAAGTATCTCCTTTGAAGAATGTTGTTCAATCTAGTAATAAGGGGAAGTTAGCATCAAAATTAGTAAATCCTTTTCCAATAATAGAAAGGATTGAGAAGTTAGCATATAAGGTTGAATTACCTCAGAATATGGCGGGTGAGCACAACGTCTTTCATGTTTCAGATATACATAAATTTGTGCATGACTCAAGCATGATAATTGGACTAGATCAACTTGAAGATGTTAAGGTAGAACTAAATGTTTCAAGATCTCGTAGGCCTGTTCGTATTGTTGGACACGATACAGAATAGCTTAGGAGAAAATCGATGATGCTAGTATAGGTACAATGGAGCGCAAGTGATAATGATTGTAAGTAAGCAACTGAGTAGAGCAAGGGGGCTACATGTTCGGAGCTCTTTGAATAGAAAGACCCATCGTTTATCGTATCCACTTTCACCACTGTATATCGCATTTTATAAGTTAGTATTCTGCATGCTAGGTAGGATCACCTATTCTATTGACTGCATAAGTGTTTTTTTGATATGGTTGATGGTACATACGATTGTTATGTATGTAGAGTAGTTATGATTGCTATATTTTGATTGGCTTAGAGATTTTGGGGACAAAGCTCCTAAAGGGGAGAAGAACGTAATGTTCCTTATTTTATAGATCGGAGGATAGTAAAGTATTTATATTTTACTTTTGGGAGGTCGTATGACCCTATAATTAAAGGATATAGACATTTTGCACATCTATGATTTTACCTGAATTTCTATTTGATGATTTTTATCCTAAAACACCTTGTTTGGGCTATAACTTTTGCTAAAAGAAAAATTATGGTCTCAAACCAGTCTATTACTTAAAAATGATGGTTTCCCATTTCGTAGAGTTGTCAAATAGGAAATGGACTTACGGTTAGGTAGTTATGCTTGTTTTAAGTTTAGATAGCTATAGGTCTGTATAAGCGAGTAATTAGTTTAGCCCATACTTAGGCCCATTAGTCTAATTCGGGATTAGTAAAATACTGGGCTGTATAAGCTAAATTAATACTTTTTGCTTTTCCCAAATCAGTTCAAAACCCCCCATTAACCCTAATTTCATCCAAAATCACACAATTTTCTCTCTAAACCTAACCAAATCACAAATTAGAGAGAAGATCCCAAATAGAAGTTAGAGATCATGGTTTTGGTTGATTTGCATTACTTTCTATTGCCGTCCTCATTAGATCTTGACTTGGATTCGTTTATTTTGTTAATTGGTGAGTGTTTGTTCCTTCTTACTATTCGATGCATGTTCATATAGTATAATTACATGTTCAACATGATTTTCGGTCTTAAAAACTTTTCTACTTTTAATTACATGTTAAAATATGCTTATGACCTAAATTTTTAAATCTTTGAAATGGTTTTCAATAATGATTTATTGATTCTCCATATTCATATTCGTATGTGCATGTAATATGTAGATCTAGGCTAGATGTGGCTTGTTTATCACATCTTTTGTATTACTTATTGAAATGGATGTATATGCATGTTATTCTATTGTTGTATGTTGTGCTTTGATGTTGTTTGCTAGTGTTTTGGATGCTTAGGAAGATAGGTTGGTGAATTTGGCCAACCAAAAGCAAAGATGGTTGAAATTGAAAAAACTTGGAGGGACGGCTCTGGAGGTGAAGGAAGCCACAAATTGCATGTCCAAATTCACCAAGAAGACAACTCGGTACTGAGTTATTCATGTTGGTACTAAGTTATCCCTGTTGGTCATATGGGTCGATGATTGTGGGGATCTCAGAGCATGGATAGTAGAGGTGGAACAAGGCAAGATGTAGGAGCTTGGCCAAGTGTTGGAAGTTATATTGACTTGTTTCTAGAACTTTAAGATGAAGGCTTTAGCATGGGACCGAGTTGTTTAGATGGATGGGTCGGGTTCTGAAGCACTTGGGAATGGATTACTAGAATCAAGGAAGTGGAATTAGCTCAAAATAGGCCAAGTAAACTAGTTGGTATCGAGCTATTCAAGTCAATTGCGAGTTGTTTTGGTAATTGCAGTGAGTTTAGACTTGTACAAGGAGGAAGCATGGAACTCTATAGATCATGCTGGAGGTGTTGGCTCACTCGCATGAGGATTGGATGGCGATGTAATAGCATTGTAGAAGCTTTGTATCTTTGGTTGGTGACTCGGGAAGGGAATAGGTATCGAAGGTAGCAACTCGATAAATGAGGAGCCATGGAATGAGGAACATGGAAGGGTTCCTATATAATGGAAACTGGATTGAGTAGAAAGGAGGGCTCAAATGTATGTGCTAAGCAATTGTTGATACTTGAAGTATTTTATGTTGTACTCGGAGCAGGGGTATTATAAATAGGGATGCCATGGACCATTGGAGTGGATTTGAATACCGTGGACTAGTGGCTTTGGGTCTAGTGTCTAATTTTGGTTTTTTTGACACATATATAGTATTAGGCTACAAGATATGAGAGTATGATAAAAACCAAGATTTCCATTAGTCCTTGGCAGTAATGAGGCCATACGAGTTATCATATATTCAAGGTACATTGAGTTGGAGTAAGGATTGCTTGATGGACGCTATGGTTGCTTTGGTTGCTTTCTTTAGTAGGCTATCACTCGGAGATTTCATTGGGAGTAGGTACCGGAGATAGAGCTATCTGGACACCCACCATTCTATTTTGAGTACCTTTATGACATTTGTAGAGTATGATATTATGTTATTATGTGCTAACTCTTTGTTTGTAGGGACAAGTCAGGAATGCTTTGTGTACCTCTGTTCCTTGCTATATTTACCTGCGTAGTATTTTGAGATTCATTTATCACTCACAGGCTGTTGTTTGACTCAAGGTTTTATACTTTGTTTCTTATTATCTTGGGTACTCTTAAATGAGTATACTAGGCAACAAGTTTAGGTGACCTGGTAGTTCTGTGGAGGATGATTTTGATGGAGTTATCTCGTATTATATACAAATATAGATTTCTATGCTTTTCAACTGTGCAACACAATGGAGCCTTGGTAGTGCTTGCTTATTATTCTTGTAATAAGACAGTTGTTAAGTTTGATCTGGTTGTATAAAATCTACTATTTTGATGTATAACTCTGTGGATCTATTACTCTAATGATTTCTTCCATAATTATTACCATGTCTCCTGTTATACCCATGATATTATATTTTATCCATGCGTTGTAAGATATAAAATAGGTTATATGCTGTATTTCTTTCATTCTCAACCTTGATAATCGCTCTATATCGATCAGGCATGGCTTCAACATATGATTTAAATATTATTGGTCCTAGTGGTATAGGGCGGTCGTCATAACCATTATCCTCCATTCACTTTTACACATCCTCATATAGATCTATGCTTCCATTAACCCATCCTCTATTTGAAACCCTTTCTTTTCTCAAGTGTAATCATATATTAGGTACAGATTAGCAAGGAGATTCAGTAAAGACCTTCAAATCTACATTTTTTAGGAGGAAAATTTTCACCTTTAATGTTCATTTTCAGATATACCTCGGTTGGCGTGCAAAACTTGGATTTTAGAGGCTTTGGTGAGTGATTTATCATTTCTCACCTTGCTATATATGCATCTATAGGTTTTGTTTTTAAACTCATTTTTAAAGTCAAATTTGTTTTAAAGTGTTTTATAAGTAAAACCTATAGTCAAACCAATTTAGGAATATATGAAGTGCCTTAATCTTGTTGTTTTGGAGTATATTTGCATTTGTATGTGATAGACTATATTATAGATGTATTTACATGATGAATTGCTATGGTTGATGTGTGTTTGGATGTTTGGATGTCGGTTCATATTTGTGTATGTGTTATGTTTTTAGGAATGCTTATATGGTCGAAACGCTTATAAAAGCGACTTAGAGTTAGGGACTGTGGGATCGGGCTTCGACAAATATACTCGTTTTTGAGATTTGTGTCGTTTCATACGAAATGCATAAGGTTTGAAGAATGAGGCGTAGCGGTGAGATTGATATAAAATTTTGACACGGTGAAGCTATAGGGAATCGGTTTGGCATGGGTGCTTGGTGCTTAGTTCGGCGTCATTTGGTTTGGGCGAAGCTGGTTAGAAAGAGGAATGGGGTCGGCAACCAAACATGAGACTTTGTTTGGTGTTAGAATTGGTCCGGTGATTGGACAAGCATGGTTGTTCGGTGGTGGGTGCTCGGTGATAGGATAAGGATGGCTGTTCAATGGTGGTGGGTGATCTATGACCGGACATGTATAGATGTTTGGTGGTCAAAGGTAATGGCGGGTCGATGCATCACATGGTATGGTTCGAAACATGGAGCCTTATGTGGTGTGGTAAGGGGTTAGACCAGTAGAGGGGAAGCATGAGTTTAGCTATGGACTCCGAATATAGTGTCGGAGTTTGAGCATCTTTGATGAGTTGATGTGGAGTAAGGATGGATGAATTTAGGATGACTTGAGATGACCTTGGACTTCACGCAGTGACTAGTGAAGCAATGGCATGATGCTTTGACATTGACGATGTGATGACTTTAGGACTTTGGTACGATGGCTCTACAACTTACGATTTTGACTCTAGTTTGTGATTATGTCATACGAGTTATCATATATCCAATGCATACAAGTGATAATGAGGATTTTTTACGTATGTTATGGTTTCCATGGTTGTTATCAATCTAGGGTGTCACATGATGTAGGTATTTTGGCTATGTACCTTGACACTACGCATTGTACTTCAACTGTAGTACAATTATATGGTTTAGTGTTATCAATTGTTATGTGCTAACTCTTTGGATGGAAGGATAGGTCAGGCATGGTTCTTCATACCATACGTCCATATTTACTATATGCGATTTATATAGTATTTTCGAGATGATGTATCATGCACACCAGACTATTGTCCGACCCAAGGTTTTATGCTTTGCTTTTTATTATCTCGGGTACCGTTAAATGAGTAGATTAGGAATAACAGGTCTAGATAGTGCGTGGAGGTGTACGGAGTACGAGCAGGAGGTAATTTGTCATATATCTGTACTTTGGAGCTTACTATTGCTTATATTCCGCTATGAAGTACAATGGGGCTCTGCCAGTACTTGTATTTTGAGAGATTGTTATAGAGTTTATTTTAGAGATGTGGATGTATAAACTCTTTATTTCAGGTTTCGTATAGATTGTGAACCCGATGCACTCTAATTTTTTATTTATGGTTTATTTGATTATATCACTATCTCATATGTTTTACATCTATGTTATTATAATATATTTTTTTTATGTGTTGTGAGATGTTCTACAAGTTTTGTGTTTAGGTTTTTCTCTCTTTATATTTTTGGCTACCGTCCTGCATTGTTTGGGCACCTCGCATCACATCATATTGGTGTATTAATTAGTGGAGTTCTAAGGTAGTCATCACATTCGATATCAGAGATTAGGATACATAGACGAGCTATATTAATAGTCAAATCCATTAGAGATAAGGAAGGAGCTACCTCCTTAGAATGGATCTAACGATATTTGAGAGAGCATACTTGTTATATTTTGGTTTTCAAAACTATATAGTAGCACATAAGTCGCATTGCATTCATGAACACCACTTATTCCTTTTAGAGAGACCGAACATTATTATTATAGCTAGTAAGAATGAGCCAGCTAATGAGAAATGTAGCTAAGAACTCCATTTCTAGAGTTGAGAAAGGAGGCATGGTTGAGGGCTGCTAACTTCGATTTGCAAAATATGTTCCCTGGGATGGTGCAAAACATGGTTTAGAATGGCAAAGTTGCTTCTACTACAAACGATGGTGTTCCAGTGCAAGCACCAAGGGCTGACTTTGCCAAAATGAATAAGGATTATTCTATCCTGAGAGGCAACCATTGGTTGGAAAGGAATCAACCATCCAAGTGCAGGCTTGATTAGACTCGACGAGCGCATCTTTGAGGATATAATGTTAGAGGAAGTGATGAAGGGAAGGCTAGCCTCTAGATAGCTTCAGGGAAGAGCTATTGGGTAATGGAATGCCATTAAGAATACTACTCCCGAGGATCATATTACTTGGGAGCAATTCAAGGCTAGGTTTAAAGAGAAGTATATATCGGCTACTTAGATGTCGGTGCTTTTTTGAAAGTTTGCTGGATTGAGATAGGGGACATGTCTGTGTTGAAGTACGTGATTGATTTTGATGCTCTGTTGAAGTTTGGCCTATTATTTATCAATACTCTACTCAAGAAGAATAAGAAGTTTGTTATGGGCTTGGACTATTATCGTGGGGAGAAGTTGGTTGGACATATCGATGAGACCTTTAAGAGGGTAGTAGGGAAGGCTCTTCAACTTGAAAGTCTATATCCTAAGCCTAAGTCGGTTGTTGCACCCAAAGATGAGCCTATGTCGTAAGTTGGCGGAGGAGGCAAGAGGAAGTGGAACAGGAAGAAGAAGAAGAAGCAGTTTTAGAAGAGTGGTCAGAAGAAGGGCAAGTGGGTGCCCACTTGCCATAATTATGCAGAGAAGTCCCATCTTGTCCGAGATTGCAAGGCGGAGTGCAAGAATTGCTACAACTACAACAAGCCTTGGCATATCAAGATAGATTGTCCAGAACCATTAAGGAGTATGCAAGTTGTGTCTACTTATGCTTTGAACACTATTTGTACTTCGTCGAGTGCTCCATCGATGATAGAGAAGGTAAAGAGCATTGTTATACAGGGTATGCTTTCTATTTCTAATACGCCTGTACGTGTTTTATTCGATACCAGGGCTTAACATTCCTTCATATTTAGTGATGTGGTAGATAGATTAGCATTGAAACCCGAGATAGTTGACCGACCTTTGATTGTCACAAACGTTGTCAGAGGATCGAATAGCCTTTACATGGTAATCAAGTTATGGATGTTTTTTACTTGTGACACTTTGTTTTGGATTTTATGGAGTTTGATATTACTCTAGGGATGGACTGGCTGTAGAAGTATAGAGTAGTGGTGGATTGTGATAGGCTATTGGGGACGATAGAGATGGATGATGGGTGTAGGTTGGAGATAGGCTATCAGCCTAACGATGACGTGATTATTTGCTTTCTATACTCGCTCAAGATCTTCCATGAAGGGTTGTTATTTATGCAAATACCGAAGGAGTATCCTGACATAATCGAAGAGGAAACCGGACTACCTCCACATAGAGAGAGTTCTGTATAGATTTGGTAAAGGATGTCATACCAATGGTTAGCCTTTGAGGCGTATGGCATCCAAAGAGCAGAAGGAGTTGGAGGAGCAAATGAGTGACCTATTGAGGCGAGGGCTCATTCATTAGATTATATCTGAGTGGGGCCCACCTATAGTATTCAACACCAAGGCAGATGGCTCTCTGAGGTTGTGTGTAGATTACCGTGAGCCGAATAAAGCGATGAAAAAGAATATATCCACTCCAACATATTGATAACTTATTCAATTAGCTCTATGGTGCTAGGGTGTTCTCTTAGTTGGACCTTGCGACGGAGTTTCATCAACTGAGAGTGGGAAAGGGGAGTGTGCCGATTGCAGCGTTCTATACGCCATCTAGATTCCACGAGTGGTTGGTTATGCCATTCGTGCTAACCATAACCAATGCACCAACATACTTTGTTGATCTTATAAACCATGTTTTAAGGATCAACTAAATAAGTTAGTACTTGTGTTCGTGGATGATATCCTTATTTATTCGAGAGAGGAAGAACACAGAGAGATTTGTGGATTGTGCTTAAGGTGAAGAAAAGGCATCAATCGAAGGTGAAGTTTTTGAAGTGTCACTTTTGAAGGAGGGAAGTGTGATTTTTAGGTCATGTTATTTTTTAGCGAGGCATTGCTGCAGATCATGTGAAGGTGGCAGTAGTATAGGACTATGATCAACCCAAGACCACTATAGTCGTGAGAAGTTTACTTGTACCGGTGGGATACTATAGACATTTTATCCAGGACTTCTCTAAGATAACAGCGACGTTTACCAACTTGATGAAGAAGAATCATAATTTATTTGAAATGCAAGGTGCAAGCATGCATTCATGAGTTTGAAGGAGAGGTTAACGAGTGCATTGGTGTTAGTGATTCAGAGTGGGAATGAGAGGTTGAGAATATACACAGATGCCCATGGTTCTCGAGTAGGCGCGGTGTTGATGCAGAGCGGAAAGTTTGTTGCCTATGCTCATCAACAGTTAAAACAGCACAAAGGAAAGTATTCAACTCACGATTTGGAATTGGCAGTGATAGTATTCACTTTGAAGATATAGAGGCATTACTTGCTTGGTGAGATCGAGTTATATACCGACCATAAGTCATTGAATTATCTATTCGCGTAGAAGGATCTTAACCTTAGTTAACAACCATGGTTAGAGTTCCTAGCCTCCTATGACTTTGACATTTCCTATGCACATGGTAAGGGAAATGCGATCATGGATGCTTTGAGTAGGATACATGCTTTCTTGGGCGAAATGTTCCTAGAGTGGAAGCATTTGGATTTTATTGTTGGTTATGATTTTAGACCTTGATTTAAGCTAGAGCTGGAAGTGTTGGATAGCCAAACGATCATACTACCTTGATCGAGTGGATCGGTGCTATTCAGAGGCCATACACTAGACCATTGTAGATCATTGCGAAGATAGAGGAAGGGGTAGAATCTAAGGAGATGAAGTAGTATGGGCTCAACCGTGATCGTTAACTCCATGAGGATGAGAGATTGTTTGTTCCTAACGTCGATGGTTTGAGGGATGAGAGGCTATGCGAGTGCCATCATTCGAGATTGACTGTACATCATGGCAATAATAAAATGTACCGTTATATGAGACAGATATTTTAAAGGGAAGGAATGAAGGAGGATGTTGGGGAATTCATACCGATGTCCAGGAATTGCTAGTTGGTAAAGGAAAAGCTAAAGAAGCCGAGTGGTTTACCACAACTGCTCGAAATTCTCTTATGGAAATGGAAACATGTTTCAATAGACTTCATTGATGGATTGCCAAGGATGATAGGAGGGTATGGTAGCATCTGGGTCATAGTCGATAGATTTGCGAAAAGTGCTAGATTTATACCTATCAAATCTAGTAGAACGACATCCAAATTGGCCGAGTTGTATGTGAAATGGGTTGTGCGATTCCATGGTGTGTCGAAGAGCATTATTAGGACCGAGACCCTTTGTTCACTAATAGGTTTCGAAAAATCTTATAACAAGCATTGGGGATAGGGCTGCATCTTAGTGCAATTTATTACCCACAAACAGATGGGCTGACCAAGAGGGTGGATCATATCCTGGAGGATCTCTTGCAGGCTTGCATTCGTAATTTCGATGGCTCATGGGACGATCATCTGCATTTAGTAGAGTTCTAATACAACATTAATTATCAGTCCAGCATTTGTATATCACCATTTAAGGTGTTATATGGCCGACCTTGCAATGCTCCTTTACGTTGGTGGAAAGCGGGTTAGAAACTGATACTTGGGCCATATATGATCAGAGAGACTTCGAAGAATATCAAGATCATTTAGCAACAAATGAATGCTGCTCAAGATAGATGAAAGAGCTATGCTAATAGGAGGAAACAAGATTTAGACTTCTCCGTCGGTGAGATGGTGTTTGTCATAATCTCTCTATTGAAGAATGTTGTTCAATTCGATGCTACGACGAAGTTGGCATCGAGATTTGTTGGTCCTTTTTCGATACTTGAGATGATCAAAATCTAGAATACAGAGTCGATTTACCTTAGAAGATGACCGATGTACAGAACATGTTCCACGTCTCCTACTTTTGAAAGTTTGTGCATGACTCAGGCATAAGAATTCAACCGGATCTGCTTGATGACATCGAGAATCAACCAGAAGCATTGAGACATCATGGGCCTCTTCATTTCGTTGGAAGTGATATAAAGTGGCTTAGGAGGAACATGGTAGAGCTGGTGAAGGTTGAGTGGAGTGAGTGCAAAGACAATTGCACTTGAGAGACTGAGTAGAGCATGTGGACTGCGTATCCATAGCTCTTCAATTAGTGAGACTTATGTTTCTCACATTTACTTTCACTTTTTATATCATATAGGTTAGTCTAGTATCCTACATGTTAAGGTAGGAATATATATCATCTATCACTTTTTTATGCATGTTTGACGTTTGATATGTTTGCTCATGGATGACAGGCATGCAAGGCAACTATGTTTGACATTATCTCGTTGTATTAGGGATTTTGGGGATAAATTTTAAAGGGAAGAGAGTGTACCAACCCATATTTTATGTAACATCCCCCATTTGGAGGCCCAAAACTTACTCTATTGATGTTGCAGTCATCTATAGTTATTATTTCTCGATGACCTTATGCAGTAATATTAGATACACTGATATACCAGAAACACATGAATACAAAAAAAATTAAACTAAATTTAAAGCAAATTTCACATTTATTTTCAATTGGCATTCCAAATTCATTACATAATCCTATATGCAAGCCACGTTTAGTGAAATTGCAATTTATTACAACATATGCCAAGAGCAACATAAGAAGATGCCTCTTAGCTAATCATAATCTAAATATAGGCAATAAACAACTTGCCAATACATCTAAATAACACGGTGGAATAAAAATATAGAACTCCTAATAGCTAGCTAGCCTCCTGCATGTCTCCGGAAGCTTATTCATCTAAAGAGAACCTAAAAGACCCTTACTCTCTAACTACTCAAATAAATATTTAAGCATCCAAGAGTTTAAGCGGAAAAATATAAACTTCGAGACAGACGATAAGTTAGATGTGGGTAATAATATACAATCACAAACAAATCAGATATCTAGTGAGACCACACCGCAAATCGGAATGGATTTTCCCCTCACTAGTATCATAACTAATTAAATAACATATATCGTGCGCCTGCATCCACAACGATTAAGACATGACATAATATGATAATATAGAAATAAATCATATATACTAGATTACCCAGCTCACATTAGTTAGACTAACCATCTAAGTTTCACCGACTATTTGTCTTATATTTTGATGGACTACCCATCCTCCTCTTTACTTTATTTTCATTAATGTGGACTATCTATCTCACATCAGATAGTTTTCCTAGGATGACTATGAACCCTTGTTTAATCACAAGGAGACTATCCATCCCCCGCATAATGAAAACCATCCATCACACATCCCACAGTTTTTCTGGGATGACTATGAATCCATCACTTGGCCATTTAACTCATGTTACCCACATGATTATAATTATCCCATGCTACCCACATGTTCACACTAGTCCATGCTATCCACATGTTTAACTTACATCTATTGATGTCCCCAATTAGGTTATCTTCCCTTAAAGCATTCATAACTTCTTTATAAGACATACAATGGTGTCCCCTAATGTATGTGTCAAAGTTTTACAATCATTGTTAACCCCAATTATGGTATAGTTTTTGTTAAAATATGCCTTATTGTCTCTAAGGTCCATTAATATCCCTAAGTCCAAAAGTAACTTTTTATAATTTCTAGGGATATCCATCCCTTCGTAGTTTATTACAAGCAAGCGAGATGCTATAACCATGGCAACACCATCAGATAAGGCTATCCACCTTTATCTTTAATTAAAAAGGAAAAGCGATGCGGCAGGACCCTGCCGCACCTATTAAAACTAAGGCGGAAAGACCCGTCTTCCCCCACTAAAGGACAAGGCAGAATAACCCTTCTTTCTTGGTTGGAATCGCTGCGGAAGGAGGCTTCTGCATGCATTCAACTATGTCAGAAGGATGCCTCTACCAAATTTAAAACACAGCGGAAGGAAGTGTTAGTTCATAACCCCTCCACAACCATTAAAACAAGGGATGCGGAAGGAACAAATGCAACACCACCCTTTCACATCCATTGAAACGTGGTTATAAGAAAATAAAAACTTTATTTGGGCTATTACTTTTTATATGTGTAGAATTTGGGTCTCTAACCAATTCCACTACTTTCGAATGATGGTTTCCCTTTTCATAGAGCGGTTATAATAGGAAAATGGACTTACGGTTAAAAAGTTATGCATGTTTTAAATTTTGAAAACATAGTTGGTGAAATGGTATTAAAGCAATAGTGACGGAAAGGGTTCCACCCAACAGTGGCGAAAGGGGGTTTCCATCCAATAGAGGTGAAAGGCGGTTCCACCCAACAGTGGAGAAGGGGGTTCCACCTAACTTTGGCGAAAGGGGATTCCACCCAATAGTGGAGAAAGGGGTTCTGCGATAGTCGTGAAAGGGAAGATTCATAATTAATGCGAAAAATGTTACCTTGCTAATTAAAGGACATTCTTTGTCGAATTTCTATTGGTTAGTGATATACTTTACCAAAGTTTGTATAAAAAACTACTATTGGTCAAAATTTTAAATTCCCAAATTAATTTTTAAACACTTCAATTATATTAATATTTTAATATAATTAATAAGCTTTTCTGACTTAGAAAACTTATGTTAAATCAAAAGCACTTGAAAAAATCACCAAAATTCACCAAAATTTGAAATAACATTTCCTTTATCATGTAAAAATTTCTGGTTAAAACTCATTATTTTATTATTAATAATAATTATAACAAGAAATAAAAGCTATTTTCATCTCAGGAAATTCATGAAATATTCCTATTAATTCCAGAAATTATGAAATTAAAAACCCATTTTCAAATTTTTTTTACACAACATATCCAAAAATCAAGTCGTTTGGAGAAAGACAACTTTGGGTTTTCCCTAGAAACCATTTTAAAACATTATTATAAATTCCCAAAATTCTCATTGAGCATTATTCTATCCAAACAATGATTATTACATCATAACTTGATCGAGTAAACATAAGATATTCGGGTACTACCCATAACCAAACCAAAACAAGTAAGAAATGAGATGATGAGTATTATTATTCACCTTGATTAAGTGTTGAAGTTTCAGATTTGCCCTAGCTTTAATCCCCTAAGCCTCCTCTCTTTGATCTCTTAGTTTTTAAACCTCTTTGATGTGTTTTAATGGCCAGCCGAAGTTCGTTTATATTTTAGTGTATGTGAGAAACGATTTAGTAAGAGTGGAGGTAATGGAATATGTTAGGAAATGTAGCCTAATTCCTACATTATCGCTTTGCATTATATTCCTTCGTATATTTAGGTTCAATCTCCTTCATTAACTCATTCATTAAGACACGACCAACTTACATAATAAATCTCAAGTCCTTATTTATCTCCATTATTCTATTTAATATATCCAAATAAATGTCATGAATAATGTTAATTAGAAATTACGGGTGTTACAGACTCTCACCTTAAAGAATTTCATTCCCAAAATTCAATTAGGACTTCAAGCAAGCATATCAACCATGCAAATAAAAGCTAGTATATCCTACGAGCCAAAAATCTATACAAAACAAATATAGAACATACATACCCTCATAATAGTCCAGGGTAAGTATCCCTAATTTCGTCTTCTGTTTCCCAAGTACAGTCTCGTTGTCGCTCCATTTAACTTTCACCAATTTGGTTGTCTTGTTTCTTAATTTCTTCTCATCTCTTGCTACAACTCAAGAAGCTTGCCTAACAAAAGTCAGATACGATTCTACTATTAAGTATTCCAATGTAGTCAGATGGATAGTAGTCTCTGGATCATGCACATACTTACGAAGATGAGACACATGAAACACATTATTGACACCTACCAAACTGCTAGTTAAGTCTACTTTGTATGCGAGCTTTCCGATCCTCTCTATGATAGGGAACGGTCCAACATATCTCAGTGCCAGTTTCCTTACTTTCTAAATCGTAACACACCCTTCATCGGTGATAACTTAATGAAAACTTTATCTCCAACCGAGAATTCTAAATTTACATCTCTAATCTATGTAACTCTTTTGTCTAGACTGAGCTTCCTTCATCATACATCGGAACAACTCAATCTTCTATGTTGCCTCTCTTACCAGATCTTGACCTAAGACTAATCTATCTTCGGTTTCCAACCAACATGTTGTTGGCTTACATAGCGTTCCATATAAAGCTTTGTAAGGCACCATTCCTATACTGGTCTGATAACTATTAATATAGGAAAACTCAATTAAGTGTAAGTGATCTTCCCCTGATCAACAAAAATCTAGCAAGCAATCTCTCAACAAATCCTCAAATACAATGTTGACTCTCTCTTTCTGACCATCTATCTGAAGGTGATAAGAGCCACTCAGCTTCAGCTTGGTACCTAACACATCCTATAGACTCTTCAGAACTCGCTAGTAAACAATGCATATTTATCACTAACTATACTACTAGAAATTCTATGAAGTCTAACTATGTTCTTCATATACAAAATAGCTAAAATAAGTGTCGTCCTAGTTGACTTAACTAGAATGAAATTGGCACTCATGGGCAACCTATCCACTATGACCCACTTCATTTCCTCGATTCGACCTTTGCAGCCCGTCTATAAAATCCATGAAAATCGGATCCCATTCAATATTGGAACCTCTTAAGGCTCAAGCAAACCACTCATTTTCTGATGTTTGGCTTTTAGTTACAGACAATTTGAGCATTGCTTTACTCAAAAGCCAACATCTCTTTTCATACCCTCCCAAAAGAAACTCCTCTTCATGTCTTGATACATCTTTGTTCCTCCAGGTTGAACCACAAACTTTGATCGATGTCAATTCTTAAGAACTTCTCTCCTTAGGTTCACAACATTCGAAACACATAGTCATCCCTTCTTACTCAACCATCCCCTTCGTTCAAGACTAAATTCTTTTTAATCATCAATCTTAGTTCCAACATCAAGCCTTCGAATCATCTCGGCCAATAATAGATCCTCTTTCTACTTAGAAGCAATCCTCTTGATCAGAATTTGTTAGACTTCCACGTAGGCTAACATGGTAGTACTCCGACTAGCTCTAGTAGTCGATCTTAACTGCACACTATAAATAGTCAAAGCCACTAGATCTTCTAACATAGCTAACAAACATTATGATGTTTTCTGCTTAGAGCATCTGCCACTTTATTCCCTTTTCTCGGTGTATACTCTATATCAAAGACATAAGCTGCCAAAAACTCAAGCCATCTCTGCTTCCTCATATTCAACTCCTTTTGAGAGAATAAATACTTTAAGGGCTTATGATCTGTATATAACTCAATTATCTCCCTTAAGAGATAATGTCTCTACACTTTTAATGTAAAGATCATCACTGCCAACTCTGGATCATGAATAGGATATCTTACTTCAAATGGTCTAAGCTATCGTGAAGCATAGGCAATAACTTTACCTTTTTGCATCAATACAGCTCCTAATTCGGTTCCACATGCATCTGTTTACACCACTAGCCCCTGATTCCCATCAGGGACCACTAATATTGGCGCATTGGTCAACTAGTGATTTAGCTTAAGGAATGCCTCCTCACATTAGTTGGACCGTATAAACTTTACATTCCTCCTGGTTAACTTAGTCAAAGGTGCTACTATCCATGAAAAATCCTCAACGAATCTCTGGTAATAGCTAGCTAATCCAAGAAAACAACTAATCTTGGTCACCATCTTTGGTCGCTTCTAACTTTTAACAGCTTTTTATCTTATCCCGAGTGACTAATAAACCCTTCGTTGAAACCACATGGCCAAGAAACTTCACTTCTTTCTTCTAGAAATAACACTTTGAAAACTTTAGCTTAAGCTTATGTTGTCTCAACGTTTCAAGCACCATACTAAGATGAACTTCATGGTTTCTTTCATCCTTAGAATACAACAAAATATCATCTACGAATACCAATATGAACCTATCCAAGTGATCATGGAAAACTCGGTTCATTAAATCCACGAAGAAAGCTGGAGTATTCATTAACCCGAATGGCATCACTAATCATTCGTGCAATCCATATCTGGTTCAAAACGTTGTCTACGGAAACTGTCCTTCGCTACCCTAGGTTGATGGAACTTATTGCCAAATCCAATTGGAAAAATACACTGGCTCCACTTAACTTATCGAATAAGTCATTGATTCTTAGCAAAGAATACTTATTCTTGATGGTAGTCTCATTAAACTTACGATAGTCGATGCATATCCTTAACGAACCATTCGATTTCTTTACGAATACAGCAGCCGCTCCCTAAGGTGAACTACTTGGCCTGATATAATTCTTTCCCTCCAAGTCCACTAATTGCACCTTTAGCTCTTTCATGTCGGTAGGTGCCATTCTGCTAGACGGTTTACTTAAAAGCTATGCTCCGAGCACAAGATTTATCTAAAACTCAATAGCCCACTTCGGTGATTGCCTAGTAAACAGCTCGAAGACATCTGCAAGTCCTCTTACTACCAAAACCGATTCAATTCCTCTTCTACTTCTATAGCACCCAACAAAGCATAAGCACTCAAATTTTATTTTTCCGCTGAGTATATAATCTAGTTAGGGCTTTTAGGGCGTCTTAGTGATATTTCCTTATCTTAGCATAATATCCTAGCATCATAGCTATCTAACCAATCCGTACCCAAAATGATCCGGAAGCCTATAAAATCAATAACATACAAACTGATGCAAACTTCTGACCTAACAAATCAAGTTCTAACTGGTCACATCTCAGCCCTAGAGTTGCATACCCTCCTATCGAATTTTCAACCCTTAAGAATGTAACAAAGTATGATGGTTCTAAGCATAGTTTATCTACCAAATACTGAGATATAAACGAATACGATGCACTGGTATCAAATAGTATCCGAACTGGTATGCTATGAATCAAAAGTGTACCTTCCATCATAGACTTTCACTCCTCGATTGTAGTTGGTTTAGAGGATGACGGTTCCAAAGAAAATACCTTTCCTTTTCCTGCCTTGGCAGCTTGTGGACGCTTTTTCTAGTAATGCCCGTTCTCGTTGCAATTATAGCATTTCACATTCTTCTTCCCCACAACCACCTTTCCATTTTCCGAACGATACTCATTAGCATAGTGCCCCTTCTAGTCACACTTTTAACATACTATACCTTATTTCCCTTTCTTGGCTGCTCCTCCTTTCTGAGCACCCTTCTTCCTAAAGAACTTTCTTTTCTTATTCTGAGAACCTTGAGTCTCCACCGACTTCTCTTTACTGAGGGTAGAAAGCATTTCTTCATTCTAGATTGCCATCTCCATTTCATCATCACTCAGATTCGAAGATGTGGCATAGTCGCCCTAGCAATCTCAGGCTTCAACCCTCTAATAAACTTCTCATTCCTTTCGGTGACAGTGTCAATGGTAGAATATCCATATCTGGACAACTCACCAAACTTCATAGCATACTCTATCGCCAACATCTCTCCCTGCTCTAAGTCCATAAAATTTCTTAGCAATGGCAACTTGGCAACTTCTGACAAGAACCTCTCTATGAATCTCCTTCAAAACTCTCCCAAGTCAACTCCTCCTTGGGCACTCCAATGGTAACTCCATTCCACCAATAAAGCGCAGCTCCCTACAACTGTCTCGAAGCAAATCTTCTCTTTTGCTCATCGTCCAACCCTAGGTCGGCAAGAATCCTTTCACAATGCAAAAACTAATTCTTTTGCTTCAATTGCATCTTCTGTTCCAAGAAATGGCTTTCCACCAAGATTGGTGTAATCCTTGCTCAGCTTGGCATAGTTGTTACCAACTAGGGTCATCGGATTAGCTTTTCCAACGTTCACAACACTACATCCAGCTTCACCTACAGCTGCTCCAGCTTACATCAAGTTAATGAAGAACTGATACATCATCCTCATATCTACTGGTGGGGTTCTAGAACCCATGTTGGCATTTGCATTTTGGTTAGCATTTGTCTGCCGACCCTGGTCCCTCCTGGTATTAGGCCGAGCATTCCCATTAGTTGTGATGCTTCTTCCACCCAGAGTCCCTCTTCCATTTCCTGCTTTCATACCTTTCTTTGTCAAAATCAGCATACGAGATTTAGTAAGATATGGAAGAACGGTATAAGGGAGAGGGGAATACGTCTTATATAATTATAGAAAAAATACAAGTATGTTACTATAACGTTAACCAAACATAAAATTTTTATTCTTTGACTCATTGGATTATGTTACAAAAATTGTTCTAAGTTTTGTCATAAATCTATGCTTTGATACCAACTTATAACTTCCCTCATTTTGAGGCCTAAAACTAACTACAATGAATGCTACAGTCATCTATAATTATTAATTCTTGGTGATCATACGCAGTAATGTTAGATACATTGATATACCAGAAAAACATGAATATGAATTTTTTAAACTCAATTCAAAAACAAATTTCACATTTCATTCCAAATAGCATTTCAGATTCATTACATAATCCCATATGCAAGCCACATTCAGATAAATCCTAATTTATTACAAAATACGCCAAGAGCGACATATGAAGATTCCCTATTGGGTGATCAGAGTCTAAATATAGGCAATAATTGCTAATACATCTAAATAACACAGTGAAATAAAAATATAGAACTCCTAATAGCTAGCTTGCCTCATGTACATCTCCAAAATCTTATACATTTAAAGAGAACCTAAAAGACCCTTACTCTCAACCTACTCAAATTAATATTTGAGCACCTGAGAGTTTAAGGAGAAAAAAATAAACTTCGAGTCAGACGATAAGTCTTATGTGAATAATAATATACCATCTCAAACAAATCAAATATTTAGTGAGACCACACCTTATAGCGGAATAGGTTTTCCCCTCGTTAGTATCTTAACTAATAAAGAACCATATGTTGTGCACTTGCATCCACAATGGTTAAGACATAACAAACAGGATAATTTAGAAATAAATCATATATACTAGATTACCCATCCCATATTAGTTAGACTAACCATCTAAGTATTCACTGACTATCCGTCTTATATTTTTATGGACTACCTATCTAGTTCTTTACTTTATTTGTATTAATGTGGACTATCCATCTCATATCATATAGTTTTTCTAGGATGACTATGAACCCTTGTTTGATCATATGGAGACTATCCATCCCGACATGATGTAAGCTATCCATCACACACAGTTTTCCTAGGATGACTATGAATTCATCAACTGTCCGTTTAACTTATGTTACATATGATTCTAATTATCCTATGTTACCTATATGATTAACTTTAATTCATGCTACCCACATGTTCACACTAGTTTTTGCTACCCACGTGTTTAACCTACATCTATTGTGTTTAACCTACATCTATTGGTGTCTTCAATTAGGTTATCTCCCCTTAAAGCATTCACAACTTCTTTATAAGACATGCATTGGTGTCCCATAATGTAAGTGTCAAATTTTTACAATCATTGGCATCCTCAGTTATGGTATCGTCTTTACTAAACTAATGCCTTAGTGTCCCTAAGGTATAAAAGTAACTCTTTATAAATTCTAGGTCAATCCACCTCTTCATATGTTTTTTAAAAAACAAGTGAGATGCTACAATCATGACGGCGTCATCAGATAAGGCTATCCACCTTTATCTTCAATTACAAAGGCAAAGCAATGCGGTAGGACTCTGCTGCATCAATTAAAACTAAGGCGAAAAGACCCCTCCTCCCCTATCAAAAGAATAAGGTGGAATAACCCTTCCGTCTGGTTGAAATCGTTGCGAAAGGAGGCTTTCGCATGTACTCAACTATTATGGAGGGACGCCATCGCCTAATATAAAACAGGGTGAATGGACATGTTAATTCACAACCCCTCTGTAAACTTTAAAACAAGGGATGCATAAGGAACAAACGCGGCACCACCCTTCTCATCCATCGAAAACAAGGTGATAAGAAAATAAAAACTTTGTTTGGGAAATAAATTTTTATATCTGTTTAACTAGGGCCTCTAACCTATTTCATTGCTTCTAAATAATGGTTTCCTTTTTCGTAGAGTGGTCAGATTAGAAAAAGGGACTTATAGTTAAAAGTTATGCATGTTTTAAGTTTTGAAAACATAGCGGGTGAAAGGGTACTAAAGCAATAGTGGCAAAAGGGGTTCTACCCAATAGTAGCGAAAGGGGGATTCCGTCCAATAGTGGCGAAAGGGGGATTCCACCCAATAGCGGCGAAAGGGGATTCCACCCAACAGTGGAGAAAGGGGTTATGCGATAGTCATGAAAGGGCAGACTCGTAATTAATGTGAAAACTGTTACCTTGCTAAGTAAAGGGCATTCTTTATTGAATTTCTATTGGTTAGTGACGCACTTTACCAAATTTTATGTAGCAAACTACTGTAGGTCAAAATTTAAAATTCCCAAATTAATTTCCAAACCCTTCATTAATATTAATATTTTAATATAATCAATAATTTTTTCGAGCTTAGAAAATTCATGTCAAATCAAAAGCACTTGGGAAAAATCCTAAAAATGCATCAAAATCTGAAATAACATTTCATTTACCATATAAAATTTTCGAGGCAAAACTCATTATTTTGTTATTTTTAAAAGTTAAAACTTGAAATATATAACTTTTTCAGCTTAGAAAATTCATAACATCTTATTATTAATTTCGAAAATTGAAATTGAAAATCCATCTTCAAAATTATGTTATGCACAACATATCCAAAAATCAAGTCGATTGGAGAAAGACAACTTCGGATTTTCCCTAGAAACCTTATTAAAACATTACTATAAATTCCAAAAATTCTCATTAACCATTATTCTATCCAAACAATGATTATTACATTATAACTCGATCAAATAAACACAAGATATTCAGGTACTACCCATAGTTGAACCAAAACAAATAAAAATGACATGATGGGTATTATTACTCACCTTGATTAAGTGTTGGAGTTTGAGATTTTCCCTATCTTTAATCCCTTAAGCTTCCTCTCTTTGATCTCTTAGTTTTTTAATCTCCTTGAAGTGTTCTAATAGCCGGCCGAAGTTTGTTTATAATTTAGTAAATGTGAGAAATGATTTAGTGAGAGTGGAGATAAGGGAATATGTTAGGAAATGTAGCTTAATTCCTAGTTTACCTCTTTGCATTATCCTTCTTCTTATGTATAGTTTTAGTCTTCTTCACTAAGACATGGGAAACTTACATAATAAATCTCAACTGCTTATTTTCTACATTATTCTATTTAATCTGTCAAATTAAATGTCATGAATAATGTTAATTAGAAATTAGGGATGTTACGTTTTACGTTCGGAGGATCATAAATTATTATTTTTAAATTCATTTGAGGTCGCATAATTCTATAGCTTTGGGAAATGCCTATCATTACTTTAGATTTTCATGATCGATTTTACCCTTGAAAACTTGTGTCGACTATAACTTTTGATTGAAGCCGAGTGAGCATCCGAAACCACGTCTATTGGAAAGATAAGATGGTTTCCATAAAGTGGTCATAATAGCGATTTGGACTTTCTGGCTAAGAATATGGATGCTTGAAGATTGTAGTTTTTAAAGTAGCTTAGAGGGTAATTAGCGAGCTTCAAGGCAAGCCCACTAATCCATTTCCGATTAGGAGACTTTACATGGTTGAACCATCGTGCCCCATTCACTTTTACGATCTAATCCTCCATTAATCCATCCTCTACCCAAGACCCTCTCTTTTCTCCTCCAAATCAAGTGTAATCATATATTAGGCGTATATTAGCAAGGGGATTCATTATAGACCCTTAAATCTACATTTTTGGAAAGAGAAAATTTCACCTTTGCTGTTCATTTTTGAATCTAGCTCGATTTGCATGTAAATCTTGGATTTTAGAGGCTTTGGCGAGGGATATATCATCTTTCACTTTACAATATACTTATCTACATGTTTTTCTATGTTTTAAACTCATTTTTAAAGTCAAATTAATGTTTTAAAAGTGTTTTCTAAGTTAAACCTATAGTTAAACAAATTTTGGAACATTTAAAGTTCATTAAGCATGTTGTTTTGGAGTATAGTTGTATGTGATAGACTATATTATGAATGTATTTACATGATGAATTGCTATCGTTTGATATATGTTTGGATGTTGATTCGTGTTTGTGAATTGTGTTTGCGTGAATGCCTGTATGGTTGAAATGCTCATCGGAGGGACATAGAGTTAGGGACCATAAAACCTGGCTTCGACCAATTTACTCGTTGTTGAGAGCTATATCGTTGCATACGGAGTGCACAAATGTCAAAGAACGGGGCATGGCAGTGAAATCGATGTGGAATTTTGGCTCAATGAAGCTGCAGGGAATCAGTTCGGCATGGGTCTTGGTTTGGTAGAGGAATGATGTGGTAGCCTAACACAAAAGTCGATTCAATGGTAGGATCGGTCTGGTGATCGAACAAGGATGGCTGTTGAGTGGTGGGGGTGCTTGATTATCGGACATGGATGGTTGTTCAGAGGTTGTGGGTGCTCGGTGGCCGGACAAGGATGGCTATTCGATGGTGGTGGTTGCTCAATAACCAGACAAGGATAGCTATTCGGTGGTGGTGGGTGCTCGGTGATCGGACGAGGATGACTGTTTGGTGGTGGTGGGTGGTCGGTGACCGGACAAGGCTAGTTATTTAGAGGTCGAAGGTAAAGGCGGGTTGGTGTGCTACATGGGTTTGTTTGGCACTTGGAGCCTTGTGAGGTGCGGTCAGGGGTTGGACCAGTAGAGGGGAAGCATGGGGTTTGGTTATGAACTCTAGACATAGTGTCAAAGTTTTAGGGTCTTCGATGAGTTGATAGGGAGTAAGGATGTGTAATGACCCTTATTTTGACTAATATTATTTAGGATATTTAATTAGATAATTAAATAAAATAATGTAAATGGTTAAAGGATTGAGTTTTGGATAATTTAAGGTAGTCACGCCTTAATTAACCTATAAGCCAAAGAGAATTAAAATGAAATAAGCAAGAGGAATAAGATAAGGGAAAAATATGAATAAACTAAGTTCTTATATCCTAACTTGTTTTAACCTTTTAGGAGGATTATTAACCTTTTAAAGCAATATCTTTAAGGAAAACAGGAATATATCATGGCAATGATTTATGTATTCATCAACATTGTTTTGTGTAAAGCATATATTATGGCAAAGATATTTGAGTAAAGCAAAGAGTATACAATTCTAGTTTAATTTTTATATAAAGGGTAAAATAAATTTAAAAGAAATATTTTTAAGGAAAAATTGATGGGGTAGTTAACCCTAAGTAAATAACTCAAATATTAGAATACCAGATTGGACTGGTATAAGGTCGCGCCTTATACTTCAGCTAGTAGCCCCTAGCTAATATAAGTCCAAACTTCCAGTGTGCATGGCTTTCTTACAGATAAGACTAAATTGACGTTACACACAGAAAGTAATACAGAGAGAAATTAGGTTATTGGTGAGCCCGAAAAACCATTAGGATCAGTTGACCTTGGAAGAAGTAAGTTAAGGGCAGACTGTCCAGGAGTGTGTCTAACAGAATTTAGATTATTTATTTTACTTCGTAGGCCCGAGTTAGCCAATGGTTAGTAGCCAGCCAAACAAAACTATATTGTTCAGATAGATAGTTCATTGATTACCTGATTTATGTGCAAATATGATATTATTGCCTTAATCAGTTTGATCGCAGGATTCTGGTTTGCAAAAGACATGTTTTAAAAGGGGTATTAGTGAGGGAAAACCTATTCTGCTAAGCAGCATGGTCTCACTTAATATCATTAAACCGAGATGTTACCATGCTTTATGTCTAACTCGAAGTTTATGTTTCCCCTTAAACTCTCGGATGCTCGAAACTAATTTAAGTCGATTGAGAGCTAGGGTTTACAGGTTTTATAGGTGGAAGAATAAGCTTTCGAAGACGTGTAGGAGACAAACTTAGCTATATAGGAGTAATTAGTTTTATTTTTGCTGTGATGTATTTAAGACTATCATGTCTATTGAGTACTTTGATAGTCCAAGGGGGCATCTTCATATGTCGCTTTTGGCATAGATTGCAATAATTATATTTGATTGAAATCTGGGAATCATTTAGGATTGTGTAATGGAATATGAAACATGAATTTAAAATATAATCAATAAATTTATTTTTGAATATGTGATTTTGTTTCATATTCATGCGATTCTGATATTATGGATACCATTAATATTACCGTATTTTTTCATTGAAAATTAACTATAAACGACTACAACATCTATAGTGCTTAGCTTCGGGCCTCAAGATAGAGGATGTTATAGAATGGATAACTTCAGAATGACCCTAGACTTCGTGCAGTGACTCCTGAACCATTGGCATAGTGCTTTAATGTTGACTATGTAATGACTTCGAGACTTTTATACGATGGATCTATGACTTATGATGGGTGTCTAGTGGTGTTTGAAGATTATGACTTCATGATGTGAGTCATGATGATGATCCGTATAGCCAAGCTTAATGATGAGGGCTTGCAAGCGGAAGTTGCAATTTTATGTTGCTGTGGAGAATGCCATAATGGAATAACGATTGAGTTCCATTATAGAGACGCATGCAAAGGGATTGTTGATAACTCGAAGGCTTGTAGTGTGCTCATAAAGAAGGGTATGTGGGGATCCCTACCTGGATTTGCGATTGTGTCCGGATCTAGTGATAGTTGATTATCCTAGGCTTCATGATTGTGGCATGGTTCCCAGCCTTTAAAAGTGGCATGAAGTCGAGCACTAATGGAGCTGAGATTACAATTGGGTCTCTGATTTGCGATCGTCTCATATGAATTATCATATATCCAATGCACATGAGGGATAGCGAGGATTATTTGATGGATGATATGGTTTCCATGGTTGTTATCACTATAGGGTTTCACAGGATGTAAGTATTTTTAACTATATACCTAGACACTAGGCATTTTACTTCGACTATAGTACACTTATATAATTTTGATAGTAGATTAGCATTATTGATTGTTGTGTGCTAACTCTTTAGATGTAGGGACAGGTCATGGTTCTTCATACCCAATGTCCATATTTACTATATACTATTTCTATAGTATTTTCACGATGATGTATCGCTCACACCAGACTGTTTTCTGACAGAATGTTTTATGCTTTGCTACTTATTATCTTAGGTACTCTTAAACGAGTAGATTAGGGATAACATGTCTAGATAGTGCATGGGCTATACTGAGTATAAGTAGAAGGCTACACTTTCATATATCTATACTTTGGAAGTTACTATTACTTATATTCCATTGTGCAGTGCGGTGGAGGTTTGTCATACTTGTATTCCTCGTGGATCACAATAAATCTCCAAGATATGGCCACTCCATATAATCAACCTAACAGCCTTCCTATCACAATCAAGGATAGTCCTATATAGAGTCATCCAACCCATGTCCAATATCAACCCAAACCCAAAAAATCCCAAGATCAAAGCATCACAATCGAATTTGACCCCAAAAATGAATAATTTCAAACCCATGCTTACCATATACAAATAGGCATATCCTCCTATAGGGTTTGACACAACTAAAGGGTTCCTAACTATACCAGTGTCTAAGTGTAACTCATCCATAAGTCTAATAGAAATGAAAGAGTGTTATGCCCCTATGTCAAATAAAGTGCAAATGGATAAGAAAAGATAAAGTCAACACACCTTCAACCATGACCTTCTTTCCCTTATCGACAACTAGTGTCATACTCGATCTAGGTACTACATCTAGTGCATAAAACTAGGACCCCCTGGGTAGAGATTTTCTGAGGTGCTGGACACTCCTGCTTATGTTCCCAAACTGATTGCAATTATAACACTTGATCTTTGAACTATCTGTCTTGCACTCCTTTGGGAAATGTTCCTTCTTGCCACACTTCTACAATGTGTATCCTTCTTCTTTATATTTCCCTTGGGTCCAGATCCTCCCTTCAGCTGATTTTTCTGTTGGGCTTTTCCTCTAGTCTTCTTGGGTTCTTCCGCCGCTTTCTTCTTGGAGATGGTATTCAGTAAGGCCATCTCCACTAAACCCTTATACGTAACACCCATGGGAATGTGACTTAGAGCTGTAATTTGAAGGGTTTGCTTTATCCCTTTAGCAAACTTCAGAGCATTTTTATGTCGGGTACCGATTAATACCATCCCGAACCTAACCAACTCGTTGAATTGACTGACACACATCTTTAGTGATACATCTCCTTGCTTTAGATGAATAAACCTCTCTAACTGCACTCCCTCTTTAGCTCTAGATGGAAACTTTATCTCAAAACATCTATGAAACTTACCAAGCGATCTCTTCACCATTAGTTAGCCTCAGCTACCTCCCACCAACTCAAGGCCTCCCCCTTTAACAACCAAATAGCTAGCAGCCTCCTCACTCTACCGACGAGACCCATCAACCCAAAAATACTCTCATAATTAGAATCCATGTCCTCGAATCTACATTTGACTCAGTCCCCACATTTGGTTTCCTTTATGGCTTGAAAAATCCTTATATATCTTAGCAAAATTAGTGGCAAGTGGGTGGGCAGGAACTGCACCTATCGCTCTCCCCGTAGGTCCTTTAGTGGGATTAAGCTCAACTAGATCCCTTGCCTGAAGATACGCCTGAAGTCTCAAGTACATTGCGTGAGCCTGAACTTGTAGGATCGCTCTTCTTCTATTTTTAATTTTTAAGAATTTATTATTAACTTTTCACATATAGCATAGGTTAGGATAAAAGAGATTATTCTTATTTAAAATCTTTGGAAAACACTTTTCAAAAATCTTCTATTTATACATAATCGCATACATACATAAACAAACACACCCTTTGAAAACCCATTTTGAAGACTTTACGGAAAAACATTTTGAAAAACCCTTTTTTTTCGAAAACAATTCAAGTTGTTCTCTCAATATGCCCCTATTCTTAGGAATTTTTGAGCCTAAGTTCTGATACAAAATGCGACAACCTGCATCCTTTGACATACTGATTCAAAGCCTAGGCTCACTTTCAAACTCGCTTTGTTGTCAACAAGTACAACTACTGGGTTTTTATAACATTGTAGAGATTAAGAATAAAAAGATATAATCAAAGATATACTCCACTTTCAAAACTCCCTGCGAAAGGAACAAAATATAAATATAGATAATAACTATCTAAGAAAATATCTCAAAGCACAGTCTTGAAAAAAAAATACGTAGTCAAATACAGAGTACATAGATATACAACCTATCGTCTTATAATTACTAAGTAATGATAAGGTAGATAGTTACAGGGAGAGTAAATAAAAGGATAAGCAACTCCTGTGATGAGCTCGCCTCTCTACGTACTAAGCTCAGGTGTAATATCCCTTATATAGAGGCCCAAAGCTAAGTGCTACAGATGCTACAGTCATCCATAGTATTAACTTTCGGTAACCAAATACGATAATGTTAATAGTATCCATAATATCAGAAGCACTTGAATATGAAATAAAGCATCACGGATTAAAACATTTTTCTGATTATATTTCAAAACAACAATTCATATCCAAGTTACATAATCCCAAACGTTTTCCAGGTTTAGATAAAATATAAGTATTACATATCTACAACAAGAGGACATATGACGATTCCCCGTTTGGTTAACTAGTGTACTATATAGACAACACAGCGAAATCAATCCAAAATAAAATAGCAACTCTTAATTAGCAATCCGTCAGCTACCTACTTGTCACCGAAAGCTTTATTCGCCAACGTACTAAAACCTACGAACCTCAATCCTCAGCTTACTCAAATCAATTTTTTGAGCACCCGACAGTTTAAGGGGAAACTATAAACTTCGAGTCAAACAAAAAGCATGGTGTGAACAATACTATACATTTCGGTTATTTGATATTAAGTGAGACCATGCTGCTTAGTGGAACGGGTTTCCCCTCACTAATATCTTTTTAAAACATATCTTTTGCAAATAATAATCCTATAACAAAAACTGGTTAAAATTTTAAAGTAATATCATGTAAATGTACGTATCAGTTATCAAATGGACTATCTGCCTTTAAATTGTAGTTTTGTTTGGCTAACTACTAACCCATGGCTGACTAAGGCCTACCAGATAAACATAAAAATCAAACATCTGTTAGATACTCCCCTTCTTGATGTCTGTCCCTACTATTTCTCCAAGTCTAACTGATCCTAATGGTTTTGCAGGCTCATTAATAACCCAACTTTCAATTTTAGATTCCTTTCTCTGTGTAACATAACTTTAGTCTCACCTATGATAAAGCCCTACACACTGGGATTTTGGACCTATTTTAGCTAGGGGCTACTAGCAAAAGTATATGGCGCGACACCATACCAATCCCACCTGGTATTATAATATCTGAGTCATTTTACTTAGGGTTATCTACCCATAAAATTTTCCTTAAAACCTTTTCTTTCAAATTGGTTTAAACCTTTAAATCATTCTTTAAACAAGGAACCTATTTATATATACACTTTGCTTTACTCAAATCACCTTGCCATGTTACATATTCTTTACACAAAACCTTGTTCATTAAAACACTTAAACTTTCAAAAGTACCCCTTTCAAAACCTTTGAAAGTATCCCTTTTGAAACCATTGGAAGTACCATTTTTGATACAAGTAAAACTTTAGGCCGAAGGCTAAAACATACCTTTTGAAATCATACCTTTCGAAACAATTCATAATTATCCTCTCGAAAGCATTGAAAAACATATCCTCCAATAGCTTTAAAGCCTTAGACATTCTATCTTCAAAACAATTAAACATCATCTTTCAAAATGGTAGGAAAACCTTTCCCTTTAGACCTTTCGAAACCATTGGGGAACAACCCCTTAAAAACCATCCTTTAAAACCTTTAGAAAGCATTAAAGTATCAAGCCTTTCGAAAGCATTTGGGTTCAATTTATAACATGTGGAAATAACTTTCAGAACCATTAAAACCATCTCTTTCGAAACCAATTGGGTTCTAACATTATAAAGAAAAAGGGTCATTAAAAACATTTAATTCAAAAGCATCCCTTTCGAAAGCATTTCCTAAGTAAAGAAGTGATGGTGTCGAAACCGTCCCTTCAAAAGCATCGGAGAAGTAGCTAGGTTTTAAAAACAAGTTAACCCTTTCGAAACCAATCTAGGTCGAAAGGTAAAAGCGCCAGTCAGAGGTTTCGACCACTTCAAAAGCATTCAATTTAAAAAAGGGGCGACCTGTTCAAAATCTTTCCTTTGAAACATTTGACCCGGCCGAAAGCCAACCAAGTAGAAAGCATTTCCTTCAAAAGCAAAAGCAAGCGCATTTCCAATATAAAAAACAATATGGTTTAATCCGATCGAAACCTTTGGTTTCAACATAGTACCTTCTGCCTATATCCAATTCACTACAGCCAGGTATCTAATACCATGTGCATTGGTTCCGAAGGAGTCGGAAGCTTGGTGCCAAAAGCATTGAAATAGGAAAAAGCATGTAGATTTGACTTTTTAAATTGATTCTTTGTACCCAACCTGCCTTGTTTTTCAAATACGATTGGTTGCAAATTTTCTTTTCTGAAAGTACTGCTGATTTTTAGAAATAACAATTTGAATTATTTACAACATACCCCTTCTCCTTTATATAAATATATAAAAAATTTAAGTCCCGTACTATAAATAATTTTATATATTCATTAAAACACGTAGAAAAATTCTACAAAAATTCCTGTAAATCATTTTTAATATGTTTTCAAACATATATGAATTTCAGACCCTAAGCCAATATAATTTGCCAAAATAGATTTTAACCCCAAAATAGCATTTTCTTCACTAGAAAATTCATATAAAATTCACATTAAGTCAAAAATTTATGAAAATTGAAATCCATTTCTAAATTATCATTTCTAATCTCTACCTAATTTTACAAGGCAATTGGATGTCATATAGTAGGGTTTTTATATCAGAACATATCACAAAATTTATGTGAATTAGCATAAATCATCAACGACATATAGATATACTTTTTATCATCCAAAACATGGCAAAACATTTGCAAATAAATTCGGATTTCATATTAAAAACAAAAACCTTTAAAACTTGAGATGTAGTCATTATTCACCTTAGCTCTTTGATTAAGGAATTGAGATTTGAGAATGAATTTGATTGCTTAATCATCCCTCCTTTAATTGCTTCATCTTCCTTTTATTTTTCCTTGGCCAGTCTCAATGGTTTTTGTTTGTAGAAAATGAATGTATGAAGTGAATGAATTTAAGGGTTTAGGGTATAAGGATGTGTCTATTCCTATTTTTTCCTCACCTATTTTAAGTTCAAATCTCCCTTTAGTTTATTTATTAAAATGGCCCTTTTTAATAACAAATCGCAATCCCCTAATCGTTACATTATTTTATTCAACTTAGCTAATTAAATATCCTAAATAATATCACCAAAAATTATGGTCATTGCATACTCCCCTCCTTATAGAATTTTATCCTTGAAATTACAATAAGATACAAAACAAATCAATCAAAAAGGTAAAATATACCATCAAACAAATCAGGATAAGCATCTTTCATCATAGTCTCAGTCTCCCAAGTACGGTCTCCTTCATCCTCGCTCCACTAGTCTTTAACTAATCTGACTGTCTTATTCCTGAGCCGCTTATCATCCCTCGTGACTATGCGAACCGGCTTTCTAACTATGGTCAAGTAATACATATATTTATCATTTCAATCCACAATAATTTAATATTTACGGGTATATTTCATTTCAACCCGCAATCCTAAACTTTCAAAAATAATAAAATTGCTTGGGTTTATCATTTCAACCCATAACGATTTTTCCTAATCTATAAAATCATTCGGGTATGTATCATTTCAACCCATAGAGAATTCCTAAACTAACAGGGAACTTGTAGAGTGAGAACAATAAAATAATAGCATAAAATGACATAGCATATCAATGACAAATATGGTCATAATTAACAATTCAAATATAATATATATACTAACAGATTATTGGTGCCAATAATGTCAATAATCATAGGTGAACAAATGCAAATAATAATATATCATATTTAACAATTTAATAACATAATCAATTCAAATTTAATAGCGTATTTCACTTATCATTTCTTGTGAAATAAATTTACTAAACACAAGAATGTCAATCATGAGTGATCGCTCATCTTTCGAGGCACATGAAAAAAAGGACTTCTAAGAACGATGCAAACTGACCCGTACTGGTGTACAGGGACATGCACACACACCATGGGACAGTGACAAAGCGAACAAAGAAGGTTGCGACAAATTCGACAATAAGCACATAAGCAAACTAGCTTAGATAACATGAGTTGATAGAATATATATATAATATATACTTTTCTACCCTCTTTTAATTTTTTTTATTTAAAAACAAAGCAATGCAAACTACAAGCTGATGGGCTTGGATGCAAGGCAGCGGACTGGTAAGGTTGCTTCGTCGGCTGTTACAGTAGTGGAAAAAATGGGTCAGAGAAGCTTTTGTTGGTTCAAGCTTCGGTGAAGGGTGGAATGTAGCTTCGGGAAGAAATGCAGACTTCAGATGATATAAGCAACCTATATATTTATTTATCCTTTTTTTTCTATAATAGAGAAGGATGCTAGCTGCTTGGCGTCAAGTGGTTGCTTCGGCTGATTGGATGAGGATGTAGGTGGTCGGAGGGATTTCGGCTAGAGGGAATAAGGCACGAAGTGAGGATGTGGGTGCACGTTGCGACGACTAGAGAAGCAATGCCGTGGCAGCTGCTATGATACAGTGAGCTGGCTTTAGGGGAGTGATCGAAGCTTTAACGTGGGTAGGCTGACGTGGCGAAGATAAGGTAGCAAAGTTTGGGTGGCGAAAATGGTGTGGCGGTTCAAGTCAGGGAGGAGGATGGGTGGTTTCTTTGGAGCGGCTCTGGGAGTATGTGCGGTCGGTGTTGGCATCATGGCAATGAGATGGTGAGGTGAAGCGGATCTGGAGGGACACAGGTAGAAAGAAGATGGGGAGAAGGCTACGGCAAGGGGTGTTCGACCATGAAACAATGAGGTGGAAAGGAATGTGTGATGGGTGTACGACGTTCGGTAGGCAGAGGCGGGTTGAGCTCTTGGATTAGGGATGGGACGAGCAGATAGCAGGTTGGCAAGGCAAGATAAAACAAGAGTAGGTTTATGGAGATAACTATTGCAAACTATATATATTTCTTTTTTCTTTTTTTATAACAAAGCACAGAACGAAAAGAATGGGAAAGAGAGAATGAATAGCCATCAACCAGAAATAAATTGAAATAGTGGAAATAACCCAAAAGTCAGGTACGTGAATTCGAGGAATATTAACAGCTAGTGGCTATTAACTTTACTTGACGGACAAGCGAAATGGGACAAAAAGCCTAAAAGCCAAATGCAGAACTGATACAGCCAATCATTTTGCAGATTTCGTCATGTATGGGACATCGGAATGCACAAATGAATATACTACGGAGATCGGCACGACGAGACGAACAGAATGGTACACAGATATGAATGACACGACCATCCTATCAGAACTCAAATTTCGCTGCCAAAACTGCTGCTAAAATGCCAAAAATAATAGAAACGGAGCTAATGCAGTCCAAATTTAGTGAAACGAATTATGACGTCTCACTTGGAAAATGATTTACATTTTTCTTATATAAAAATATTCAGGTTTCAAAAATATTAAATTTCCATCAAATTTTAAACTGATTTAAATTTCAAAATTTTCAAATGAAAATCTGCCACTTGTTATACTTTAATATACGCATACCAAATATCAATTTTCCATTTCTAAAATTTTATTATATATTTTCGAGAAATCTTTTAATTAATTACGCTATAAAAATCGTTAAAATTTACGAGTCGTTACATCTTACGGCCTTGTTTTTCAAATTATGATTGGTTGCAACTTTTCTTTTCTAAATGTACTGCCGATTTTCAAAAACAATAATTTGAATTATTTACAAAATACCACTTCTCCTTTATATAAATATATAAAACATTTAAGTCTCATACCTTAAATAATTTTATATATTCATTAACACGCTTAGGAAAATTCTAAAAAATTTCCTATAAATCACTTTTGACAAGTTTTTCAACATATATGAATTTTAGATCCTAAGCCAATATAATTTTTTGCCAAAATAAATTTTAGACCCAAAATAGCATTTTCTTCACTAGAAAATTCATATAAAATCCACATTAATTCAGAAAATTATAAAAATTGAAACCCATTTCTAAATTTTCATTTCAAATCTATATCTAAATTCATAAGGCAGTTGGATGTCATATAATAGGGTTTTCATGTAAAAACATATCATAAAATCTATGTGAATTAGCATAAATCATCAACAGCATACATAGCAAAATATTTGAAAATAAATCCAAATTTCATATTGAAAACTGAAACCATTAAAACTTGAGACGTAGTCGTTATTTACCTTAGCTTTTTAATTAAGAAGTTGAGATTTGAGAATGAATTTGATTGTTTAATCATCCATCCTTTAATTTCTTTATCTTCCTGTTATTTTACCTTTAATGGTGGCCTTGTCTCAATGGTTTTCGGTTGTAGAAAATGAATGTATGATGTGAATGAGTTTAAGGGTTTAGGGTATAAGGATGCGTCCTTACCAATTTTTCCCTCACCTAGCTCATTTATTAACATGGCAAGGCTATCCTTTTTAATAACAAATCTCAATCCCATAATCATTACATTGTTTTATTTAATTTAACTAATTAAATATCCTAAATAATATTACCAAAAATTATGGTCTTTACATACTCCCTTACATAAAGAATTTCGTCCTCGAAATTACGATAAGGTACACAATAAATCAATCAAAAAGGTAAACATACCATCAAACAAATCAAGATAAACATCTCTCATCTTGTTCTCAGTCTCCCAAGTGCGGTCTCTCTCATCCTCGCTCCACTGGACTTTGACTAATCTTACTGTCTTGTTCCTGAGCCTCTTATCACCTCTTGCGACTATGCGGACCGGCTTTCTAACTATAGTCAAATTCGGCTCTATGACTAAGCCATCTAACATAGTCGATACTATAGCAGTCTCCGGATCTCGAATATACATTCTTAGATGATAAACATGGGAAACATCATGGGCTCCTGCCAAACTGTCTAGTAACTCTACTCTATACGCGAGTTTTTCAATCCTCTCAAAAATAGGGAATGGTCAAACGAATCTTGGTGCCAACTTCCCTGACTTCCCAAATCGAATTATACCCTTCATCGGCGACACCTTAATGAAAACATGAACTCCAAAAGAAAACTCTAAGTCTTTCCGTCTTTTATTCGCATAATTCTTTTGCCCAGATTGAGCTTCCTTCATTCTAGCTCGAATCAACTCAATCTTTTCCACCGCTTCTCTAACCAAATCTAGACCAAGAACGAACCTATCCCCGATCTCTAACCAACAAACTGGAGATTTGTATGGTCTTCCATAAAAAGCTTCAAATGATGTCATCCCTATACTAGCCTGATAAATGCTGTTACGAAAACTCGACTAGATGATCTTCCCATGATCCCCTAAAATCTAACACACAAGCTCATAAAAAATCATCCTAGACTTTGTTAACTCTCTTAGTTTGCCCATCGGTCTGTGGATAGTAAGCGGTACTCATCATGAGCTTGGTACCTAAGGTATCCTGTAGAATCTTTCAGAACTCGCTAGTGAATAATGAATCTCTATCACTCACTATACTACTAGGAATTCCTTGCAGTATAATTACATTCTTCATTACAACTTCGCTAACACAGGTGCCATTATTTTGACTTAATTGGAATGAAATGGGCACTGTTGGTCAACCTGTTCACAATGACCCATATGCTTTCATTTACTCTATTAGACCTTAGCAACCCATCAATGAAATCCACAGAAATAGAATCCCACTTCCACACTAGGATATTAAGTGGCTGACGCAACCACTTGGTTTCTGATCTTCGACTTTTACCCATTGACATTTCAGACTTTACTTCACCCATAATCCTACATCCTTCTTCATACATTCCCAGAATAAACTCTATTTCATGTCCAGATACATCTTAGTTCCTCCCGGATGAATAGTGGGCTTCGAATGATGGCATTCCTCCAAATATTCCTTCCTAATGTTTCCCACATTCGGAACACATAATCTTTCTTTCTTTCTCGACCACCTATTCTAGTCAATATTAAAATCCTTTTAAGTCATCATTCTCTGTTCCATCTCACAACTTTCTGATCCGCTCATCCAACACTGGATCCTCTAGCTCTTTAGAAGCAACCTTTTTAATCATAACTGGTTGAACTTCCAAACATGATAACAAAGTTATTTTTGTACTCGAACTACTCTTAGTTCTCCATTGTACTATACAAGTCGCCAACGCTTCCAAATCTTTCCATTCAGCTATCATCGCTAACACCATTCGGATATTTTCTGTTAAGTGCATCAACAACTTTATTACCTTTCCCCGGTATGTAGTCAATACCGAAATCATAAGCAGCTGAGAAATCTAACCACCTTTGCCGTCTCATGTTCATCTCTTTCTCAGAGAAAAAATACTTCAACGACTTATGATCCGTATATAACTCAAATCTTTCTCCTAAAAGATAATGTCTCCATACCATCAGTGCAAAAATTTGCACAGCTAACTCCAAATCATAGGTTGGGTATCTGACTTCATGCGTTCTAAGCTGTCGAGAAGCATAGGCAATTACTTTACTCCTCTTCTTTAACGCAACTCCTAACCCAGTCCCACATGCATCCGTGTTCACCACCAAATCATGATTCCCTTCTTGAACAACCAACATAGGTGTGTTGGTCAGTAAGTGTTTCAGCTTTTGGAATTCCCCCTCACACTTATCGGTCCAAACGAACTTCACATCCTTTCGAGTTAGTTTGGTCATTGCAGCCAATATCCACGATAAGTCCTTAATAAACCACCAATAATAACCTGCCGATCCCAGAAAACTTATTATCTCAGTCACTATTTCTTGTCTCCTCCAACTATTCACGGCCTCAATCTTAGCTGGATCCACTTATAACCCTTTCTCTGAAACAACATAGCCAAGAAACTTCACTTCCTTCTTTCAGAAATGATACTTCGAGAACTTCGCCTTCAGCTGATGTTGCCTCACGTTTCAAGCACTACTCTAAGATGAACTTCATGCTCCCTTTCATCCTTAGAGTAACTAAAATATCATCCATGAAAATTAATACGAACCTATCCAGGTGCACTTAGAAAATACGATTCATCAAATCTACAAAGCAAGTTGGTCCATTAGTTAGTCCAAATGGCATCACTAACCATTTGTACGATCCATATCTGGTTCTAAACGCCATTAAAGGAATACTATCCTCTACTACTCTAAGCTGATGGAAACCTGTTACTAAACCAACTGCAAAATATCTTAGCTCCACTCAACTGATCGAACAAATCGTCAATCCTAGGCAGTGGATATCGATTCTTTATCATCTTCTCATTCAACTTACGATAATCGATACATAACCTTAACAATCCATCCGACTTCTTAGCAAACCCTACGGCTGCTCCCCAACGTGAACTATTAGGTACGACAAAATTCTTGCCTTCCATATCCACGAAATGCACCTTGAGCTCCCCATATCGCTAGGTGTCATCCTGCTTGGCAGTCTACTCACTGGTTCGGCTTCAAGCACCAGATCTATCCAAAACACAATGGCCCATTTAGGTAGCAATCGTACTACAGGTTCAAAAATATTCACGAATTCTCTAACCACAAAAACTCAAGTCAGCTCATCTGCTATCTCCACAATTCCCAACAAAGCAATCACCTCACAGCTAGAGTTTTCAATGGTATATACAATCTGCTCTCTAAAGTCTGGGTGTCTAAGCGATATTTTCCTATCATGGAAAAATATCCTAGCATCGTACTTACTTAACCAATCCATACCAAAAATAATTCTAATCCCTATAAAATCAAAAACATGCAAACTGCAAACAAAAGTATGACCTAACAAGTCAAACTCTAGGTGGTCACAAATCATCCCAAGTGTTGCATACCCTCCTATCGAGTTTGCAACCCTTAAGGAAGTAATTAGTCTGAGGGCTTTAGGTTAAGCTTATCTACCAAACAAGAGATATAAAAGAATGCAATGCATTTGCATTAAACAAAACACTAACTGCCATACCAAGAATCATAAGCGTACCTCCCAACACTACTTTCCCTTTTTCCCTTTCCGTGGGCCTCGAGGTAGCTGGCTCCAATGCATATACATTTCCCTTTCCATCCTTATCAAACATATTACATTGGTTCTCGTAATGACCCATCTGATCGCATTTGAAGCATTTGACAGTCTTCTTCCTGGTCATCTTCTTTGCCTCTCCAGAACGATATTCATTCGCAAAATGCCCTTTCTCGTCATACTTAAAACAAACAACTTTTGACTTTGCCTTCTTCACGACTCCAACCTTCTGGGCTCCCTTCTTAGGAAAGAACTTCCTTTTCTGACTTTGCCCCATCTAGACCTCCTTCGCCTTATTCTTCTTCACAGAAGAAATCATTTCCTCATGTCATAGAGCCATCTCTACTACAACATCACAATGATCCCTGATATGAGGTAACGTAGCCCTGGCCAATTAAGGTTTCAACCCTATAATGAACTTTTCGTTTCTCTTAATTGCGATATCCATAGTGGCATGACCATGTCTTACCAACTCCTCAGACTTTGTAGCATACTCTAACATTTTCATCTCTCCTTTCTCTAACTCGACAAACTTTCTAAGCAAGGTAGACTTCACCATCATAGACATAAATCTCTCCTCGAACCACCTCTTAAACTCAGCCTGTGTCATCGATCCTTCTTTCACTCCAACCATCACAATATTCCACCACTATAAAGCTTCTCCTAAAAGCTGTCTCGAAGCGAGCCTTCTTTTCTTCCCATCACTGAGCCCTAAGTATGCAAAAATTCTCTCACAATGCTGCAACCAATTTCCCATTTCAATGGCATCTTCTATCCCAATGAATGGTTTTCCTCCCTACCTAGCATTCCCTACTCAAAGCAGCATAATTATTGACTACTGGAGCTTCCTGGGTTCATCCTCCAACATTAAAACTTTTGAGGATCCATATCTGCATTCGAATCTTTATGAGATACAAAAAGATAACCTAATAGAGATAGGAGACTAAGCACGTACTTATATAGAAAATACAAGTACACTACTATAATGTTATCCCTTACCCTAATCTTATCGCTAATTCCTTAAGATTATATTTTCAAAAATCATCTTTTTAATTAACAATTTTCATAAACCTATGCTCTCATACCAAGTTATAACATCCCGTATCTGGAGGCCCAAAGAAAAACGCTACAGATGCTGCAGTCATCCATAGTTCCAATGACCAAATACGGTACTGTAATGATATCCATCACATTAGAAGCACTCGAATATGAAATCAGGCATCACGGATTAAAACATTTTTCTGATTATATTTCAAAACAACAATTCATAATCCAAGTTACATAATCTCAAACGTTTCCTAGGTTCAGATAAAATATAATTATTACATAAATACACCAAGAGAAACATATGACGATGCCCCCTTTGGTTGACCAGAGTACTATAGACAACACAACTGAACTAATCCAAAATAAAATAGCAACTCCTAATTAGCTATCCTTTGGCCACCTACTCGTCACTGAAAGCTTTATTCGCTAACCTATAAAAACAAGTAAACCTCAACCTTTAGCCTACTCAAATCAATTTTTTTTAGCATCAAGAGTTTAGGGGAAAAAACAAAAACATCGAGTTAGACATAAAGCTTGATGTGAATAATACTATACATCTTGGTTATTTGATATTAAGTGAGTCCACGTCGCTTAGCAGAATGAGTTTTCCCTCAGCAATATCCTTTTAAAACATACCTTTTGCAAATTATAATCCTACAACCAAAACTGGTTAAATCTGCAAAGCAATATCATGTAAATGTACATATCAGTTATCAAATGGACTATCTGTCCATACACTATAGTTTTGTTTGGCTAACTGCTAACCCTTGGCTAACTCGGTCCTACATGAAGAACATAAAAATCTAACATCTATTGGATACTCCTCTTCTAGACGGTCTGTCTTTACTTATTTCTCCAAGTCTAACCGATCCTAAGGATATTTCAGGCTCACCAATAACTCAGATTTCTTTTCTAGATTCCTTTCTGTGTGTAACATAATTTTAGTCTCACTCATGACAAAGCACTACACATTGTAAGTTTGGACCTATTTTTGTAAGGGGCTACTAGCTAAAGTATAGGGCGCGACCCCATACCCGTCTCATCTGGTATTCTAATATCTCAGGCATTTTATTAAGGGTTATCTACCCATAAAATTTCCCTTGAAAACCTTTTCTTTCAAATTGATTTAAACCTTTAAATCATTCTTCAAACTAGGAACTTATTTATATATACTCTTTGCTTTACTCAAATCACCTTTCCACGTTACATATTCTTTACGAAAAACCTTGTTGATGAAAAGGCTTAAACTTTGGAAAATACCCCTTTCGAAACCTTTGAAAACATCCCTTTCGAAACTATTGGAAGTACCCCTTTTGATACAAGTAAAACCTTAGGCCGAAGGCCAAAACATACCACTCAAAATCATACCTTAAAAACCATTCATACTTATCCTTTTGAAAGCATTGAAAAACATCTCCTTCGAAAGCTTTAAAACCTTAGACATCCTATCTTCAAAACACTTAAACATTGTCTTTCGAAACCTTAGGAAAATCTTTCCCTTTAGACCTTTCAAAACCATTGGTGAACCACCTCTAAGAAACCTTTCTTTGAAACCTTTCGAAAGCATTAAAGCATAAAGGCTTTCGAAAGCATTTGGGTTCAATTTATAACATATGGAAACAACTTTTGAAACCATTAAAACTATCTCTTTCGAAACCAATTGGGTTCTACCTTTTATAGAGCAAAAGGGCCATTAAAAACATTTAAGTTGAAACCACCCTTTCGAAAGAATTTCCTAAGTAAAGAAGTGATGCTTTCGAAACCATAATTTCAAAAGCGTTGGAGAAGCGGCTTTGTTTTAAAAATAAGGTAACCCTTTCGAAACCAATTTGGGTCGAAAGGTAAAAAAGCAACAGTCAGGAGTTTCAACTCCTTCGAAAGAATTCATTTAAAACAAAAGGCATAACCAACTTGAAACCTTTCCTTTGAAACATTTGACTCAGCCGAAAGCCAACCAAGTCGAAAGCACTTCCTTCAAAAGCAAAAGCAAGTGCATTCTCAATTTAAAACAAAGCATGCTTAGATCCCCTTGGAACCTTTGGTTTCGACCCAGTAATTTCTGCCTATGTCCAATTCACCACGTACTTGGTATTTGATACCATGTGCATTGGTTTTGATGCAGTCGGAGGTGGAGGCAGAGGTAAGGAGTTGGAAGCCTGGTGCCAAAAGCATTGAAATAGGAAAAAGCATGTTGATTTGACTTTTTAAATTAATTCTTTGTACCTAATGTAATGACCTGCCATTTTAACCATTCAAATCAACAATAATCCACACATGTCAATCTTGAATTGCTCAAAATAGCAGATTATTAATTTATATATGGCAAAACTTAGCAAATACAGTAAATAAGTCAATTACAGAATCACAGACATAGAGTAATACAACAAAAAGCAGCGGAATAGATAATGATAGATCTTCAAGCATGATTCCAAGCTCCAAAGGTGAGTCTCAAATGTTGTGACACGCAGTCTGACCCGATCATAAAGCAAAATACAAAACACTTGAGCCGTGTTTAATATTCTTATTTAAGTAAATCAACTCAAGTGAAATGTCCAAGTGAGATGCAATATAACTTAAAGGATATTTGGGATTCCCATCCTTTAAGGATCCGTGGAACTTTCTATTATATATAGTACAATACGCTACATAGATAGTGTCTGTAGTAAAGTAAAATATTAAATTAGCATTAAGGCATTACCCATATCCTCCTTAACACATTTTATATAATGCCATAGTCCATATAGCACTATAAGCTCCACGAAATTGGTGGGCTATCAAGGAGAACTTCTTAAGTATGACAAAAACCAAACTTGTAGTGGGCACGATAAGGCATGTGACAAGGCACGCGAGGCAATGCTTAGGGCAGGATTATACTGTTTTGCAGAATTGGGCTGGTGGTAACGCATAGCAGCTACAACTGCCTACCTCGAGACACACACCCAAAAAAAAGGTACACCCAATCAAATCACAAAGTAATAGATATGGTATCGAAGAAGCATGCTCGACCGGAGGTGTGACCTCACTTGACCCTGGTATAGCTCCTGTTTTAGCCACATCAAGCTGACTCGCGAGAGTCAAGGCTGCGTTCGTACCTCATATAAACATCGCTAGACCATCCTACTTCATTCTGGATTCTCCACCATGTGCACAGTGTTTAAGGTGGTTTTCGGTGTTGGCAGAGAGTATGAAAATATCTAATCCAGGTCTCTATAACAACCAAATGCTTATTTCATACCGTGGTTATTTACCTTTCAAACAGTTCATAATTCTATCAAAATATCATATTCATTTCAAAATCATATCACTTTCAAATCATATTCACTTTTGAAATCATATTCACTTTCGAAATAATATTCACTTTCGAGATCATTTCACTTTCGAAATCATATTCACTTTTGAAATCATTATTCTCATTAAAAATCATATTCATTTCCAAAATCATAACCACAAAATAGGTTAAAACATCATATCAAAGTATTTGCATTGAAATCCATTAAATCTAAATTACAATGGTTCCAATGTAAATAGTTTAAATATTAAAAGTAGTTTATATATTGAAATAGGTAAACATTAAAAATAGTTTTTATTCAAATATAGGTTATAGAATAAAATAGTTCATATTTTAGAATTAATTTGTATATTAAAATATATATTTAAAATTGTTTATAAATTTAAAATAATATGTATTAAAATAGTTTATAGATTTAAAAGAGTTTATATCATAAATAGTTTCAAATTAGAATTATTTCTTCCAATTCCACAAATCAATTCAAATCAACTTTAGCTCCACAATTCAATTTAAATCAATTTCAGTTCTACAACTTCAATTAAAAAGGTTAGAAGCTCAATCCAAATTCACATTAAAATCAGTCTTAATTTATATCGATTTCACATATAGGTTTGAACTACAAATTTAAACCACTTCAAATTTAATAGGGTTCAAAGTTTAAATATTCAAACATTTTCAATAACTCAATTTGATAAATTTCATTTATATTTCAAAATTCAACTTTAGTTTTATTCAAATTTGAAAATATTCACTTAATCATTTTTAATAACATTTAAATAAAATCTCAAATTACAAATTCAAATCAATATTATATATTCTATTTCAACTTTTATTTAATTTTGAAAATATTCATATAATCACCTTTAATCAAAACCCAGTTAACAAGTAATAAAAATAATATCTTTAAAATCTCAAAATTAACAAGTTTTAAATCAATTTTTATTTAAATACAATTGTTAAAAAAAATTGAAATCAATTTCAATTTATCTTTCCAACCTTAATTTATTAAAGTTATTACAGAATCTATTTTTAAAATATTAATAAAACTTTAAATAAATACTTAAACATATTATATATATAATAATTAAATTAAATTATATTAAATTAAATCTTATTATTAAATTTATTTATATTAAATTTATTATATATATATATTTAAAATTCTTCAAATTAGAGGTAAAATATTAAAATTTACATTTTCAACACTAATTAAATTTAAAATTTCAAATACATATTTTATAAAATATAAATTTTACACATATATAAAAACAAATTTTATATATTATATTTTAAGAAATCAATATTTATTAAAACCCATATAATTCCTTTCAAAACCTTGAAAATCTGTTTTCAAAAATGACCAACGTTGTTAGTATATAGTTTTTATCCCATAGTCAAGTAATGTAAATATTTATTATTTCAATCTATAATAATTTAATATTTACGGGTATATATCATTTCAACGCACAATCCTAAAATTTCAAAATCAATGAAATCGCTTGGGTTTTGTCATTTCAACCCATAACAATTTTGCCTAATCAATAAAATCATTTGGTTATGTATCATTTCAATCCATAGGGAATTCCTAAACTAACAGGGAACTTGCAAAGTGAAAATAAATAAAATAATAGCATAAAATGACATAGCATATCAATGGAAAATATGACCATAATTGACAATTCAAATATAATATATATACTAATAGGTTATTGATGTCAATATTGTCAATAATCATAGGTAAACAAATGCAAATAATAACATATCATATTTAACAAGTTAATCACTTAATCAATTCAAATTTAACAGCATATTTCAATTGTCTTTTCATATAAATTAAATTTACTAAACACAAGAATGTCAATCATGAGTGATCACTCATCTTTTGAGGCTCGAGAAGAAAACGACTACTAAGAACGATGCAAACTAACACGGACTAGTGCACACGGACATGCGCACGCACCACGGGATACACTACAAGATAATACGGCTATTCCAATGGCTACTAGCCATTGGCGGCCGTTGGAAGCCGTTGGAATAGCCGTTGGAATAAATCCCACGCCTTTCAACGCTTTCCACGGATCCAACGGACCATTTCCAACGGAATTTCCAACGGCAGCTAACGGCTTGGAGCCGTTGGAATCCGTTAGAAACCGTTACAATAAAATGGGCAATAAGCCATTGGAAGCCGTTGGAAATACTGGGTTTATTTTGCTGTAAAACAGCAAGCCTATTTACCTTCCACCCACACCATTTTCAATCCATTCAATTTCCATTCCATCCAATCAATTCCACACATATATATATCAATATCAATACAAACAACACACATAAATCAATAAAACACCAGTATAAACAAACCAAACTGATCAAACATCACAAAATATAACATCAACGTACATACCATCAACAAATGTCGATAAACCATGTATATACCATCAAAATATTTCTCACCCACTCCGTACCAATATATACAACATCACCATCAACATCAAAACATCTACAAGTAAATATATACATTGTTCAAACACAAAACTCAAAAACATACCTCCTCAACGATCCTCGTCGCCTCTAGAAGCACCAGACGACGGAGGAAGGGTACCATGATTCTACAAATATTGCGCAAGCTTTTGATCCACCTACTCCACCTGGATGGCTCGTAGACGATTCTCCTCCCGTAGCTGCTCAACCATAGCTCTAAGCTCCTTGATTTCTTCTTTGTCTTGGTCTTTTTGAGCTTGTCGAGCCTGTCGAGCCTGCAAATAGAAATAATAGCAAAAGGGTTGTCTCAGCATATAAAATATTATAACATTATATATCCGAACGCTGATTTTTTGTACATATGTAAAAGGATTAATTACCGTTAGGTTCCCGAAGCCAAAACATCTACTCCGTTGCGCCGGATCCATAACGGCGGTAAAAATGTTATCCTGCTCCTCCTATGTCAGCGCATCACGACCAGACTGCTGAAGCGCATAAGCCTGTGCCTCCTGCAACCTCGACTATAATGAAAAAAAAACAATTTCAATTGAAAAATAGTAGCATGTAATTATTTTGCATAGCTAAAAATTAATAAACTTATCGGTGTAAGTAATAGAAATTAAAAAAAGCATACATATGCCTCGGTCGCCCTATCTTGATCACCCCACTGATATATGATATTGTCAGCCTCATCTACTTGCCTAGATGCGTGGGTGTGAGCAAACACGTCCACTAAGCCAACAGAGCCTCCACGAGCTCGTTCCTGCAATTGATAATTTGGATAATTTAACTGTACATAACTAATTACTGAACTGATCAATATACAAATGTGATAATAGATAAATTTACCAAATCTTCACGGTGATGCTAGAAAGATTTGGAGCCTCCACGGTGTGATACAGGATTCCTGCTCCTGTTTGCCGAGTTCCTAGCTGACTCCTCCTGCAAATTTACAATGATTAATTATTTATTAAACGGTAAAAAATTGCTGAGATTTATTATAGATTACCTTGAACTCCTCAGAGTTCCGCCACTCAACCCACTTCTCCCATATAGTCGCGCTCATCCACTTGAGCTTCTTTCCTACTTTTTTAATCTCCGACATAGTCTCCCTATAGTTCTTCGCGATCCTGGAGTTCCAGTGCCGCTGAACTAAATTGACGTCAGGCTCTTGCAAATCTATGGCGCCCTGTACAATGAGAAAATATTACTAATTATTTATTTGTATTTAATTAATCATCTTGTAAAGCGGTATAAACTTAGCAGAAAATCTTGCCAAATCGTCTCTCTCACGTCGTCGGGGATCTTGCCCCACTTGGGCCAGCAATCGGTCATCCTAGCCATGTACGCCTGCTTCGAAATGTTCAGAACCACTTTGGATGGCTCCAACTCAAATCCACTGCGTTAAATATAAAATTGAACTTTAGAAAATTGTAGGTATATCATGTACAATTAAAAAATTAAAATGCTATGCTTGCTAATTATGATACTTACGTCTCATCAGCCTTAGGCTGCAAGTAAACAAGTGGCCGAGCTGGTGGCTCACCACTACTCTCTCCAATATGACGTGAAGAGCCACGTCGTCGAGACCCAGAACCAGAACCGGAACCGGACATAATATATATACCTGCCATATATACATACATATACAATTCATAATAATCATGATATGATGAACCATTAAAAAATGTAATACAATATGCTACAAATGTGTCATGTTGTGTATGTGTTGAGTGTGTGAGTATAAACTTATTGTCATTAAAATTGTATAAATCGGATAAATACATTATTAACCAGAGATCAATGTAATGTGAATACTTTTAAAAATTACCGGATATTACTCAGTCGTCCTCATCATTTTCTGATTCAGACTCGGTTTCGTGCTCTATGTCGTTTTCTTCTACACTCTCAAATGATTCAACTAATACATTTGTCTCATCATTTAAAGGTCCAAAATCAGTTTGATCGTCTGTAATTGCTATTTCAGCATTTTCCTCCAGATCTGCTTGATAGGCTTGTTTGTCTGGAATATTTTGTCCATCGAACGTAAATCTTGCTTTGGTTTTAAAAACCGCAGACCAATCTGCTTTATCCCTTTTTAGAGATGGATAAGGGGCAAAATAAGCTTGTAGGGCTTGTTTGGCTAGTATAAATGGGTCGTACTTTTGATAACGCGAGGTATATTTAATTTCTATAAGATTATATTTTGGATGCACGTTAATACCAGAACCTAGAACATTGCTGAACCAGTTGCATCAAAACAAATAAACATCCTCCACGGGTCTTGTAAAATATGTCAACTGCAATATCTGAGTTAACACGCCATAAAAATCATTTATATGATTATTAGGGTCATCACCGCCTTTAACAAATACACCAGTATTGTTTGTTAATTTTTCAGCACCGCATTCTTTGGTGTTGAATTTATATCCATTAACGAAAAATATTGGATACGTATTAACTTTTCTTTTCGGTCCAAACGCCAAATGTTTCAGTCCTTTATCGAGCACATTATTTGTGGGATCAGAAACGTATTTCGAAAACCAAGTACTGAAATCTTTGCTTAAATCGCCGCCTGGATTTTGTGATTCATAAATACTGCAAACACAAACATGATATATTACATTATTATTTATTCACACGTGTAGTATTAAATTTAACAAAACTTGGAATGTGCTAATTACCTAACAAATGGTGCAACTTCAGGACAATTAAGAAGAATATATGTGTGTGCTACATGGTATTCTTTATCATCTAGCCATACTTCCTCACATTTTCCAGCATGTCGGCCATGTTGTTTAAAAATAGATAATACTGATTCAGAAGAAGAATCTTGTTCAACGGCCTGATCGTCGTTACGAGGAACACTTACAAATGATAAGTTCACATGGTCTTTAAAATAATGAGAGAAAAAGAAAGAAGCTTCTTCTTCGATATATGATTTGCAAATAGAACCTTCAACTCGAGCTTTTTGTCTCACTTTTTTCTTTAAATGATTTAAGTACCTAATAAAAAATATTTGGGTTAAGTATTAACTACTATATTTATACATAAATCAACATTTACATACTCAATATAGTAACATACCTTTCGAATGGATACATCCATCCATATTGCACAGGACCTCGAAGACGTGCTTCATATAAAAGATGAACAGGTAAATGCTCCATTACATTGAAGAAACCCGGAGGAAATATTTTCTCCAGTTTGCAGAGCAGTATAGGAATTTCTTCTTCAAGTTTAAGTAGACGGTCAACCTTTAACGTAGTTGAACAAAGCTCCTTGTAAAATAAACTAATTCTGTTACTACCGTCTAAACTTTTACCAGTAACAATTCTTTGAAAGCGATGGGTAACAAATTTTCCATCATTACATGACAATCATGGCTTTTCATTCCACTCAGTCTCCCATTTTTATAGTCGATACATCTACGAAGATTAGAGGAAATTCCATCGGGAAATCGTAATCCTTCCACCCATTGTAACAGTACTTTAACTTGGTTGCTGTCTAGTTCATAACATGCTTTGGGTTTTTTATTGTCGCGAGTCATATGAAGCTCAGGACGATTGCATATTTGCTTTATATCACGTCTAGATTTCAAATCGTCCTTAGTCTTGCCCTTCACATTCAAAACTGTATAAAATACATTATCAAATACATTTTTTTCGTTATGCATCACGTCAATGTTATGACGGATTAATAGATTTTTCCAATAAGGCAATTCCCAGAATATACTTTGTTTGCACCAATTATGAAACGTCGATTTACCTTGAATTTCTTCTTGTTGTCCGGTCTCGTGTATCTTTGGATAATCTTTTACAAGTTCATATATATCCTCGCTTGACCAAACCGTAGGTGGTCGTAGAGTCTCATGTCTATTAGCTATGAAGTTTTTTTTGTCTCTTCTAAAAGGGTGATTAATATGAAGAAAACATTGATGACAATCAAACCATGAAATTTTCTTTCCATTTGGCAAAGAAAATGCTCGTGTTTCTTCCACGCAATAAGGACAAGCAAAACGACCGGCCGTACTCCAACCCGAAAGCATTGCATATGCAGGAAAATCGCTAATAGTCCATAACAAAGAAGCGAACATCTGAAAATTTTTCTTTTTTGATATGTCGTATGTTTCAACTCCTTCATACCATAATATTTTCAACTCTACGATTAACGGTTGTAAGTAAACATCAATGCCCTGTGTCGGATCATCAGGACCATGGACGACAATCGTGAGAAACATATATGGAGTTTTCATACACATCCACGGAGGTAGATTGTAAGGTGTGATTATTATAGGCCAAGATGAATATTTAGAACCACTGAGAAAACAGTGAGAAGCCGTCTGTACATAAACCTAGTCTAACATTTCGGCTCTCTGCTGCGAAATCGGGATATTTCTTTTCAAAATGTTTCCATGCTTCTCCATTGGCTGGGTGTGTCAACGTACCTTCTTGAGATGTTCTCACACTGTGCCATCTCATATGATGCGCTGTTACAGATGATGCATATAATCGTTGAAGTCTAGGGGTGAGGGGCAACTAGTGCATACGCTTGTACGAAACTTCTTTTCCCTTCTTTTTCCTCGATTTGTATCTTTCCTGATTACATATTTTACGATTTCTAAGATTGATGTCTTCTTTCCAATACAATATGCAACCCTTTAAACATGTATCTATTTTTTGATATGGAAAACCGAAAGATGACATAAGTTTTTTCACTTCATAATAATTTTCGCACATTAAATTATCGGATGGCATATGACGTTTAGCAGCTTGCACAACAGCCGTAAATCCAGCTTCTGTAAGGTTGTATTTTGATTTCATTGAAATGTATTCTGCAGTTACCGATAATTGAGAGCCGCTTAAACATCCATTCCAAAGGGGTTTTTTAGCACGATCCAACAAATCATATATATTTTTGGCTCCAACATTTGGTTCCTCTTCGATGTTAACATCGTTGTTATCCATTACAACGGTAGAGAACATTGATCGTGCTGCATCTTCGACCATATGTTCTATGAGATTCGTACTACCTTCTTCGCTGATGACCTCCACCGATTGTTCTTGATTATTAGGGGCTACAATTTCTCCATGACGATCCCACATCAAATAATTGGGTACGAAACCGAATTGGCGCAAATGAACCTTAGCCATATTCGGTTCTAAATAGTTCAACAATTTACATCTACTGCACGGACAACGAATTTCTTCATCGTTTGCAATATTACTTATAGCAAATTCGATGAACACTTGTACCCCTTTTAGAAAATGTTCGCTTATTGCGCCACTAATTTCCCTTCTTTGATTCATCCAGCTCCGATCATTAAAGTAATTGACCATGTTTCCCTACTAGAAAACCTATGATAGAGTAAAAATGTTATAAATCATTCATTTTATATTTTTCAGGAAATTTTCCAACGGCTTCCAACGGCCACAAACTGCTAATTTCACAAACTTTATTTTAAATAAGCAACTATTGTTTCATTGCCACTTATGTGTTTTTCTTTGATGGTCGGTCATCCTACTTTCCATTACAAACACAATAGTAATTATATTCCGTAAATCATATCATTTTAAACGATTCACAAAATTTCGGCAGCATTTCCCCCGTGTTCCTTGTATCGTACACAAATGCGTGTACACAAGGAACGTAAAGGAAATGCCGTCGAAATTTTGTGAACCATTTAAAGTGATATGATTAACGGAATATAATTACTTTATAGTGTTTGTAACTTGTCCAATACAGGGAAAAATCCGACAAATGATGTATCAGATGATTAGAGTTGTTTGTTTTGTGGAAAAAACGAATATCCCTAAAACGATCATATACAACACTTGTCAGACGGGGCCAAATATGTCTAAGGATTTAAATATTTGTTTATATTAAATTTAAATATATAACTCGTTTATATAATATTGGTTTATATTTTACCGTTTTATTACATAAGAACTAAATTCATTTATACACAAAATTTGCACACAAAATTCATTTATTACAAATTCATTTACACACTAAATCAATTCACGTATTCGCACAAATACAAAACTCGTGTTCGCACAAATGCAATATCCATTCTAACGGCTTTCAAATGCAATAAACTTTATCACGCACATACGTTTAATATACTAACCAAATCAACATAAACTATAATGCAATATCCTAAATTACAAAATTTTCAATCGGTTATAATGACTTGTTCATTATGGTATAATAGTTGCAATTAGGGGATAACATGATGTAATATGCAAACACTAACAAGTAGGAATCAATCAACATCCGAATTAAACCCTAAATCCAAAAAACCTAAATATTAGGTTTAGCAAAATTACCGATTTGGAGAGCTAGAAGGGTGGAGATGGGCAGGAGCAGCTTCTGGATGGCGTTGGAGGTGGTTGGGATGGTGTTTGGGCCGGAAGCTAAAGATTGGAGGTGGTGGAATGTGGGAAATGGGGGGAAAGTTGTGAAGAGAAGAGGATGGAATGAGCTGAAGATTGGTCTCTGGAAAATATGCAGGAAATTTCCCAGCGGCTTCCAACGGCCGCAAACGGCTAATTTCCAACAGCTTCAAACGGTTACGTCAAGATCCAACGAGCCGTTGGAGCCGTTGGAAATGCCGTTGTAGGCCGTTGGAAATTGGGCGTTGGAATACACTGTAGTTCTAGTAGTGATAACGTTAAAGTGAAACAAAGTGGCTGCGACAAATTCGACAGTGTGCACATAAGAAAACTAGCTTAGGTAACATAAGTTGATAGAAATAATATATATATATATATATATATATATATATATAATGTATATAAATTTCAGCCCTCTTTTAATTTTTTTTAATTTAACAAAATAAAGCAAGGAAAACTGTTGATGGGCTTGGCTGCAAGGCAGCGGGCTAGTCGGGCTTCTTCGTAGGCTGTTACAGCAGTGGAAAAAATGGGTCAAAGCACCTATTGTTGGTTCAAGCTTCGGTGAAGGGTAGAGTGTAGCTTCGGGAAGAAATGCAGACTTCAGATGATACAGGCAACCTATATATTTATTTATCCTTTTTTTCTATAATAGAGAAGGCTGCTAGCTGCATGGAGTCAGGTGCTTGCTTTGGCTGATTGGGTGAGGATGCAGGTGGTCGGAGGGATCTCGGCTAAGGGGAATAAGGCGCAAAGTGATGATGTGGCTGCGTGTTGCGACGACTAGAGAAGCAAGGCCGTGGCAGCTGCTGTGATATAGTGAGCTGGCTTTAGGGAGTGATTGGAGCTTTAACGTGGGTAGGCTGGCGTGGTAAAGATAAGGTAGTGGAGTTTGGGTGGCGACAAGGGTGTGGTGATTCAGGTCAGGGAGGAGGATGGTTGGTTTCTTTGGAGCGGTCGTGGGAGTATGGGAAGCCGGTGGTTGGCATCACGGCAATGAGATGGTGAGGTGAAGCGGATTTGGAGGGGCACGAGTAGAAAGAACATGGGAAGCAGGCTACAACAAGGGGTGTTCGGCCATGAAGATAATGAGGCAAAAAAGAATGGGTGATGGGTGAACGGCGTTCGGTAGGAAGACGCAGCTTGAGTTCTTAGATTGGGGATGGGGCGAGCAAATAGGAGGGTGGCATGGCAAGAAAAAACGAGAGCAGGTTTCGGGAGATAACTATTGCAAACTATATATATTTCTTCTTTTTTTATATTTTTATAAATGATGCACGGAACGAAAAGCAAGGGGAAGAGAGAATGAATGGTCCCAACCAGAAATAAATTGAAATAATGGAAATAACCCAAAAGTCAGGTACGTGAATTCGAGGAATATTAATGCTAGTGGCTATTAACTTTACCTGACGGACAAACGAAATAGAACAGAAAGCCTGAAAGCCTTAATGCGGAAATGATATGGCTAATCATTTTGCAGATTTCGCGGTGTACGGGACGACGAAATGCATAAATGAATATGCTGCGGAGATCAGCACGACGAGACGAACAGAATGGTACACAGATATGAGTGACAAGACCATCCTATCAAAACTCGAATTTCATTGCTAAAACGCCAAAAATAATATAAACGGAGCTAGTGAAGTCCAAATTTGGCGAAATGAATTATGACTCTTACTCGGAAAATGATTTACAGTTTTCTTATATAAAAATATTCAAGTTTCAAAAATATTTAATTTCCATGAAATTTTCAACTGATTTAAATTTTAAAATTAAAATTTCACAACCAAACAAATTTTCAATGAAAATCTACCACTTGCTATGTTTCAATATACGCATACCAAATATAAAATTTCCATATCTAAAATTTTATTATATATTTTCAAGAAATTTTTTAGTTAATTACGTTATAAAAATCGTTAAAATTTGCGGGTCATTATATCTTACCTGCCTTGTTTGTCAAATTATGTTTGGTTGCATATTTTCTTTTCTAAAAGTACTGTCGATTTTCAGAAACAATTGAATTATTTATAAAATACCCCTTCTTCTTTATACAAATATATAAAACATTTAAGTCCCATACCTTAAGTAATTTTATATATTCATTAAAACACTTAGGAAAATTCTACAAAAATTCTTATAAATATTTTTTGATATGTTTTCCAACATATATAAATTTTAGATCCTAAGCCAATATAATATTTTGCTAAAATAAATTTTAAACCTAAAATAGCATTTTCTTCACTAAAAATTCATAAGAAATCCGCATTAATTCAGAAAATTATGAAAATTGAAACCTATTTCTAAATTATCATTTCTAATCTATATCTAAATTCACAAGGCAATTAGATGTCATATAATAGGGTTTTCATATCAAAACATACCATAAAGTCTATGTGAATTAGTCATCAACAACATAAAGATATAAATTTTATCATCCAAAACTTGACAAAACATTTGAAATAAATTTAGATTTCATGTTAAAAACCGAAAACCATTAAAATTTGAGATGAAGTCATTATTCACCTTAGCTTTTTGCTTAAGGAGTTAGTTTGAGAATGAATTTGATTGTTGAATCTTCCTTCCTTTAATTTCTTTATCTTCCTCTTATTTTTCCTTTTAATCGTGGCCAGTCTCAATGGTTTTTGTTTGTAGAAAATGAATGTATGAAGTGAATGAGTTTAAGGGTTTAGGGTATAAGGATGTGTCCTTTCCTATTTTTCCCTCACCTATTTTAAGTTCAAGTCCCCCTTTAGATCATTTATTAACATGGCACGGCTATCCTTTTTAATAACAAATCTCAATCCCCTAATCGTTACATTGTTTTATTTAATTTAACTAATTAAATATCCTAAATAATGTTACCAAAAATAAGGGTCGTTATATGAGACCAATCACCAACTGCCCTATCCTCATGTGGTGGGAAAAAGAAAGGAAAAAGTGGATCAAACAAAAGTCTTGTGAATGAGTACATGTTTAATATATGGTGATCAAGTGTGACTGACTCTAGTTCTACTCTATATGACCTACGGTGCTCTACAAGTATCTGTGTATTCCTAGGGTCCTTCATTTAAGAGTTTTTATTAATACACGCCTATACTAACTACTAACGTAGGCTCCTATAGGGATTGAACTACAAATCGAATTCCTATAACTAATGATCGGCCACCATTACTAGATCTACTCAATATAGGGTCATCCTACAACTTCCCGTATGGGACTACATCTCACATTACAATTACGCGTAACTATCACACATAGGTTTCACTACTATTTCATTATGGGAATAAATTTCTCACACTAGGACTACATTTACCCCAACTACGCATTGAGGGGGAAACTAAAACATTGATTCATCGGTGTGTCTCATCATCTGCATCTATGCCCACCTCTCAATGGTATTTTACGCCTCTTATTGGACGCAATAGGATCCATCAAAAACATAATATCACGTCGTGTTAGTATTCATGCATACAAAGGAAGTGCTATTATGCCAGGCCTACACCCTTCATCAGGCATCAGTCGGTGTTGCACGTCCATTGTAGAATCTCATATGAGTGCCATTTGCGATTGAATCGCCCCTAGTCGAATAATTGACTTCCATTTGGTAAAGAGCATTTGCCCAACCCCACAACAACCTAGCATCATCCCATAGGAAACTAGCATCCTGAATATATCTTACATCTGCATATGTATATAATATATCTACACATAATATTAATTTTTTTATTTACAACCTGGGTCTTAGGCCGAGGTTTAGGTTACGCATCTGGATCGCTTATCGGTCAACCGCTATACTGAACCGGTCGACTGCTTGTGTTCGACCACTTGTTTTAAACAGTCAAGCGGTTATAGAGTAAATTTTGAGGGATTTTCTTATAGTTTATTCGATTTTAATTTTTTATTGGTTTCATCAGTTTTGCGACTTTGACAATGAACTCTAACTTTTGATTTACAATAATACAATCTTTGCAATTTATCCTACTTCTCATTCAATTTAAATTCATAGGTTTACACAAGTTTAAATAGATTAGTTTAATTATCATAAACAATTTATAGAGATTCCTACTCAATTTAAACTGTGATTTAATCTAGGTTGATTCCTATTTAACAAGTTTGTGTCTTTCTAATTTATCATTGAATTCAGCTATGAATAATTATGATTTATAATTAATTACTAACATTTTATATTATATAGTGTAAACTAAAATTAACTAAAATTAATCAACTTACTAAAAATATACCCACTCATCTCGGATCCAAGCTCTAAATCTATCCTTTGTTTGAAAATCGATACCTGATAGTTAGCCACCTCCTCGACCCGATCTACTTGTATATTTCTTATTTTATTTTAATTTTATCTTATTTTTGAAGAAATCCTATATTACCTGGTTTCCTGACATAGTTAGATTGACCCAATTAGATTGAACTGATTGCATAAGATAGTTTCGATTGTTATCAAGAACAATGACCACAGAGCAATGGTTATGTAAAGTCAAAATTGGATGGAATTGGTGGATAAACATGCAAGATACCTGAAATATTGACTTTAGCTTAGACAAGCAAAGGACTGGCATGGCTTGGTAGTACCATAGGGATCGACATGGTCAAGGCAATAAAGGGATCGACGTAGATGAAAGTAGATGGACTGGTATGGTTTCTTGGCTTGGAAAGTTATACTTCAACTCATAATGAAGGGATTGGCATAGCCTATGAAAGATGGATCAATGTTTCCGCGTGAGTATGGGCTGGCATAGCATATGAAGGAAGGATCGACATAGCATACAAAAGGCCTCGGCGTGGATGGATGGATGGATGGATGGGCATATTTGAGTTCACCAAGGAGGGACAGGCATTAGTGACCAAGTGCATTTTTGCATTTAATGATCAATATCATGGGATATATAAATCCAAGGAAAACGAAATTTGGAAAGCAAGGTAAATGCACCTAGGGAACTAACCCTAGGGATCACGTCAAATGGAAAAAGAAAGAGGGATCAACATGCAGCCATCGGGAGGATTCGGCAAAAAACGGCTCACAAGGGGAATTAAACCAAAGATCAACCAATAGCACAGGCTTCACTAGTACAAATAACATGATATTTGAAGAGCCAACATATCTAAGCATGAAGAAGCCACCATAGGGATTGCAGCCCAAAAATTGACCAACGAAGGGATCAGTACTGATCCCTCTTTATTGGAATTTAGGCCTAGCGACACCTCTGGTGGGCCTATATGGATTAGAAAGTCCCATAGTCGAAGTTTCAGAAAGATTGGTGGTCACCTTCACCTATAAATACTGACCTAGATGGTCATTCTAGGGAACTTTATACTGTTGGTTACTTGAGTCTTTATTGTAATCAAGCTTTTTCTTACTTCTTGCTATTGTAATCAAACTAGTAGTGAACCAATAAAGATAATCTTCAAAGTGGACGTAGGCAAACAATGCCAAACCACTATAAATTCCTATGTTCTTGATTATTATTTTGATTAGTATGTTAGTTTGTTCTATTACTCAGTTTTAGTTTTGTTTTCTTCATTTACTTCTTTATATAAATCTGTTTTTGGTATTTGTGACCAGTTTGGTCGCAAACATCTTATAAGTGGAGGATAAGAGATTTTGACAGAGTTTCACTATACTGACAATTTTCTAATGGGTTAGGTGTATATTTATATGTGTTTTAGGTTAATATTGATCCTTGATTTTCCCTGGTAGAATATTTTCTTTCATCTCGGACGCTCATCATTTACTTTGCATGCAACGAAAATCTTTCGTTCAATTGTGCTCGTCCATTTGGCACTTTAGATCCACGATCTTCAACGTCAACTGGTCAACCGCTTATAGGGACCAGTTGACAACTATTGGTAGACCGATGGACCCTAGGGGTCAACCATTTTGGTTGTTTTATTTAGAAAAGTTTTATATTTTAATTTACTTTGTTCCCAAATTTTAAAAACCTATAATTTCCTCACATTAACTATGATTATGAAGTGTTATATTTGAAAATTGTCAAGAAAATTGTTACAAACATAATGGCGCAAGTTTTGTATCCAAATTCGAATGATTGCGAAAATTCTATCTTCGCCCTTATTTTATTTTATTCGGTCCTTTTATTAAATTTTCTAGTTAAATTTTTGGGGTACTACATTAACTTATTTTTAATAAGTTTATATTTTAATTTTGTGTAAATATCTTGTTTGAATTGGTAATCAAAATATACAACCAGAACTTATATTCAAATCAAAATTGTTAAATATCTTAAAGGTTGACTTTGAAATAATTTTAAAAATAAATATATAAGATAAAATATATTTATATAATGCAAAAAATAATTTTCTAATTATTAAATAATATATTTATTTATTTTAAACATATTTTTTTATTTTAAAATTACTGAAAATATTTTTAACTTTTTTTTCGATTTGGAATCCATTTGCAGTGCTTGTTGGAATGATAAAGGAGAGTCATTCTAAAACATAGTCCTCAGTTTTGTCGTTTATGAGAAAACAGAAGTATCTCTCTGGTGTATGAGATTCCCTATTGGACCTTCTAGTGGTTTTGATGTTTTTTTGATTCTTTTATCGGTTCAACGTCTGTGTAAATTTCTTTGATTTTATCCAAGTCTAAACTACGCTATTAATTTCTTTTGATAAAATTTCCATTTTCAAAAAATTAACATGCTAAGAAATAATAATTTTGTTTCCTTGATGATATTGAAAATATTTCACACTTAATTCTTAGGATAGTCTATGAATTTACACCAAATTGATCTCTCCTTAAATTTATTAGGCCAATGTTCTTAACGTAGGATGGACAACCCCACATCTACAAATACTCGAATTTTGTTTTCATGCCATATCTCATACGGTGTTTTGGGCACATATTTAATAGGAATCAAATTCAATATATGCACTACGATTTCCAATGCATCTCCCTAATTGGAAAGAGGTGACTCACCAAACTCATCATAGATTGTACCATATCTAATAGCATTTGATTCCTTCTTTTCAAAACACCATTATGTTGTCGAGTATCAGGTAGAGCAAACTGAGAGATAATCACATTATCTTTTAGGTACTATTGGAGCTCTTATCCAATACACTCACCTCTATGATCTGATTAAAGTACTTTAATTTTATGGCTCATATGATTATCTACCTCATCCTTATACCAAATTTTTTTTCACAAACATCTAATGTATTCTTCATAAGACACATATATTATGGTCTCAATAAATCGACGGTAAAATTTACAATGTAAGTTGAATCATCCTTAGTCACTACAAGCATTGGGCTATATATATCGGTATGCATGATACCTAAGGTTTCATCAATTTTTTGTTACTTCCACATAAGGGATGCTTTTCATTTTTCATTTTAGACACAACTCATTGTTGTAAAATGATTCCTATTAAACGACGGTAGAAAACCTTCGATTTTCAGTTTCTATAGTCTTTTTTCACTAATATGACCAAGCCTGCAATGCCTACTATTATTAATCTCAAAAGAAGATGTATTAACAACACCAATGTGATTAAAGTTAAGTACGTTAATGCCATTATCAAAAGAACCATTCCAAATATTATTTCCATCAAACAAAATGTTCATAATACCGTCTTCACAATGAAAACCATAATCTATCTCAGACAATCTACAAATATAATTCTGCAATCAAAATTTGTAACATAATATCTATTATTGGATACTAAATCAAATCCAGTAGGCATAGTTAAGTGATAGTCTTGATAGAGTTAGGGGTATGCCTTAGGGGAAATTATGTAATTTGTTACATACATCTAACTCAATACCCAATCTTGTTCAAAATCAAAGGTATTTTCCTTCTATTATACACTTGATATAATATGGTTATATTAATCAACTAATTTAATTAAAAGAATATTTAATAGGAAATCCATAAATGGTATGTTTTTTGGTAGGTGTCATAAAGTATTGTAACCATGAGTAATTTAACACAGTAAAGATAAATATACCATTTTAAATGTTCCTAGTAAAGATGCATCCCGATAGGATATCATGTATCCATTGAGACTAGACTATGTAATGCTCTTCACATGTTGGTCAGTACATTTCGACCTAGAGGCTACATTCTAATAGTTATTGAATAACTATGGAACGACTCACTCGATATTTTTTCGTTGGTTAATACAACTAAGCTCAAACATAAAATATCGATATGACTGATTAACAAAGTTCCCTCAACTTGAGAATACTATGGATCTTCAATATGAAAGCTCCGCTTTGATTTTAGTCAAATCATGGCATGGCGTTCCATCAAGTTACTATAGTTGGATGAGTAGAAAAATTAGAAGTAAAGCATGGTTCAAAAGAGGATTTATTCCTCGTTACATGCGGTTAGTATCACAGTCAACTTAAAGTAAAAGTATCTGGCCAGAGCTTTTTGGTTAATTATTATTATTATTATTGAACTAAGAATTTTTTGTTTGGACTATAGAGTTGAATATGGATGATATTGGAATTTTGACCATTACCAAATCTTATAAGTCTAAAGTGATATAGTTTTGAGGGAGAGAATTGGTGCAAATAAATATCACAACCGGGTAACACTTAATAAGGTGAAATCGGATTTTGCGAATTTGAGTAAGTGATAAATTGGGCCATAATGTCACACAACCTGCTAATTGACATGCGAACGTTAACGTTTGAATAGTTTGATGTTAATCATTGACCAAATTTATACCCAAGAGTCACACAACCGAGATAATGAATTCTTTTTCGACCAAATGTTTTAATTAGATTTTAATTATTATAAATTAGTTAAATTAATTAATATTTGTAAAATATTAATTATGAAATTTGAATATGATTTGATAGATGAAATTGTTGTCTATATTTATAATAGTTATAAATATATCAATCAAATATGAGATATCGATAACAAATTAAATTGAATATAATCATATATATTTTTAGGTTAAATGAATTCACAACCCATGACGTTTTGAGGTGGCTGCTAAAGTAAGAGTTTGGGGTGGCCAAAATATGGATCAAAGGCTGGAGATATGTGGCAAAGATCAAGGAGAAGGTCTATTTGATACCTACCTATTTTATCTTTTGTCTAACCTTACAAGTAATCATCTCAACACCCTAATTCAATTGCTCTTTTGTCCACCATCTTCTTACCTTTGCTGGCTAACAATAAAGCTCCATTAATCTGCAAAATTCTCAAATCAAATTCAAGTTAAATCAAAAGCTATCTGATAGTGAAGATCGCTAATTCTGGACTAGCAATTTGACGCATCAAGGAACAATTAGAGAAAGAAAAATCCTATTTCAACATGGAATTAAGGACATCTGTAGTAGGTAACATTTATTTATATAGATATGTTATCCCATCTTTTGGCAAGGCCGTGACACCAAGAACTTGACTAGAAACCAAGCATAGTTCATCCTCGAGATCATTAATACACAAGTCTACTATGGATATCGGTAAATTTTGTCCAAGTCCGGATTGAGCAACAGTTGATAACAGGACCAGAAAAGCTATAAAAGCTAACATTTCAAATTTCAAGTCAATCGGAGTTCGTATGTTCAAGATATGATCGATACAATTTCAGCAATCACCTTGTTCGTATCCATCAAGCCTCCATCTGTTCGTACCCATCTGTTCGTATCCATCACGCATCCATTTATCCATATCCATCATTTCGCATCCATCAGTTCATATCCATCACGCATCCATCTGTTCATATCTATCATTTCGCATCCATCTATTCATATCCATCGAAAACACAGCACAAATCCATAGATCGGTACGAACAGAACAATCGATCGATACAAACAGTGCAACAACGATCGATACGAACAGAAGAATTAATCGATACGAACAGTGCAACAATGATCAATACGAACAGATCAATCGACCGCTACGAACAGTGTAACAACGATCGATGCAAACAAGGCAGAGGTGATCGATGCTAACAAGTTACACTCCTATGAAAGACTTAGTCACTTGGAATGAAAAGTGGATGTGAAAAATGTGGATTGAGGATCTTAAGGCTAGGATTAACACTAGAGGGAGGCGAATAGTGTTTATAAAAATTACTAAACCTTTTTAAGTTTATGTTAATTTGAACAAAGATGTATGCAATATTCAGATGCAGATATGATCACAGAAACAAACACAGATGCAGAAATAAAGTAAAAGCAGTAAAGGAAAGAACACACCGGATTTAAACCGGTTCAGATTTACCCTACATGCAATCCCGCACACAAGTATGGATTTCCTTTCAAAAGCAATTGTATAATTACACCCTCGATTTCAAGGCAACGAGGTACACCCTCCAGAATCACAATCCTCTTGGTAGAGATATTTGATTTCATGGACAACAAGTTCACCCAATTGATTTTCCAAGGCTACAATCACACCTTATCTCGCTTGATTGATTTTCAAGGCTACAATAACATCTTTTCTCACTAAGTTGATTACAAAAAGCCTATAAATCTGAATAGCATTGAGGATCTTGTTGAGATAGTGATAGAGAATCAAACCAGAAATGATCTAGTTAGATTCATTGTTGATTTCGGCAGAGTAATGGTAAGAAAATGTATATAGAAATGTGGAAGAAGAAGAGGGGTGAAAAAAAAAACTATATTGAAATTCGTTGAAACCAACCACTATTTATAGAGGAGCAACAGCCATGTCCGTTCGTGAAGAGTTAAGACGAATAGATACTTCTTTTGAAATTTAAATTTTGAACTCAACTGACACGATGTCAACATGGGGTACTTGGGCATGTCGACATCCCAAAGGAAATTTTGATGTTTTGTTTTTCTTTGAAAATAACTTTTATCTTATTTTAAAACTATTTTAAACTTTTATAAATATACTTAAATATAGTTGAAATACATAAATAAATATGTAGTATAATATTTTGGTATATATAAAATTTTACTATAATTTTATATTTAAACATATAAATATTAAAAAATTTAAATATACTTTTATTTTAAAAGATAGTTTAAAACCAAGGATAGTTTAAAACCAAGGATAATTTGATTTTGAAATTCAAGATTATTTTGAGGCTAAAAGTAATTGAAATAAGGATAGATGTTTTTTATTCTTTTAAAAGGAAGGTTTTGAAAACATTTTGAAAACAATATATAGTTTTGAAAAATCATTTTGAATAAAAAGTTAGTGGATACAAAATAATGTTCCACTAGATTTTTCGTAGGTTCCATCCTACTTAGGGTTCCATCCCTTTAACAGGCTCGTGGATTCCATTCCATGAATAAATTGGATTTTAAGATGCAAGTGATTTTCTAGGATTTTTAACAAAATTCCTAATTAAAAAATAACTTACTTGAACTCTTGAACTCTTGATAATCTTGATACTCATGAGTCTTCAATCTTGATATCTTAAATCTTTGTACTGTACAGTCTTCCTTCTAGGAACCTGCATCGTTAAATCCTGCATATACATATATATCTAAACTTGTACCATTAGTATCTATACTAAGGTTGTTGTCATTAAAACCATCATCTCACAGACTAACAATCTCCCCCTTTTTGATGATGAAAAACTTTGTTTATAAAATATTACTTCTATGCTAATAACTCCCCCTTCATCTATGCCTAAATATTCTATTTTATACTTCTCCCCCTTTGCCATCAACAAAAAACCATCTCCAAACTATATAAATCCCCCTCATTCTTGGACTAAAATACCTGCGTTAATAAACTTATACAATGGAATATAGAACTAAGAGATAATTATATTGATAGACACGATAATGAATTAAAGATCATATACATATCAATGTATAATTATACATGTTTTGTACAACAAACATCAATCCACACTAAATATCAATCAATATCAAACCAAGCCAAAGCAAATGAAATCAAATCAGTCAAAGCAAACAATTCAAATAAAGCAACTAAATAACATCAAACGTTATGATGAACTTCCACCCATTCTTCTTCTCCAAAAATAGGGTCTGCTTTAATAGCATCCCAATTTTCATTGTCATTGGTGAGAGAGACTGGAGCAAGTGCTCCGTTATCATCCTTGTGAAGGGAGGAAATCATCCATCATATCGCATCGAAATGCCTTTCTTGCTCCTTGATCATCTGCATTCGACACAATTCTAAGTGTCGCTGGTTACGAAGAATGAACGAGAGAATATTCTTGAATGAATTAAGAGTTTCTTCAAGATTCTCAGATAAGTTATGAATTGGATTAGCCATATTTGAAATTGTGAGAAGAATGAGAGATAGAGAAGATAATAAATAATAATCAATGATGAATTCTCGAAGAGATATAGTTATAGGTGTAGAAATTCGTTTGAAATGAACAGACATATAGTAGCTATTCAAATTTTTAAATTCAAAATGAATTGTCATTTCTGATCAGTACATGTCGACATGGTGTAGTGAAATTTGATGAATTATTTTGATTTTGTGAATAATTGTGTGTGCGTGTGTATGTATATATATACATATAATATACTAACATTTATTCTGGAGATAAGATAGGCTAGATAACGGAAAAGAAATTCCATTTCATTTCATACTAGGACGATACAACGATTAATCATAAAGAACTACATGAACATTCAAATCAAAATAGACTAAAACAAATAAAACAAGATACGAAAAGACAGAACTAATTAGAGGATGATGACGATGAAGAAAGTCCAAGTTTCTTGCTGACTTTGGAAAACTTGTTCATCTTGGATGAAATTTTGTCCAACTTCTTACTAACGGATCGTTTAAGAATCCGTTGATTCTCAACAATCGTCTTTTGGTTTTTGAGAAGGGTTTTGTTGGATGGATTAGGAGGATAATCGATGCTTTCCAAAGAGGTTTCACCTTCTTCTTCTCCTTCAATTTCCATTTCATCCCCTTCTTCTTCTTCTTCCTCTTCCTCTTCTTCCATTTCCTCATGAGCCAAACGCTCTTCCTTTTCGGCAAGGGTCTTATAAGGTTGAAAAACAAATGGAATTTTCATAAGCGAAATGTTGGAATGATTAAAAACTTTTCTAGAAACAAATTCTTCGCCTTTGAAATCCACTCCAAAATAGTTAAAAATCCGAGTAAGATAAATTCCATGATACAAAGTGTTCTTACCCATTTCAAGATTTTTGGGGCGAAGTTTATCCAAAATAACTTGCGCCCAATTAATGTCATAATTTCCGAAAATAGCAAAAAGTGCTTTGCAAACTTTTGAAGTAGGATTGTTAAAATTCCCCAATCTTGGGGTCAAAGTATGTTGCAAAAGAAGATTAACAATTCTTGCTTTTGGTCGAAAGTTTCAATTTTTAAATTCAAAATCATCATTTCCTTCAAAAACGTGATGAAATGTCTCACGATTATTTTCTTCGATTTTAAAACTAGAAAGATCCATTCCCGTACTCTTGCAATTGAGAATGGTACCCAAAAGATCACAATTCAAAACAATTCTAGTGCCATTGACACTGCTCCAAATTTCATCCTCATTTCCATTATAAAATCCAAGGTTTAAATTAGCATAGAAAATTTTGACAAGATTTGGATAGCAAACAAAATCATTTTGAGAAGCATCAACAAGACTAAGAATTTGATTGTTTGCAAAAAGAGAATCAATTTCATAGGAAGAAAAATCTTGAAAGATAGAAAACTTTCTAGGATGGACTTTGGCATAATTAGCATAATTAATGTATGCTTTTATTACCTCCGGATCATTGAAGAGTTGCTCTTTTATCTTTCTAGAAATTCCCATGGTGGAGGGGTTGCTTGAAGAAGCCATTAAAGTAGAGAATAGAGAGCTTGAAGTTTTGAAGAGAGAGTCTGAATTTGAAAATGAGAGTGAAGAGAAATGATAAAAGATGGTGAATAAATAGATTCTCAAAGGACATGCTCTCTGGTTAAAAGATACATTTTCAGAGAATTGAATGAAGTGAAAAGATGGAGGGAAATTCAACCATTTGAATTCAAATTTTGAATTTCAAATTCAGTTACCCATGTCGACATCATGGTAGGGACCATATCGACATGTGCCAATGAATTTCTATGATTTATTATTCCTAAGTACTCTAATATATATACACATATTATATTTAATGTATATATATATGGAATATTATTAAAACTATAGTATTTTCAATATATTATTGTACTTATGAAAATAATTAAAATAAAAATAATAATAATAAAATAGTAGTAAAATTTTAAAATTCAAATAACAAACCAATTCAAAATCAATCAATCAAGCATCTAATTCTATGCATGCAATTTCAAATAATTATATTGTAAATGTGTACCTTTTTCTGAGTCTGTTTCTCTGAATTCGTCAAAGTCGTAAACTGCCATGAAACACGAGTTTGAATTATCTGTCTTCTGATCATCATCACTTGAGGACGAGTCTGAGTCATCTAGAGTAGCAGTAAATGCACGCTTCCGTTTCTTTGCTGGATCATTGTTCATAGGAGGATTTTGCCTATTTGGATAAGACAGTCTCTTTTGATATGGCATGGTTCATCACAGTTGAAACATTTGACATTATTTGGCGTTACATTCTGATTTCCAGAGTTCTTATAGTTGTTTCTCTTGAGATTATTCATCTTTCTGCATTTCAAGAATTTCCTAAAAATTTCTGGTCATAAAGGCCATCTCTTCATCATTATCACTGTTTGAGTCTGATCCATCCGTCAATGCACTGAATGACTTTGATTTCTTTTCAGATGCTTTGCTTTCTCTTCTTCCGATCATTTGAACTTCAAATGACATTAGATTTCCAATTATTTCTTCTATCCTTAAGGTACTAATGTCATTTGCCTGTTCGATCGCAAGTGTCTTTTGATCCCATTCTCAAGTAAGAGATTTAAAAAAAATTCTGACTTGATCTTCTTCAGAAAATTCCTTTCCCAAGGATATTAAAGAATGCACAATATCCTGAAATATACTATACATACCCGAAATAGACTCATTAGGATCCATTTTAAATAATTGAAACTGATTTGTGAGCATGGAAATTTTGGTCTGTTTAACTTTGCTTGTTCCTTCGTGAGTTACTTACAAAGTTTTCCAGATTTCGTATGCAGACTTACAAACTGACACTCTATTAAATTCATTTCTATCTAGTGAACAAAACAGAGTCTTCGTTGCTTTAGAATTTTTTTTGCAACAGTCTTTTGCTCAGCGGTCCACTGTGCAAAATTAGTTGTGGGCTCGGAATATTCAGTTTGTGTGATATTCCAAGTGTCTAATCCAATAGGTTGTAAATATATTTTCATCGTACATGCCCAATATGCATAGTTACTGCCATTAAAATGTGATGGTCTGACAGTAGACTGACCTTCTACCAATGAACTAGTGATAGGAATACTAGTGTTAGTAATAGTACCAGTGTTGGTAGCCATTTTGAAAACTTTTTCAAAAATCATATTATGAAACTTTGAAAACCTTCCTCTGATACCAAATGAGAGAAATGCGAATTGCGGATCTAAGGCTAGGATTAACACTAGAGGGGGTGAATAGTGTTTATAAAGAATTACTAAATCTTTTTAAGTTTATGTTAATTTGAACACAGATGTATGCAATATTCAGACACAGATATGATCACCGAAACAAACACAGATGCAGAAATAAAGTAAAAGCAGTAAAGGAAAGAACACATTGGATTTTATACTGGTTAGGAGTTACCCTACATCCAGTCCCGCATACAAGTATGGATTTCCTTTCAAAAGCAATTGTACAATTACACCCTCGATTTCAAGGCAACGAGGTACACCCTCCAGAATCACAATCCTCTGGGTAGAGATACTTGATTTCACGGGCAACAAGTTCACCCAATTGATTTCCCAAGGCTACAATCACACCTTATCTCGCTTGATTGATTTCCAAGGCTACAATCACACCTTTTCTCGTTAAGTTGATTACAAAAAGTCTATAACTCTGAAGAGCACTGAGGATCTTGTTGAGATAGTGATAAAGAATCAAACCAGAAATGATATAGTTAGATTCAATGTTGATTCCGACAGAGTAATGGTAAGAAAATGTATATAGAAATGTGGAAGAAGAAGAGGAGTGAAAAACCAGAAAAACTATATTGAAATTCATTGAAACCAACCCCCATTTATAGAGGAACAACAGCCATGTCCATTTGTGAAGAGTTATGACGAATAGACACTTCTTTTGAAATTTAAATTTTGAACTCAACTGACACTATGTTGACATCGGGTACTTGGGCATGTCGACATCCCAAAATAATTTTTGATGTTTTGTTTTTCATTGAAAATAACTTTTATCATATTTTAAAACTATTTTATACTTTTATAAATATGCTTAAATATAGTTGAAATACATAAATAAATATATAGAATAATATTTTGGTATATATAAAATTTTACTATAATTTTATATTTAAATATATAAATATAAAAAAATTTAAATATACTTTTTTTAAAAGATAGTTTAAAACCAAGGATAGTTTAAAAACCAAGGATAATTTGATTTTGAAATTCAAGATTATTGAGGCTAAAAGTATTTGAAATCAGGATAGATGTTTTTGGTTCTTTTAAAAGGAAGGTTTTGAAATCATTTTGAAAACAAGATATAATTTTGAAAAATCATTTTGAATAAAAAGTTAGTGGATAGAAAATAATGTTCCACTAAATTTTTGATAGGTTCCATCCTACTTAGGGTTCCATCCCTTTAACAGGCTCGAAGTGGATTCCATTCCATGAATAAATTGAATTTTAAGATGCCAGTGCTTTTCTAGGAGTTTTAAAAAAATTCCTAATTAAAAAATAGATTACTTGAACTCTTGATAATCTTGATACTCATGAGTCTTCAATCTTGATATCTTGAATCTTTATACTGTACAGTCATCATTCTAGGTACATGCATGGTTAAATTATGCATATACATATATATCTAAACTTATACCATTAGTATCTATATTTTATAATCTATTCTAAAGTTGTTGTCACCAAAACCATCATCTCACAGACTAACAGTGGATCGTTCCAAAAAATTAGTGCCACGTCAACATGCAGGCACGTTCCCGGATCGATGCGAATAGATCAGTACGAAGAGGATCGATACGAACTAAATAGCCTACATAAAACACAAACTTGGATCGATCATAACTCATAATCTACAAGTCCAAATGCTACCAAATTTTCACAGGAGCTTACGCACAACCTAAAGAATGGTCCTGCTCAATTTCGACTCGATTGGGCCAAATCTTGATTGATACGAAATTGATTCATATCAATCACGGACCGAGTGCAAATCACATAAGATCGATCATGTGGGCCTACACACATGCCAAAAGAGGTCTCCGGAGATCTGAGCAAGATATTTGCAGCATGCACCCATAAATATCATCCCAAAGCCTACAGAAAATGGACTTTTTGATTTCGCTACATCCAGACTTTGTCGAAATCACCGTTGTACTCAAACTTCGCTGTTGTACCCAAATATTACAGCTGTAATCTGCTGTAACTAGCGATGAAAATCAATAAAAGACTATCTTTTGAAGTGGACGTAGGCCAGAGATAGCCGAACAGCTATAAATCTTATGTCTCTGTCTACTTCTTTCCGTTTTAAGTTTGATAGTCTTCATTTTTATACTCTACATTATTTAGATATGTAATCTATAATCATATATTGTTGATCTATGTTCATACACTGGTATTTTCACGATATTTGGGGTTTGTGACCAATTTTAGCGCAAACACTTTGGTACTTTCACCGAGAGCTGAACTCGGGGATTCTAACACTTGGATATTGGATTTGAAGGCTTGAGGATTCAGATCTGAAAAGTTATGACAAGGCAATCAAGTAGAAAACAGAGAGCATAAATGAGCCAAAAGAGGGGCAGTTAAGAGGCCTCTTCTGAAGCTGGAGAAGGACAAGCTTTGATCTACATCACCAGGGACGAGATGGAGGCCATGTTGGATTCAATGCATAAAAGATTGTTGAAGATCCAATAAGAAACGATGCAGAGCTTCTTTGAGCAGATGAGAGCAGCCGGAGCATAGAACCTTGGAACGGCTATGGTTGCTGCCAACATAGGACAAGAAACTAGAGTAACAGATACCGTTGGAGGTCAAATCCAAGATCAGAACATAGAGCATGAAGGCAATCAACTAGGACTTAGGGGAAAGCCCTCGGGAACTGATGTTGGAAGACATATAGATAGAGCTCAACAGGTTAGAGCCAACACCAATGGGAATGATCCACATGAAGAATATTACTCAGAATACCCTTCGGGACATGGGGGTAGGATGGAAACATGCTAAGGAGACAACCCCTGGATGGAGATGACAAATGGCTAGATTATTGCGATAGATTATGAGGGGAGGATTGCCGAGCGAAGGCTTAGTGGAAGTTAGTCGGAGTCCATTCACTCCGAATATCAAAAATGCAAAAAATCCTCCAAAATTCAAATTACCCATGCTGGAAGCTTATGATGGAAAATCAGACCTGACCATGCATATTACCAGATATATTAGGCATATGGAAAGGCTGGGGGCATCCGAGGAAGTGATGGCACAATGCTTCCCTTTGTATTTGATAGATTTTGCCACACTTTGGCTCAAGAAGCTAAAGAATGGATCAATTAGAACATGGGGCGAGCTAGTGGAACGCTTCATGAGGTAGTTTAGGGTCCACATGACGCGACCCAAGAGTGTGATGACCTTAGCGTTGATGAAATAGAGGGCCGGAGAGTCCATAAGAGATTTTCTATCACGTTTCAATGCAACGGTCGCTTCAGTTGATCGCTTGGATCTATCGATGATTTTGATGACGGCGGTAGCAGGGGTTGCAGAAGGCATAGAGTTCAAGGATTTGCTGGCAAGAGACCCGCCATAAGATCTTGGAGAATTTTATCATGAAGCTGAAAGATTCATTCGGCTAAAGGATTCACGCGCCGAGAGGCGAAGTGCAAGGCGAAGGAACCTACAAAGAACAGTTTGGAACAGAAAAAGGAAAGCGGAAGTAGGATGACAGAAGCGGTGGTCCTGACGAACGAAAGAAATTCTGAGAACCCAGATTCAAATAGTACGCTAACTTGACGGAAAACCTGGAACTGATTCACCCGAGGACTCGGAGGAAGCTCCCCTATCAAAAACCACCCAGGAGAGATCCCATAGAAAGGGAACGTAGAAGTGGAAAGTATTTCCTATTCCATGAGCTGGAAGGGCATACTACCGATGAGTGCCGCCATCTGAAGGATGAGGTGGAAGAGCTTGTCAGAAGTGGTAGATTGCCACAATACATAAGAGATCGGACAGTGGCCATAGGACCTAAGCAACTACCGCCTGCACTCAACAGAACTTATCCTGGATCGGGATCACGACTTGTCATCAATTGATCATGATGGTAAGGACCAAGTTCAGGACTTGAACTTTGGTCGATTACATAAATTTCTTAGATTTGATTTCAAAATAAAATGGCTATTCCACTTACACGTGTAAGGGAATCAGAGAAATCCCCAGGTATGCTCTGAGTTGGCAATAGACTGCTCTGCCCGGAGAGGCAGTATTTAACTTTTCCTTTGTTTGTGATTGAATATTTGGAATTTGATTTAATAAATGAACTTGAATTTCATAAGATAAACCTTTGATCAGAAAGTTAAAGGATGAATATTGAAAGTCAATTTGGAATTGATTGCTTTATGACCCTACCCGGAGAAACGGGGTTCGGAGTGCAAGAAGTGAGTTGCTTCGCCGAAGAGCGACATGATCAATTCACTTAACATTGTTCCCCATTCATCAGAGAGTGATTGGATCTAGGTTTGATAAGAGCCCGCAGTGGCTATAATCGGCCTTGGATTTAGGCCAGGACATCGCTTATTGTTTAGTGATGTTGAACCGGAGTGTAGGGGGCATCGACGCTTCGATCGGCTCACTCGACGCTGCTTTCCCTTCACTGGAGAGTGACAGGATGGGATCCAACAAGAACCGGGAGAGGCTATGATCGGTGTAGAAGGACCAAGACATTGCGATATGCCCGCGTTAGGGCCAGAGTGCAAGGGATAGAAAGTAACACTGGAGCACGATAGGATCTTTCTATTCGATCGTTAAGTTTTGAATGGAGTTAACAAGGGTTCGAAGTTGACATCAATGGTCCAGAGAGGCCATAGGATTCGATTACTTACTTCCACAAGTTGAAATGGATACTGACTCAGCTTCGAACAGCTAAAAGATTCGAACAAAGGCCCGTAACAATCTCAAATTTGAGTATTGACCTCGAAGGATCACAAATTTAATCACTGATTATAGAATAAGGATGGATTAAAACAAGGTTAATGGGTTTGAATGATCAAGAAATTGACTAAGGATCTGGTTGATGGATTTGGAATTGGATATCGTCTTCGAACAGCCATGAACTCGATTGAGGATACTATAGCTATGGATAAATCATGGACTCATCACATCGGATATGAAGCTATTCAAAACACGCTTTTTACCAAAAGACATGTTTTGGGGGGAAAATATTATCCCACCTTTTGGCAAGGCCGTGACACCAAGAACTTGACTAGAAATCGAGGAAAGTTAGTCCTGGAGATTGTTAATATACAAGTCTACTATGGATATCGGTAAAAAATTTCCAAGTCCAAATTGAGCTATAATTGATATAATGGACCAGAAAAGCTATAAAAGCCAATGTTCCAAATTTCACGTCAATCGGAGTTCGTATGCTCAAGATATGATCGATGGAATTTCAGCAATCACCTTGTTCGTGTCCATCAAGCCTCCATCTGTTCGTATCCATTTTGCATCCATCTGTTCGTATCCATCATTTTGCATCCATCTGTTTGTATCCATAAAAAACACAGCACGAATCTACAGATTGATATGAACAGAACAATCGATCGATACGAATAGTGCAACAACAATCGATAAGAATAGAACAATCGATCGATATGAACGGGGCAACAACGATCGATATGAACAGAACAATCGATCGATATGAACAATGCAACAACGATTAATGCGAACATGGCAGAGGTGATCGATGCGAACAAGTTACACTCCAATGAAAGACTTAGTCACTCGGCATGAAAAGTGGACCGATCCGAGAAGTTAGTGCCATGTCAACTTGCAGGCACTTGCCAGAATTGATACGAATAGATCGATACGAAGAGGATCGATACGAACTAAACAGCCTGCATAAAACCCAAACTTACATCGATCAAATGTCACAATCTACAAGTCCAAATGCTACCAAATTTTCACAGGAGCTTACGTACAACCTAAAGAATGTTCCTGCTCAATTTCGACTCGATTGGACCAAATCTTGATTGATACGAAATTGGTTCGCATCGATCATGGACCGAGTGCAAATTGCATTAGATCGATTGTGTGGGCCTACACACGTGCCAGAAGAGGTCTTTCGAGATCTAAGCGAGGTATTTGTAGCCTAGGCCTATAAATAGCATTCCAAAACCTATAGAAAATGGACTTTTTGATTCTGCTACATCCAGACTCTGCCGAAATCACCATTGTACTCAAACTTCACTGTTGTACCTGAAAATTACTGTTGTAATCTGCTGTAACCAACGAACAAAGTCAATAAAAGACTATATTTTGAATTGGACGTAGGCCGGAGATAGCCGAACCACTATAAATCTTGTATCTCTGTCTACTTCTTTCCATTTTAAGTTTGTCAATCTTCAATTTTATCCTTTACATTATTTAGTTATGTAATCTATAGTCATATACTGCTGATCTGTGTTCATACACTGGTGCTTTCATGATATTTGGGGTTTGTGACCAATTTTGGCGCAAAAAAGATATTAAGTATATTATCATGTTTTATATTTTTGAATCATGTACCCCTGTATATATGAACATATTATTATTATTTAATTGGTTAAGTGAGATTTTTGTATGTAATGTTATTGTCACAATGGACATTGGATACATGTATAATATTTAATGTTCATATTCATAGTATATTTTACAATATGATATTATATGAAAAATAAAATTTTATTTTAATATTATGTTAGTTTATATATATATATATATATGTATATATATATATATATATATTTTAATTTGTGTATTAGTATTCATGTACAATTTGTATTAAAGCATATATATTATATTTACCGTATAATACTGATCTAAAAAATTTCTAACACAATTTTATGTTTATTATAAATTATAAATGCCAAATATAATTTTTATAATATTATGTACATATATTATCAATATTTAATGAAAAAATATATATTTAATAAATTTATAAAAAATTAAAATGTTTTGAAAATTCAGTTTTATATTTTCTTAAATTAATCCATGATGTTAGATGCTCATAGAAATTTTTTCGAATTTTTCAACTTTATTTTATATTTTTAAAATTATATTTACCTCGATCACACATTAATTAATAATTAAAAATATTATTTTAATTCTTAAAATTATGGAAATTTTTCATGACACCTAAAATTTGATCTTAGATTTTTTCGAAATTGAAATTTGAATTCTTTTATATAATTATTTTGTATCAATCAATTTAGGGTCAAAACTAATTATTAATTCATGATATATGCATAATAAAATATGAAAATAATACTAACTTTAAATATATGCTACTTCAAACTGAATTTATATATATGTATATATATATATATATTTGTACTCCTACATATATATATCTGTGTTATATTATAAATTAATTTACTATTAATTATTATATTGACTCTTTATGCATATATATATATATATATATATGCACATATAAAAGTAAATAAATAGTTTATTTTAATTCATATTGAAAATACTATGTTATCATATATATATATATATATATATATATATAAATTGTTACTCATAATTTAACATGTAATTTACATAATATTTTTATAATATTATAATAAAGCAACACATTTATGGGTGTGTAACTTTATGTGCATACATACATACATATATATATGTATGTATGTGCAAAAATAGCGACCACATCTAGCATTCTCGAAATCCAAGCTAACGAACTTGAAGAGGATGACGGCAGTGGATGGAAGTAGGTCAAGAGGAAGGGGAAAGAGAAACAAACATTTGTGGTGGCACTAAAGAAAAACCCTAGGCAACCTGTCTAGAACCCTAAATCATAGGTTGAAGCATTAGGGAATAAAATTGACATGAAACATAAAGTTAACTTCTTTGAACCTTAATCTGATGGAAAAAAATTAATATCAATTAATAGATGATAAGGATTATGCTAAATCAAAATGCATGTGGAAAAACTCGATCTACATTTACATGGCACGTAAAAGGCCTTATTTTATCTATTTTAATGCTTACATCAAAAGTGCTTGGAATCCTAAAGGCTCATGGAATGTTATTCCATATGATAACATATTCTATTTAATCAAGTTTGAATGGAGAGATTATTACTGTAGGATTCTTAAAGGGGTTTCATGGTTTATGGACAATAAATTGATTTTCATGTGTAACTGGAAAGCAGATTTCAACTTTAAACGTGCAATGCATATAACTTATCTCGTTTGGATTAAATTCAACAATCTAAACCTAGCCCTATGGAACATGAGATGTATAAGTAAACTAGAAAGTTTAGTACGTAAACCTTTGGATATTGATGAAAATACCAGGCAGGTGAAACAAATCAAATATTCTCGTATATTAGTAGAAATTAGTGCAAGTTTAGATCTCCCTAAAACAGTTAAAGCCATTGATAAATAGGGAAATGTATATGTGCAGGAAGTAGAGTATGAATTTATGCCTCCCGATGTGGTGAATGTAAGTGCTTTGGTCATAATAACACTGACATAGAGAAACCCACGTAGATTTGGGTGTAAAAGATGAAAACATTACCCAAAAATAGCTGCACAAGATCAACTAAAGACTAGTGGTTTAAAAAATGAAGCAGCAAAAAAAGAAACACACAAGATGCTATAGTTAATGATACCCACATACCCTATAAACACCTTATAGTTTGTGAGTTGGGCTTTGGGTCAGAGCTAATAATTCCTCCAATTCAAAATTAGAAAGCAGAGATGACCCCTCCTAACGCAGATCATTCCCTCGATCGTGATTTGGCTGAACAATCTGATGGCAATCTAGCGAAGGAGGAGGAGGTTCTGCCTGTATCTCTGAAGTAAATTAATCAGTTGAATATACACTTGGAAACATCTAAAGAAGAGGAAGAAAACATTTCACATCTAAATGTGGAGTATGATAAACAATTCACATTTAAATGGGGAAAGTTGTAGATAAATCGGTAAAGATAGGTTAAGCTGCTATGACTAGGAGGAAATCTATCAAGAATTAATGTCCATCATTTTTTGGAATGTGCAAGGTCTAAATAATGACAATCGTCAGTTAAACCTCCATGATATTAGGTCCAAGTTTAGGCCTTCTATCTTAGCCGTGTTAGAAAATAAATTTACCGAACGGAATATTGGAATGTTTAAAAAGAATATTGGGGTTCATTGGAGCTTAGTTCATAATAGAACGAATCATGTTAAGGGTATAATTCTGATTCTTTAGGAAAATAATATTTAGGCTGGTATAGCTGTCAATAGGGATTATCAATAAGTTTCGATGCACTTTAAACGTATAGGTGGGTTAGATATCATTATCACTTTTGCTTATGCTTATGCTAGAAATCTTGATTCAGAAAGAACCGACCTATGGAATCAACTTATAACAAACTCTAAATTAGTTACTCAACTTTGATTCGTTGCTGAGGATTTTAATGCAATGCTTAGTACAAGTGAATAGAAAGGAGGTATTACACTAAAGCTCTCCCAGGTTGCTGTGTGCTTGCAAGTGGACTTGTGGAAGCATTTTATTCTGGCCTAAAATACAAATGGAGAAGCGATGAGGCTAAAAGTATTACCTCAAGGTTAGATAGGGCATTGGGAAATGTAGAATTATTAACACGATTCCGAATATGAAACTTACTGTATTCCCTAGCTCTATAAGTGATCATTGTCCCCTCCTTATATGATGTGAATTATACAAAAGGCAAACCTTTTAGGTATGCTAATCATTGGAATCTAATAAAGGGTTATAATGAAGCAGTGGATTTAAATGCAGGTCCCATCCCTCAAGGAACCCAAATGTACCAATATGTGATGCTGGTTAAAATGATGAAAAATAGACTAAAGAGTGGAACCGGAAAAGACCAAATAATAATGATGAAACAAAAAAATATTCGAAGCTAATTAGAGGACATTCAAATGTGATTAGATAATGACCCTCTACAAGAAGGACTTAATGCAGATTTCTTCTCTCTTAAAAGGAAACTTAAAGATGAACTTAAAAGGCAAGTTGCCGATCTTAAGCAAAAAGCTAAAGAAAAATAGCTTCTATAAGAAGACGAATGCTGTAAAAAAAATTATGCTAAAATGTCACAAAGGAGACAACATAATAATTTGCTAAACTTTCTTAATGAACAGGGGAATTCTTTTGAAAATATTAAAGAAACCGAGGATAAGCAATTTCTCGCTTCTCAGAATTATATAATGGGGAATATGAGAAAAACTTACCAACTGCTCAAAGAAGATGAAGAATTTCCAAAAAGGGTTGGGCCATGCTGATAGTTCAGATTTTGGAAAGGAAACTGAAGAGATCCACTATCTCCATTCACAGTGATTCCAGTCTGGGCCCCATGGAATGAAGCAGCCTTCTTCAAGTGAATTGGGTACACCCAAAAGATTAGATGTTAAAGGCATATCAAGAAGCATTTAACACTGATGAGTTCGTTTAAGAAATTAATCACACTTTTATCTCACTCATCCATATGGTTAAAAAAGCATAACATAATAGAAGAGTATAGGCCTATTCTTTGTTATAATATCACTTATAAAATTCTTAGCAAAATAATATGCATGAGACTGAATAAATTGCTTCCAGATTTGATCTCTAATTTTCAAACTGCTTTTATTAAAGGTTGTGTTCTTTTAGAAAATTCTCTTATGACTCATGTGTTAATCAGAGATTTTTATAAACATAGAGTAGACAAATTGTGCTTAAAAGTAGATTTGCATAAAGCATGTTATAGGCACAATAATATGCATGAGATTGAACAAAGTGCTTCCAGATTTGATCTTCATTTGTCAAAGTACTTTTATTAAAGGTTGTATTATTTCAAAATATTCTCTTACGACTCATGAGTTAATCAAAAAATTTAATAAACATGGAGCAGAAAAATTGTGCTTAAAAGTCGATTTGCATAAAGCATATGATAAAGTGAACATACGATTTATTATTCATATATTAAAATCCTTGGGGGTTCCAGATAAACTCCTGAAGCTAATTTATCATTGCCTCAATTCTCATTCATATTCCATTCTTATCAATGAGATTTCCATAGGATACATTCAAAGTGATAGAGAGATTAGACAGGGAGATCCTCTATCCCCCTATTTGTTTGTTGTTGCTGTGGAGTGGTTCTCCCTTTAGATGGAACTACCATGTTTACAAAATAAGATCAATCTAGTTTATAATCTATAACCTACAGTCTACATCTTATATACGCTGATGATCTCATTAGTGTTACAAAGGCCAGTCTGACCATTATTGACATAATCAAAAAAATATTTAAAGAATTGATAAATGCAGCAGGGTTGAAACTTAATATGTTTAAAACTAAATGTCATTTCAACAAGTTTTGTAAGGATAAACAAAATTTTCTAAGAAGAATTAGTGTTGCATATGGTTCTATTCCTGTCAAATATTTCGGTGTTCCTTTATCAAACACTACCATTGTAGATGCTAAATGTGGGAAATTGGTGGATAATATAAGAGAGAAATTGCAGGGATGAAGGTCGAAATTTCTATCTTTTGCTGGAAGGATTGAATTAGTTCACACAATTATTACTTCGAAGCTTAGGATTTAGATACAGACATTTCGAATCCCAGATAGCTCTATTGAAAAAATTAATGTAGTTTGTGCAAATTTAATTTGTACAGGTGGATTACATAAAGTCAGCATAAAGATTTGTGCAAATCATAAAAGGAAGGTGGAGAGGGCCTCAAAAAAATTTCGAATTGAAAAAAGTTAATGAACTTAAATTGGCTTGAAAATCCTTGATCTCAAATGATATGTGGGTTGGATGGATGAGAGCTAAATACCTTAAAGATAACTTTTGGACTATTAAAATTGATAATAATGCTTTTGTAACATAGAAGAACATTTTGAATGTTAGAGATGATCTAAAACCTTTTATCGTAAAACACATTATTAATGGTGAAGGCACTGATCTCTGGAAAGACCCATGGCTCAATAATAAAAGCATCATAGACAGACTAGGATGGGAAGGGTTCTCTTCTTATGGAAAGCCAGCATGCTAAATGGAGAGTAGTATTAATGAAACATTATGGGACTATGATAAGCAGCGTCTTACAAGGAATTTCAAGCAAGAAATACAAGGAATCCCTATACATGGTACATAACTAAAGACTCATAGGCTTGGAAAAGAACAACAAATGGTCAATTTAAACTCCACAGTGCATAGGAAGACACTAAGGGTAAAGACCTAATTGTACCTTGGCACAAACTAGTATGGAGTAGACCAATAATCCTATAATGGCTCATACTATCTATAAAGCATTGACAAATAAACTACCTACTAAAGATTGACTTCGCAATTGGGGAATTCTAGAAGATACGACTTGTAACTTATGTAATAGGCCAGCAGAAAATCATGAACACTTAATATTTGACTGCCCTTTTAGTAAAAGAGTCCGGAGCATCCAAAAACACAAATGTGTTCAAACAGACAGGGTTAATTCTTTAAAGAAGGAGGTGATTTACCTGAATGAGTGGAGTCACGCATTGAACATGATGTAGGAATTGATCAAAACTAGCCTCACAACCACTATTTGGCACCTTTGGAGAGAGCGAAACGATTAGACTTTTAACAACAAAAAGAAGGAAGTTCTATCACTCACTGCTCAATAATCGAGATATTAGTATCATTATTGGAAGAATCTCTTGAAGAAAATTTACCGGCTTAAAGGCACAAGTAGCACAAGTACTAGAGAGGATGAGCACGATGGCGGCGAGCGGAGAAGATCAACTAAGGAATTGGGAGCCACCATAGCTGATTTTTGAACCCTAAAGCAAGAATGTTTTGAGTTAAAGTTTGTCTTTAGCTTAAAGTGTTCAATTGTATTTATTCTGGTTTTAACTTTGGATGTACTAGTTTTGGGCCGCAATGTTCATTTGATATATATATATATATATATAATATTTGGAATTTATAACTATATGTACATGTCCATATTTTATAACATAAAATATATATAAAATTAGCTAATGTGTCTGTTTTGATGTAAATCCCAACATCCATGTACAGGCATGTTATGCTTTGCACGGATTACTATATTACACATGCGTGCACACATATATATATGATACATGTATACGTATATTTGTAAATTAAGTGAAACCAAAATCAAATAAATATCAAACTAAAATTTATAAATTTAAATAAAATACTAAATCTTATTTAAACTAAATTCAGAAATATTCTAAATGAATTAGACATCATAGGCCCAATAAAGATGCAGTAAGGTAAGGTTTTTTTTTAGTTCATCCATATCATCCGCTGCTGGCTGGCTCGGTTCCAACAATGGTATCGGAGACCAATAGCCTATGCGGTCTATGTTAGCCATATTTGAGTTAACTATAAGGCTCACAGCCCAAAAGTTTATCCATAATAGATAAGGCCCAATTTGAATTGGACCTTTGGCTAATTTCGATATTGTTTTGAAATTAAAAATAAAAGTTTTAAAGTTAAAATTGAAATTTAAAATAAGAAAGATACTGTAAATGTTATAATATAAAATTTTCAAAATTGTTTGAAATTAAAATATATGACTTTAAATTTAAAGTTAAATTAAAAATATGCCATTAATATATTGTAATAATTATAATATAATTAAATTTTTAAAATGTTTAACTATATATGTATATATATTAATTTCGAAATTTTTATAATTTGTTAGTTGTATTAATAGAGTAAATTAATTAAATAAGTTAACTAATGAAATATATATATGCATGTATTATATATTATGATATAGGTTTTGATATTTTAAAATGTTTTAAAACAACATAAGTATACATGTATGTATATAAATTGAATTTTGAAATTAATGTAATTTAATTAAAATTGTTTAATTAAATAAATTAATTAAACATTAAATAAATAAATAAACGGTTGATTAATTAAATGAGTATATACATATATAAGATATATTATAATATAAATGTTATAGTATTAAGAAATATTTAATGTAAAAGTTATATTAAATTAATATAAAATTAATCAAATAAGATTTAACTAATATAATACGATACATAAGACTATTATATAAGTAATATAAGATATAAAAGTTATATAACAATAAAACTTATATACTATGAATGTATAAACTAAAGGTAGAACATTAAAGAAATCCTAAATATGAATATATGTACGTATACCGTGATTTTTGATGCGTCCGACACTTGAATTACGGGTATTTCATAATAAATACATTATTCTATAAGTTGGTACTCAGTATAATATATTGAAGATTATCAATCTTTAATATATTGTTTCTCTCCACCATATAGATATTAATAAATTACTTGCATACTCCTTAGATGTTGAGCAAACTCAAGCCGGAGATGTTATGTGTAGTATTATTAATATATTGAATAGACGAGGTAAGATTACTATATGTATTTGTTGAGAAGACTCAAGGTACATATACTATACTTGGGCCACCGCGATAAGGTAGGTACGAGTGAAAATTTTCATTTCGATTTATTGAGCAGACTCAAGATTGAAGCGAAATTAGGATAAGGTACCAAAGGGTTAGGAGTGTATATGATACAACAAATAAGGAGTTATCCATCGTTCATGGAGCTATAACTTGTTGAGCAAACTTAAGGTTAGAATTCCAAAATGGACGAGTCCTAAAACACATTAGTGAAGCCGAAGGACTTCTATGTTTCGGTTAAGGTTTGGTGAAACATAAAAGACTAGTGGGAGCCATATTAAAAAAATAATATGAAAACATTTAACCTTTCTAATATTGAAAGACACATTCTATATAATGTTAATAATAATATATATTAATAAATTTATGCATTTAAAATGATTGATAAAACGTTAATTAATTAAGATATACAGTTAAATAGAATTAAAAATTAAAAACATAAAATGTACTTACTAATAACCGTCTATTGCATGTGAATGCTTCCATACCCATGCAAGTGCCTAATTTTACAACTACTTAATACATTCGTAATTTGGTCACTTACATGTTTATTTAATCTAGACCATGTATTGCATTCTATGGTTTCAAACTCTAAAAGCAATACGAGACTATGGATATTTGATCCATATACCATAGCATATAAAGTTTATATGGGGAATGGTCGTAATTCATAATTTATGATACTTCGATGAAGTTAGCTCATTCGAAAATAACCCAATAAATAGTATTGTGAGATGGAGTATTCGATTTGATTGATTACAAAAAGGATTGTATTATGTTAACTGTAACACTAGAACAAAACTACAATATAGATTTAAGAACGCGATCGTTGAAATGTCAATTTGATCAATTTACGCAAAGCACAATATATTTAATATCCTTAATAATTAAGGATCATCGAATGCGTTTTGTAAATAGTTCGTTATTATATTGTAGTAAGGGTTTTCTTTTAAATGGTTTGAGCATTTGAAAGGAAAATAAATGTATAAAAATAGAAGTAATTTAAGGTACAGTTGGGTTGAAGAGACTGAACGGTCACTTATGCTTCATAAGAAATAATGGGAACGAGAATTACAATAATAGTGATTGATACTTTATGCTGGAATAAGAAATAAGATTTCTATTCTGAAATGTATTTTCGTATAGAAAATTATTATCTATTAGATTTACTTCTTTAGGTTCAAGATATTTGATTAATGAACTCTCCACTATAAACTAGTTGTAATTTATAAAATAAATAATCTGTATTAAGTGAATGGCGGACCTCTAAATTTACTACGCTATTATAGTAATGACGAAAATAATGCGAGCATGCCATATGGCAGTGATCGATTGCATCAAATTACAAAACTTATTTTTGTAAAATATGCCAAACATTATTTATGAAATAATGACTATTTTCAATATTGACTGAAAAATAGAAGTAATTATATTTCAATGCGAATACTATGAATATTGGTTATGAAATAAAACTTAATGTGGTATTTTTTTTCATAACAAAAGTGAGCATTGGAAAATAAAAAAAGTATCTATAATTATTTTCGAAATATGGACTAAGCCATTGTTTTGAGAAATAATTTTTTTATATGATTACGAATCATATAATACATGTTAATTATATCTCAAACAAATTAAGGGCTAGGAACCCATTTAGTAGGAGTGTCATAGTAGTTGATGAACTCTTCATATTGATACATATTAACGTATGCAATCACAAGTCTATTAATACCAAAATAATTCCACATACTTCGCTATATTCACTGATGAGTTATCACTGACATGGACCCGTGTAATTGATGCACATGTAGTTGTCAATGGTAAACTGATAGAGTATAAAACGAAATAAAATAAAATAACATGCGATAGAAATGATTTGATTTGATCGAATGTGTGAGTATACTAGAAAGAGTTCCAATCATACCTAAAAATGTGTAAATATTTAATCTCAAAAGTCACTCCTCCATGTGATACATAATGATGTATCGATAAGGGGTAATAGAACTTTGTTGGCAATGTACGATTAATTGTGAGTGAAGTTGAGTTAGTTTCTTTCTATAAGGTCGTGTACTTAAGAGTACACACAAGGTTACTATTATTTCATCTAAATAATAGTTTACAAAATCATACAAGATAAGGGTTTATATGAAACCCAAACATATCCTTGGCCAAGGAGTTGACAAGTTGTGTGAGTTGAAAGATTGCATGCAATAATTGTTTGTAAGGGATCTTGTATGAATCTCCCCAAAAAGATTTTGGAAAAGATTGTCATTGGATGACATATTTATGTTTTGAACATAATTTTTGTAAACTAAAACCATATCAGTTTTATAAATAAGGACATTCAAAATAGTTTATGAATACCTATTCTGTTGCACTAAAATACAATTGTTTTTTTAAGAAATACCAACTTCATTGTGAAGGAATTTATTTAAGGAATTATTGCTGGTAAAATGGAGTTGGATATGATCCATAGATAAAACTGATTAGATGAGACGAAATGAAATTACCTAGCCTAAACGAACATATAGCTTTTGAGTGGCTAATAAGTATTTTCGCACATTGAAGAGAAACTATGAGTTTCTTATCAATATAAAAAATATATAATCCTCGGTCGTTTATTTAGACTATTAAGAGTGTCGATTCTATAATATGGTGTGATGTGAAGACCCGAAAATGAATTCCAAGTACTTTATTAAAATATGAATTTTTATAGTCGTAACAAAAGGGATGTGATCCATCGGCCGCGATTGTGTCTTTAGAAGACTAAAATACAGTTGGAATTTAATAAGCAACGTTGATAAGAATAACATCGCAAATTTCAATTGTTGAAATTACTATTGTAGATTTGTTATTCAATGCATTCAAGTTATTTCAGATTTACTCATAAGATTATCGCTTGAGAAGACTTAGTGTTTTGGTACACATGTGCTGAATTAGAAAATTCTAAATACCTATTTAGAGTAGACTATTTACACATAACAACCAATGTGTCTCAAAGTCAGTGGGAGCAATATCGAGGTTGTGAGTTTTTGGATATGATCCAAGAAATGATAGAAAGTATAATTTTATAAGCATTTGAATTGAACAAATATTTTGATAGAAATATTAAACTGTTTGAGTATAATCAAAACGTAGAGGAAGCGTGTGTTCATAAGAAAGAACGTTAAAAGGTATGTAGATATTTCTAAACCATAAGTTAACAATGCTTATTTTTAACGATATACATGCGTTAATATCATTTTTAGTTGTTTTAATACTCAAAGTTAGATTTGTATGTTACCCCGCCTTTTGGTCAAGGCTGGATACTAACAAATTGGCTGAAAAGGATGGATATCATGATTGGAGATCGATTGGAAACAAGGCTGCGATCGATGCCGTCAAAATTAGACCGAGCTCCAATCAAGGTGGGGGATTGGGAATGAAGGACAAGGCGGAGAGGCTATGTTTCAAATTTCAGGTCAATCGGAGTTCGTATGCTCGAGACATGCATAGATCAATATTGGTGAGAAATGGTTCTAGAATTGAAACCTTCTTATCGATCATAGCGATAATTGGTTTGGTTCGATCGGTCTTGGGATTGATGGCTTCCGTATCGATGCAATGTGCATCGATTTTGTTGGACACAAAAAAAGGTAGTCGACATGCCTCATATTGATCAGGGCAGAGATCGATACGAATAATGGAGCAAGAGTTTCAGGGGCTCAGAGGTACATTTCATATCGATCCCTTGTAGATTGATACAAAGGACATAGTCAGGATCGATAGGAATAACATGGACTTGAATATGACTCGGATCGATACGAAGGACGAGGTAGCTGGTTGGATACGAAGTCATATAACTTCTAGATATTCGGATCGATGCAAGAGTGGGAATAGAGCATGGACATGAAGCGACAATTGAAGGATTTTGGAAAGGCATTTCGTATCGAACAAATTGATTGATGGGTATGAACATAGGCATAGATGATTGATGCAAAAGGCTTAGCAACCGATGGATACGAAGTAGGTCAAGGCAAACTAAGCGGTTAGTGAGCATGAAAGATAGATCTACACGCGATTATTGCTCCACGTCATTGATCCAAGAATGATCGATATGAAGAGGATCTAGGTAAAACGATCGATACAAAGATGTCAACCTATATTGGAAAACACCAACTTTGATCGATCATAACTCTCATTCTATAGGACCAAATGCGATGAAATTTTCATAGGAACTTCCTTATGCACTCAAGAACATCTATGATCGATCTCATCTCGATTGGAATACTTTTGGATCGATACGAATTTTACATGAATCGATTCAAAATCACCCTAGATCAATTTGGCAGGCCCACCTGCGCAAGAGAAGTGGTATTCTAGGTTCTGAGGTGGATAATTTCGGATCTACACCTGTAAATAGTGTTAGGAACTGAAGATAGTGGTTTTGATGACAACAACCTTTGTAACATTATTTATTATAGCTTATATACTAACACTATTGTCTTGATATATATGAATGTTGTCATGCAGGATATATATAAGGCATATACTGATTATTGAAGACTGTACAATATAAAGATCAAGAATGAAAAAAAATCAAATTTGAAGACTTATGAGTATCAAGATCAAGATTTCAAAGATACGTGTCTAGTTTTTGTTAAAACTTCATAATAGCATGGAAATCTTCATTCCAAATTTCATTTGGGATGGAACCCATTTCTAACTTCTTAGTGGGTTACGAACCCATGACAAGTAGCTTACAAACCTACGACGAGTGGCTTACAAACCTACGAACATCTTGGTTCTGTATAAGTTCTCGAGTCTTGATGTGATGAGATATTCTGTTGGAAGAAGCTTGCAAAACTACTTCAAAATGATTTTTCAAAATGATTTTCAAAACTGCTTTCCAAAATATTTTAGCCTTAAAATTGTCTTTTCAAGTGATTTTTCAAAAGATGTTTTAGCCTTAAAATATATTTTTTGTTTTAAAATAAACACTTGTTTTTAACTACATTTTCAAAACAAATTTTACATTTTTTTAACATAGGGATATCGACATCATGGGATACGCTAAGTCGACACAGTGACCGTTGAATTCAAAAGTTTCAATTTTTAAAAGAAGTGTTTATTTGTTTAAATCTCTTCATGAATAGTTATGATCATTGGTGCATTATAAATAGCCTTCACAAATGAACTTTTTAGCAAACTAATTTCTAATTTTCTTCACCTCTTCTTCTCCACAAATCCATACTCTATAATTTTCGTATTTTTAAGATCGTGCTGAAATTTTGCCAAATTCTTAAGTGAATCAAATTAGAATCTCATTCTTATTTGACTCTTTATACCTCAAGTCCTTTAGAAATTAAGGATTGTAATCTCGACATTGGTATAATAAAAATCTATATGAGATTGTTTGCCTTGGTACATGACTGGATGTAAAGTAACTCTGAACCAGTATAAAATCCGGTGTGTTCTTTCCCTTTACTGCATTTTATTTACTTTCTGCATCTGTGTTTATTCTGTGATTATTCTATGATTAAGTTCTGCATTTGTTTATGTCATAATATTAAATTAGTCCATATAAGTCTTAGAATCCATTAAACACTATTCACCCCTCTCTAGTGTTAAATTAGCACTTAGATCCTTAATCCGCACTCACTTTCAATTGGTATCAGAGCATAGGTTTTCATAGTTTTCATAATCTAAAACTTGAAAAGTCAAAAATGGCATTTATAGGAAATCTTGTTAATACTAGTTTGAATTTATGCATTTCATCAAAGTATCATAAGTCTGCATATAGTTTTTATGAAAAATCAAGTTATCTACAGAATTGGTTTGTTATGCAGGAACAGACATGTTAGAATCCACAGCCAATGAACAAATTGTGCAAATTGAGAAAGATAAATGGATACTTGATAGTGGCTGTCCAAGGCATATGACAGGAAATCCTGAGATACTCAATGATATTATATATCGAGATTGTGGATCGGTCAACTTTGGAGACAACTCAAAAGCATATGTGATTGGCATCGGTAATGTTGTTAATTCAAAAACTCCTCTTATTTCTAATATTTTGCTAGTTAGGAATTTAAGATATAATTTGCTTAGTATAAGTCAACTATGTGTTAAAGGATTTAAAATTAAATTTGGAAAATATAAGTGTCACATCGAAGTTAATAAGTCAAACATTATCTTTGAAGGAACTAGGAGGAAAAACATTTACATCCTTAGTATGAAAATTTCAAATTATGTATTTTGGCTAATACAAGTGACCCTTAGATTTGGTATAAAAGATTTGGTCACTTAAATTTCAAAATATTATCTAGGTTATCAAAACTTGATTAGCTTGAGGTTTTCCCAAGTTAAACCTTAAAGTAAATAGTATATGTGATGCTTGTCAATTAGGAAAACTTAAGAAAAGTTCATTTAAATTAAAAGATATGATTTCTACTTCTAAACCTCAAGAATTACTTCATTTAGAATAATTTTGTCCATCTTTAGTTCAATCAATTAATCACAATAAATATGTTTTTGTAATTGTAGATGATTATTCTAGATATACTTGGACAATTTTTCTTAAACTTAAAGTGATGCTTTTGAATTATTTAAAAAAATTGCTAAAATAATTCAAAATCGACTTTCTTTAAAAAATAAAACTATTCGTAATGATCATGGTGGATAATTTTAAAACTAAAATTTTGAGAATTTCTATAATAAAAAAGAAATTACTCGTAATTTCTCTTTTCCAAGAACTCCACAACAAAACGAAGTGGTAGAACGTAAGAATAGAATGATTCAAGAATGTGCTAGAACAATGCTTTCTGATGGTAACTTACCTAAAAAAATTTGGGTTGAAGCAGTCGCTACATCTTGTTATATATTAAATAGGATTTTAGTTAGACCGTTAACTAATAAAACACTATATGAATTACTTTACAATAGGAAACCCATATTAACTTATTTTAAAGTTTTTGGTAGTACGTGTTTTATTCTTAATATAAAAGATAATTTAGATAAATTTGAACCTAAATCCGATAAAGGTATCTTCATCGGATATTCTAATAGAAGTAAAGCATTTAGAGTTTATAATTTAAGTACTAACAATATTGAAGAAACAACGCATGTAAATTTTGATAAAAAATTTAAAGATACTATATAGATAGGAGATGAAGGAGATTTTGTAACTTTAAATAAGAACCCAATGAAACTAATTGTGAAATCATTCAACCTAATAAAATAATTAGACTATTAAAAGATCATCCTATAGAAAATATACTAAAAAATATTGAATCTACAGTTAAAACAATAAATCAACTAAATATTACGAGTAATGTAGCTTTTATATCAACTATTGAACCTAAGGATCCAAAGGAAGCATCATCTGATGATTCATGGATTTTGCTATGCAAGAAGAATCGAATCAGTTCACCGGAAATGATGTTTTAGAACTTCTTCCTAGACCCAAGGATAAAAGTATAATTGGAACAAAATGGGTTTATAAAAATAAAATGAATGAACTTGGTGAGGTCGTGAGAAATAAAGCTCATTTAGTCGCGCAAGGTTATTGTTAAGAAAAAGATCAAGAAGAAGAACATCCTCTGCCGAATCCGGATGTTCATATGGACGAAGACGATGCGTGATTTGTGTTGGAGAGGTAATTTTTTTGCTAACAAGAACTTTGTCAAACAACGTGGAAACTTTTGTCTCCGTTATCCAAATTGTTTGGTCCATAAATCACCAATAGTTAAGGTCCTCGTTAAGCATTTTTTTCATTTTCGTGATTGTATATTAGTTTGTTAATTTGCATATAAGTGTTATCTTAATTAATGTTCTTCTAAAATCAATCTTCAATGTATAGAAATATGAATTCCAATTAGGATGCTATATTATTATTCTTATGTCAATTGTTTGTTTATCTCATTTTCTATTAAGTTCAAGGATTTTAGGTTAATTTTTTGTTGATGACAAAGAGGGAGAAGTTATATAAAATAATAGGCTTGGAGTAAGAGGGCGTTGTTGGTGTAAGGGGAATTATGGTATGATCGAAGTGGTAAGTATATTTTATAAGGTTGTCATCATCAAAAAGGAGGGAGATTGTTAGGAACTGGAGATAGTGGTTTTGATGACAACAGCCTTTGTAACATTATTTTATTGTAACTTATGTACTAACACTATTGTCTAGATATATATGAATGTTGTTATGCAGGATATATATAAGGCAGATACTAATTATTGAAGACTGTACAATGTAAAGATCAAGAATGAGGAAATCAAGTTTGATGACTCATGAGTATCAAAATTAAGATTTCAAAGATATGTGTCTAGTTTTTGTTAAAACTTCATAATAGCATGGAAATCTTCATTCCGAATTTCATTTGGGTTGGAATCCATTTCTTCTTTCTTAGTGGCTTACAAACCTACGACAAGTAGCTTACAAACTTACGACAAGTGGCTTACAAACCCACGAACATCGTGGTTGTGTACAAGTTCTTGAGTCCTGGTGTGAAGAGATATTTTGCCTGAAGAAGCTTGCAACACTACTTCAAAATGATTTTCATAACTGCTTTTCAAAACATTTTAGCCTTTAAATTATCTATTCAAATGATTTTTCAAAAAGATGTTTTAGCCTTAAAATATTTTTTTTTTGTTTTAAAATAAACTCTTGTTTAAACTTCATTTTCAAAACAAATTTTACATTGTTTTATACATAGGGATGTCGACATCATGGGATACCCCATGTCGACATGGTGGTCGTTGAATTCCAAAGTTTCAATTTTCAAAGGGAGTGTCTATTCGTTTAAATCTCTTCATGGAAGGTTATGATCGTTGGTGCTTTATAAATAGCCTTCACAAACGAATTTTTTAACAAACTAATTTCTTATTTTCTTCACTTCTTCTTCTCCATAAATCCATATTCTATAATTTTCATATTTTCATGATCGTGCTGAAATTTTGCCGAATTCTTAAGTGAATCAAATTAGAATCTCATCCTTATTTGACTCTCTATCCTCTCTCGAAATCAAAGTGCTATTCAGAGTTATAGGATTAATTTGTAATCAAAAGTTTATTGAGTCTCTCTATAACGTGTGGCCCTGCCTGGAAATCAATTGGGTGTCTTGAGTCCTGTAAATCAAAAGAGTTCACCTCGGACTCGTGAAACGGGAGGGTACCTCAAGGCCTTTAGAAATTGAGGATTGTAATCTCGACATTGGTATAATAAAAATATGTATGAGGTGGTTTGCCTTGGTACAGGACTGGATGTAGGGTAACTCCAAACCAGTATAAAATTTGGTGTGTTCTTTCCTTTTACTGCTTTTTATTTACTTTATGCATCTGTGTTTGATTCTGTGATTGTTCTGTGATTAAGTTCTGCATTTGTTTGTGTCATTATTTTAAATTAGTCCGTATAAGTCTTAGAATCCACTAAACACTACTCACGCCCTCTCTAGTGTTAAATTAGCCTTAAGATCCTTAATCCGCACTCATTTTTAAATAGCAGTCGCATGGCAACTAATAAAGGGATCTTCTTCTTCTTTCCTAGGCTAAACTCTGCTATTTGGTTTATTGATTCCAAAGGATTGTAACTGAAACTATAGTATAAAAGGAATAAAAGGATTAATTCTATGTGGATGTAGGCTGGAGATAGCCAAACCACTATAAACCTTGTGTTCTTTCTTGCTTTCTTGCTTTCTTTCAATTTAATTTTGTTGTTTCTACATTTTTATTCTCTACTTCAACTGGATCTGAGGTCTATGTTAAGATATTGAGAATTTGTATATAAACACCGGTGCCTTCACTACATCTGGGGTTTGTGACTAATTTTTGGCGCAAACACTTTGGTGCTTTCACTGAGAGGGACTAGCGCATGCTACATCTGATTTGGAGTTTAGATTTGGAAAGCTAAAGGATCGAATCTACTAGAGACCATGGTTAGGCAATCTGCTAGAAGGATATTGCCAGAAAGGAGCCATCAAGAGGGAAGTCGAGAGGCTTCCTCGGGAGCGAATTAGCCTCAATTTTCGCCACCAGAGATGATATGGAGAAGATGATGGGAGAAATGCAGGAAGAATTATTGAAAAGGCAGGAGGACACGATGCAGAACCTTCTCAAATAGTTTGGACATGCGGGAACAGTTGGAGCTGCTAAGCTGGAACAGAAGGACCCAACAGGAAATCGCATGGAGCAACTCAATAGGATGCAGCCCCCAATCAACACACAGTTACTAATTTGGATGGATCCAGACTCCGTGGAACACCACCACGCAATGATAGATTAATTCATGGAGGGATTCCAAGTGACACCACATAACATGATGCCGGCAGGAGCACAAGAGTTATCAGGCGAACTATGTGCGGAGGTTTAGAAAACAGAGATTTGGAAGGAGTAAATAGGAGTCCATTTACCCATGACGGCAGAATGGCTCGGAATCCACCAGAGTTCAAGCTACCTACTTTGGAGGTATACAATAGCAGGGCAGATCCTATTGATCATTTAATAAGGTACATGGGACACATGGAAGAGCTGGGGCCTTCGGAGAAAGTTATGGTCCGGTGTTCCCTCTGTATTTGACCGATATAACTACTTTGTGGTTCACACAGTTGGAAGATGGATCTATTAGGACATGGATAGAATTGGTGGATAGGTTTCTGAAGCAGTTTCGAGTTCATATCAAAAGGCCGAAAAATGTCATGACACTAATATCGGTGAAGCAGAGGATGGAAGAATCGCTCAGGGCTTACTTAACTCGGTTCAATATAGCGGTTGCTTCGATGGATCGGCTGGATCCATCGATGGTTTTAATGGCGGCAGTGTCAGGAATCAAGGATAATTCGTATTTCAAAGTATCACTGATACGGGATCAACCAATGGATCTCGGGGAATTCTTTCATGCGGCCGAAAGATTCCTTCGGCATGAAGACGCAATTTCAGATTTAAAACTAAAGGAAGTAAATGTGGTCAAGTATGGAGAACCATCCAGCGAAAGCTCGAGTAAGGATAAGGATAAAGGAAAGAGGAAGCCAGATAACAACTTTGGAAGGGCAAGGAAACGTTAGGGAGAGCCAAAATTCACAACTTACATAGGATTGAATGAAACATTGGAGCAGATATACATGGAAACCCAGGATTGCCTTCCTTATCGAAGGCAGGCAAGAAGAGAACCCTCGAAATGTGAGAGGGCATCAAAAACGCACTATCTCTTTCATAATCTAGGTGGGCGTGATACCAATAGCTGTAGGCATCTAAAGGATATAATTAAGGAGCATATAAGAAGTGGTCAGTTGCAACAATATGTAGGAACTCGGATTGCGATGGTGGAACAGAAGCGGCCATCATCTACCTCAAACGGAGATGGAACGAGGCTTAGGAATGATGGTCGGTTGGTTATTGACTAACAGGGATTATATGGAATGAGTACTAAGTCACTTACTCGTGTACGGGGACGGAGATAGCCCCTAGGCATGCTTTGAGATGATGACAAATCGCGACGCTCTAGTTTATGAAATCTTCTTTTTCTTTTTTGGTTGGATATTTTATTTTTTCTTGTTTAGATTGAGCTCCTGGTTTTGTTTGCTTTCTAGTTTGGATTTAGATTTGGATGCTTGTTTTCTGGTTTGGATATTGGTTTGGATTTCTGGTTTTTGGTTTTCTGATTTAATTTGGAATTGTATTTTTATCTAGCTTTTGGTAAATGGTCGTCGAGTATAAATTATGCCTAGCAAGGGGTAAGTCGCTTCATCCGAGCGTGGAGAATCAACTTATTTAGCTCGTCGAGTATGGACTATGCTCAGTAAGGGTCCAGATAGACCAGGATTCAGCGTAGGACTTAGGCCCTATATTGTCGGTTACTATTTCAGGTCGTCGAGTATGGACTATACTCGGCAAGGGTCCGGGGCGACCAGGATTCTTCTTAGGACTTAAGCCTTGACATTACTTAGCATTTAAGGACATTAAACCAAGAGCACTAAAGCATTGTTTAATACAGGTCGCCGAGTGTGGGTTGCACTTGGCAAGAACCCAAAAAGGTTATGGATTCGGATATCGGTTATGAACAGCTAAGGATTTGGATATCGACCCAAAGAGGTCTTGGATTGGATTATTGGTTATTCGATATGGATGGATTGGAATTTGGTTGTTGGAACAGTCGTGGATTGGGATAAGGATATGTCTATGACACTCGATAGGATGGCTTGGTACTATATTGGATTATGGATTGGATAGAATGGCTATGGACGGAATATGGACTTTGGATGTTAGATTTAAAGCTATTCAAAAACATGCCTTCCTATTGCAAGGCATGTTTTGGGGGATCAACTATTACCCTGCCTTTTAGTCAGGGTCGGGATACCAATAAATTGGTTGGAAAGGATGGATATCAGGACTAGAGATTGATTGGAAACAAGGCTACGTTCAATGCCGTAAAAATTGGGCCGAGCTCCAATCAAGGTAGGATCGATAGGGAATGATGAACAAGGGTAGGAGAGGTTACATTTCAAATTTCAGGTCAATCGAAGTTCGTATGCTCGAGACATGGATGGATCGATATTGATGAGAAATGGTTCTATGATTGATACCTTTGTATCGATCATAGTGGTAATTCATTTGGTTTGATCAGTCTTGGGATCGATGGCTTTTGTATCGATGCAATGTGCATCGATTTGGTTAGACAAGTCAAAAAGAAGGCGGCATGCCTCATATCGATCAGGGCAGAGATCAATATGAAGAATGGAGCAATAGTTTCAAGGGCTTAGATGGACATTTCGTATCGATCCCTTATAGATTGATACGAAGGACGTAATCAGGATCGATAGAATAGCATAGACTTGAATATGAATCAGATCGATACGAAGGATAAGGCAGCTGGATGGATACAAAGTCATATAACTTCAACTAGATATTCGGATTGATGCAAGACTGGAATAGAGCATGGACACGAAGCGACAATTGAAAGATTTTGGGAAGGCATTTCGTATCGATCAATCATAGATCGACATGAATTGATTGATGGATATGAACAAAGGCATAGGTGATCGATACAAAAGGCTCAGCAACCGATGGATTCGAAGTGGTCAACGAGCATGAAATATGGATCTACACGCGATTATTAAAATATTCAATAAGGAGCATGTAACATGGATTCCCAAAGCATTGGTAATAAGAATTATCAAATATGTTGTGTTATATATGGTATCATGTTTTGTTTATGTATTTAATACATTATGCAAATATCAAATGCAAATAGATTTCAATAAATGGTTGTTTGTGGTATTTTCATATATTTATGAACTGCAGAAATGTATATGGAAAAAACAAACTCCTTATAAAGGATTGTTCGGACTTAAATTTCGTAAGTGATATGGACCATAAGATGGAAAAAACATATTAAGAATTATTAAGATGGAAATGTTCCAAATAGAAGAGAATGTGGCTGATTCATTGATTTGAATAACGCTACAATAAACATTGTCTGTACCTATAAATGCACAAATTTATAACTGAGCCAAGTGTGATTCCAAATGTAAATAATCCTATAACATTGTTATAAGATAATAGTGTAACTATATTGTTCATATAGAATTTAAAGTTCACTAGATGTCAAGAGACATACTCTGAATTGTTCCATATGACAAAGGTGGTATATCAGCGTTGGAGAGACTTAATTGATAGAGTAAATGTTTAAAACACAATAGCATACTTATTCACTAAGGGGCTGACCCAATTGGTTTTGAGAAAACCAATTGAAGAAGTTGGAATAATAGTCCATAATTGACCCCAAGAGCAAATGGTGGATTGATAAAGTTAGGGATATGCCCCAGGGGCATTTATGTAATTTGTTACATATATCTAAAGGATAACCAATCTTGTTCGGAATCAAAGGTTTTTTCTTTATATTATATAAACTTGATATATTGTGCTTATATTAATTAATTAATTTAATTTAAGTATATTCAATAGAAAATCCAAAAATGGTATGTTTTGTGATAGTAGTTACAAAGTGTTGTGACCATTGGTAATTTATGACAACAAAAATCAATATATCATTTTAAATGTTCCAATTCAAGATGCATCGAGGTCGGATATTGATGTATCAACTAAGACTAGAGCACTTAACGCTCTCCAAATGTTAGACAGTGCATTACTCTTGGCTATTGGAGGCGCCTAGAGGTTACACACTTTATTGGATAACTATGGAACGACTCACTCGATAGTTTTCTGTTGGTTATTATAACTAAGGTCAAATAGAAAATATCTTTGTGGCTGATTTATATAGTTCTCTCGACTTGAGAATACTGTGGATCTTCAATATGAAAGCTCCACTTTGATTTGTTAGGAAATCAATTATATAGTTTCGATGATAACAACTATACAATGGAAATCGAGTATGCATATATACCTCTATTTATAGGTAATTGTTAAAGTAACATCACCAAAGACACAAGAACAAGACTCAAAAGAAGTATTAAGAGGTTATAAGTCGAAAGGATCAGAAGAGTAATGACACAAACACAAGGAAAGCAATATGCACAAGTTCAGACGTTTGGGTGCACTAGGCAGACGTCTGATTGAATCCTATGGTTCGCAAATCAGACAGAATCAGACGTCTGGTTAATGTACTCAGACGTTTGAAAAGCAAACATATACAAAAAATTTATTAGAGCCAGACGTCTGAAACATTTTCCAGACGTCTGATTTTGAACTCGGCTGTGAATATTCAAAGAACAACTGTCACAATTGAAAAGACACTTTCGCTCCTCTTCGCTGCAACTCTTCATCACCATCAGGAGCGACCATATAACACTTGTTAATGGATACGACCACTCAAGGAATCTCTCTACCGCTATAAATAGCATCAAGAATCAAAGAGAAGACTTCACCTCACTTACTTATGCTCTTTACTCTTATTCTCTGATTTATACTTGATCTCTAGTGATCGAATACCTATATTTTAATCTTCCATATATTCAAAACTCTTTAGTCAATACTTTCTAGATATATAGAATGGAAGCATTTGTACTTAATAGTTAATATCCGTGTTATAGAACACACAGTTGACAAGAACAAGCCTTTGTAACCAAGCCTATTCCTCCGGGCGAAGTGAGGGTGTTTGATAGTTGAATTCCGAAGAGGAGCTTCGGGACTGGATGTAGGACGGGAGGTCCGAACCAGTATAAAATCCCGTTGTGATTATTTCCATTTACTTTGCTATTATCATCTATGAAGTTTATATTAGATACATTATATAGTTAGTCACTTATACTTGCATATATATACACTACACGATCCACTCATATAGACTTTCATTTGGTATCAGAGAAAGGTTTGATCAAAGAACAGTAACACGTTTTTGAATCACTTTAATATGGCAAGCATTTTTCAAGAAGGACAATCCACAGCACGACCCGCACTTTTGAATGGATCTAAATATGCATATTGGCCAACACGTATGAGAATTTTTATGGAAGCTAATGGTCTAGAAATTTGGTCAGCCACACAAGATAAATATGAAGCACCTACTACTGCTATAAACACATGGGCCGATGCACAAAAGACCTTAGCATCAAACAATGCTAAAGCTATGAATGTTTTATTTTGCTCTCTAGACAAAATGAATTTTCACGTGTCACGTTATGCACTACTGCATTTGACATTTGGCGTACCTTACAAATTACACACGAAGGTACACCAAAGGTCAAACAAACTAAGATTTCAATTTTGCAAAACCAATTTTCGTCATTCAAAATGATGCAAAATGAAACTATTGTTGACATGTATTCTTGATTTCAATCTATCCAACATGATCTTATGGCATTAGGAGTTAAGTTTATTGATTTTGATTTAGTTTCTCGAATACTCAACTCTTTAACATCTAATTGGGAAAGGAAGGTATTCGCTATTGAAGAAGCTAATGATCTACCTACTCTCAAAGTTGAAGAGTTGATAGGAAAATTAATGTCCTATGAAGCTAATTTGCAGGCATGAAAAGAACTAAATTTGGAGAAGAAGAACATAGCATTCCCCGCAACAAAAAATGATGACTCTGATTTAGATAAAAAAGAGATAGTTTTCATTGCCAAGAACTATGATAGATTCAAGAATTTAGAAAGATGACCAAATTCCAAAACGAAGGGAAATCCAACACAACAATCCTGTCTCAAATCAAGTGCTATGAATGTGATCAAGACGGACATATGATGAAGGATTGCCCTAAACTCAATAATGACAAAAAGAATAACAAGTTTGAAAAATTCAAAAAGAAGAAGGCGTTCAAATAACATGGGATGACATGGATTCTTCATTATCTGAAAGTGATAGCGATAGTGACGGAGAACAAGCTAATGTGAATTTTATGGCACAAACTGATGAGGTATGTCCGAAACTTAGCTATGACGAATTATTAGAACTTAGCATGGAATTAGATGATAAATTTCGACAAATCAAAAAATTGAATAAAGAATATATAGTTAAAATAAATAGATTGGAACTTGAAGTAGGAATGTTAAAAGATGAAAAAATTATCTTAGAAGAAGAACTTGAATTATTTCAAGAAAAAATCAAAAATAATTTGATAGAAAGTGAGGCTATTACTATTGATTTTGAAAACACTAAAATAGTGAAGGATAATTTGTTAAAAGAAAATGTTGAGTTAAAAAATAATATTGAAATATTGAAAATTGAAAATATAGAATTAAAAGAAAAATTAGATAAAATTACAAATAATGTGTCAAAATTTAATAAAGGAAACAAGATTTGAAAAATCTTATCAAAACTTCAAAATCATCAGGAAATAGAAATGGAATAGGATTTAAAAATTCTTCTAAACATAAAGGAAATGATGCTAAAAATATTAGTTAAATAAAAATTAAAAGTTTACCTAAGTCTAAAATGAATACCAAAAACATGAAAATTTGGATTCCTAAGACACATAATAATTTGATTAGACAAAAGTATATTAATAATTTCTTAGAGAATGTAGTCTATAATAAAAAATATATTTATAAAGGTACCAAACCATCTTGGGTATGGCTACCTTCTTCTAACAATTAGGACCCTAACAAAATATATCGGTACCAATTAAAACATCTTTTATTTTGCAGGTACCCAAAATAAAAAATAAGGAGAAATGGATAGTAGATAGCGGATGCTCCAAGCATATGACCGGAAATTCAAAAATGTTATCAAATATAACATACATCGATGGTGGAATTGGGAGATAATTCAAAACAATATGTCATGGGCATTGGAGGAGTCACCAACTCTGGTATATCTAACTCTCCTATTATTACAAATATTTTATTAGTAGAAAATCTAAAACACAACCTACTAAGTATTAGTCAATTATGCGATAAAGGATTTTAAATAAATTTTGAAAAAGGTAGATGTAATATTTTAGATAATAACAAACGACTTATTTTTGAAGGTGTTAGAAACAAAAATATTTTTGTATTAAACATGAATGTAAATAAAAATAAAAATTTATGTTTAATTGCCAAACATAATGATCCATGGTTATGGCATAAACGATTTTGTCGTATCAATTTTAAGAATATTAATAAATTGGAAAAATGTGAACTAGTTTGAGGTTTACCTAAAATAAATTACAAAGTAGAAAAATTATGCGACGGTTGTCAAATTGGAAAACTAAAGAAAATACCTTTTAAATCTAAAAATAATATTTCTACAAAACAACCATTAGAATTATTACATTTAGATTTATTTGGTCCAACGCAAATGCGATCTATAAATAACAACAAATATGTTTTTGTAATAGTTGATGATTTTTCAAGATATACATGGACTTTGTTTTTAAAACATAAAAGCGATACTTTTGGTATGTTTTAGATATTTTCTAAAAGAATTAAAACACAAATGGACATAAAAATTAAAAACATTCGAAGTGACCACGGAGGAGAATTCGAAAACGATCTTTTTACTAATTTTTGTAATAAGAAAGGAATAACTCATAATTTCTCTTTTCCTAGCAGACCTCAACAGAATGGCGTTATGGAAAGAAAAAATTGTACATTACAAGAATGTGCACGAACATTACTAAATAGTAGTGGTCTACCGAAACACTTTTGGGCAGAAGCTATTGCTACAGCTTGTTATGTATTAAATCGAGTAACCATACGTCCTGTGACTAAACAAACTTGTTTTGAAATATTTTTTGGTAAAATAACAAAACTATCATACTTTAAAACTTTTGGTTCAAAATGTTTTATATTAAATACAAAAGACAACTTAGGAAAATTTGACCCAAAGGCTGTTGAAGGTATCTTTGTCGGATATTCGGATCGTAGCAAAGCATATAGAATTTTAATAAACGAAATAATACTATTGAGGAAAGTTTACATGTTTCGTTCGACGAAAATCTTTTTAACCGTCATACTAATGATGAAGAAGAAATTATTCCACTAATAAATTCTATTACTAATGAAACAAATGTGCAAAATAACACTTTGATATCATCTCCTAGAATTCTTATGAATCATCCAAAAGATAATATCATTGGAGATCTTAATTCTAGAGTAACTAGAAATCAACTCAATCAAATAAGCCATATAACATTTGTGTCAAATTTGAAACAAAATATTATTAAGAAGCTTCAAATGATAATTTTTTGGATAATAGCTATGCAGTAAGAATTAAATCAATTTGACGTAATAATTTTTAGGAATTAGTACCAAGACCTGAAGACCAATCGGTTATAGGAACAAAATGGGTATTTAAAAACAAAGCAGACGAGAATGGAAATATTGTTAGAAATAAAGCACGTTTAGTTGCTCAAGGCTATAATCAAGAAGAAGGTATCGATTACGATGAAACCTTTGTTCTAGTAGCAAGATTAGAGGCCATTCGTACACTACTCGCCTTTGCAACTCATCACAATTTTAAACTATTTCAAATGGATGTCAAAAGTGCCTTTTTAAATGGTTTTATTAAAGAAAATGTATACGTAGAACAACCCCCATTATTTTTTCATGAAAAATATCCTGATCATGTTTTTAAATTACAAAAAGCATTATATGGGTTAAAACAAGCTCCACGAGCATGGTACGAACGTCTTAAAAATCATTTGATTACAACTCATTTTCAAATAGGCAAAATAGATACAACTTTATTTATTAAAAAATATAATAATGATATTTTAGTTGTACAAATTTATGTTGACGATATCATTTTTGGTTCAACCAATGAAAATTTATGTAATCAATTTTCAAATATTATGAAAAAAGAATTTGAGATGTCACATATGGAAGAATTAAATTTCTTCTTAGGTTTACAAATAAAACAACTTAAAAATGGAATTTTCATCAAAAAAATATTGTAATGATCTATTACGTCGCTTTGAAATGGATAAAACTTCGAGCAAACCAACACCAATGAGTACCACTATTCACTTAGAGAAGGATGATAAGGGAAAAGATTTCGATGAAAAATTATATCGTAGCATGATTGGTTCTTTACTTTATTTAACGGCTAGTCGATATTATGATGAGTATATGTCTTTGTGCTCGATTTCAAGTAAAACCAAAAGAATCTCATCTAAGAGCTGTTAAGCGTATTTTACGTTATCTATCTAGTACTAGAGATTATGGTTTGTTCTACCCTAAAGGATCATCGTTTGAACTAGTTTCATACAGCGACGCGGATTTCGGTGGATATAGAACAGATCGTAAGAGTACTAGTGGAACTTGCCACTTCATTGGACAATCATTAGTTTCATGGTTTAGCAAAAAACAAAATTGTGTTTCTTTATCTACTTGCGAAGCCAAATATATCTCCACAGCTCTATCATGTGCACAAGTGATATACATGCAACAAACATTTAAGGATTTCGGCCAAATTATTAACAAATCACCAATATATTGTGATAACACAAGTGCTATAAATTTATCAAAGAACCCTGTTAATCACTCACAAACTAAGCATATAGATATACGACATCATTTTTTATAAGACAATGTTGAAAAAGGAACTATTTCATTAGAATACGTAAATATCGAAAATCAAGCAGCAGACATCTTTACAAAACCACTAAATGAACAAACTTTTATTAAACTCCGACGAAATTTAGGTATTTGCTCACTTCAAGATCTTATTTCTTAAAAATAATCAATGTTTCACTTTAAGGCTATGATTAGTCATTTATTTTACTACCACAAATTATACTTAATAATTTCTGAACCTTTAATTTAGTTTGTTTATAAATAATTTTTTCAACTTATATATAAAGAGTTATACAAAACTGTATACACACAATTCATATCTTCCTTAAAGAAACAAAATATAGCCATGTTTTCTGAGGACTCTTATATATCCATCTCCATCTCAACACCTACGATGGATAGCTCGGCTGACACGCCACATCGGCTTCCTACACCTACACCGAAGCAGGAACCAACGTATAGATGGTCCTCATATCTTACGGGTTTTACTCTCGATAACAAGAAGACCAAAAGATCTAAGTTTATCTCTCCTAACCCAAAGGAGAAAATTGATGAAATTCATCATTATTAGAAACAACATATAGACCTACAACGAGAACTATATTTTGAACAAAAAGGTACAGCGCGATAGCCAAGCCTTTTGGAGCAAGTAGTGATGAAGTTTTGTTGGTCACGGAAGAAAGATGTCCATGAACCGCTACCAAAACCTTGTAGTTCTTTGGATCCCTCGTCTTTGTGTCGTACTCCTTCGGACCCTTCACCAAGACGATATTCTGGCTCCCCGAGAACCCACGAAAGTGGAAATATATGGTCCCCGCTTAAACCTTGGAGGGATAACGAGTCATGAGATCGTAAAACTCCATCGCCTTCTAAATAAATTATATTTGTTATTGTATGTATCTATGTTTATTTGTTATTTCACAACAATAATATTATTTTTGATTTGTTATAAAAATTCGAGAAATAAGCAAAACCATCAAGTTTTAGGCTATTTTTAGACAAACTGCTTTTTTCAAACGTCTGGCTATGGACTTCAGACGTCTGACATAATGATATACGTCTAAATTTTAAGCACCGTGCATATGTCAGACGTCTGATATACCTCCCAAACGTCTGAAAATTTGCTCTATCTCCTCAAAATATAAATCAGAGAATTTTAGACGTTAGATACTCAATCCGGATGTCTGACTTAGTTCTCTACCACAAAGTTTTTCAAAAATAACCTAATCCAGACGTCTGACTTTTATACCCAGACGTTTGATTAAACTCTCTGCCTATCCAATTTACAAATTCGATCCACCCAGACGTCAAACCCAAAACCAGATGTCTAAATTTATCTGCCTTACTTAATTTAGGGCAAACCTGACGTCTGATTTCCAATCCAGACGTCTGGAATTCAATCGACCCTTTAAATTCGCCCAGATAACATCATTTTTTTCTTTTATCTCAAAATTGTTAAAACCTCTGATCCCTTCAGAGACGATTATATCTCAAAAACATCATCTTTAAGCAAATCAAATCATAATGCGTCCTCGAACTAAGAATCCCAAGATTTCTAAACGAAAACAAGACCAACCGACCTCATCGTCAAATCCTCAAGTATGCTCAGACGATCGGATCGAAAGGTGGATGAATAGAGCGCCACATTCCATCAAAAGATATGAAGATATCCAAAAGAAAAAACTCCACATGGGTCCATTCATAATCTGTAGGATCGATTTCACCCTAGAGGGGGGTGAATAGGGTGATAGTATTAATTATAAAAATTAATTATGGAAGCTTATAAAATAATTTCAACACAGATCACAGAATAATAGCAGCACAGAAAAATAGCAGAATAATAAAATGCAGCAATAGGACGACACAGAATTTACCCAGCTTCGGCAAAACCCAGCCTACGTGCTGCCCCCAAGGTTTCTACTAGAAATTAAGTAGTCACACGCTTACACACATAAACTCGCGACACCCGCTACTGACCAACCTAACTCTACGCTCAAAACCCTGCCACAACTCAGCCACTGAGTTGCGAATTCTCAAACTACGCCACGTAGCTTGTCCCCTAGTCACACGACTAGAAATTACAGCGGTTTAAAAAGAAATTACAAATTAAAATAAAATAACCCTAATTAAAAAATTAAACTCCCTTATTAAAAAAGGAGAAAAGCCGACCCCTTTTATTCTTTTATAATTTTGCAGCCCGTTCCTTTTGAGATAATGGCGGCTTGATTAATTTTCGTTCGTTCCTCTTTGAAAATTTAGGGATTTTGAATTACAATCGAAGTTGCGCCTTCGTTGATTGATCGATAGGGATTTGGCGTTTGTTCTTGTTCGAGTTCCACTCGGCTGCTTCGATGTTGATCAAGTTCGATTGATGACTGGTTTGTGATTTTTGCCTTTTGCTTTGTCTGATTTGCTTTGGTTTTAACTCGATCGATGAACTTTGAATGCCGACGATGTTATCCTTTTATAGGAGTCAAATACCTAAATTTTTGTCGTATATTTTTTATTTGAATTCATCAAAACTTTTGCTCTGCCGCTTAATAATGCTTGAACTTTTGAGATTTCACTGACTTGTTCAATTTGAATATATTTCCCTTACTTCACTATCACAGTTTTAGCTTGAAACCGTTTGATCGTTCCTTGATCGTTACGGCAGCGACTTTCCTATTTTATTTGGATTTGTTTTTCCATTTTTACACATACTTGATTTATGACTTGGTCAACTTCGATTTTGATTTGTGAATTCAACTCCATGAGTCTCAACTTCATTGCATTGATATTATACTGCAGTAATGAACTATGCCTTATCTAATTATTTGGTGATTCTTGACTTTACTCTTTGATTTATTAAAATTTCTTCTCTGTGTCTTCATCACTATTTTGGTCTGAAAACACCTACCGCCTCACTTTTTTGGTTCGAAACATCGGTCATTATGTCTTTGACCTGCAGCTTGAACTTATTATATATTGGCACGAATGTACTTGACTTGCTCATTGAACTTTTGTATCACTTTGTTAATGATGCTTTGATGCACTTGTGTTGTTTGTTGTACATATGAACTTGGTGCATTGCTTCGATTTGTATTATTGAACACTTGTGTTTCACTGTGCACAGTGCATATCACTTGTATCTTCATCACTACACTGTTTATTTGCATACTTGCCACTGATCATATGTTGAAGTCGTCTATGTGCTCAAGTTTGACCATTGTTCTTATAGAGCTTGCTGCCTGGTCTGATTCATCTTGTATTGTCGAGTCTTTGAGTTTCAGACCATATATGTGTGTTCATGAATGTGTGCATCGATGTACATGCATTTGCCTCTGTTTATTTGATAGTGTACTGACTGAAGCTTAAGTTGCATATATGCTGGTTATACCCTGTTATTTTCTCTGTTTGGTATCGTCTTGATATTGTTTGTGATTGTTTCCACTTTCACTGGCTAATTTGAGTACTTCATACTTGGTCGTACTGATCATTCATGTATATGTCTGGTGTATGTGCATTTGTGGCTTCAGTCTTGAACACTGCATAGATGTACTTCACTATCACTTTCTCTTTTCTTGGAGTTGCATCTCTGGTCAAGCTTTGTACTGGTACACTTCATTTGAGTTCATTTCTTGTTAATGTTTCAAGTTGCCACCTCTGATCTTATTGGCACTGCTTATACTAGTTGTAATTGATTTGCACTGCACTGTCCTCTATAGCATATCTGGATGTCTTCATTTAGCCTTCTTGTGATGTTGCTCTACTTTGTATTAGCATTGCTTTGTCTTGACTTCATTGGTGTCACTGGTGTACTTGAGTCAGTGGTTTGCTTCATTATGGCCTGGTCTGGATTTGTTTCATTTGATGAAAAGGCTTTGCCTTTGCTGGTTCACCTTGTAGTCTCTGTTGTAGTTTCCATTGTACTGATATTCATGTCTGCACTCTTTCATTTGATAGTTTCTTGTACCTATATCAATCCATATCATTGCTTTGATATTGCAGTCTGGTCTTAGTGCAGTTGTTATGCCTTTGTGCATTTCACTGTGTTCATTTGAGTTGGGCACTGTTTTGGTTTTCCTGTTCGCATGCTTGACGTCGTAGCCTGTACAACTGCCTATGTTGAATCCAGCTAATAGCTCGGGTTTGACCTTGTGCGCGTGTTGTGATTTTATTTGTATTGCATTTGAGTTGAACCCGGCTTTTCATTTGGGTTTGACATGTGCTCACATGTCCCTGTAAATCAATCAAGTGTATATTTCGGTGTGCACGGCCTTGTGGCATATACAGTAATACATTGTGTATGTCACAAGCTGTTCATGTATGATGATTCAAAGTTAAATGATGACGAACAACCCAAATAACTAAGCTAAATATTATTTTCTAAATTCACATTTTATTTTATACTCCAAAAATATTTCCTTTTCAATTTTACTACGTCAAAATTTATTTTTGCAGATTGTTCAGATGCTGGATTCAAGTTGAAGTGAAGTTGAAGATTAAATACGAGTTGAGTGAATGAGTGACATGTAGTGAGGTCAGATGTAAAAGTGAATTTGTGATGTAATTGAATTTGTATTGTAATCAAAGTTGTATATGTATAGTGAGAGCTTGAATTTGTACTATTCAAAATTGTAACAAATATTTGTTTGAATAAAAATTCTGTTTGGATTCAAATTCTATATTATTTATTTTTATTCAGCAAATATTTATTTAATCTATGAAAAATAAAATAGTACATTAACAAATATATTTACACGAATATATATATGTTTATTATCATCAAACAAAAATCATATAATAGCATATTAAACATAATCTCCTTAAATTTTCAATGTATGATTTGGATGAACTATGTGAAAATGCCAAGTTGGAAACCTTAATTTCATTCACTTCTAATGTAACGACCCGCCTTTTTGGACAGTTTAAATCGACGATCAAATACACATGCCAATTCTAAACCATTCAAAAGGGCAGATAGTTATTGGGGTAAATAAAAAAAGAAAAGAAAGAGAAATAAAGGAAATGAAACAACACAGAATCTCGCAGCGGAACGATAAAATATAATAGTCAAATAAACAGTTCATGAAGCTGTTTACTATACCTTGACAATTATCTATACAACATTTATCGGAGTTATACATATACAACAGAACAAATAAAATAATTTAGCAGATAGCATGATGCAAGGGTAATAATAGTAATAGTACACCAAATCTTCGTCTTCATCCTCCAGAATAGATCTTCAAAATCTGAAAAACTCAGGACTGACCCGAGCGTAATGAAAAGACAAAACACTCGAGTCAGGACAAAAATATCCTTATGAAAGTTAAATTAATTCGTAAATAAATATGAGTGTAACAGCGTCAGAAATGTTTACGGGGTTTGACATCTCATATCCAGTGACAACGTGCGTGCAATAACTCAAGAGATGTTACAGGATTTTCCATCTCTTAAGGATCCGTTAAAATATCTACTATGTAGTAATGTACGCTAAGTAGATAATGCCATCAGTAATATAAAGTATCAAAATAGCGTTAAGGCGTTACCATAATCCCCCTTAACACACTTTTATAATGCCATAGTCTATACAGCACCGTAAGCCCCACCGTAAACTGGTGGTTATCAGAGGGTACCCCACAGGTATAACACAAAGCATAATGTAGTGGTCGCGAATAGGATAATCAGTATGACAAGGTACATGAGGCGATACCAACTAGGATACTAGTAGTTGCGTGATCCGGACTGATGTTGGGCATAGCCAGCAGCCACCCCAACACCGCGAAACAACACTCCCAAATCAAGGGGTGCACCCAAATCGCATCACAAATGTAATAGAAATGGTATCGAAGAAGTGTGTCCGCTAGAGGTGGCGAACCTCAATGGCCCGGCGCGGCTCCTGTTTTAGTCATGTCAGGGGTCATCCAATATCGTTCTCTTTCTTCAGTCAACGCGTTCACCAAACCATCCACTTCATTCTGGATCAACACTCCGCGTATAATAGTTATTAAAGTGGTTTTCGGTATCGACAGAGAGTATGTCCATATCCGATCCCAGTCTCTTTAACAACTACGTATTATTACACCATTGGCTCTTTTACATTTCAAATCGATTCATAATTGATATCAAAATATCATGTTCGCTTCAAAATCAAATCCATTTCAAATATCAACGTATCTTTTCAAATAGAAGATTTCGTTTCAAAAATCGTTTTTCGCATCAATATCTCATTTCGGTTTCAAAATCATTTCGAATTTCAATTTAGGTTGCAACTTCATTTAACTCAATTCGTATTTAAATTCAAGGTTTAAATATAAACATTTCACCTTATTGACCAGCTTAGAATTTTAGAAAAAATAGTTTTAAGTAGTTTAAAAGTAGTTTTAAATAATCAGAATAGTTAAAATACTTTAAAATCTTAAAATGGATTTGAAATAGATAAATTTAGTTTAAATAATTTAAATTGGGTTAAGTAGATTTAAAATAGATTAAAATAGTTTAAGTATTCAAAATGGTTTATATAACCGAGTAATTTGGAAAACAAAATAAAATAGCTTCAAAATCAATCCATTGCAATTATAACTTCCCAATTCAAATCAATTCCAATTTCCATTCTACCGATTCAATTTCGATTTCAATTCAATCAACGTCAATTTTTACTTCAAATTAATTCGATTTTTCATTCACCTTTAATTTATTCAATTTCAATTTATATCGATTTGGAGCTTGATTTCTCAAAATATCAATTTATAACACTTAACAAAAATTTCCAACAATATTCAAGTTTAAATCCAAATTCCAAATATGATTCAATTCCAAACTCGATTTCAAAATGTCATTTTTATATCACTTTTACTTGGTAATATTCAAAGCTCGAATTAAGGTTAAATCTTTAAACAAATCAATTTTCGAAATTCAATTAAATCCCAATTTTTAAATTTCAAAGTCTCGAATCATATTACTTAACAATTTCTTTTAACCAAGATTTATTTCAACATTCCAAAACTCAATTTTTCAATAAATTCGATTTTTATAAATTGATTTCTATTTATAACCTTTAAATCAAAGCCTTTAAATAAATTTCAAATCGACGATTTTTAAAATTATTAATTTAGCCAATTCGGTGTCCGTATATAATTTTCTATCCTATGGCCAAGTAATTATTTATTTCAATTAAATGTCAGGGATGAATATATATCACTTAAATCAATCATAGTGTCATATGTATGCATAACAGGTTATATATAAGCAATAAACATCCAAACATTTAAATATCAACCAATAGCATCCCTCGAAATAAAACATCCAATAGACAATACAATTCATAGCAATTTCATAGTTATCAATGTCAGGTAATTTTATCGCAATTCAATTTCAATTTCAATTTTAACGGTCAATTTAATTTTCAACGGTTAATTCAAATGACAATTAAATTTATCAAACAACAACAAATAAAATTCATAACACTTCATAATGTCAAATTTAACTAGCATAAAGTTATTCAGTACGTTGTGAGCGTTATAAAACACTCACCTTTATTTCAATGTAGTTCCAGCGCTTTATTTCGAATAAAACTAAACGAGCGTTTAATATTACCCAAAATTTTCACTATCTCCAAATGATTCCAATCCAGCTCAATTGCGTAGTGCTCGTCGATACGATTCCAACGCAAAAAGTTTCGTGTGTTTTCGACCTCGTATGAAAAAGATATGACATTTTAAAGTTCGTCCACTTTTAATATAATCAAGTTTACAATTTTTTTTTTTACCTAAATTCGATCTGGGCCCTTGATTTCCACTTGCACACATCAGGCCGCACATCTTTGCTTCTCCATCTTCCTCCTTTACGTGAAAATCACGTTCCTAGAACCCATAGCCGCCACATTAGGGTCAAAATTTACGACCACCACGCTCGACGAGAACACGATCAGAGACTTCCATTCAAACGCTCACCTCGAGAGCTATCCACGGCCATGACAAGGGCAAGCTCGGTCATCATTTGCCCTCGAATTTCATGCGTGACCTGATGGTAAACGGCAGCCACTACCTCTCTCCACGTCGCACCATTCTCCATCTCGACCGTTGGATATGTAGATCACTTCGTCCTCTACACTTTTGCTTTAGAACTCGAAGGCTAATTCTTTGCGGATTGAGAGATCGGAGGGGATGAAGACGGGAAGTTTCTGGCCATTAATATGAAGCCGGCGGCCTGAATCTCAAAACCCTAGGGTTTAATTTATTTTGCAAAATGAAATATAGAGGGGCTTTTATAGAAAAACGACGAACACTATTCATCCGAAATTTTTCCGAACTCCAAACGAAGCGTGCCGGTTGGCGTTTCTAAGGTTTACCCCGCGTTCCGAACATAATGGAACATGTTTCGGAGGCTAATTGGATCATCTGTGCGAGTTACGAAAAGAAACGATCAAATTTAAATTAAACCGATTAAACGAATTTCTATACGTTTTGGCTCGCCCCGGACAAACGGTAAATCCGATTGACATGAAATTTGAAATCTTACAATAATATCACATTATGGATCCGATGAAACTGGTTTCGTCAAAATCCGAGGACCGTTTGAAAAATGACTATTTTAACTCGCCAAATTAATATTAAAATAACTTCAACGCGTTTCGAGCTGCCACGGTCAAACGACAACTCCGATTGCTTCGAAAATTGAAATCCGAAAATGACTAACTATTACGGATCCAATGGAACTAGTTTCGTTCAATTCTGAGACTGTTCAAAATTTGGCTATTTTTCAGTCGATAATTAAATATTAAAATATTCAATTTTCACAAATAAATTTTAAATTCAGTTTTAAAAGTTCTATAACATCACTATAACTCCAATATGATAAAATAAAATTTTGCAAATCATTTTTAATCATATTAACCCCGTTTATTCAATTATCCAATAAATTCCAATTTTAAAATCTTATTAACTCTATTTTAATCCCAATATAACTTACATTCACTTTGGAAACCAATTTGAATCATATTAAATCAAATTTCATTTATTCACTCTATTTTCATATATTAAATTTCAACATCAAATCAATCATATCAAATTCGGAATTTAATTATTCAACATTTGTGATATTAAATTTAAACAAATTTGATTATTCTTAAATCACTATCTTTTGAAATATTCAAAACGAACTTATAAAATTTAACAAACACAAATTATAGAACAACCATTTTCATTAAAAAGTTATTCGATTCCCGTTATTCAATTATTCAATAAATTTCAAATATTAAATTTAAACAATTTAATTGTTCAATATTTGACGGATTTCAATATTGGATTTTTTTTAATTTTTTTTTATAATCAGTCGATTTACTATATTGCATCAAATCAATTCCACATTATTATTTAACTACAGCTAGAGATAATGCACTCAACTAATATATAAACTTTCATTTCAATTGTAATTGGTTCACACATTCAATTTGACTAACTAAATGAATAGGTAACTTAAATAATTATCACCGTTACTTTTAATTACTTATAAGTTTATTATTTATAAACAAGTGTCACAATTACCTATTCAATAAAAATTCATTCAATTACCTTTGACTACATATTATTTCAATTGATCAGGGATTTCATTCAATTCATAAATAATTAACTTAGATAAAATTTGTTGCATTTCATTCTAGTTATTATTATTCCAAACGAATTAGAATTTTTTTTCCTACACTAAATCACGAAATCTTATTAAACTAGCTATTTTACTTATCGAAAATTTACGGGTCGTTACACTCTCCCCCACTCAAAACTTTTCGTCCCCGAAAAGAAAAAAAAAGAAGAGAAAAGGTACTGAGTAAAGAATTCAACATTTGACATATTTTATTCAAAATCATCCACTTATAAAACAATGAAATTCCATTTATAAAGTCATAGCTACGCTTCCACTAAGTTACTCCAAACGGCTTCCTAACTTTAAAAGTTAGTAATCAAAACAAGTTATAAAAAATTTTAAAACTTGAAAACTTTTCTAACACCCGGATTTTACGGAAAATTTTGGCAGAGTCTCCTTTGCGCGGCTCGATCGGAAAAAAAATATAACAGTATATATATCACAAATATACATCTCATCAAGTGATGAGGCATCCCGCAGGGAAAAAGTGTAAAAATACGATATGTAATCCGATATATGTACCTTATATATTGTTAGCGAGCATATACGGCTAATATAGCGCGAAAGCGAGCTCCAAATGCGAAGCAAGCGCAATTCGCACCTACTAAACACTCAATAACTAAGTTAGAGCCATGCATATAAAGATAGATCGATATACTTAGCCTACACAACATATATATAACATATTTAGCTTCAAAACTGAGATTCCAATTCCAGGAAAGAAAACAAATCTTAGTTTTAGGACACCTAAACATTAAAATTCGGCAACAGAATCTAAACAAAAGTTGTTGCATTCATTTCAGGATTTTCGAAATGTCCAAAATCATCGAATTCGGACAATACGTTCAAAAATTATGGCCGTTTTACTTAGAGGATACGCCTCAGCCTGGGCAATGAATTGCGCAGGTCAGCGACGTTCACCCGCGTTTTCGACCTTCTAAATGACATCAAAACACAAAACACTTAAAATAAAAGTTTTAGCTTATGTTCTTATCTTTCCAGAAAGTGCAAGATCATCAAAATCCGAAAAACCAGTCAAAAGATATGGCCAAAATACTAAGGGTATATACTACTGATTTTCCTTATTTTTACACAGGACAGCGAGTAATATTCAAGTTTTTAACCTAGTAGACGAAGGAATTTTCTCAAGTTATGTAAACAAAAGTTCTATAGTTTCTAAGATTTTTGAAAAGTCTAAAATCGTCGAATTCCGTTCATCCATTTAAAAGTTATGGTTGTTTTCGTTTCAGCATATATTGGACAATTTTGGATTTTTCCAAAATTTGCTTTTATTATTTCAAAGTGCAAACCATCAAAACTTCAAATTTTCTAAAGAACAATCATAAACACAAAGTCATTTATTTTCTTATTCATCCATGCAATAGGTTTACATTCAATTTGTTTCCGATTTATTCAAGTTTGTTTCATTCACATTTTAAATTCAAGTCAATTTGCTTCAATTTAAATTGAATTCAATTATATTTAATTTCACTTTGCTTCAAATTTGAATTTAATTATTTTAAAATTTTATTCCGTTTATTCAATTCCATTAACACTAATGAATTCTACTTAATCAATTTTCATCCATCTAACAACCAATGCATATCAAACATTAACATCCATCCAAAATCTACACTAAATCAATTATACATTTCCAAGTCAATTTTTTCATACACTTCCAAGTTTATTGACAATTAGTTATATTCAAATTTAATTTAGTTTCCATTTACCAATTTTATATTTCATTAATTTTAAATTTAATTCATTCACTTATATATATCATTCATTTTACAGCTTAAATTTCTTTTATATTTACAACTATCAATAGATCTTCACATTTTATTATTCACTCTCACACTGGTATATTATTTCTCTACTTATCCTTATTAGCCTTTTAAACCTTTTAAGTATTTGGTAAGTTATAGTTATGCAAATAGAATGTAGTTAAACAACATACAACTTCTTTTCATTTAAAGTTGAATTTTCAATTAATTAATTCTTAAGTCATTACTTAAATTTCACTATAAATTTAATTTCACATTTACATTTACATATAGTATTTCCATTTTATATTAACATAATTGTGAATCACCCTTAAATGTTAATTTAAATTCCAATTGTTTACTAACAATTTTTTTATTTATATTTGCAAACCATTAATTAAATGCATATTTCATTATTCAAACCTACACTTGTATATTATCCAATTAACAATTCATATAAAAATTTTGAACTTCTTAAATATTTTGGTAAGTTATATATATGCTGTAGAATGAAATTTAATACTGTGCGAGTTTTACAGTTTCAATTTTATTTTAAGTTCATAATTTCCTAATTGTAAGGATTTCTACTTCAATTGATATTTTCACTTAGCTCTTAGGTTCATTTCTCATTTCACAATTCAGTAGTTCCTTGATGATTCAAGTCTAAATTCATTTCAATCATTTTAAAAAAATCATTAATTATTAAAGGACTTAAGATTTCCAATCCCAGTTTCATTTCAAATCAAGTTTTGAAATAATATATACTTATATAATTTATATATCAAATCATACTATAGAGAATACAAAATAAGATAAAATTTGAATCAAAACAAGGTTTAGACCAGCTATTAAGTGGTCTCCCCCATTCGGACTCTCGAAAATAAACGCCGATGATGCGTGCACTCATCACCAAAATCATTTTCTAGCGTCAAGAGAAGGGAATATAACACTTATCATCAAAAAAAATCCTCCGAAAACAATTTCAACTCAATTATACTATCATATAATACTCATATTATATTTTTTCCAAATTCTTGTAAGTCAATCTCAAACACCGGAATTTAAATTCCCAAATCCAAGTTAAAATTCATTTATATTCATTATCAATTGTGTTTACAAGATTTCATTTTCCTAAATCCATTGTTATTTAATCAATTGTTGTAAATATTGATTGATCAAACAATAACGATAATAATCTAATATTATCATATCCTAACAATCAATTCAATCAAAATGAATAAATATTCAAATAATTCTTTTATATAAAATATATTCCAAAACGATATTGTGTTGATTTGTCCTATTAGAGTGTTTAGAAATTCCTATCGACGCCTTGGTGTCCTAAGTATCGACCAGAATTCATAAATACTCAACGGAACAAAGTTAACACAATATAAAACCATTTTATATCAAATAAAAAGTACGCTCTCTCATCTACACTCAACTCATTCATATAGTTTACCTCTATTTCAATGAGTTATTCCCCACTAGAGCCAAGGTTTATCGCTAAACCAAAGCTCTGATACCAACTGTAACGACCCGCCTTTTTGGACAGTTTAAACCGACGATCAAATACACATGCCGATTCTAAACCATTCAAAAGGGCATATGGTTATTGGGGTAAATAAGAAAAGAAAAGAAAGAGAAATAAAGGAAATGAAACAACACAGAATCTCGCAGCGGAACGATAAAATATAATAGTCAAATAAACAGTTCATGAAGCTGTTTACTATACCTTGACAATTATCTATACAACATTTATCAGAGTTATACATATACAACAGAACAAATAAAATAATTTAGCAGATAGCATGATGCAAGGGTAATAATAGTAATAGTATATCAAATCTTCGTCTTCATCCTCCAGAATAGATCTTCAAAATCTGAAAAACTCAGGAATGACCCGAGCGTAATGAAAAGACAAAACACTCGAGTTAGGACTAAAATATCCTTATGAAATTTAAATCAATCGTAAATAAATATGAGTGTAATGGCGTCAGAAATGTTTACGGGGTTTGACATCTCATATCCAGTGTCAACGTGCGTGCAATAACTCAAGAGATGTTACGGGATTTTCCATCTCTTAAGGATCCGTTAAAATATCTACTATGTAGTAATGTACGCTAAGTAGATAATGCCTATCAGTAATATAAAGTATCAAAATAGCGTTAAGGCGTTACCATAATCCCCCTTAACACACTTTTATAATGCCATAGTCTATATAGCACCGTAAGCCCCACCGTAAACTAGTGGTTATCAGAGGGTACCCCATAGGTATAACACAAAGCATAACGTAGTGGTCGCGAATAGGATAATCAGTATGACAAGGTACATGAGGCGATACCAACTAGGATACTAGTAGTTGCGTGATCCGGACTGATGTTGGGCATAGCCAGCAGCCACCCCAACACCGCGAAACAACACTCCCAAATCAAGGGGTGCACCCAAATCGCATCACAAATGTAATAGAAATGGTATCGAAGAAGTGTGTCCGCTAGAGGTGGCGAACCTCAATGGCCCGGCGCGGCTCCTGTTTTAGTCATGTCAGGGGTCATCCAATATCGTTCTCTTTCTTCAGTCAACGCGTTCACCAAACCATCCACTTCATTCTGGATCAACACTCCGCGTATAATAGTTATTAAAGTGGTTTTCGGTATCGACAGAGAGTATGTCCATATCCGATCCCGGTCTCTTTAATAACTACGTATTATTACACCGCTGGCTCTTTTACATTTCAAATCAATTCATAATTGATATCAAAATATCATGTTCGCTTCAAAAATCAAATCCATTTCAAATATCATCATATCTTTTCAAATACAAGATTTCGTTTCAAAAATCGTTTTTCGCATCAATATCTCATTTCGGTTTCAAAATCATTTCGAATTTCAATTTAGGTTGCAACTTCATTTAACTCAATTCGTATTTAAATTCAAGGTTTAAATATAAACATTTCACCTTATTGACCAGCTTAGGATTTAAAAAAAATAGTTTTAAGTAGTTTAAAAGTAGTTTTAAATAATCAGAATAGTTAAAATGCTTTAAAATCTTAAAATGGATTTGAAATAGATAAATTTAGTTTAAATAATTTAAATTGGGTTAAGTTGATTTAAAATAGATTAAAATAGTTTAAGTATTCAAAATGGTTTATATAACCGAGTAATTTGGAAAACAAAATAAAACAGCTTCAAAATCAATCCATTGCAATTATAACTTCCCAATTCAAATCAATTCCAATTTCCATTCTACCGATTCAATTTCGATTTCAATTCAATCAACGTCAATTTTTACTTCGAATTAATTCGATTTTTCATTCACCTTTAATTTATTCAATTTCAATTTATATTGATTTGGAGCTTGATTTCTCAAAATATCAATTTATAACACTTAACAAAAATTTCCAACAATATTCAAGTTTAAATCCAAATTCCAAATATGATTCAATTCCAAACTCGATTTCAGAATGTCATTTTTATATCACTTTTACTTGGTAATATTCAAAGCTCGAATTAAGGTTAAATCTTTAAACAAATCAATTTTCGAAATTCAATTAAATCCCAATTTTTAAATTTCAAAGTCTCGAATCATATTACTTAACAATTTCTTTTAACCAAGATTTATTTCAACATTCCAAAACTCAATTTTTCAATAAATTCGATTTTTATAAATTGATTTCTATTTATAACCTTTAAATCAAAGCCTTTAAATAAATTTCAAATCGACGATTTTTAAAATTATTAATTTAGCCAATTCGGTGTCCGTATATAATTTTCTATCCTATGGCCAAGTAATTATTTATTTCATTTAAATGTCAGGGATGAATATATATCACTTAAATCAATCATAGTGTCATATGTATGCATAACAGGTTATATATAAGCAATAAACATCCAAACATTTAAATATCAACCAATAGCATCCATCGAAATAAAACATCCAATAGACAATACAATTCATAGCAATTTCATAGTTATCAATGTCAGGTAATTTTATCGCAATTCAATTTCAATTTCAATTTTAACGGTCAATTTAATTTTCAACGGTTAATTCAAATGACAATTAAATTTATCAAACAACGACAAATAAAATTCATAACACTTCATAATGTCAAATTTAACTAGCATAAAGTTATTCAGTACGTTGTGAGCGTTATAAAACACTCACCTTTATTTCAATGTAGTTCCAGCGCTTCGAATAAAATTAAACGAGCGTTTAATTTTATCCGAAATTTTCACTATCTCCAAATGATTCCAACCCAGCTCCATTGCGTAGTGCTCGTCGATACGATTCCAACGCAAAAAGTTTCGTGTGTTTTCGACCTCGTATGAAAAAGATATCAGATTTTAAAGTTCGTACACTTTTAATATAATCAAGTTTACAATTTTTTTTTTTTTACCTAAATTTGATCTGGGCCCTTGATTTCCACTTGCACACATCAGGCCACACGTCTTTGCTTCTCCATCTTCCTCCTTTACTCCACATTAGGGTTAAAATTTACGACCACCACGCTCGAAGAGAACACGATCAGAGACTTCCATTCAAACGCTCACCTCGAGAGCTATCCACGGCCATGACAAGGGCAAGCTCGGTCATCATTTGCCCTCGAATTTCGTGCGCGACCTGATGGTAAACGACAGCCACTACCTCTCTCCACGTCGCACCATTCTCCATCTCGACCGTTGGATATATAGATCTCTTCGTCCTCTACACTTTTGCTTTAGAACTCGAAGGCTAATTCTTTGCGGTTTGAGAGATCGGAGGGGATGAAGACGGGAAGTTTCTGGCCATTAATATGAAGCCGGCGGCCTGAAGCTCAAAACCCTAGGGTTTAATTTATTTTGCAAAATTGAAATATAGAGGGGCTTTTATAGAAAAACGACGAACACTATTCATCCGAAATTTTTCCGAACTCCAAACGAAGCGTGCCGATTGGTGTTTCTAAGGTTTACCCTGCGTTTCGAACACAATGGAACATGTTTCGGAGGCTAATTCGATCATCTGTGCGAGTTACGGAAAGAAACGATCAAATTAAAATTAAACCGATTAAACGAATTTCTATACGTTTTGGCTCGCCCCGGACAAACGGTAAATCCGATTGACATGAAATTTGAAATCTTACAATAATATCACATTACGGATCCGATGAAACTGGTTTCGTCGAAATCCGAGACCGTTTGAAAAATGACTATTTTAACTCGCCAAATTAATATTAAAACAATTTCAACGCGTTTCGAGCTGCCACGGTCAAAAGACAACTCCGATTGCTACGAAAATTGAAATCCGAAAATAACTAACTATTACGGATCCAATGGAACTAGTTTCGTCCAATTCTAAGACTGTTCAAAATTTGACTATTTTTCAGTCGATAATTAAATATTAAAATATTCAATTTTCACAAATAAATTTTAAATTCAGTTTTAAAAGTTCTATAACATCACTATAACTCCAATATGATAAAATAAAATTTTACAAATCTTTTTTAATCATATTAACCCCGTTTATTCAATTATCCAATAAATTCCAATTTTAAAATCTTATTAACTCTATTTTAATCCCAATATAACTTACATTCACTTTGGAAACCAATTTGAATCATATTAAATCAAATTTCATTTATTCACTCTATTTTCATATATTAAATTTCAATATCAAATCAATCGTATCAAATTAGAAATTTAATTATTCAACATTTGTGATATTAAATTTAAACAAATTTGATTATTCTTAAATCACTATCTTTTGAAATATTCAAAACGAACTTATAAAATTTAACAAAATCAAATTATAGAACAACCATTTTCATTAAAAAGTTATTCGATTCCCGTTATTCAATTATTCAATAAATTTCAAATATTAAATTTAAACAATTTAATTGTTCAATATTTGACGGATTTCAATATTCCATTTCTTTTTAATTATCAGTCGATTTACTATATTGCATCAAATGAATTCCACATTATTATTTAACTACAGTTAGAGATAATGCACTCAACTAATATATAAACTTTCATTTCAATTGTAATTGGTTCATGCATTCAATTCGATTAACTAAATGAATAGGTAACTTAAATAATTATCACCGTTACTTTTAATTACTTATAAGTTTATTATTTATAAACAAGTGTCACAATTACCTATTCAATACAAATTCATTCAATTACCTTTGACTACATATTATTTCAATTGATCAGGGATTTCATTCAATTCATAAATAATTAACTTAGATAAAATTTGTTGCATTTCATTCTAGTTATTATTATTCCAAACGAATTAGAAAATTTTTTTCCTACACTAAATCACGAAATCTTATTAAATTAGCTATTTTAATTATCGAAAATTTACGGGTCATTACATCTAATGACATCCAAATAGACCAATTAGCGCTATTTCTATTCTATGCGAACTTAGTTAGTACTTCAGTATGGAACACTGAAGATGAAGATAACTGGCTTTGGTCTAGCATGTATGGAAACACGATTAGACTAATTCCAGACATAATAGGTAGAACCCTAGGATGCTCTGACACAGGGGAAGATTTATACAACATTCCCGATATGCGCTTCAAGCCATGAAACATTATTACTCATCAAATTTGGGACGACGAAATGCCAAAATTTGCCTCCAAATATCTACATCCAAAAGCTCGACTCCTAACTCGGATGATAATCAATCAAATTGTTCCACGTATGGGAAGTCACGAGCAAATAACCGAATTAGAGCACAAAGCCTTATATGCTCTATTTAGCGGAACAAGGGTAAATTGGGCCAAATTCATCTTCGACGAGCTCAAGCATTTTTGGACTAGATCAAGGCCATTAATTATTTACCCAACTTATATTATGAGACTTCTTTGTGCACATAACACTCCATCTTACCTATCGACCGTCGAAGAAATCTCACCTAAATATGCTTCCACCAAATTCTTCTCTCTGACGCACCTACCCGAAATTCCCCTAGAATTCATATCCTTTGAAGATTGGATGCACAATCGTCAATCTATAAGAGTTGAGCCTCCTCCTCAACCACACATGGAACCATCCCAAGAGGAGGAACAACATCGAGAAGCAACTCCACCTCCTCCTGCACCATTTGATTATCCAGGACAAGGTGAAATTATGGAGACTCGAACAGATACAAATCCAAACGAAAATGTTTGAAATCTCACCCTTCGAAACCAACATATACTATCTCAAAATCAAAAGCTTTTGGCACAGACAATTGAAAACTTCAAAACATCATTTGCTACAGGCCTAGCCATAGTTGAAGAATCCCTTCCAACTGTTTTGTCCGTTCTTAAAGAAGCACTACAATGGGTTCGTGGTCCAACACCAAATTTTGAAGATTGGCCGACCCCGGTACCTTCTCCTCTCGCAAAACATTACAAACACTCTGAGGATGAACCTCTCAAGAAAGCTTTAACATCTCCTACAAAGGCTAGCACTTCTGAAAAAAGAAGAACCAAAGGAAGATGATCTAAATAAAGCTTCTCCAAAGGAATCATAGATTTTGGGAATCATAAATTTTTTTTGGGATATCAACTTTTGGTATAAATGACAAAATCTATGTATGTAATCAAATTTCGACTTATTAGTGAAATTTCCTTTTTGTTTGACGATTGAATTCAATTTTATAATTCTTTTTATAATACCAAAGGTGGAGAAATATAAGTATAATCATAAAACATTGAAAATAAGCACATATTCAGGGGGAGATTTATAACCTATATATAAGTACATTGAATAAATGTCATCATCAAAAAGGGGGAGACAGTTAGGAAATCAATTTTATGGTTTCGATGATAACAACTATACAATGGAAATCAAATATGCATATATATCTCGATTTATAGGTAATTGTTAAAGTAACATCAACAAAGAGACAAGAATAAGACTCAAAAGAAGTATCAAGAGGCTACAAGTCGATAGAATCAGAAGAGCAATGACACAGGCACAAGGAAAGCAATATGCACAAGTTCAGACGTCTGGGTGCACTAGCAAACGTCTGATTGAATCCTCTGGTTCGCAAATCGGACAGAATCAGACGTCTGGTTAATGTACTCAGACGTCTGAAAAGCAACCATATACAAAAAATATATAAGAGCCAGACGTCTGAAACATTTTCCATACGTCTGATTTTGAACTCGACTGTGAATATTCAAAGAACAACTGTCACAATTGAAAAGACACATTCGCTCCTCTTCGTTGCAACTCTTTATCACCATCAGGAGCGACCATACAACACTTGTTAATGGATACAACCACTCAAGGAATCTCTCTACCACTATAAATAGCATAAAGAATCAAAGAGAAGACTTCACCTTACTTACTTATGCTCTTTACTCTTATTCTCCGATTTATACTTGATCTCTAGCAATCGAATATTTGTATTTTAATCTTCCATATATTCAGAACTCTTCAACCAATACTTTCTAGATATGTAGACTGGAAGCATTTGTACTTAATAGTCAATATCCGTGTTATAGAACACACACACTTGACAAGACCAAGCCTTTGTAACCAAGCCTATTCCTCCAAACAAAGTGAGAGTGTTTATAGTTGAATTCCAAAGTGGAGCTTCGGGACTGGACGTAGGACGAGAGGTCTGAACCGTATAAAATCCTGGTGTGATTATTTCCATTTACCGTGCTATTATCATCTATCAAGTTTATATTAGATACATTATATAGTTAGTCACTTATACTTGCATATATATACACTACACAATCCACTCATATAGACTTTCATGATTATAGTTAAATCATGGCAAGGCATTCCATCGAGTGACCATAGTTGGGTTGAGTGGAAGTATTTGGAGTTAAGCATTTTTCAAGAGAACATTTGTCTCCTCGGTTTTATGGGGTTAGTATTGCAGTCAACCCAAGTAAACTCAAAGTAAAAGTCTATGGTCAAAGCATTTCGATTATAAATAATTGTTACTTTTGAACCAAGGATTTTTTGTTTGGACTATAGAGTTGAATATGGACGATATTGGAATTTTGACTTGTATCAAATTCCATAAGTACAAAGTGATATAGTTTTGACAAAGAAAATTGGTGCAAATAAATATCACAACCCAGTAACGCTTAATAAAGTGAAATTAGATGTTTACAAATTCGAGAAAGGGACATATTCGGCCATAATGTCATACCATCTGCTAAGTAGCACATGAACGTTAACATTCGAATAGTTCGATGTTAATCGCTGACTAAATTTACATCCAAGAGTCATACTACCAAGATAATGACTTCTCGTTAGACCAAACGATTTAATTAGTTTGTAATTGTTATAAATTAATTAAATTAAATAATATTTATGAAATATTAAGTATGAAATTTGAATATGATTTAAAAAATGAAATTGTTGTATATATTTATAATAGTTATAAATTTATTGATCGATATGAGATATCGATAACAAATTAAATTAAATATAATTGTATATATTTAATTTGGGTTAAATGGGCTCACAACCCTTAATGTTTTTAGGCTACAAGCGGCAGCTATGGTAATATTTTAGGGAGGCTAGAACATGGATCAAAGGGTAGGAGATGTGTGACTAAGATCAAGAGAGAAGGTGTATTAGATACCCACCTTTTTTTTATCTCTTGTCCAACCTTGTAAGCAATCATCTCAAGGCCCTAATTAAATTGCTCTTTTCACCGCCATCTTCTTCCTATTGCTGGCTAAAGAAAAGCTCGGTTAATCTCCAAAATTATCGAATCAAATTCAATTTAAATCAAAAACTATTTGATAGGTGAGAATTTAGGTGAGAATTTTGTATGTAATGTTGTTGTTACAACGGAGATTGGATATGTATAATATTTAATGTTTATATTCGTAGTATACTTTTAAATATGGTATTATATGAAAAATAATTTTTTAGTTATATGTTTTATATTTTATTATTTTAATATATATATATATATATATTAACATGCATAATGGTTTTCATGTACAATTTGTGTTAAAGAATAAATATTTATATTTACTTTATAATATCGAACTAAAAAATTTCTAATACATGTTTATGTTTATTATAAATTATAAATTATAAATGACGAATATAATTTTTATTAGTATTATATACATTTATTATCAATATTTAACAAATATTTGATTTAATAAATTTGTATAAAATAAAAAATGCTTTGAAAATTTAATTTTATATTCTTTTAAATTAATTCATGATGTTTGATGCTCACGGAAAAAATTCCAAAATTCTTCAACTTTATTTTATATTTTTTAAAATTGTTTTTAGTCAGTCGCACAATAATAAATTAACTAAAAATATTATTTTAATTCCTAAAATTATGGACATTTTTCATGGCACATAAAATATGATCCTAAATTTCCTCGAAATAAAATTTTTGAATTTTTATTATATAATTATTTCATGTTAATTAAATAACGGCCAAAACTACTTAATAATTCATGATTTAAGCATAATAAAACATTGAAATCTTTTGCACTTTAAATCTTCATTAGTTTTGAACCAAAAAAAATATTTTGTTTATATTTATATTTATACTCATATTTATATTTATATTTATGTGTATATATTGTATTATAAATTAATTTACTATTAATTATTATATTGATTAGCTATGCATATACATATATGCACATATAAAATTAAATAAGTAGTTTATTTTAATTCATATTAACAATATCATTTTACCACACACATACACACACACACACACACACATATATATCTTTATTGTTACTTACAATATTACATATGGTTTACATAAATATATTTTGCTATAATATTATAATATAATGGAACGTATTGACATATATATTTACTTTTATATGTATACATAAATACAGACACACACAAACGTATAATTATTTGGAATTTATAGCCATATGTACATGCACATATTTGACAACATACAATACATATAAAATGAGCTAATGTGTCCGTTGCAATGTAAATCCTAACACATATATATGAGCATGTTATACCGTTCATCGATTACTATGTTACACATGCACACATATAGATATATATGTATATGTATATGTATATGATACATATGTGTTTGTATTTATATATTAAGTAGAACCAAAATCAAATAAATTTCAAACTACAATTTATAAATTTAAACAAAATATAAGATTTTATTTAAACTAAATTTAGAAATGTTCCAAATGAATTAGACTTCATTAACCCAATAAAGATCCAATAGGGTAAAATTTTATGAAATTCACGCATATCTTCCATTGCAGGTCGACCTAGTTCCAACAATGATATTGGAACCCAACAGCCTACGCGGTGTACATTAGCCATATTAGAGTTAACTTTAAGCTCACAACCCATAAGGTTATCCCTAATAGATAAAGCCTACTTTGAATGGGGTCTTGGGCTAATTTCAAAATTGTTTTAAACTTAAAAAAGTTTTAAATTTAAAAATTAAATTTGAAATAAGAAAGATATTATAAATGTTATAAGATGTAATTTTCAAAATTGTTTGAAAATTAAAATATAAGATTTAAAATTTAAAATTTAAATTTAAAATATGATATAAATGCATTCTAATAATTGTAATATAATAAAATTTTCAAAATGTTTGAAAATATATGTAATAATTTCGAAAATTTTAAAATTTATTAATTGGATTAGTAAAGTAGATTAATTAAATAGGTCAATTAATAAAATATATATTTTCATGTACTATATATTATGGTATATGTTATGATATTTTAAAATATTTTATAATAAATAAGTATACAAGTATGTACATGAATTTGTAACATCCCTATCTAGAGGCCCAAAGCTAAGCACTACAAATGCTCTAGTCATCCATAGTATTAACTTCCAGTGACCAAATATGGTAACGTTAATGGTATTCATAATATCAGCATCACATGAATATGAAACAAAATCACAGATTTCAAAAATATCTTTTCACATTACATTTTCAAAACTTGTTCCATATTCAAATTACATAATCCCATCGCTTTTCCAGGTTCAGGTAAAATAATTATTACATTAATGCTCCAAGAGCGATATATGAAGATGTCTCCTTGGTCGATCAGAGCCACTAAATAGTCATATCTGACTTAATACAAATACATCGGAAATACATCAAAATGAAACAAACTGCAACTCTTAAAATAGCTATCCATCTTCCACCTACTATCTTCGGAAGCTTTATTCACATACCTACTAAAACTTGTAAATCCTCAATTCTCAGAATACCCAAATCAATTTTGAGCAACCGAGAGTTTAAGGGAAAAAAATAAACTTCGAGTCACGTCAAGCCTGGTATGAATAATATTATACATCTTGGATATACAATATCAAGTGAGACCATGCTGCTGGAATGGGTTTCCCCTCACTAATATTCTTTTAAAACACACCTTTTGCAAATCATTATCCTGCAACCAAAACTAGTTAAAACTGTATAGCATTTTATGTAAGCATATTTATCAAGCAAAAAATGGATTATCTGTTCGAGCATCATAGTTTTGTTTGGCTAACTACTAAACTTTAGCTGACTCGGGCCTACCAGACGATACAATATAAATTGTCTAACATCTGTTAGACAAGTCATCTGGATGGTTTGTCCCTAACTTACTCTCTCCCAGGGTCTACCGATCCTAAAGGTTTTGCAGGCTCACCAATACCTACGCTACGCAAATATATTTGTTTCTATATGTACCATAATTTTAGTCTTACCTGTGACAAAGCCTAACACACTATAATTTTGGACTAAATTAGCAAGGGGCAAATAGCTTATGTATAGGGAACGACCCTATACCAGTCACATCTGGTATTTTAATATCTTGGTCATTTTACTTAAATTTTCCTTGAAAACATTTTCTTCTCTAATTAGTAAAAAACCTTTAAATCAAACTTAAATAAGGAAAATATATACTCTATGATTTACTCAAAATCACCATGCCATGTTATGTATACTTTACCCAAATCTTTGTAGTTGAAAACATTTAATCCTTTGAATGTACCTCTCATTGAAAGTATCCCTTTCGTAACCAAATAACCCTTTCTTTCATCTAGACTAAAAGGCCAAAACCTTCCTTTCGAACCCATTTACATAAACCTTTTGAAACCACCGAAATACATTTTGCTTCAAAAACTAAATATCTTAGACATCCTATCTTTAAAACCTTTAATCATTTCTTTCCGAAACCATTAGATAAACCTTTCCTTTAAACTTTTGAAACCATTGGGGAACCACCCCTTTCGAAACCATTCATTCAAAGCCTTTTGAAAACATAGGGGAACTACCCATTTGATACCATTCTTTTGAAACCTTTCGAAAGCATCAAAACCTTAAACCTTTTCGAAAGCATTTGGGTTAAATTTAAAACCTATGGAAACACCTTTCGAAATCATTCAAAACCTTATCTTTCGAAACCTTTGGGTTAATTTTTGAAAATCTCTAAGGATCACAAACAACAGGGTCGCAAGCAACTCTTTCGAAAGCAAAAAAACAAAGCAAAGAAGTGATGGTTTCGAAACCATCCTTCTGAAAACATTGGAGAAGTGGTATGATTTTTATAAAACAAAGTATACCTTTTCGAAGGTATTGCTTCGAAAGGTAAGAAGCGACGGCTAAGCCTTCGACCTAATCGAAAGCCTATACTTAAAAACAAAGGCGCAACCTCTTTAAAACCATTCTTATTAAACCATTTACCTAGTCGAAAGCCAACCAGGTCGAAATCAGATTAAAACAAAGGCGCAACCAATACTTTAAAACCTTTATCGAAGTCAAAAGCTATACATTCGGAAGTAAAGAAGACACATTTTTCATTTAAAACAAGTAGCACTTCAACCTCCTTCGAAACCCCTAGTTTTGACCTTGTATCTCCAACCCCTTATCCAATTCACTACGTACCAATGAATTGATACTAAGCGAATTAGTTTTGGTGGTGATGATGGTGGAACCATTAAGTCGAAAGCCATTAAAGTCGAAGGCAGGGTGTCGAAAGTGTCAAAACATGCATTTGGCATGAAAAACTAGTTTTTAATTTTTTAAGTAATCTTTTTAATTAGCCTGCATTGTTTGTCAAAATTTTATTGTTTTCTAATTATTCTTTTCTTAAAGCACTAGCATAATTTCATAAATAAAAATTTAAGTTATTTACAAATCACCATTTCTCCTTTTATAAATACATAAAACATATAAGTCCCATACCTTAAATAAATTTATATATTCAATAAAACACTTTAGAAAATTCTAAAAAAAATCCATAAAATCATTTTTAATATGTTTTCTAACATATATAAATTTCAGAACCAAGCTATTTATAATTTTACCGTAAATTATTTATAACCCAATAAATTATTATTTTCACCAGAAAATTAATATAAAATCTACATTAATTTAGAAAATTATGAAAATTGAAATCAATCTCTGAAATATCATTTTTGATATATATCTATAATCTCAAGGCATTTGGATGTCATTAAATAGGGTTTTCACATAAAAACATATAACAAAATCTATGTGAATAAGCATAAATCATCAACAAGCATATATAAACATTTTATCCTTCAGAATCATAGCTAAACTATGGAAGATAACTCGAATTTCCCTAAAACCAAAAACATTTAAGAAATAAGAGATGTATTCATTATTCACCTTAGCTTTGAGATTAATGATATGAGATTTGATCTTGAGTAAGTGATTTGATTCTTCTCTTGAATCCTAGCTTTTATCCTCTCCCTCTTCGCTAATGGTGGCCAGCCTTAGACTTAAGAATTTTTACTTTAGAATATATGAATGAACATGTGTTTTGACTTCCTAAGGGTTTAGGGTATCAGTTTACTATATTTCCCATTTTGCCCTCCCTAAATTCCTAACACTTATTTATATTTTAGCTATTTAGTTCATTATACATGGCATGGCTATCGCTTAATTACATCACAAATCTGAATCCATTAATCCACCCACATTATTTTATTTAATTTAACTAATTAAATATCCTAAATAATGTTACTAAAAATATGAGGTGTTACCATCTCCCCTCCTTAAAGAATTTAAATCCTTGAAATTACGATAAGGAACACATCAAATCAATCAAAGGTAAAACATACCATCAAACAAATCAGGATAAGCGTCCTTAATCCTGCTTTGAGTCTCCCAAGTAGTCTCTATCATCGTCACTCCACTGGACCATCACTAATTTGACTTCCTTGTTCCTCAACTTCTCATTTCTCGTGACTATCTGGACATGCTTCCTAACTATAGTAAAGTTTGGTTCCACTACTAAATCCTCTAACACGGTCAATGCCATAGTTGTTTTTGGATCCCTAGCATACTTTCTCATATGAGATACATGGAAAACATCATGGCCTCCTTCCAAACTACATGGTCGTACGAATCTCGGTGCTAACTACCCTGTCTTCCCGAACCTGATAACACCTTTCATCGACGATACTTTGACGATAACATGATCTTTGACAGAGAACTCTAAATCTTTCCGTCTTTTATCTACATAGCTCTTCTGCCTAGACTGAGCTTCCTTCATTCTCGCTCTTATCAACTCAATCTTCTCTGCAGCTTCTCTTACCAAATCGAGACCCAAGGACTAATCTGTCTCCGGTCTCTAACCAACATGCAGGAGATTTGCATGGTATTTCATACAAAGCCTCAAACGGTGCCATCACTATACTAGTCTAATAACTATTATTATATGAAAACTCAACTAGGCATTGATGGTCTTCCCATAATCCCCTGAAGTCTAATACACCAGCTCTTAACAAGTCTTCCAAAATCTTGTTAACTCTTTCCATTTGCCCATCTGTCTGCGGATGGTAAGTGGTACTCATCTTGAGCTTGGTTCCTAAACATTCATGTAGACTCTTCTAGAACTCGCTAGTAAATAAGAAATGTTTGTCACTAACAATACTACTAGAAATTCTATGCTGTTTAACCACATTATTCATAAATAATTTTGCCAAAATAGGTGTCATCCTAGTTGACTTAACAGGAATGAAATGGGCTCTCTTAGTCAATTTGTCCACTGTGACCCATATACTTTCATTTCCTCTATTAGATCTCGGCAACTCGTCTTTGAAATCCATAGAAATAAAATCCCACTTCCAATACTGGAATATCTAATGGATGAAGCAACCCACTTGGCTTCTGATGCTCGGCATTCACCTATTGATAGTACAAACACTGTTTCACCCATAAGCCAACATTCCTCTTCATTCCTTCCCAAAAGAAACTTCTCTTCATATCCTAATACATCTTCGTTCCTCCTGGATGAATAGTTAACTTCGAACGATGGAATTCCTCCAAAACTTCTTTTCTTATGTCTTCCTCAACTGGAACACATAAACTACCCTTCTTTCTCAACCATCCATTCTGGTCAAGACTAAAGTCCTTTAAGTCATAGCTCTCCATTCCATCCCTTAACTTCCTGAACCTTTCAGATAACACTGGATCCTCTTCCTACTTAGAAGCAATCTTCTCAATCAATATCGGTTGGACTTCTAAACAAGATGACGTAGCAGATTCTTTACTAGACCCAGCCTCAAATCTCTACTGCACTCTACAAGTTGACAACGTTTCCAAGTCTTTCCATTTTCCTATCATTGAAACACTGCATTTTGATGCTTCCTACTAAGCGCATCTGCAACCTTACTGCCTTACCCCGGTGTGTGATCAATTCCAAAATCATAAAAAGCAATAAACTCAAACCATCTCTACTGTCTCATGTTCAACACCTTCTGAGAGAACAAGTATTCCAATGACCTATAATCCATATAAAGCTCAAACCTCTCTCCCAAAAGATAATGTCTCCACACCTTTAAAGCAAAAATAACTACAGCTAATTATAAGTCATGAATTGGGTATCTGACCTCATGCATTTTAAGCTGTCTAGAAGCATAGGCAATCACTTTACCTCTCTACATAAACACGGCTCCTAATCCAGTTCCACATGCATTTGTATAAACTACCAAATATTGATTACCTTTCGGAATAACTAATACAGGTACATGGGTCAATAAGTGTTTCAAGCTCTGGAATGCTTCTTCACACTTATTGGTCCAAATAAACTTCACATTTTTCGCGTAATCTTGGTCATCGGCAATGCTATCCATGAATTTTTTTTAATGAACCTCCTATAATATCCAGCTAATCCTAGAAAACTTCTTATCTTAGTCGCTATTTCTGGTCTTTTCCGACTATTCACTGCTTCGATCTTAGTTGGATCTACATCAAATCCTCATTCTGAAACTACATGACCAAGAAGCTTCACTTCTCTCTTCCATAATGACATTTTGAAAACTTCACCTTCAGCTGGTATTCTCTCAAAGTATCAAAGCCTATTCCAAGATAAACTTCATGCTCTTTCTCATTCTTAGAATATATCAAAATGTCATCTATGAACACCAACACAAATCTATCCAAGTGCTCCCTGAAAATTCGGTTTGTCAAGTCCACAAAGAATGTCAGTGCATTAGTCAGTCAGAATGTCATAACTAACCATTCATACGATCCATATCTAGTCCTAAACGCCGTCAAAGGTATACTATCTTCTGCTACTCTAAGCTGATGGAATCCTATCGCCCAATCCAACTAAGAAAATATCTTGGCTCCACTCAACTGATCGAACAAATTGGCAATTCAAGCAATGGATATCGATTCTTTATTGTCTTCTCACTCGGCTTACGATAATTGATACATAGCCATAACGATCCGTTCGACTTCTTAACAAACACTACAGCTGCTCCCCAAGGCAAACTGCTTGGTCTAATAAAATTCTTCCCTTCCAAATTCACCAATTGCACCTTCCACTCTCTCATCTATGTAGTTATTATCCTACTTGACAGCCTATTAACTGGTTCTGCTCTGGGCACTAGGTCTATCTGAAAATCAATGGCTTGTTTCGGTGGCAATCCTACTATCGGCTCGAAGACGTCCACGAATTCTCTAACCATTAAAAATCGATTCAACTCTTCTTCTAACTCCATTACACCCAACAAAGCATTCACCTCATAGGTGAGGCTTTCTACAGTATATGCAATACGATCATTACAATCAGGGTGTCCAAGCAATATTTTCCTATAATGGAAAAATATCCTAGCATCGTATTCAATTAACCAATCCATGCCCAATATAATTCCAAACCCTACAAAGTCAAATACGTGCAAACTGCAAACAATGGTGTAACATGGCAAGTCAAACTCTAAGTGCTCACACTTCATCCCAAGTGTCGCATAACCTCCTATCGGATTTGCAACCCTTAGGGAAATAACTAAATATGTGGGTTTTAGGTTAAGATTATTTACCAAACATCGAGATATAAAAGAATGCGATGCACCAGTATCAAACAAAAAGCTAACAGGCATACCATGGATCTAAAACGTACCTCCCAATACTGATTTCCTTTCTCCTATGTCGTTGCCCTTGAGGTAGCAGGTTCCAATGCAAATACAATTCCTCTCCCTTCCTTTGGTGGTTCCTTGCATTCGTTCTTATAGTGGCCAATCTGATCATAATTGAAGCGCTTGATGTTCTTCTTTCCGATCACTTCCTTCGCCATTCCTATGTGACATTCATTAGCAAAGTGCCCCTTCTTGTCGCACTTATAACAAATCACCTCGGACTTTCCTTTCTTTGCTGCTGCATCTGTTTAAGCACCCTTCTTATGAAAGAATTTCCTCTTTCAGCCTTGACCAACCTGGACCTCCATCGCCTTTCTCTTCTCCAACAAGTCAAGCATTTCCTCGCATCTTAAAGCCATCTCTACAACCACATCACAATGGTCTCTGATATGAGGTAATGTAGCCCTTGCTAACTCATGCTTCAACCCCCTAATGAACTTCTCATTCCTCTTCAGCACAATATCAACAGTGGCATATCCATATCTACCTAACTCCTCGAATCTTCTAGCATACTCCAACATAGTCATATCTCCTTGTTCCAGCTCGGCAAACTTTCTAATTTGAGTAGACCGCGCCATCATCGACATGAATCCCTCTTTGAACCTTCTTATGAACTAAGCCCATGTCATCATCTCTTCATTTACAGCCGTAGTCACACAATTCCACCAAAATTAAGTTGCTCCCCGAAGCTATCTTAATGCAAACCTCCTCTTTTGCTCATCATTGAAACCCAAGTCTATAAAGGTTCTCTCACAATGCAACAACCCGTTCTCCACCTTAATAGCATCTTCAGTTCCAATAAATGGCTTTCCTCTAAGACATACATAGTCTCTACCAGAATAGCATAGTTGTTGACTAATGGAGCTTCCTGCACTCCTCCTCCAACTACTCCAGCAGCAATATCAGCTTGCATCATATTCACAAAAAACTGATACATGGCTTCCATATCCATTTGCGGGACTCCAGCACCCATACTACCATCTTGTGCCTGAACTTGGTTCCTTCTCGTATTTGGTCTGGCATTACCGATTTTTGTGGTGCTTCCTCCAAGATTAACTCCTCTCAAATCCATATCTGTATTCAAACCTCGTGAGATACAGGATAATATCCTAATAAAGATAGGAGACTAGAGATATAACGTATACTTATATTTAGCAAATATAAGTACGTTGCTATAGTATTATCTCATACCCCGATCTTAACATTAATTCCTAAGGATTATGTTTCTCAAAAGTCATGTTTTTAGCTAAAGTGTTTTTTCCATAAACTGTGCTCTGATACCAAGTTGTAGAATCCCCTATTTGGAGGCCCAAAGCTAAGCGCAACAGGTGCTGCAGTCATCCATGGTATTAACTTCTGGTGACCAAATATGGTAATGTTAATGGTATTCATAATATCAGCATCACATGAATATAAAACAAAATCATAGATTTCTAAAGCATCTTTTTACATTACATTTTCAAAACATGTTCCATGTTCAAATTACATAAACCCATCGCTTTCCTAGGTTCAGATAAAATAATTAGTACATAAATACGCCAAGAGAAACATATGAAGATGCCCCATTGGTTGATCAAAGTCACTAAATAGTCATATTTGACTTAATACAAACACAGCGGAAATACATCAAAATGAAACAAACTACAACTCCTAAATAGCTATTTGTCAGCCACCTGCTCGACTCTAGAAGCTTTATTCCCAAACCTACTGAAACCTGTAAATCCTCAATCCTTAGCCTACCCAAATCAATTTTAAGCACCCAGGAGTTTAAAGGAAAAAATATAAACTTTGAGTCAGACATAAAATCTGGTGTGAATAATAATATACATCTCGGATTACGATATTAACTGAGACCATGCCGCTTAACGGAATGGGTTTCCCCTCACTAATATCCTTTTAAAATATATCTTTTGCAAATCATAATCCTGCAACCAAAACGGGTTAAAATTGTAAAGCATTTTATGCAAACATACATATCAGGTAACAAATGGACTATCTATCCGTACATTATAGTTTTGTTTAGCTAACTACTAACATTGGGCTGACTAGGGCCTACCAGAAAATACAATAAAAATGGTTTAACATCTGCTAGATACATCTTCTGGACGGTCTGTCCCTAACTTACTCTCTTCAAGAGCCCAGAGATCCTAATGGTTTTGCGGGCTCACAAGTAACTACACTTCAAAAATATATTCCTTTCTGCATGTACCTTAATTTTAGTCTGACCTATGACAAAGCCATACGCACTGGAATTTTGGACTAAGTTAGCTAGGAGCTGATAGCTAATGTATATGGCGCGACCCTGTACCAGTTCCATTCGGTATTTTAATACCTGAGTCATTTTACTTAAATTTTCCTCAAAAACATCTTCTTCTCAAATTGATTTAAAACCTTTAAATCAAACATAAAAAAGGAAAATATATACTCTATGCTTTGCTCAAAATCACCTTTCCATGCCATATATACTTTACCCAAATCTTCTTTGATGAAAACATTTAATCCTTTGGAGCTATCCCTCTCGATCCATTGAAAGTATCCCTTTCGTAACCAAATTACCCTCTCTTTCATCTAGGCCGAAAGATCAAAACCTTCCTTTCAAAACCATTTATATAAACCTTTCGAAACCATTGAAATACTTTTTCCTTCAAAAGCTAAAAACCATAGTTGTCTTGTCTTTAAAACCTTAAACATTTCTTTTCGAGACCATTGGAAAAACTTTTCCTTTAACCTTTCAAAACCATTAGGGAACCACCCCTTTCGAAACCATTCATTCAAAGTCTTTCGAAAACACAGGGGAACCACCCCTTCGAAACCTTTCTTTTAAATCCTTTCGAAAGCATCAAAACCTTAAACCCTTCGAAAGCATTTGGGTTCAACTTAAAACCTGTGAAAATACCTTTCGAAACCATTCAAAACCTTATCTTTCAAAACCTTTGGGTTAATCTTTAAAAATCTCTAAGGGTGACAAACAATAGGGTCGAAAGCAACTACTTCGAAAGCTAGAAACAAAGTAAAGAAGTGATGGCGTTGAAACCATCCTTCTGAAAGCAATGGAGAAGCGACAGGGTTTTTATAAAACAAAGTATACCATTTCGAAGGCATTGCTTCAAAATGTAAGAAGCGGCAGCTAAGGCTTCGAACTAGTCGAAAGCCTATACTTAAAAACAAGGGCACAACCTCTTTAAACCATTCTTGTTAAATCATTGACCTAGTCAAAAGCCAACCAGGTTGAAAGTAGTTTTCTCAAAACAAAGGCACAACCATTACTTTAAAACCTTTAACTAAATCGAAAGATATAAAAGCAAGCGCATTTTTCGTTTAAAACAAAGTAGCGCTTCGGCCTCCTTCGGAACCTTGGTTTTGACCTTGTACCTCCTATCCCTTGTCCAATTTGCTACATACCAATGAATTGATACTATGCGCATTGGTTTTGATGGTGATGAAGGTGGAACCACTAAGTCGAAAGCCATCAAAGTCGAAGGCAGGGTGCCGAAAGTGGCGAAACATGCATTTGGAATTAAAAAATGGTTTTTAACCTTTTTAAGTAATCTTTTTAACTAAACTGCCTTATTTGTCAAAATTTTATTGGTTGCTAATTCTTCTTTTCTAAATGCACTGCCATAATTTTAGAAATAACAATTTAATTTATTTACAAGTCACCCTTTCTCCTTTTATAAATATATAAAACATTTTAAGTCACATACCTTAAATAATTTTGTATATTCATCAAAACACTTTGGAAAATTTTACAAAAATTCTAGAAAACCCTTTTTAATACGTTTTCTAACACATAAATTTCAGACCTAAGCTATTCATAATTTAACCTTAAATTATTATAATCCAATAAATCATTTTCTTCACTAAAAATTAACATAAAATCCACGTTATTTCAGAAAATTATGAAAATTAAAACCAATCTCTAAAATATCATTTTTGATCTATATTTAAAATCGCAAGGCATTTGGATATCATTAATAGGGCTGTGACATCAAAACATACAATAAAATCTATATGAATAAGCATAAATTATCAACAGGCATATATAAACATTTTGTCCTTCAAAATCATGGCTAAACTATGCAAGATAAATCAGATTTCCTTAAAATCAAAACATTTAAGAAATAAGAGATGTAGTTGTTATTCACAGTAGCTTCAAGATTATGGGTATGACATTTGATCTTGATTAAGTGATTAGATTCTTCTCTTGAATCCTAGCTTTTATCCTCTTCCTTTTTGCTAATGGTGGCCGGCCTTAGACTTAAAAATTTTGCTTGAGAAAATATGATATGAATGTTTTTTTTGACTTCCTAAGGGTTTAGGGTATAAATTTACTACATGTCTCATTTTGCCCTCCTTTTTTTCCTAACACTTATTTCCATTTTAGTTCTTTAGTTCATTATACATGGCACAACAACCCGTTAATTACATCGCAAATCTCAATCCATTAATCAACCCATAATATTTAATTAATTTAACTAATTAAATATCCTAAATAACGTTACTAAAAATATGGGTTGTTACAGAATTGAATTTTGAAATTAATATAATTTAATTAACATTATTTAATATATATATATATATATATATATATATATAGTTATTTGGAATTCATAATTATATGTGCATGCACATATTTAACAACGAAGAATACATATAAAATGAGCTAATGTGTCTGTTGCAATGTAAATCGCAGCATCTATATACATGCATGTCATACGTTGCACAGATTACTATTTTACACATGCACACAGATATATGTGTGTATATATATATATATATGTATGTATGTATGTATACATATATAATACATGCATATATGTATATGTGTATATATATGTATGTATGTATGTGATACATGTGTGTGTGTGTGTATTTATGTGTGTATATATATTTATTTATATGTTAAGTAAAACCAAAATCAAATAAATTTCGGACTACAATTTATAAACTTAAAAAAAATACATGCTTTTATTTAAACTAGATTTAGAAATATTCGAAATGAATTAGGCTTCATAGTTCCAACAAATGTCCAGTACAGTAAAATAATTTAAACTCACCTATATCTTCCATTAGGGGCTTGCCAGGTTCCAACAAGTCTCCAACTACAGTTGCATTTATGAGTGATCCATCAGTAACTTGGAGCCTCGTTTCACACTTCACCACATGTTGTCTGCCTCTAAGTCCTTATGGCAAATTATAGATATGAGTTCTAGATCCAGTATCTAAAACCCATGATAATTTATTAACTACAAAACAATTATGAATCATAAACATACCTCTTGGAGCGGAAAAGTATAACCTTTTCTTCTCCCTAACCATCTTCAAATAGTTCGGGTAATTGCATTTTTAATTCCCTCTTTTATGAGAACGAACATTCACCTTTGATCGTAGGAGCATCTATCTTACCTTTTGGCATCGAATGCCAACGTCCACTTTGATGAAATTGCTTTATTAATCACTCGAAATTTTGAGTACAAGAGGGACTGGATCGAAATACGTAATTACAATGGAGTACAAATAAAACAACAGCGTAAAGATCCCTCAAATTAGCTATGAACCATATATTTATAGGTATAGACAACCGAATATCTTCTTGAAAACTCGCCACCAGAATATCCAAATGTAGACAAGGTCACGCAAAAAATTTCGAGGCTCAATTCCCATGCTCAGAGATTAGGTCGATCGGTCATCCTAGCCACATAGTGAGCTTCTATCGGTCAAGTAGGTCCCTCTCTATGCTAATTTCATGTTTCCAAAGTTTTTTGCATAGTGCTTTCATGTTTTAAGAGATATCGATTGGTTTCCATTGAGTTGAACTACTGATCCAAGTTGTTCATAGCCATAGTGATTTGATTTGGTCCCTTGCCTAGGGGAAGCACTATCCCATACTTAGAATGTTCTGCATAGTCTATTCTTTGGCTTCGTTTGATTTTTGCTTCATATTATCATCTGTGCTTGATCTATAAACTCTGCTATCACCACTCTGAACTCCTTTCATTGTCTTTCATCGATTTAACTTGTCTAGTCGGCTTGGATATAGCCGGGTCAAAAGGCCGGATAACACATAGAAATCATTAGACTTCCCTATTGTGTGTTAGGACTCGCTTGCCTCAAGATTCTTTCCTTGAGTTTACTCAACAAATCATAGGCCCGCAAGCGATGGATAATACCTTATAGGTTGTGTCACATAGAATTCCAAACTCATGGTCTTTGTTCGAATCTCATCTCGACCTTGATTTTTCTTAGCAAATTGAAAGAGATTATTCACTTGTACATATCTTTTCACAACAGCCTAGGCATAATGCACGTATTATGAGTTTCCTCAACAAATACGTACATGTATCTTACGTCGTCTGCTAATATTCTACACATAACATCCCTATCTTGAGTTTGTGCTACAACTAAAGAATATGGACATAATATATTAATATATAAATGGTAGAGGACAACTTTATATATTAGAGATTCAAAACCTTTAATATATACTTTTATTTGAGTGATATCAATTTAGGGATGTATTCTTTTGAAATACCCTCATGATTCAAGTGTTGGACACATCAGAAATAACGGCATACATACAATACGTATATTGCATATACTTCTTAAATCTAATTAGGTTTCTTATGATTCCACTTATATTATATATTCACATCATACAAGTTTAATTTATTTATAACTATTTATAACTTAATTAACTTATATAATATTCTTATGAATATTAATAACTAAATCATATTTAATTTATTAATTTAATCAAAAATTAATTAAATTATTTTAAAATTCTAAACTTTATTTTATTCATCCTAAAAAAATTAAGACGAATACTAACTATAAAGTGTATAATTTTATAAAGATATATCATTATATATCTATATTACAATTAACATTTCAATTAATTTATTAAATAAATATTTTATTTAATTGAAATGATTTGTATTATATACCTTCATAAATTCAAAAAACTTATTTAGAATTTATTACCTTAAACAACTTAAGATATATATATAAATAAATATAGCATTTATATATACACACACATACATATATCAATATATATGTTTATTTTAATTAGTTAATTAATCTAATTAATTAAACACTAAATAATTTTTTAAAAACATTTTATAATAAAAATTCATTTTATATTCTAAATTTAAAATGTATTGTAAATTTTCAAATTGAACTTTAAAAATTAGTCCAAGCCTTAAATCAATTTGGGCATTTACAATTGGACATATGTTTTGGACTTACTCCACCCATTGGGCCTGATCAGTAGCCAGGGAGGGGAGGATGCTTGATTATCCGACCCAAACCTGGATACAACTATGCTGGATAAAACTGGGTAAGTAGAGTTTATTAGTTGGCCCTAAAATTGCTATTTTGGATCTTACAAACTATTTCGTAATGTCGGGCTAATAATTAGAATGAAAACAACAAAACCAAACCGATTTGATCCAAGAAGACTCGAAACGAACGTAATAGGTCTCGGGTTGGGTCCAGGTAGTGAAAAATACCATAAAGACCTGATCAAACCCAACCCAAACCGATCCAAAAGACCCGACCAAAAAAAACAAACACAAACACATAGAGATATATACACACACACATACACATTTTTTTGTGTTATTATCAAACTAAACATAAACCCACCCGAACTGAAGATTGGGTAGGGACTAGGTGTTAAAATATATAGCTTGGATTCGACAAAACACGACCCATCTAGTGCTTGAATCAGGCCAGTCATAAGCAGGTGAAATATGTAGAATTCAATTTTTTCTCTTATTTTGGATATATTAAGCCTATGTAGTCTAAAATATTATTAGATCCAATCTAATAAAGTTTAAACTAAAACTATATTTTATTTAATTTCATTAAAGGAAGATTAAATTTTAACTTTAATCTATATGTATTATAATGAATGTATCAAATACATTTATATGTGTGTAGTGTAAGGGTAGCATATAATCAAAGTTTATATAAATGATTGAACATGTAAAATCTTAGAGAAATAAACCTTTGGTTTTTTATTTATTTTAACATATGTAATTAATTAGTAGAAGATGAGACTATAAATGTAGAGAGAGAAACCTTTCAATTCTCTCTCTAATTAGATTAATTGACATATTAAATAGTAGTTACACCCAAATTTACACATGCCTTTATTGTCCAAGTTTTTGACCACTAAAATACATATATGTACATCTATAATAATTATATATACACATACTTGTTTGGTATACAAACTCCACACACACACACACACATAGATATATATTAAAGTTAATATTGATCATTTTATACCTTTGAAACCAAAACTTATAACAAGATCTAATTTACTAAGAGTTTGAAACTAAATTAATGATTTCACACAAAAGTTCTTTTTTATAAACTTTAAGTAAAAATACCCCCTATATACACACACACACACACACACACATATTAGAATTAAGTTTAATAAAATAAAATCCAACCTTAACTAAAAAGGGAGGAAAGACATATGACGTTTCGCATAAAAGTCCATATAAATTTTTATGAAAACAACAAACAAAATTGTTTCAAAACAACTTAAAAAGAAACCTTCAATTTCAATCTTATAATACGAAACTAAATTTTATGTAAACAAGACTAATTCAAAATTTTATTCAAACAACAATTTCAATATAAAAGAATCAGACAACATAAGAATGTATAAACTCATGACAATAAGATGCAGATCCACATTAAATACACTATATAGACATCCAAACAAAACAGGGATAAGTCCAAAATTATTATCATATGTGATATGTGAATACTAGAGAATATAAACAAGGTGATTTTATTCATATTAACATAATGAGGATAAAACTAGTTTAGTGGAATAGACTACATATCCATTACATTGTGCAAACACATACAAATGAATAAATAGAATAGAAGAAGAATAGAAACGTACGCACATGATGAAATTATATGTAGACAAAATAGAATCTAAACCAAATAAAATGATGAATACAAAATTAAATAAAAATAAATTTACCTAAAAATGAACACCTTAAATGATTGATAAAACCCTGACTAACTTGAATCAACCTCTGGATTTTGCAAGGATCTAGAGAAAAGAAACACCTTGAATTCATATAATTTTTTTTGAATTTGTTTATATGGATTTTATAGCTTAGGAGCCATGGTAATTTTGGCAAAAATAGAGGGAAAAAAGAAAGAGGAAATAAAACATCAGGGAGAGTCAAATGAAATGAATGAGGGAGAATCCGTTTTAAGGGAAATATTAAAACATTCAATTTCATCCTTAAAAATTTTCTTTATAAATCTCATTAGGTCCTCCCTCCCTCTCCCTCTCCCTCTCCCTCTATATGTATGAATGGCCATAGATGGTTCATATCGCCCTTGAAAATTTCTAAAATCCCATGAGCGTTAATTCAATTTAAATCTAATTTAAATATTCTACCGAAATCATATATCTCTATGTGTATTTATAACTTTACTATACACATCTTATTCGTAGTAATGGCATTCAAACATCAATTTTTTTTACAATAATGAATATTTCAAAAATATTAATTAATTTAATAATTTAAAAACATGTTTATTACATTAAAATCTAATTTAAATGCCCTATTGATATCATACGTACGTTTATAACTTTTATATACGCATAATATTAAACATTAATAGTATTTAAATAGATTAATGAAATTTAATAATTATTAATTATTAATTAATTTAAAATTTTTACAATGATTATAAATTAATTAAATCCAGCGGTTTATTTATAGTACTTATCATTTCGGTTGTGCGACTTGAAGGTGTAAATTCAGTAAGCGATTAATATCGAATAATTCAATAATTAACATTCATATGTCACCTTAGCTAGTCGTGTGATATTTTGGATGAATTTATCGCTTATTCATATTTTGGTAAACTCGAATTTTACTTACTATATGCGGTTCTTAGTAGTGACAATTATTTGCGCCAATTCTCTTTGCCAAAATCATTTGTTTAATAATAACAATTATTATTAACCATATTGCTCTAGCAATAGACTTTGGCATTGAGTTGACTTAAGTTGACCTCATGATACTAAACCTATGTAACCAAGGAGAAGATTTCTTCCTTTAATCGTATTTCACTTCCAATGCTTCCACTCGACCCAACTTTAGTCATCCAATGGTTGTCATATCGCGATTTTACTATATTCAAAGCGAAGTTTCCACATTGAAGCCCATAGTATTATCTAGTCGACGGAATCCTATAATATTATCACATGGATATTCTCTATTTGATTTTAGTAATATTAACCAGCATAAAACTATCAAGTGAATCATTCCACGATTATCCCATACCTATCATTATTTAACCAGTTAGTTCCCCTAGTAACCATAATCAATACATTGTCCAACATTTAGAGAGCATTACGTACTCTAGTCTCAATGAATGTATCGATATCTTTTCTCAAAACACCTTGATCAGGAATATACAAAAAAATATGTTATTTAGTATTGTGATAATTTTTTCATAATTACAACTCACTGTAATTATTATCATGTAACAATTTATTTAACGGTTTCTTTATTAAATATAATTAAAATGGTTATTCAATTAATATATCACAATATAACAAGTATATATAGAAAAAAAACACCTTTATATCGAACGAGATTTTATTACAAAGTTAATCACTTAAAAAAGCGAAACTACTAAAAGTTGCCAAACTACTCTTATGGCAAACCCCTAACTCTCTCAATGATAATCCTTGTTTTTACATTTGTCATATAATTATTAAAACTAATAATTGGTTGCATACAATTTATGTACATGAGGCGATTTATGATAAAATAGAACCCTAATGAAAATTACATTATATATTGATAAATTATTATGCAAATCATATAAACATAACATTTAGCTTTTCTTCACTAGAATTTAATGGTATTATAAAATTAACTGTTAGATTTGTATGCATAAATTAGTTTTTGTACTCACTGGTAATTATGACATTAGAATGCTGAATGAAATTATTTTGGATATTGTCATTTGCATACATAAATTTAATTTTAGTTTTGCATGTAAATTATGATTTTGGAATGTTAAATAGTATTATTTTAAATTTACGATTGTAAGCATAAACATAAAAATTCTGATTTATTAAATAAACATATGCATAAAATTAAGTAAAAGATATTTTGAGTTTTATTAATTATATATGTATTTACTAATTTAGAAATTAGTTCTAGAATTAATATGCGTGTGTATTGATAATAGTTAAGCCATTGTTAATTATTTTTATTTGTTGATGATAAACAATTGGAATGTTAAGAGTCTTAGGCTTATCATGTAACGACCCGAATTTTTTTAATAATATTTATTTGTTTTATTTATATATTTAATTGAAATTTTGTGAAATTTTAAACAATAAAATTTTGAAATGAAAATTTAATATTTGAAATGCGTCTATTTTAACATAGAAACTGGTAAATTTTCATCGGATAATATTGAAGTTTATTTTATTGTGGAATCTTATTTAAATTCAAATCAGTTAAATTTAATGATAATAAAATGTTTTCCAAACCTTAAATTTTTTTTATAATAAATTTGTAAATCATCTTCTGAGTGAGATGACATTTTTCTTTTTCAAAAATTTGAATCGCTATTGCTCCGTTTATCTTATTTCTGGCAAATTAGCAGCATTTTCAGTACCGATTATCGACTTTTGATTAGATGATCGTAACACTAACTTCTATATACCATTTGGATCTTCTCGTTGTGCCGATCTTTATGGTATATTAAATTTTGCTATTTTGATTTATGATACCCGGTGATATCTGTGAATCGGATAACAGTATCGATACATTTCTAAAATTCTTTTGATTTCTTTTCCTCTTACCTTTTAGTTGTTTACATGTTGGAATTGAATAGTCATGACATTTCCAAGAAATTTAATAATCCGATCCTTACTGTTCCCGGTATTTAATATAATATGCTGGTACAATGTTTCACTTTTATCCACACTTCATCCCACCATCCTTTCTTCTTGCCTCTCTGTTTTTCATCCTCTTGCTCCAAAATAAGAAAAAAAAAGAAAACAACAACGAAAAACTTGTATATATATTTTGATAATCTTATCAGATCTCCACATCTCTCAAACTCGCCTCACTTGAAATCACTACCCAAACAGCTGAACTCTTCTTCCGCATCTTTCTCTGGCATGCGCGCAAAACCGAAGCACAACCACCTTTGCCTCCTTCCACAAACATCAACTCATCGCAGCACCCAACAACCGACTAATCCTTCACCCTAGCGTAGCTTTGTCCACCCTGCCTCTTCCTCCTCGGCCAGCCGCAACAACCGAGTCTTCCTTTTCTTGATTTGGGGGAGATTCACGCATATATATATATATATATATATATAGGTTTGTTTTGTAAAAGTTATATGCGTATTAAAATAAAATGTCGCAGAATATCTATATAATGGTTTACTATATATCATATTATATACATAGGCTGAGTTTATATGAATAGTTGATATATATACGTTTATATAAATATATTTGCATTAATCTATTTGCTTCTCTATCTTACCTTCTTGTATTATACATACATTACGACTAAGTATATTAGATAGATATGTTTATAGTTATATATCATAAGATTTGCGATGCAAATTTTTAGTCTGATGTCTATAATAATGTATATTATAATAGTTGCAGTATTATATATATAGGTTGCAGTACTTTATAAGATACGTTGTTAAATATTGTTTTAATCGCTATATACATATGCGTGAATTTTATATTTTTTTCATTTTGGGTTTATACAGTAAGTTGTAGATTAGAATATATATTGTGTATATTAGTTTATTCATATTTTCTTTAAGAATTTTTATATAAAGTCTGACTATTGTATAAGTTATATATATATATATATATATATATAATTTTACGTATTTTTAATTTACTTTCGACTGTGATTATATAATATATTTTCTGTAGAGTTTGAAGCTTGCATACATGTAGATGGATATAAAGTGCAACTTATTTGCATAGTTGTGTTTGTTGTTTTAATTATCTAGATTGTAGTTGATCTTGGCAAATTATATATATGTACAATCAAGAACTGAAGTTGCTTTGACGTGTGAAATAATGTATGCCAATACATAGATATATTCCACTTTGAATTGTATTTGATAAACCTTCTACTTCTTCTTTTATGTAAAAACTTTTATATGTTGTTTCGTACACTGTTAAGTATGGATATTTAAATTTTAATGTGTATATTTGGTAGTGTGTCATATTGTTTAATTGGTTCAGTTGTTTTACACAGAGATATGTTGTTTTATTTTATCTGTTATATACATACTTCCATCTGCTAAATGTATTTAAGTATTTTGTTTATATATATATGCATTTATTTCAAATTTTATTATTTATATATACTTTTGGTTTTAATAATTTATGTTTTAATTTAAATTAATGATTTTTGAAAACGAATGTATAAATATATTCATTCAGTATGAGTTTGAAATTAGAATGTGATTTTGTGTGTGTGTGTATATATATAATTATATACATTATATCTATGTCAATTCACTTATACAACTGATCTTCATAAATCCAGCTGTGATTCAATTTTGTCATTTCCAAGCTGCCGCCTTTGTTCGCCAGGATCGTTCCCATCTCACTTTGCTTTGGAATTTGTGCCTAGATTCGTAACTTTATCAAATTTCTCTAGCCTCAAAAGGTGAGAAATCACTCACGATTAATGTTCTTATATTTATTGAATTTGATTTCAATTGAAACGACAGTTGAAATATGCCGCTATTAGTTATTTACATTACTATATATATGTTGTTATATGTATCTGTTCACCTGTGGCATCTGTCACCATTATCTGTTATTTATATTGATGATATATGCCTATTATATTATTATCATATCTGTTATCACTCTGCAAGTTCTCTGTTAGTTTAGAAATCACTATGGGTTGAAATGATACATACCCGAACGATATGTAGAATAGGGGAAAATCGTTATGGGTTGAAATGATAGACCCAAGCGATTTTCATTGAATTGAATTTGGGATTGCGGGTTGAAATGATATATACCCGTATAAATTTAAATTACGGATTGAAATGATAAATATCCATATCACTTGACCATAGGATAGAAAATTATATACAGACACCACTGGTCTATATATAAATATTTCGAAAATGATTTCTATGGGTTTTGGAAAGAAATATATGGTTTTATATAAATATTGATTTCAGATATTATATAAATATTATTTTATATATAGTTAAATTCTTAATTTTAAGCTGTGTATAAATTTGTTTTAATATAAAATAAGTTAATAACAAAGTTTTATTTTATTAAATATAATTATGGTTAAGTATTTAAAATATTAATATAAAATTTATAATGATTTTTAATAAATTAAGGCTGGGAAGATAGATTTGAAATTGGTTTGAAATTGTATTTAATCAAGAATTATATTTAATTAAAAATCAATTTGGAACTTATTGAATTTGAGATTTTAAAGGATATGATATTATAACTTGATTTTTGTTTAAGGTGATTTAAATGAATATATCGAGTTTAAATAAATTGAGGGAATATTCAGTTATTTGAAGTTTAAAAAGTATTATTTAACTGATATTGGATTTATTAAGTAAATATTTCAAAGTTAAATAATAGTAAAGTGAATCTGATATACATATGAATTATCAAATTTAGATTTGAAATGTTGAATATTTAAAGCTTTGAAATATATTGAAATGGTTTATTTTGGGGTTCAAATCTGTTTTGAAATTGATATAATTTGAAATGATTTATTGGGAAATTGAATTGAATTTGATGGTTTGAGATTGGATTTCATTTGAATTTTGGAATTTCAAGTGATTTGGAATCGATTTGTGAAATTTGAGGAAACTATTTTATTATATAAAGTATTTTTAAATTATATTTAAAACTATTATATATTTTACTTTATAGATTATTTTAATGTAAAATGTTTTAATAAATCATTTTTATATAAACTATTTTATTTTATAAACTATTTTATTTTATGTACTATTTTAATATCTAAACTGTTTAAGTTATGATAAGTTAGGGTTTCAAAGTTTTGAATTTCGAAGTATTTTGTTTTGAAAGTGTTATAATTTCAAGTGTTTGGTTTAGAAAGTGGTATAACTTTGAAACTGCTATGATTTTGGAAAAGGATATATTTGAAATGAAAATGATATCATATTTGGGTTTTGAAATGGAAATGATATCGTATTGATATGGTTTCGAAATAGCAATCATATTTTGGTTTTAAAGTATAAACTATTTTGAAATGACCACGGTGTTATAATAACGTTTGGTTGTTAAAGAGACCAGGATCAAAAGTTGTCATACTCTCTGCCAACTTCGGAAACCAGTTTAACAACTGCGTACGCGGTAGAGGCTCGAGAATAAAGTGGGATGGTGGCGACGCTTTATTAAGGTATATATGTGGACCCGACTCCCGTGAGTTGGCATAAGGTGGCTAAAACAGGAGCAATTGACGGGCTAATGAGGTAGCTCCTCTGATCGGACACACTCTTTCGATACCATTCTATTACTTTGTGATTGATTGGGTGCACTTTTGGTTTTATTTTTAGGAGTGTGGCTCGAGGTGGGTGATTGCTGTGGCTATGCGTTACCACTGGTCTGGAAGTGTAATTGGTATATCTACCTTGACATTGCCTAGTTGTGCCGTGTCACCTACCCTAGCATGCCTCGTACGAGTTTTTATTTTTGTCATACCTATGGAGTATTTATGGTAGCCTCCCGATCTGGAGGTATGATGGTATTGTATAGACTATTGGCACTATATATGTGTTAAGGTGGAAAATGTAAAGCCTTAACGCTATTTTTTAAGTAAGTTTATTTTACATTAGACATTATTATAATAGTGCATATTAATACACAGTAGATAGTTTAACAGATCCTTAGAGGATGGCTATCCCAAACATCCCTTGAGTTACTTGTATTTCAGTTTTTATTTCACTTGATTTGGATTTATTGATATAAGAATGTTAATCCTGACTGGAGTGTTTTGAGTTTTGCTTTACGCTTGAGTCGGACTGAATGATATAGTTTTTGAGACTCACTTTTGGTGTTGGAGCTTCGTTTGGAGATCCAACTATATCTTTCAGCTTAGAGTTATTCAGTTGATTCCAGTGATGTATTTTGATTTTGTATTTGATTATTGTATTTGAAACTTCTGTTGCATCCTATTTAACTCTGTTATATATATAGTAGCTTCATGAACTACTATTTTTTTGTTTCCGCTGCATTATTGTTATATTATTCTGTGTCTGTGATTTGGTGATATTTATTTACTGTATATGCTGAGTTTTGCCAAATATAAATTAACAACTTGATACTTTAAGCAATTCAATTCCGGCATGTTTAGATGCAAATGGTTGAAAATATCTGGTCTGTTACATATCATTTTTAATATGATGTATGAATCACTTAATTATATTGTTAGAACCTCCAATTTCTGTCTCAATGATAACAAATATACAGTCATACATACACATATACATTTTATCAAGATTACAGGTATATGCTACAAGAAGATACCATGCTCGAAGATATTGAAACTCAAAGAGAAATGAAGATCTATCGACCATACTATGGTTAGTAAGGTTATTCTCTTGTAAAAGAGTTTTAGATAAATATTGTTTAGGTCTCCTTGAGTATATATGCATACACAATCACACACTATTTCATATGCACTGAAATTAAGTAGAAAAACTATTTTTACTACTCATAGACGTCTGACGTAAAATCACAGATGTCTGCGACAATCCTTGTGTAATTATTTCCTAAAGTCACAGATATTTATGATTTTACACAGATGTCTGTCATATGAAAAACAGCAAATTCTAAAAAGACGCTTGACAAAAAGAAATTCATCGAAAGGTTGCAGCTATTAAAGTGAATAGAACTTATCTAATAGTGATAACACTTCATTTGCATCCTTTGGAATCTACAAATTCTGCTTTGACTGAGATGGAGAGATGAACGAACTAATAAATTGAATTTTTCTCTCTCTTGATTTCTTAGCACTATCTTGCTCATACATTGCTTACACACTCTCAATCTATTTAACCAAAATAAAATTTTGGTCAAACCACTTCCTACAACTTAGAGCATTCACGTTCACATACTTAAAGAAGATCATAGGAAGATTTGTTCTATCAATCGAAAACTGTGTTTTTTGGAACACGAGATTATTAGAGATGTACTTTTGTATTAGCCTATTCTTCTGGGCAAAGCGAGGGTCAGTTGGTTAAAGTAAATACCAAAGGGGAGCTACAGGACTAGATATGGGATGGGAGGTCGGAATCAGTATAAAATACGGTGTGGTCATTTCTATTATTTATCTTACATTCAATTATTATACTCTGCTTATCATAATTAGTAACACACACACACACACACACACACACACACAAATATATATGAGTTGCATTATTTATGTAGATCCTATAGACTTTCACTTGGTATCAGAGCAAGGTCATTTCAATCTACAGTAACACGTAATTGAAATCATTATAATGGCAAGAAAATTTCAAGAAGGTCAATCAACTTCTCATCATCCACTATTTACTGGTTCTAATTATGCTTAGTGGTTTACATGCATGCGAATTTTTATAGAAGCAAATAGGCTAGAAATAAGGCTAGCAACTCAAAATAAATGTGCAGCACCTTACACCGATATTAGCACATGGATTGATGCACAAAAAGTAGAGGCATCTAACAATGCCAAAGCTATGAATGTATTATTTTGTTCACTTGACAAAAATGAGTTTTCACGTTTCATGCTCTGCAAGTCTGCATATGATGTATGGTGCATTTTACAAGTCACGAATGAAGGCACAAACAAAGTCAAGCAAACTTAAATTTTGATTTTACAAAACCAATTCTCATCTTTCAATATCAAAACAAGTGAATCAAATATTGATATGTATGTAAGATTTCAAACCATTCAACATGATCTCATGACACTTGGAGTCAAATTCACAAATTTCGATTTAGTCACACAAATTTTAAACTCTTTGACAAATGACCGGGAAAGAAAAGTTTTAGCCATTGAAGATGCTAATGATCTTTCTCAACTTAAAGTAGAAAAGCTAATTGAAAATTTGATGTCATATGAAGCTAACTTGCAGGCTAGAAAGGATCAAAATTATGAAAAGAAAAGCATAGCATTTCAAGCAAGTAACAAAAGTTCAGACTTAGACGAAGAGGAGATTATCTTTATTGCAAAACATTACAATAAATTTAAGAGGATGACCAAATTTCAAAATGGCGGCAAACTAAACACTCCAACTCAAACATTGATTAAATGCTATGAAAGTGAGAAATTTGGCCACATTAAGAAGGGCAATCCACAGCTCAATAACGATAAAAAAAGCCAATTCGAGAAATTCAAGAAAAAGAAAAGAGCTTTTCAATTAATATAGGATGATTCAAGTTCATCTTCTTCTTCAGGTAGTGACAACGAAAGCGACTCGGAACAAGCATATGTGTATTTTACGGCTAATACCGATGTGGTACCCAAAATTAAAATAAAAAATAAAGAGAAATGTATACTCGATAGCAGTTATTCTAAGCACATGATTGTAAATGCTAATATGTTACCGAATATAACGTATATCAATGGTGGCAATGTAACATTTGGAGATAACTCAAAAGGATTTGTCATTGGCATTGGAGAAGTCATCAATATTGGTATTTCAAATTCTCCAATAATTACTAAGTTTTATTGGTAGAAAATTTAAAACATAACTTATTAAGTATAAGTCAATTATGTAATAAAGGATTTAAAATTGACTTCAAGAAAAATAAATGTAATATTTTTTGTCAAAATAAAAACTTAATTTTTGAAGAATTTAGAAATCGAAACATATATGTCTTAAACATGAATGCCAAAAAAATACAAATTTATGCTTAGCCACGAATCATGATGACCCTAAATGTTTTTGTCATATAAATTTTAAGAGTATCAACAAACTAACTAAAAATGAATTAGTAAGAGGATTGCCTAAAACCAACTACAAGGTTAAAAACCTATATGACGCTTGTCAATTCAAGAAATTAAAGAAAAGCTCCTTTGAATATAAAAAGAAAGTTTCCACAAAACAATCTCTTGAATCACTCCATCTAGATTTATTTGGACCAACTCGAGTACGTTCAATAAATTATAATAAATATGTTTTTGTAATTATTGACATTTTCAAGGTATACTTGGACATTATTTTTAAAACATAAAAGTGACACTTTTGAAATGTTCAAATTTTTTGCTAAATGAATAATTTTTTAATGAATTTAAAAATTAAAAAAATATGAAGCGATCATGGAGATGAATTTGAAAATGAACTATTTACCAACTTTTGTAACAAAAAGGGAATTAGTTGTAATTTTTCATTTTCTTGAGCACCGCTACAAAACGGAGTTGTAGAAAGGAAAAATCGAACCTTACAAGAATGTGCACAAACTCTACAAAATAGCAGTAACTTACCAAATTTTTTTTCGACCGAAGCCGTTACTACTGCTTATTATGTATTAAATCATGTAACACTTAGACCAATGGTTAAAAACTCATGCTGTGAAATATTTTTTAACAAGAAACTGAAATTATTATATTTTCATATATTTGGGTCAAAATGCTTCATATTAGAAACTAAAGATAATCTAGGAAAATTTGATTCTAAAGTTGATGAAGGAATTATTGTTGGCTATTCAGATAGAAGCAAAGCATATAGAATCTTTAATAAACGAACAAATATTCTAGAAGAAAGTCTTCATGTCTCATTTGATGAAAATTTTAACAAAAATAAATATGATGATGTTGAAGAATTAATAAATAAAACTAATATACCTATACATGAAAACAATAATAATAATAACGTCAATAATAATAATGATAATATGATAACATCATCACTTAGAATATTAAGTGACCATCGTATTAATATTATTATTGAAGATTTGGATATAAGAGTACCAACCAGAAAACAGTTAAATCAAATGAGTCGTGTTACATATATATCAAATTTTGAACCGAAGAAGCATCAGAAGATGATTTTTGGATTATTGCAATGCAAGAAGAAATTAATTAATTTGAAAGAAATGATGTTTGGAACTTGTACCAAGACCAGACGATCAATCCGTAATTGGAACGAAATGGGTTTTTAAAAAATAAAGCAGATGAAAATGGAAATATTATACGAAATAAAGCATGATTAGTAGCTCAAGGATATAATCAAGAAGAAGGAATTGATTATGATGAAACATTTATTCCTGTAGCTCGTCTCCAAGCAATATAAACATTACTGGCTTTTGCATGTCATTATTATTTAGAATTTTTTAAATGGACGTAAAAAGTGCATTTTTGAATGGATTTATAAAAAAGGTTTATGTTGAACAACCTCCTTTATTTATTCACAAGAAATATCTTGATCGTGTATTTAAACTTAGAAAGACCTTATATGGATTAAAACAAGTGCCTTGTGCTTGGTATGAAACATTAAAGACTCATTTACAAAGTTCTAGTTTTCAAATTGAGAAAATTGATTCCACTTTATTCATAAAATAATAAAATACAAATATTTTAGCCGTAAAAATATATGTTGACAACATTATATTTGGATCCACTGATGAAAAATTCTGAATTTTCTAAAATAATGAAAAATGAATTTGAAATGTCACATATGGGAGAATTAAACTATTTCTTAGGATTACAAATAAGACAATTAGAAAACAGAATTTTTATAAATTAAGAAAAACACTATCAAAATTTATTAATGCGTTTTGGAATGGAAAATATATCTAGTAAATCAACTCCAATGAGTATTACTCTACATTTAGATAAAGATGAAAATGGAATAGATTTAGACCAAAAATTATATTGAAGTATCATAGGAACTACGTTATACTTAACAGCTAGTAGATCAGATATTATGATGAGTGTATGTTTATGTGCTCAGTTTCAAGCACATCCAAAAGAATCACATCATCGAGCGGTAAAACGAATCGTAAGATATTTAACAAACCTAGAGATTACGGACTTTTTTTACCCAAATGGAAGCTCATTCGAACTTGCGTCATATAAAGATACTGAATTCGGTGGCAGTAAAATGGAAAGAAAAAGCACAACTGCAACATATCATTTATCGGTAGGTCCTTAATTTCTTGGTTTAGTAAAAGGAAAAACTATGTTTCGCTCTCGACATGTGAAGCCGAATACATCTCAGCGGCTATAGCATGTGGAAAAGTAATCTATATTAAAAAAACTCTTCTAGATTTCAGTCAAATCATAACAAAATCTCCTATATATTATGATAATACTAGTGCCATAAATTTATCAAATGTCATATTAACCATTCTCGAATAAAGCATATTGATATTCGTCATCATTTTCTAAGAGATAACATGGAATAGGAATTATATCATTAGAGTTTGTAAACACTGAAAATCAAATAGCTGATATTTTTTATAAACCATATAAATTAAGTTTATTTATTCATTTTTGGCATGTATATTGTTTCACTGTACTAAAATTTCAATAAAGTTCAACTGCTATTTAAATTCTTTCCAGTATTTCAGAAAAATGCATACCATAGATGTCTGTGAAAATACCACAGATGTTTGTCAAATGTTACGGGAAAATAATTTTTTGTAACCTCAAATGTTTGTACTTACTCTCTGTTTATTTTTCTACAACTATAAACATCCGTGGAAACGTCATAAACGTCTGTCATGTCTTTCTATTTATTTCTCCTGAAACTACAAATGTCTACGGAAAAAGCACAGAAATCTATCATCTGTTTCTGTCTATTTTTACTGAAATCACAGACGTATGTGACTCGCGCACAAACCCCTGCTCTTAAACCCCTATTACCCAATCTCACATAAATCAATGGCTCCGCAATAATCCTGTGACGCCTCACCTCTATTCTCACACTAGCTAAGGACACTACGAGTTAACGTTATTGACTAGCACGAAGAATAAGGCTGTTGAGGAGCGACCGTCCATGTAATTGCTTTGTGCGAGCACCCATATGCCAGATAGAAGGTCACGCATTTCATTTAAAGAGGAAATCCGACATATCAAATACAAAATCAAAGCTACTACACAGTGGCTATGTGGTCTTCGAAACAAATATAAAATAAGCATAACACAAAATCAGTCACAGATATTCATATCACTAAGGCGGAAACAGATATGAATATATCATATAAAAGTGTACATCAAAGTAGTGGTCATATCAGATCCACTACATCACAAAAGAATAGGTACAAGTGCAAGACAAAAGAATATGTATTTATTAAGGAGTCTCTATCTCAAATGTGTACTAACAAAAACTACTAAGCTAAAGTAGTTAGCCTAAAAGCCAAATGAAGGACCATGATAAGAAGTCAAGTGGAAGCACATAAAATACCTTAATATGACCCAAGTATTATTTAAGAAGAAAATAATAAACGGATCAGTCTAGCTATAAATATCATATAAAATGAGATAGGATAAGAGATATGACAAAAAACATATGATAACAATAATGCCATACCATGACAAGTATACATCAAATAACAACAAAAATCATACAATATCTCAAATATTACCAAACACTAAAAAGAATGTCATATTCTTTAACATATTCACCAAACCACAAATATTGATAAAACTTATCAATGTAAATCACAAATATTGGTGAAATATAAATTCTAGAAATCATCAATTAGAAGTTCGGAAAACACAAAAGGGGAAGGCCTATCACTAACGGGAGCATGAAAACTCACCAACAGTTGCATCACAAACAGAACGCTATTCCTTGGTCGCTAAACATCAAATTTTATATGAATCTCGACAAATGGCCCGAAGACCTTTGAGCTGAGGCTCCACAAACTGCCCGAAGACCTTTGAGCCGAGGCTCCACAAATGGCCCGAAGACCATGGGTCGCTACCCCGCCAAATTGATCCGAAACTCCACCAAATGATCATCATAGATCAATAAGTGTAAATTACACTAAGCTAGTAAATAAATGAGTTAGGCTTCATATCCCATTTCTACTGGCTTAACTTAATTATTTATGAACAAATTGTAGACTTCCACTCGGAAAATAAGTGCAAATTATACTAAGCTAGTAGATATATGAGTTAGGCTTCATGTCCCATAACCACTGGTTCAACTTAGGTACTTTCGAACAGATTGTAAATTTCCACTCGAAAATTGTCACAAGGTTTCAATCGTACAAGTTTAAGAACTAACCGACAAAGTAAATGCAAGCGTTTCATACCATTTGTTTTGCTAAGTCATTTAATTGGATTTCTCGAACGAATGAGGTAAAGGTTTGTATATACTAATAGATTAGAAAACGGATTTAAAAACGAGCTTTGTATTAAAAATAACATTGAAATCATTTTTGTGAAAGAGTTTGAATATTTACTACTAGTATGAAACCTTTGCATTTCAAAAGTAACAAATCGCAGAAAACGATTATAAAAACAACCGATCACCAAAAATTCATATACGACGACGTGAATAAAAACAATGAAAATCGATAACAAATCCATCAAATGGATATTCCCAAAAATCCAAAAAAAAATTCATCAAAGTCGATAATAAAAGACAACAACCAATCGGAACAACAAAAATCGATAAAAACTGGAAATCCTCTCAAAAACAGCCAAAGTAGGCAAATTTGACAGTTCCAGACGTCTGACCTTAGGTTCTAGAGAAATATAGCTTTTTCTCCTTTCTCTTTTTAATTCCAAAACCATTTCAGACGTTTGGATTTGGTTCCAGACGTTTGGATTTTCGTTCCAGATGTATGGATTTTATCTCTGCCCTTTTTTTATTCATTTTCAGAACCCTCTTAGACATCTAGATTTTTCAACCAGACATCTGGATTTGGTTCCATACGTTTGGATTTTTGTTCTAGACGTTTGAATTTTTCTACTAGGCAAAAAAATGAGCCTAGCCCAAAAATGGAAAATCCAAACCGAAATGTGATCGAACGAGCGACGAATGGTATAATCGACAACCCAGCCCTATAAGCTCTTCGATACACCACCAAAAACATGTCCAAACATCCAAATAGGATCTTTAAAGATTTTGACTTCAAAACACCAAAATTGAAAAATTCATCAAATCAATTCAAATCAAAAGCAATTGAACATGAAATAGATGTTAGGAATTCACACCTAATAACAATAAAATCTATAGACATAGATGTGAGTTCAATAACTCACCTTTAAAACTCAAAGACAACGAATGAGAGGCTTTAAAACAAAGGAAGACCAATTCCTCTTCAGTACACCTATAGAATCTTCAATCTATTATCAAAGGTGAAGTTTTTCCTAAGTTAGGTTATAGGAATTTCTAAAAATTTAAGAGAGATTGAGATGGAGAAGATAAAGAGGATGCTTACCTAAGCTTCTTTGATTTTAGAGCAAGAACTTGAATTTCCTAAGAGAACTAGGGCCTACGTATTTCTGATTTCCTTTCTTTTCCCCCTTTCCCTTTAGCTTGAGTGTTAGGAAATAATAGAATGAATGAAGAGAAGTTGGAGGAGGAGTTAGGGTACTAGATGAGTTAGTGGGCTGAAATCCAAACTCAAAGCCCAATAGAAAAATAGCAAAATTCTACGCAACTCCAACATATCGATGTTTGTACTCAAAAAGGTCGCAAACGTCATTTTGGACTCAATGGAAGTGGTCTTGAGTCCTAATTCGACTATTTGCAAAAGGTAGAATTTCAAACTTTAATCCGACCAACGATGCTATTTTTAAATAAATCATTTAAGTATACAATCGTAAAGTATGCAGGCTGTTACAGACTCCCCTTCTTAAAGAAATTGCATCCTTGCAATACTTAAGAAGAAAATAAAGAGTAACAGCCATAAAAGCATATCAACACAAAAGAAAAATTTGAAGTGAGAAGTTTACCTTAAAGAGCATGAGTGAGTATGTCCAAATGTGTTCGCTCGATGAATTCTTAGAATTCCCAAGAACGATCCCTAGGATTTGAGGACTATTGAATTTTCACAAGCAGAACATCTTTATTTTGAAGGTGTTTAACCTCTGTATCAATGATACGAATAGGATGTTGCCCATAAGTCAAATTAGGTGAAACTTCAATTTCTGCAATAAAATCGGGCTCATAAATAGAATCGAAATCCCTAAGGCATTTCCGTAGTTGAGAGATGTGAAAATCATCATGAATAGCAGAAAATTGAACCGGTAATAAAAGGCGATAAGCCATGGAACCAATATGTTCGGTGATGGGAAATGGGCCAATATATCGAGGCGCTAATTTTCCCGATCGACTGAAACGCACAACACCCTTCATAGGTGAAGCACGAATGAACACCAAATTCTAAGCTTGGAAACAATGGCCGCAAGCACTAGATCATGAGTGGCATATCCAGTCTTGGTAGGCTTTAATCGTATAGAATTATAAGCGATAACAAGTTCCCTTTTTGCATGAGAACGACACCCAAACCAATATGACTAGCTTCGGTACAAACAGTAAAGTCTTGATTCCCTTTGGGAATCACAAGAATATGAGCATCGGATAGGAGTTCTTTTAAATGATCCTCTTTCCCGAAAAGCTTAGGACTTTCAAAATTATAATTAACTTTATGTAATTGTCTTTTTAGAAAAATTAACTTATTCCAAGTCGATTTATTATGTCTGATTGTCTCTTCATAGCGTTTAGGTTATTCCTATCGTTAATGTTGATCGGGCTCATCGACCAGAATTCTTAAAGAACTCATTGGGCAATACAACACAAAATCATCTTCTATATGATAAATATGTCTCTTAAAAACTTTACGAATATTCTTTACTCATTTTAAGAATAGAATCCAGTTATACTTATAAATATTTTATGAAAAAGATTTGCAAATTTTTAGTTGTCGTTTTCATCCATAATTAATGAATACTCATCAAGATATTCGTAGAATACTCGATTCAGGAGATGGATGAAATAAGCTGGACAAACTGAATGACATCATGAGTCATTCATAAGAATCATAACGAGTGCGTAATGTGGTAAGTGGAGTGCTATCCTCCGCAACTCGAAGCTGATGAAAACAGTGGCAAGGTCGAGCTGACAAGACTTTAGCACCACTCAAAAGATATCTTAGGTGATAATCCTATGACAAGCTCAAAGATATCAGAAAATTCACGAACTGCTTGAATGAGAGAAATATCATTTTCCTCACCATGTGGGTTTAGAGAATATAAGGATGTCATCGAATTGGAACCAAAATCATTAAGAACAATAGAATCTTCTTAACAGATTAAGGATGTCGAAGATAGATAGTACTCGCTGGATATTGGATATGGGCTTCATAATGATTAAGCCAATCCCTTTCCAAAAGTCAATTCCGATGCCTAAATAACGCATAACATGTAAATCGGCTCGGAAAGAATAATCACATAAAATAATCTCATCATCTTTAACAAGTAAACTGAGTGTTGCGGATCCACCAACCGGATTCGCAATTCTCATTGAAGTAGTCAAGCCCATAATATTCAAAGAAAAAGAATCAAAAAGTTCTTTTGATATAAAATAATGAGATGCACCCAAATCAAAAAGAACTTGAGTAGGAATATCATGAAATAAAATAATGCCATCAAGGAATGAATAAAAAATACCTTGAGCAAGAGAAGGGTTACTGGATTGACCAGCGCTAGGACTGCTAGATCTAACCATCTCTTCTTCTTAAAGAAAGAAAGAAGGAAGAGGAAAAAGGTTATTCTCAGAATGAATATCAAACAAACTTGATTGATAAAACAAGGCATCGCAACAGAAAATAGGGTAGAATGGGTCCTAAGACTCGGATAAATCCAAGGCACGATTCCTAAGAAAGAATTTGGACAATGATCCTTGCTAGATTATTATATACTGTTCCAAAGTTTGGCTCTGATACGAAGCTGTGACGCCTCACCTCTATACTCACACTAGCCAAGGACACTATGGGTAATGCCGTCGACTAGCGCGAAGAATAAGGCTGTTGAGGAGCGACCATCCATGTAATTGCTTTGTGCGAGCACTGATATGCCAGATAGAAGGTCATGCATTTCATTTAAAGAGGAAATCTGACATATCAAGTACAAACTCAAAGCAACTACACAGTGGCTATGTAGTCTTCGAAAACAAATATAAATTAAGCATAACACAAAATCAGTCACGGATATTCATATCATTAAGGCGGAAACAGATATTAATATACCACATAAAAGTGTACATCAAAGTAGTGGTCATATAAGATCCACTATATCACAAAATAATAGGTACAAGTGCAAGACAAAAGAATAAGTATACATTAAGGAGTCTCTACCTCAAATGTATAATAACCAAAACTACTAAGCTAAAGTAGTTAGCCCAAAAGTTAGATGAAGGGCCATTATAAGAAGTCAAGTAGAAGCACCAAAAATACCTCGGTCTGACTCGAGTATTATTTAAGATGAAAATAATAAACGGATCAGTCTAGGTATAAATATCATATAAAATGAGATAGGATAAGAGATACGACAAAAAACAAATGATAACGATAATGCCATACCATGACAAGTATACATCAGATAACAAAAAAAATCATACAATATCTCAAATATTCTCAAACACTTAAAAGAATGTCAAATTCTTTAACATATGCACCAAACCACAAATATTAATAAAACTTATCAATTTAAACCACAAAAATTGGTAAAACACAAATTCTAGAAATCATCAATTAGAAATACAGAAAACACAAAAGAGGAGGCCTATCACAAACGGAGCATGAAACCCCACCGACACGTGCATCACAAACAGAACGCTATTCCTTGGTCGCTAACCATCGAATTTGAGCCGAAACTCCAAAAATGGCCTGAAAACATTTGAGCCGAGGCTCCACAAATGGCTCGAAGTCCTTTGAGCCGAGGCTCCACAAACGGCTCGAAGAAATGGGTCGTTACCCCACCAAATTGTTTCGAAAATCTACCAAATGAACGTCATGGATCAATAAGTGCAAATTACACTAAGCTAGTAAATAAATGAGTTAGGCTTCACGTCCCATAACCATTGGCTTAACTTAATTATTTACGAACAAATTGTAGACTTTCACTTGAAAATAAGTGTAAATTACACTAAGCTGGTAAATATTTTAGTTAAGCTTCATGTCCCAGAACCATTTTCTTAACTTAAATATTTACGAATAGATTATAGATTTCCACTCGAAAATTGTCACAAGGTTTCAATCGAAAAAGTCTAAGAATTAATTGATGAAGTAAACGCAAGCGTTTCATACCACTTGTTTTACTAAGTCTTTTAAGTGGATTTCTCGAACGAATGAGGTAAAGGTTTGTATATACTAATAGATTGGAAAACATATTTAAAAACGAGCTTTGTATTAAAAATAACGTTAAAATCATTTTTGTGAAAGAGTTTGAATATTTACTACTAGTATAGAAACCTTTGAATTTTAAAAGTGACAAATCACATAAAGTGATTGTAAAAATAACCGATCACCGAAAATGCACATACGACGATGTGAATCAAAACCATAAAAATCGATATCAAATCCATCAAATGGATATTTCCAAAAATCCAAAATATAAGTCATCAAAGTCGATAGTAAATGACAACTACCAATCCGAACAACAAAAATCGATAAAAATTGAAATCCACTCAAAAACAGCCAAAATAGGCAAATTTGACAGTTCCAGACGTCTGGTAGGTATTTCAAGACGTCTGGTTTCTCGAAAAATATAGATTTTTCTCCATTCTCTTTTTAATTCCAGAACCATTTCAGAAGTCTGGATTCTACAACTAGATGTTTGTATTTGGTTTCAAACGTCTAGATTTTTGTTCCAAACGTCATGATTTTAGCTCTGCCCTTTTTTATTTATTTCCTAAACCCTTTTAGACGTCTAGATTTTTCAACCACATGTCTGGATTTGGTTCCAAACGTATGGATTTTTGTTCCAGACGTCTGAATTTTTCTGCTAGGAAAAAAAATCGGCCTAGCACAAAAGGGCAAATCCAAACCGAAACGCGATCGAACGAGCGGTGAATGGTAGGGATTTACGCCATTCGGCAACCCAGCCCTATAAGCTCTTCGATACACTACCAAAAACATGTCCAAACGTCCAAGATAGGATCTTTAAAGGTTTTGACTTCAAAACACCAAAATTGGAAAATTCACCAAGTCAACTCAAATCAAAAGCAATTGAACATGAAATAGATGTTAGGAATTCACACCTAACAACAATGAGATCTATAGACATAGATGTGAGTTCAAGAACTCACCTTTAAAACTCAAAGACAAGATACGAGAGATTTTAAAAAAAAAGTAAGACCAATTCCTCTTCAATACACCCATAGAATCTTCAATCTATTATCAAAGGTGAAGTTTTTCCTGCGTTAGGTTATTGGAATTTCTGAAAATTGAAGAGAGATTGAGATGGAGAAGATGAAGAGGATGCTTACCTAAGCTTCTCTTTGATTTTAGAGTAAGAACTTGAATTTTCTAAGAGAATTAGGGCTTAGGAATTTCTAATTTTCTTTCTTTTTCCTCCATTTTCTTTTAAGTTGATTGCTAGGAAATAATACAGTGAATGAAGAGGAGTTGGAGGAGGAGTTAGGTATTAGATGAGTTAGTGGACTGAAACCCAAACCCAAAGCCCATCAGAAAAATAGCAAAATTCTACTCAACTCCAAATATATCGATGTTTATACTCAAAAAGGTCACAAATGCCATTTTGGACTCAATGGAAGTGGTCTCAAGTCCTAATTCGACTGTTTGCAAAAAGTAGTATTTTGGATTTTAATCCGACTAATGATGCTATATTTAAATAAATCATTTAAATATACATTCATGAAATATACGGGTTGTTACAATCCCACTATTATCAATCGATTTGTGGTGCTTTCCAAGAAGAAATTCCATTTTGGCCTTTCTACTCTCTTGGAAATGTTATAGACTACGATATTCAAAGATTAACTATGGACGCCGGTTGTGGCAACCTAATTAGCTATAATGAAAACATGGTAATTATCGCTCACGTCGCCACCTACCTTTTCTATTTTAACTTATGTAGTGCAGAAATATGGATCCGGAAAATGAGGATGGATAGCCGTGGTTAAGTGTTTATGGAAAATAAATCAAAATTGATGTATATACGGTTAGCCATATACTAGGATGTTCTTATGAGGGAATCGACTTAACAGAAATACCGGATCATAGTCTTTTACCTAGAGATGAAGTCACCCATCAAATATGGGAAGATATGATGCCCCAATGGAAAATCATTTACCTACGCCCACGTGCTAGACTACTCAATAGAATGATAATCAATGCAATCAATCCACGTCTAGGTAGCCAAGAGCAAATTTATCCCATTGACCATCGAGCTTTATATGCAATATTTGGATGTCTCCCAGTAAATTGGGCAAAAAAATTTCGTGATCGAATTAAAGGTTTTTGGACTCAGCATCATTGAACAATTGTATATGCTCCGTACATAATGTGTATCTTGCAAGATCTTAGAGTTCCTTCGTACTTATCGTAATACAAAGAAATTCCAAAAAAAGATAGCGGTCCAAGATATTAATCGTTGATGCAACTTCCCAAAAACCCACCTCCTATCATCCCCTTCGACCAATGGACCGTATAACAACAAAAAGAGTATAATGATACTCCTCCCACTACTGCTCCTCACCAGACTTACTCACCTCATCCTTCACACCAACCTACATCTCCAGTCATGATACCAAATATTATTTGGATTCTGAAATACAAGAAGCTTGCATTGAGCCAATGCAAAATGAATCCCTTCGTGATATGGAGCTTAAAAATCAAAAGCTAATCACGACCAACTAGCGGGCTTTGGATAAAAAGATGACTGGATTGGAACGTTCTTTTCTACAAGAATGACTAAATGGAAAAGACGTTAGAAAATTTTGTTTCCACTTTAGGAAAAGTAATGAGAAGTCGACGACAGATCATCCTCTCGCTCATCATCTTCATCATCACAAACACCACCCACTCGAGCACAAACACCAGTTTATCGTGCTCATACCTCTCCTGAAGGATCTTTGTAATGACCTATATTTTTTTATAGTTAAAAATATTAATTAAATAGGATTTTGAAATTTAATAATGTGAGAAATTAAAATGTATGATTTATATATGAGAAAATTAATTAGAATATGATTTAATTATGTTGTTTGAACGTTACTGACAACTATTTTAATGTAATTTCAATCTATTGAAATTATTGTAAAGTTAATTTGGTTATAATTGTAAATAAGGAATTAAATTAGAATTTAGTGGAATTAAGGAAATTGAAATATTATAATTAATACGAGTTAAGATGATAACTATAGAATATGAATGTAATAAAATGTAAACTAATGCTAATTATATTCATAAGGTAATAGTTGATTCAATAATTAGAGTGTAAATCGAAATAATAGAATTTATTGAAATTAAAATTTAATTAACTGTGATTTTATTACAGTTGTAATTGAACTTTGAAGTTAATGTAATATTTAAACCTTGAATTTAACATAAAAAAATTGTATTTTTAAAAGATTATAAATTCCTGTTTAATCAAGAATGATGAAATTGTTAACTTTTAATTTAGGATTTAAAGTGATTAAATAAATTTAATAATAATTTAATTAATTAACGTGAAATTTAGCCATTTTGTCCATTGTCTTCGATTCTGACAAAACCAGTTCCATAATAGTGAATTATTGTAGGATTTCAAGTTTTGTAGCGATCGAACTTATCGTTTGATCTTGCAGGCTCGAAATGAGTAGAAATCAATTTAATCAATTTAATTAAAATAATCTTATTTTAAAAGATAACTTCGTTATAAAATGGAATTAGGGTTTGAAACTAGTTCCATTGGGTTTAAAAATGTTGAAAACATATATTTTGATATATGGGAAGATCTACTTTCATTTCGGGCACGAAGTGGGCTTTTCGGGTTGTTGTTATCATTTCGACCTAATTCGATATGTTTATTCGTCGTTATCCATCTGTCTATATAAATAGATTTTTTTCCACTAAGCCTAGTAGCCTTTCAATTTACTTCTGTATGTACCTCTATTATTTATATGTTCCTCCTTCTCAAAGGTCAGTACATCAAAACCCTAATTCCCAATTCCAAAACCCTAATTTAAATTTCAAATCAAATTTCAAAATTTAAACTCCTCAAACCATATCAAATTATATACCTTGGAAAGCTCTCAATGAGCGTTATCTGCTCATGCAATTTGATTTTCTATTTGACACGTCATTTGATTAGAAAACGATGAAGAAATTTTGGCCGTCCATTGGCCATGGTTTAGTTTAACGGTGGATCGTCAGCTATTTAGCGGTTGGGTGATGCTGCGACGAAGAGGTGGCCGGCAGCGTGGGCTTGGGGATGGCCGGAGATTGGCCGCGAGGCCGTGGGTGGTGCGCCTGGGCATGCGCGAGGTGATGGTGATGTCAGATATTGATGGATGTGTGAGCAGTGGATGCGGCGTTGACGTGAAGACTGGTGGCTATGGGTTTCATCATGTTGAACATGATCGTGTATAGGGTTAGAGGTGAATGAAGGTAAAGTAATTACGTTTTTACCCCTTATTTTTAATTTAATTTAATTTTAGATTTTCAACCTTCTAACGTACGTAACTTTTTCATACGAGCTCGGATTTGGACGTGATTTTCTCAGTTGCTATCTTATCAAAATTGAAGACGATAAGGAACTATTTTGGCTGCATTTTGAGACGGTTGGATTTTTGGGCTTTATTTGGATTTTAGATCGACAATAAATCAAAGGTGAGTGATTTTACCCACTCACAAATAATAAACCATCTTATGTTAGTTGAATTAAGTTTATGATGTGATAAGAATATTTTTGTTTGCTGTTCGGTAGTTTAATTTGACATTTTAATATAATTTTAATTTTATTGAATTGAATTGCCCTTTTAAATTAATATTGAATTTAAATTGTTAGTTAAATACCTAATAATGATAACCAGTTAATTGTTGTGATTTATTGGTTGATTTGGATGTTGATTATGATGGATGTTTATTTGTTGGCATTTTGGATGATTGGATGTTTATATCCCTATTATCACTATGCGTCGAAATATTATATACCCGAAAGATGTTACAGATTAGGAAAAATCGTTATAGGCTGAAAGCCATAAGCCATAGTATAAACAATACCTGACACAAAAACATGTGTATGAAGTTCAAACTATCTTTATAAACAAGGCCAAGTGTATAAACTACAACCTGAAACTATATATGTCATAAAATAAAATAACAAAACAAATGTTTCCAAACTGGGATATCTTCAAACAAAGTCAAAGTATAAAATAAACCTGGAAACTATATGTTTATAAAATAAAAAGATAAAAACAAAATAAAGCTTCATTTGCAAGCCAAGTATTGCCTGCAAAATATATGACTGCATACAAATATCCATGTACAGATAAAACATAATAATTATGTAAACATATTTGGTAAACAAAACATGTACTTGCTATCTTCTCGGCCAACAATTTTGTCATTTCAAAATATTATAAAAATCTGTTTATAAAGGAAGGAGCTGACCAGATATTGCCTTCCTCTATTCAACTGTTGTCTTCTATATATTTGTATGCATCTTCATTTGGTTCGTTCAGTAGCTCATAAGAAAAGAAAAGGGGAAATAAACTCAAAATAATTCAAAACAAAAACAGAAAAAAGGAAGAACTCAGTCAGATTCAAGGCAGTTTCAAAGCAAATGGTTTTCATAACATCAATGCTTTCTGTTCAAAAGAAATTTGAAAGGTGAGTAAACATTAATTTTTTTCAAGCTTAAGTTTAAATAAAACAGTATGATGGTTTATGAAATATGTGGGGTTGTATATGTTGATATGAATCTGGGTTTATATAATAATGTTCTTCTCTGTTATGTGCTCCCTGTTGTTTCAGTTTACTGATCTTTGTTCAAAACTCAAGTTATTCTCATCAACATTGATAATCTGTAATTATTTCAACTTAACAAAATGTTTAAACTAAGTAAGATTTTTTTTAAAAGCTAATTTAAATATGTTGAAGGAAATACTTTACCGTAACATGTTATACAGGTAATTCAAATATTCTTTGATAAATTTGAATGCCATAAATTTCTAATTTGAGCTTATATCTTGAATTAATACTAAAAGTTATGATTTTTTAAATTTGAATGAAGATTTTTAACTTCATTTTCAAAGAGCAGTTCGAGGTTGAAAAAAAATTGAATTTCTTTCGATTTCTAGAGTTTGAATCAATAATAAAAGTTGAAACTTGAACTGATGCTAGTATTAACATCATGGATCATGAGAAAATTTACAGAGAATTTTCCTAATGTATAAATTAAACAAACGAATACATTTTAGGGTTTATTTCACAGTTTTATTCATAACATTGATGTATCGAATTCATCACCCTCACGCGATCGAGTGGCTTGAGCTTCTGGAGGTTGATGGTTTAGCGTGATGGCGTCGTGTGGGCGAAAGCTTGGGGGTTGCAGGTGGATGAAGCGACAGCGGCGAGGTGATTTACCGAAGGCATTGTTACAGTTTTCTTCGAGCAGAGGAAATTTTTTGAATTCGAACTTTTTAGGTGATTCGAATTTCGATTACGAGCTTAGTGTCGAATTTGACTTGTTGACATTATTGTTGTTCGTCGGAGAAGGAAGATGCCGCCGTGCATGTGTACGGCGGCGATGATATGCTTCTGTGACATGAAAATGCGGGTCGCGTGTCATACACGAGAAAGATGGGTGAACGCTTCGGGGTGTTGATCAAGTTGTGCTCGAGTGGTTGTGGGTTAGCTTCGAGCTCTTTCGATCGAGTGTGTGTGTATTTACTGATGTTTTGATTTAAGATATAACTTAACTTACTGGAAAATAAAAAGAAAAAGGGAGAAGAAGTAGTAGTGGGAAGGACTCGGGTGATTTAGATGGCTAACTCAAAGTTGTACTCGAGTTTTTAGCAGGAAGGCTCGGGTTATCCTTAATTGCAGTAATGTATATTAAGGTATAGTGAAGTAACCTGTTTTCTACAAGTTTTAATATTATAGTTTAATAAAGATTTAACTGTCGAGATAGGAATGTAATATAAGTTTTTATTTTAGTTAATACCTTAATAATGTTTTAACAATTAATTATTATTAATTAATTAATATAAGTAAGTATAAATTTAATTAACATTTTAAGTTGGAAGTTAAAAATTAATTGAATTTCAAAATTTAAAGAAGTGCTTTAAAGTGTTAATTAAATTGAATGGTAATTAATTAATTATCTTACAAAACAATTAATAATAATTACTTTTAATTGTAATTAGTGATGGATTAATTGATGTTTAAGTAATAAATGAAATTGCAATTAACTACTTAAGTAATTAAAGAATAGTTATAGTCAATTAACTAAGTAATTTAACTACCTATTAATAAATGATTAATTAATTAATAAATAGATAATTATGTTTTATTTATTAATAATTAAAGTTATTAATTAATGATTAAGAACTGGTTAATTAAAGTTAAATAATTGATTAAGAAGTAATTAATTAAATGGTGTGGAATAAAATAAGTAATTAATTAAATAATTAAGATTTAATAGTTGATTTAGAAATGATTAATTAATTAGATAATTTTAAATGAATAAGTAATTAATTGATAATTAGTAATCAATTAAACGGGATTAAGAGATAAATTTTTAAGTAATTAATTTTAATTAAATTAATTACAATGAGAATTTAAAGATGATTGCTTATGGATTGTTGTGTAGAATATTTGATTGTGATATTTGTTTGGTGACATTCTGTGATGCTCTTTATGCTGTGATATATCTATGATGATTGTATTTAAGTTATCTGTGATAAATGCTATGTTAATCCAGTCATTGAATTTAAATTATTTAAATACTGTTTAAGTTAATTTGATAACTTGGCCTTTAAAATGGCGTTTGGATTTCGATGAGACCGGGATCGGGTGTCAATTTGATATTTCGAAAACCACATCGATCCAATTTAAACGTTAGGTCGTGAATTATGAAATGAAGGTCAAGATGGTTTCTTCAGAATGCAAGGGTTATCGTCGTTGACTCTAAGGGCGATTCCAAAATGAGTGTAACGAGATAATGCCTTCGGTTCCGTTCGAACCCGGAACAAAATTATATGGATTGAATGCTTTCAGCACATCGTCAGGCGGACGATGAGCATTCTAAGAGATATGTACTGTAAAGGTAATCACAGCCTCAAGCCTCAGCAACCGGGAATGGCTAAAAAAGGGGAGGTGCAGCAAGGTTAGGTGGGTCATGCCCAAGCAGGACGAGATATTCCCCTGTCTAGATGTCCCTTTATTTCGGCTTTGTGGGCGGTTGATTGCAAAAACTGCCGGGGTTATCTTGTTCGAGACTGTTCAGTAAGGAATGGTTCCGGCCTTGTGTTGTAGGGGGTCGGGCGTGATCCTCGGTACGGTGATCTTGGCCACGTACTGTGATGGGCGGTACCCCAGTAGCCCTGCCATTGTTGGAAATTCATTTTTCCCTATGAGACCCTACGGTTTGATTTGTATTGCCCACTTTTGTGGCTAGTAGCTGGAATTTAATAGATGTAACAATTTCGGCTATTTTCTATTTACTTGAAAACCCTAGACACTATTATAATATCACTGGATTTTCTATAAAATGTTTTGGTTAGCGTAAGGTAAAAACTTACCCGTGTTTATTTGTGGGGAGTCTTACGTGATACCTTTATTTTAAAATGATTTTCAAAATTAAACAATTTAAACCGTTTACTCATACCAGACCCATGTCTGACCCGTAGTTTATATTTTGGTTTTTCATAAACTCTTGGATACTCAAATTTTTATGAGTAGCCAAGTGATAGGTTTTGGATTCTCGAGTTTCTGGAGGAGCTTGGAGCAGGAATGCCAGACTTATGTAGCTATATCTATCTATCCAGTTCCGCTGTGTAGTTAATGTATGCTGTATCTCTGATGTATATAGTGACAGATGTATGTATGACCGACAGGTGTATCGATATTGTATAACTCTGATATATATAAAAAACTATGTAATAGTTATGTGATATATTATGTTTTGTTCCGTTCCGCTATGAGATTCTGATGTTGTTGTTCTTTCTTTTCTTTTCTTTTTTATTTCTATCCCTTTCTTTCTTAATGATGATACGTCTTTCTGGGAGTTAGAAGGGTGGATCGTCACACAACACCTCAAAGAATCCCAGTAGACAAAGTTATTGGGAAATGGTAGAAAGTTGAAATTCTTAGAAGATCTGTAAATGTCCTATTTTTAACTCATAGTTACCCTAAGTAATAGGGTTAAGTCGAGCTATAGCGAAGGGTTAATATCATTTAGAATTAGTGATGTATTCCCACTTGGAATTAGATTTTGAATATAATCTTTCGATGACGTCAAGAAGGCTTGGGTACAAGATTTAATAAAGCCTTTCGGCTTTGGTGAATTAATGTAGAATGATCATCGACTTAGTTGAACCTTTTAAGATTCCCCCCAAAAGCAATTTCCTTGATCAAGATAGAATTTCCTTAATTTGCCCTGTGCAAAGGGTTGTCCTAGATCCTTGCCCGAAAGTTAAGCAAATAGCTGTTTGAGATTCGAAGGATTGCTAAGGTTTTCAGGATATGACAGGTTATGATCCTTGTCGAAAGGTTTGAATCACAGATTTTTATGGCTTCGAAAGGTTTTTTGAATATCGATTCAAGCAAACTTCCCTTGTGACCGAAGGGTTTAGGCTATAGGATAAAGGTTTCTGAACTGTTATAAAGGATTTCTAGAAGGAATATTATTATCTTTGTTGACATGGACCTTTCAGAAGAACTGCACCTGAAAATTGAAGTTAAACTGGCAAAAATTAAGGTAAATTGTAAAGTAAATTTACAACAATTAAGGTTTCCCTCTTTATCCAAGAAAAGTCTTTATTTTATTAGATTCCCCAAATAACTACCAAATTAAGGTTATAGAGCTTTTATTTTAGATATTACAAGATTACGATGAGGAAAAATCCGCCTCGAAACAAGACCCCTTTGGTCTTATTTATAGATGCCGATGGCCATGCTTTCATCCCTGTGCCTTCGGTTGGGCCAAAAGGTTTCGTTCTTTTACATAGTTGCTAACCTTCTGATTTTATCGAAAGGTTTTCTTTTGGCACGTTATTGCGAATCTTTGAGAACAGTTGAAGGATCCTTTCCTCCATTTGCTTTTAGAGACCTACTGCCCCGGTTGGAAACTCTGTCACATGTACGGTAGGTAAACCCTTCAACGGTGCCAGACGGTTTTCAGCTATTGTGAACCCTTTGACTTTGTCGGAAGGTCACTTTTTACTTCGACGTTGCTGAGAGCCGAGCTTTCTTTGAACGTTGTTGGATAATTGCCTTATGTTCTTTGCTGGTTTGCGAATGTTTCCTTCATCACAGACCCTTCGACACCATCGAAAGGTGTTCAGTAGGTGTTTCGACTGGTCCAAAAGGCTTATTATGCTTTCGAAAAGGTTGTTATAGGGTTGCTTGTCCTCTTTATTTCTTGGCCTCCTTCGGTGTGCAAGAGCTTCTTGGATGTTGTGGAATAATACGCTCCATCTACTGCAAAAGGTCTTGAGCCGCTTCATATTATTGACTGCATCCCTTCAACCTCTTTGGAAGGTCTGATCCATATTCTTTTCCTTCTGCCCTTTGTTTGAGATCTCCGTCTTCAGTGGAAGGTGAATTTTTGGAGTAAGAATTGCCCTCCCTCATGCGAATGGATGTTTTGACTTTCCAAGTAATCCTCTCTAAGAACTATAGAGTTTCCAGCTTCATTTTCCTGCAAATGTAACTACTAGTACAAGTAAAAGAGTTATTTTCAAGCAATTTGACCTCCCTCAAAACAAAGAGGTCATTTTCTAAACCTAATTAAAAACCTTTTAGGCCATATTTCCTACTCATTCATTTTTCCAAGTAAGATTTAAGACGGCATTCAGTATCGAGTTAATAGTATAACCTAAGATCCATTTAGGTATCATTTTGGTAACCTTAAGTATCCTTTTTACCCCTTCGAAGGGAATTAGGGTTGTCACAATGAATTTGCTCTTTTTTGAACCTTCCGATAGGATCGGAAGGTATTCCAACCTCAGTTTTTTCAATTGTCGGAAGGTCTAAATAGCTTAATGGTTAGTCCTTCCAACAATAAGCTTTTGTTGAATTCTAAGAGTCCTAAACCTTTCGATTCCTTTCTATATATCAAAACACCATATAACAAGGTAATAAATACATAAAACATTTTCAACTGTACAAGATAACTTCAGAAATTCAACTAAAATATCAAAATATTCACATATATACTACCATGTATTACATTTTCCAAAGTGATTTGTCCATATGTACATGTTCAAAATGACACTAACATTCTAGCATTAGACATCGAAAGCAATTAAAAGCAGTAAATTGGTCTTCCCCCATTCCTACAGATCATTCAAAAAAGGCGGCAGGTCAGGAGTGAAATCGATGGCGTTGATGACGATAGCTTCTATGCAGATTGACTGATAAGGCGAGTAGGCTATCAGCGCAAGGTTTTCCCAGAAGCATCCCGGATGGCTGAATCCATCTAGAATGTGTTCGTGGCTAGATCAAAAAGTAAGGAGCATGTTGCTTTCATATGTGGATTAAGGACATCAGGCTACAGGTGGTCGGGTTGCAAGATTGCATGCTATTAACTTCTTCCACCTCTTGCGGTGGGATTAATAAATCTAACGCAAAGCAGCAACAATAGTGTGGTGCTTCTGTGTTGATGAAATCAAGATGGATTGGGTGGGGATTGCAGGCGGCCATTGAGGCTTCTCTTTTTTTCTTCTTTTATATAGAAATAAATGCCTATATTATAAAAATTAGAAGAAAGACGGAGAAATACGTACAGATTGTGACAGTGATTTTGGTGCAAAAAATGAGACATTCTCTTGTTTTTTAGAAATCATCATTAATGATTTTTATCTTTTTTCATAATTACCACTCCAATTTGATTTGAAAACAAATGTTGGTTAGGAATTATCCGATGAAATTATATAAATGATAGGCATGGTACGATGCCCCTCTTTTTGAAAAAAGAGCGGCGAATTCCTAATCTTTCACTTGCGTAGAGAGGGACATTTGGCTAATTCTTTGTAAATTGCATTTTTGGCACTTTGCCATCAAATTCTTATTATTTGTGTAAATTTCAATGGGGGTTTATAGGAGTGTTTTTATTTTTATGTAGGTTAGGTCTTGGCCTAAATCCTGGTGCGTGCTACAATTTGTTTGAATCACACTGTTTGTCAAAAAAATTACTTAAGTGGTTTAAGTGTTATAAGTATAAGTTTATTTTTGAATTTCCTTCTAAGTCCATTTTATGTAAATGAGGGACGGATTACAAATATGTGACAAGTAATTATTCTGTGAATATACATTTCTTAGTATGTATTTTATTTTTGCTTGTATGTACTATGTTATTCCAAACTAACTGTTCCTTAAAACATGTCTCCCTAATAAGCCAACCTAGTCAATATGCTATATAGAGGAAGATCTCCTTCAAAAATGGCCTAATATCGTTTACCTTAGGGTAAAAGGTTTTTATATGTAGAACACCCTCTCTCCTCACTGGGCTTCCGTAGATGGTGAATTTCTTTTAAAGAAAATTAGGACATGTTATTCGATATTGATTAATAGTAACACTTTAAAACCCTTCTAACTGAGAGATGAAATGAGAAAATGCACGCTAGTTACCATTCTTGACGGGTTATTATACCTTATTATTAACAACAAGTTTCAACAATAAACATACTCTGGTTTGTGTTATTATTTATGGAACAAAGAGATTTGATTTTTGTTTTGCTTGTTGATATGGGAGACTTGAACAAGACTAGTTTTTCCTTCCGAAGCTCCTTCTTTGGAGTTCGTAATGATCTTGGATAAGCTAAGAATGGAGCTCAAACAAAGTTAATCTTTACAAAGACTTCTTTAATTTCTAAGCTCAAATGTCGCACTATTCAAAGTTCTTTATGGAAATTGAGATTTTTAAATTAAATATTCAAGAAAGAGGGAGGCTGGGATACTGAAGTTTTAAAGCATTTCATTGGTGGAGATACATGTGTAAATTTTGACTTGAAATTACAAAGCTTCTGGAGAAGATAGAAATCTTAGAAATAAAATCTGAAAATAGTCGAATTCCATGCAAATCTTCAAAATCCATATTTGGTAACTCTGTTTCTAGTGTCAATACTATAATATCCATGAGTTTTGCTAGTATGATTGATAAGGTCACAAGCATCTCAATTTATACATAGAATGTATTTTCCATACCTTAGTAATGCTATGCAGCATAATGCAATACTTATAATATTGTAAGTGCTACCTGTTTCATTATCTTTGTTTACACCTTGTTTATGATTAAGTGAATCAAGATTCTTTGTCACGTTGTCTTTCCTGCAAAACATGTAGCACATAGTACTCTTTAATTATTAGCTTGAAATTGATTATCTAATCTAAAAGGCCTCAGTTGCCTAGATTAGAAAATCATTTTGGCATTCCTGAATATAGTTAATGTTAGGCTATATATAATTATAGAAATCTAACATTTAATCAATGAAGACCCTGATGGGACATTTATGACTGAGATCTTGATATAGAAGTTTTTTTTCATTCCTCATTATTAAGGGAATCTGAGAATGAGAAGGTCAAAAGTTCCCATTATGAGACTCTTTTGGCAGTAATCTTCTTCCAATAATATTCCTTGATTCGGGTCAAATTATTTGAGATAAATAAAAACCAAAGATTGTGTACCCAGATTGGGGCTTTCAATAATTAGTAGTCTTAGCGTCATTAATGATGAAGTTTTAAAACATATCATCGGTCCCAGATTCGGGTATTAGAAAATTTTAAAATAATTTGGCAGTCTCTTTTTGGTATACTCTGATAATAGGCGATGGAGAGTTAGAATGTCGAAATGCCTTTCCTTGAAAATAGGCAACAGAATCCTACCGTATCGTTTCCAACGATGGCCATTATGAGGATAGAAGTTCATATTTGCTGATAAGATACCGGGATTTTTAATCTGATGCGGCACTTGATAATTAGTAAAAGACCTAGAATTCACCTTGGTATTTAGTATCAGAAGACCAGAAACCCATCTGGGAATTTGGGTAATAAAAGTTTAGAATACTATATTTAGCAATTAAAAGTGAAAGATCATGAACTTAGCCCAACGATGAGTAATAAAAGACCGAACTACCATTCTTGATAATAAGTGACAGAGGACCCGAATGCCACTTTTAGAATTTCATTTTTGGTAACAGAAGTCCAAGGACTGTTAATAATAGAAGGCCAGAATATCACTTCTAATAATAAGCCAGAATACCATTCCCGGTAATAAGTAATAAAGTACCAGAATACCATTTCTGGCAATAAGTAATAGAAGACCAGAAAACCATTTATGGTAATAAGTAATAGAAGACCAGAATACCCATTTGGAAGAAGTTCAAGAATTCTTTCTGATTCTATCTATTAAATGTGTGATCTTCAGGCTTTGAAAATATCTTGCATGCTTTTGGTTTATAGGGTCTGAGTTTTTATTTGTCCATTTGTCATTTGTTCAGGCCTATTTTAGGAGGGGACTCTTTTGTCTGATTTTGTGCTTATTTAAGTAGAGCCTATTTCAAGCTGTTTGTCATATTTGACACTATTGACGTTTTTGGTGGTTGTTATTTTAAGCGATGCCAATTCTTGGCGGTGCCTATCTCAGGCGTGGACTTTTCTTAGTCCGCAAGACATTTCACTTAGGTTTCTGGTGTGCTCGGCTTGTTTATTCTGAAGTAAGGCCCGAGGACTTACCCAACCTCCCTTCAGGAGACGCCTTAACCTGGCCATTGCATGACGCGGTTAAGGCCTTGTTCGGTACGTTGGCCAGGCTATAGCGTGGTGGAACAAAGGGATTGCCTATCTTGGATATAGTGACATAGATAAGGGCTAGTGCTGCTTTAACCTGGCCATTTATGGTTTTGGTGTGGATAAATGTGACGACCCAGAAATTTTGACATTTGAAATTGAAATATTTGGTTGAATTTTATTTTTGGAAGTTGATTTACAACTGAATTTCGAATATCAAAATGAAATTGGCAATTAAAATTATTAAATTTGGTTATTGAAATCTGAGTAAAAAATTTAAATCTTAAATTTTATGCCTGTTAAAAATGTTTCAAGGCTTCAAAAATTTATATTGATAATACTGAAGATAATGGAAGCTTCGGAATTAAATTTGGAAATTTTTTGTTTCATATTAAATTTCATTGTTTAAATCGATATTTAAAAATAGCCTTCCGAGGCACATTCTTGGATTTCGACGAAACTAGTTCCATTGGATCCGTAATAGTGCATTATTATCGGATTTCAATTTTCGTAGTGTTTGGAGTTGTTGTGTGATCATACGATAAGCAAACGCACTGAAAATTAAATCGAAAATTCAATTTAATAACTGGGTTCAAAAAGCTATCTTCTCCATACGATCGAATTTGGACTCGAAACCTTTACAGTGTGTTCGAAATGGGGGTATAACCTTATGAACGCCTGGCGGCACGTCTCGATTAGAGGTCAAATTTTTGAGTTGCATTTATCGAGACGATTGGAATTTGAATTTAAAATTGAATATATATTTACATTCAATGAGAAGATTTAACACGTGCTTCCCCTAATCTAACACCTGTCTTCAATTTCAACATGTGTCGTTTATAAGAATTTTTATCATCTCATTAAAATATATATATATATATATATATATATATAAAAACGAAAGAGGCTGCATCAAATACAATACAATACAACTGCTTCAAATTTGTAATGGCCGCTCTTTCAGTTCAAACTAAAAACCCAACTCTCTCTTTCAATTGAAATCGTGATTTCAAGCATCCATATCTTCGTTCAATTCAAATTCGAAATCCTCAGCTCGAATTCACGAAATTGAATCAGGGATAAGGAGTGGCGTCGCTAAGCGCGAAGTGGTCGCGCGATCGCCAATCTTAAGCCGACAAATTAGGGTATGGGTCTCGCGAAGATAGTGGCGCAAGCACTGGCAGGGGCGCGTTGACATGGGGTGTCGTGAGGTTTCATGGTGGTGTGAATTGTTATATTGCAGTGCGGGCATCCCGAGTTCGAATTCAAGACTAGAGGGGGATCTCGTGCCAATGGCTTGCGTGATGGTGATCAAGGCAGGGGTTGGCTCTGCCAGGTGATGGTCGGAGGAGTCGGAATGTTGCGGTGATGTAGGAAACAAGCAGGTAGGGTTTCGGCATGATGGCAGTTGCTGGCGGATTAATAATGGAGTTTGGGTACGTCGGTAGGTATTGTTGTCACTCTAATTTTATTTATTAAATAATTTTTTGGATAAGTATAGTTAAATACAGAATTTATTTTTTCCAATAAGGAACGAGATTTCTGCTTTTATATTAAAAAGATAAACGGTAAAACAGAAAATTTTAATACGAGGAGTTTAAGATCTACATAAACTATGTTGAGTATGTATGAAGTTTTAAAAATAAATATATACATATACACATTTTAAGTTACTAATTCATTTAGATTAATAGATTTTGATGGTTAACTTGCTTAATTGATCTGTTTAAGTTATTCTAGTTTACTAAGATATTTTAAAATAATGGAGTAAGGAAAATAATTTATTTTAGTTACTAAAAGAATTTTTTTAAAAAAGAAAATTTGTTAAAATTTTTTTAATCATTTGTTTAAAATTAAATTTTTAGTTGAATAAATTTATTAAAAGAAATTGGTTTAAAAACAAAACCATTGAATAATTAAAATTGCCAAATGAAAGTTGATTATTTGATTATTTTGAATATTAATGAATTGTATAAATGTTTATACAAGGTCTAAAATGGAGAAACAAGCCAGAATGGAAATGAGTTAGAATGGATTGCAAAATAAAAGCAAAGGTGAGATCTCCTCACTCAATCAGATTTTTCTGATTTAAATTTTAAATAGTTAAATTTAAAATGATTGATTGTGTGCTTGGATGATAAATCATTATCAGTTGTATTGATTTAGACCCTATGTGCCGCATAATAGCGGATGATATTATATTAAACCCATATATCGCGATATTCCACCTCGAAGTGGAATTGGTATTATATATGTATTTGGAGTGATTGATTTTCCGCATTATATAGCGGATGAGACCCTATGCGCCGCATAATAGCAGAGAGACCCTATGCGCCGCATAATAGCGGATGATATTATATAAATCCCATATACCGCGATATTCCACCTCGAAGTGGAATTAGTATTAATTGTTGTGCTAAAGTCTGTGGATGTAGGAAAATAGGTTGGAAGGATCCAACTGGGTTCCTCAAATGATTGAATTTGTTTTAATAATTGTGTGTTGATTATTTATAATCTGTGTGTAATTATATTGTGATTGAAACTGTTAAAGGCTATAATTTAGCCGAATATAGTTTGGATATCGTAGGATACCAGAAATAAATAAAACTGGATTTTGGAATTTAGGTAGAAAAATTATAATAAATTCATTTAAAAGAATTGGGTGAATTTAAAAGAGGAAATTTAAATAGATAAAATTTTATTTTGAAAACTTATTGAATAAATTCCAAAATAGTGGAAAGGTTTAATAAATGGATTTTGAGTAATATTATTTAATAGTTGCAGGATTTATTTAAAATACAGATTTTAAATATTTGAAAGAGATAAAGGAATTTATTTCAGAAGGAAATAAATTTAGAAATTAAATTTGGGATTTAATTTGGATAGTGGCGCAAGCACTGGTGGCGGCGCGTTGACATAGGTTGTCGCGAAGTTTCGTGGGGGTGTGAATTGTTGTATTGCAGTGCAGGCATCTCGAGTTTGAATTCAAGACTGGAGGGGGATCTCGTGCCAGTGGCATGCATGATGGTGATCAAGGAAGGGGTTGGCTCTCCTAGGTGATGGTCGGAGGAGTCGGAATGTTGTGGTGATGTAGGCAAAAAGCAGGCAGGGTTTCGGCATGATAGCAGTTGCTGGCGGATTAAGAATGGAGTCAAGGTTCGTCGGTAAGTATTGTTGTCACTCTAATTTTATTTATTAAATAATTTTTTGGATAAGTATATTTAAATAGAGAATTTATTTTTTCTAATAAGGAATGAGATTTCTGCTTTTAAATTAAAAAGATAACGGTAAAATTGAAAATTTTAATATGAGGAGTTTAAGATCTACATAAACTATGTTGAGTATGTATGAAGTTTTAAAAATAATTATATACATATACACATTTTAAGTTACTAATTCATTTAGATTAATAGATTTTGATGGTTAACTTGCTTAATTGATCTATTTAAGTTATTCTAGTTTACTAAGATATTTTAAAATAATGGAGTAAGGAAAATAATTTATTGTAGTTACTAAAAGAATTCTTTTTAAAAAGAAAATTTATTAATTTTTTTTAATCATTTGTTTAAAATTAAATTTTTAGTTAAATAAATTTATTAAAAGAAATTGGTTTAAAGACAAAACCATTGAATAAATAAAATTACCGAATGAAAGTTGATTATTCGATTATTTATAATATTAATGAATTGTATAAATGTTTATACAAGGTCTAAAATGGAGAAACACGCCGGAATGGAAATGAGTTGGAATGGATTGCAAAATAAAAGCAAAGGTGAGATCTCCTTACTCAATCAGATTTTTCCAATTCAAATTTTAAATAGTTAAATTTAAAATCGTTGACTGTGTGCTTGGATGATAAATTATTATCAGTTGTATTGATTTAGACCCTATGCGTCGCATAATAGTGGATGATATTATATTAAACCCATATACCGCGATATTCCACCTCGAAGTGGAATTGGTATTATATATGTATTTGGAGTGATTGATTTCCCGCATTATATAGCGGATGAGACCATATGCGCCGCATAATAGCAGATGATATTATATAAATCGCATATACCACGATATTGCACCTTGAAGTGGAATTGGTATTAATTGTTGTGCTAACGTCTGTGGATGCAGGGAAACAGGTTGGAGGGATCCAACTGGATTCCTCAAATGATTGAATTTGTTTTAATAATTGTGTGTTGATTATTTATAATCTATGTGTGACTATATTGTGATTGAAACTGTTGAAGGCTATAATTTAGCCGAATATATTTTTGGTATCGTAGGGTACTAGAAATAAATAAAACTGGATTTTGGAATTTGGGTAGAAAATTTATAATAAATTCATTTAAAAGAATTGGGTGAATTTAAGGAGGAAATTTAAGTAGACAAAGTTTTATTTTGAAAACTTATTGAATAAATTCCAAAATATGGGACAGGTTTAATAAATGGATTTCGAGTAATATTATTTAATAGTTGCAGGATTTATTTAAAATAAGCATTTTAAATATTTGAAAGAGATAAAGAATTTATTTCAGAAGGAAATAAATTTAGGAATTAAATTTGGGATTTAATTTGGAGTTAAAATAAATTTTAGGAATCGATTTGGGAATTTGATTTGGTGTTTTGAAAATGAATTGGGAAATCTGTCTGAAATTGATTTGATGTTTTAAAATAAATCGTTGGAAATCTATTTAGAAAATCTGATTCGGTATTGGAAAATAAAATTAGAAATCAATTTGAAATTTTGTTTGGTGTTCGAAAGTGAATGTTTGGAAAACGATTTGAAAATCGTATATTAGTGGATATTTGAAAATTTAAATTCATAATGAAAATTTGTAAAGGGAATGGGACTTTGTGTAAACATAAATATTGTTTTAATTTTAAAAGTATGGAAAGGAATTTATGGATTTGGAACATAAATTTAAAAGAAATCCAGAAAGATTTATTAATTGATTTGAATGAACCATTTTAGAATGGAAGGTGCACTTTCTTTGGAAAGCCGAGTGTATTTTTAAAATAGCTTTTGAAATAAAATTAAAAGTTCTAGATTTGGTTTTAAAAGAATAGTGTTGGGGAAATTATTTTTTTGGAATTGTTTTAAATCTTTAAAGTAAAGATTTATTTAATTAAGTATAGAAGGGATTATTTGAAAGATTAAATTGATATTTGATTAGAAAATGGTTATTCGAATATTTATACTCTATCTACTAATTTTACTTTAAAATTAGTTTGGACTTGAAGTCTTAGTTGTAATAATTAGTATAATGTTTTCGTAACCAATATTTAAGTAAGTATTTAAGGTTGTTTTATTTTAGATGTTCTAAGAATATTTTGGATAAGTAATTTGAATTATTTTAAAGTATTTGAACTCGGCAAATTTTCAGTGGAATTAAATAAATATTTGGAAAATTATTCCATATGAGGGAAATGATTTGAAATTTGTTTTCAAGGGATTGAAATGTGTAAATTGATTTGAAATTTGTTTTCAAATGGTTGAAGTGTTAAAATTATATCTTGCGAAGATATTTTGAAAATAATAATTGGGGGAAAAATTATTTAAATTTTGGTAATTGTTGTGAATGTTGATTTACAGTTAAATAACCGACTACCAATATTGGCCTTTTAAATGGCATTTGAATTTCGATGCGACCGGGGGTCGAATTCAAATGGATATTCGAAAACCACATCGAACCTTTGTGATTGTGATGGATCTTTTATTTAAAAATCAAAATGGAAATTTGTTGTGATTTGTTTGAAATCCGATTGAACACTTATTTTTAAAAATAAGTGCTCATTATTCGGATTAGCCGGGAGAGGACTTTGTGTCATAAAACCCATTCCGAATAAAGATACGATGAAATGAGATTGCATTTGAAGACGGTGTTGAAGACTGGGTATTTTTGAAAGTGAAAGGATTACATGTCACATGTCTCTGCACCGGGTTGCTCCGGTATAGAGATTTTATCACTCTTTGTGATGGGGATTTGGGATGTGATTAGTAAATATCCGGATTTTCAAGTGCTTCTTTGAAGTGCCTTTGGTTCCTTTCGATCCCGAAACAGACTTGTATGGATATGTGTCTGACGTTACACTTTGAGATGTAAAGCTGGTTTCTATCAAATACATTTATGTTGGTGGCGGAGAATTTATTCTCTTAGCTTGACACGCTTCTCTGAGACGTACGAGCTCAAAGGTTATGTAGTTGATGATTACTAGTGATACATTCCCAATTTGGTAATGTGGCATACTAAATGCTGCTGATCATTTATTGATCAAAGCATGACTTTGTGAAAAGTGTAGCTTTGTGGACGAGACTTCGTCAGACCTCATACCCTGAAAATGGTCAAAACAGGAATAATGCGGCAAGGTTATGAGGGTCGTTCCCTTTAGAGTATGTCATTTCCTTCTAGAAAAGGATGGTATCATGGTATGGAGCCCAAATATTTAACCTATGTGGTTGTTGCTTTTTGGTTGAGGATCCTCGGATAAAGGTCGCAAATGACCGGGGGATGGCATGCTCGTGTAATAATTACCTAGTTACAGAGGTAACCCGTCTTTGTGTTGGCAGAGAGCTGGTTAAGTTCTTGGGACGTTCCTCCAGAGGCGTACGCATATTGTAATAAGTTTCTTAGCCTGACCATATGTTGGAAATCCGATCTCGAATACGCGCCTTGTACGGTTTTAGTTGTATAACCTGCCATTTACTTATGGTGGTCACCACTGTTTAGATGGTAGTTATAGTAGGCATAGTTCGAAATGTCTATGCTGGCTAAGATTAATATTATACTTTTGAAACGTTTTCTACACTATGCACTAATAATAATATCGAAATGATTTTGCGTATCAAGCATGTTTGACTATCATAAGGAGAAATCTCCTCCAATTCCGCGTTTGCATTGTGTGTGTGGCAGGAGGCCTTATGGTAGTTTCATTTTCCAAAAGCATAGCGGATTTCTTTTCCTTTCTTTGTAAAAATAACTGTTTTAAGATCTCACACCAATCCCATGACCGAACTGGAGTTTATTGCTCCCTTTCTAAAATCTGGGTGCCCATAATTTTCCAAACGGGTAGCCTAGAGTTGGGTTATCAGTTATTCTGGAGCGAAGTCGAAAAAATGTGCTGTGAAGATCGGGAGTTCAAGTTGGATGGCGAGACGTATCATTATACTATGTATTATCCGTTGCATTGGGATTGCTGTAAGTTCAGTTTTAATATGGATTATATGTTGTAAAATTCCTAGTATTGAATGGTGTCGTTGTAAACTTTGATAATGTGATGTATGTAAAACCGATATAGTTCTTTGTTTTAAAGATTATTCATTTATCCATTATATTTGTTCCGCTGCAAAATGTGAGATTCTGTTATTGTTTCTGTTTCTTCTTCTATCTTCTTCTTCTTAAACCCTAGCGGTTCGGTTTTCCGGCATTCAACTGTGCGGCATTGGATACCGTGGATGTATCAATGTCGACTTTCGGGCATTGAAATATTGGGTCGTTACAATTTTGGTATCAGAGCATTTGGTTAAGCGACAACCTTGGCTTTGGTGGGTGTTACTCACTAGAGATAGGGTCAGTAGTACTCTATAATGAGTTGAGTGTAATAATAGATATGAGCGCGTATTTGTTAGTGAATATAAAATTGTTTTATATTGTGTTGACTTATCAGTTGATTGTTTATAGATTTTGGTCGGTGCAGTTTGGCCAACTGTATCGATAGGGGTTTCTAACTCTTAAACTAGATAAATCAATACAGTATTCTTTTAAAATGGAGTAAATGAAATAATTTTACCCAAACTATTTTGTATAGAATACGAATGATTTTCCGTAAATTATTATTGTAGCATATGGTTGTTGTTTGTTAGGAAGTGATAATATTAAATTATTATCATTGATTATTGAATAATAAATTGAAATCATAACTAAAAGATTAGAATATAAATTCCTATACAAATGGGATTTTTAAATATAAATTGTAAATGTGATTTATAAATTTAAATAGAATTCTAGAGAAATATTTGAAATAATTTGAAAGGATTTGAAAATTTTTGAAATTTGGAAAAGATTAAATTCCCTTGGAGTTTGGTAAAAAGTTTTCAAAGGTTTTGAAAAGTGTTTTGAAGGGATGAAATCTCTAAACTCTTTTTGGTTGCTAGAAAATAATTCTGATAATGATCGCGACATCATCGGTGTTCATTTTCGAGTTTTCAAGAGAGGGATTGCTGCCAAATAATTTTAAAATTGAAGTTGTTTGGAAAACTGGGTTTGGTTTTGGAAGTTCAAAAGATAATTTGAATCTTTTGAAAAGTTGGAAAGACTCTGGAATCCTATTTTAATGGGATTAGTAAATGAGTTGATAACTTATACAATTTAACTTTGATAGAATGAATTTAACTTAAAGGATGGAGTTAAATTAAAATAAGTATAAGTGAATCAATTAAATGAAATGAACTTAAAGAAAAGTCAAACTTGAAATAGTGTGAAATGTAAATAAGTTGGAATACTTATCGAAGTTTAAAAGTTCGAATTAAAACTGAATATTGGAAATTGAATGTTGAAATTCATTTCGAGTTTGTAAATAAATAGAACTGGAATTGGAATTGAATTGGATTTGTGATGAACAAAGCGAAGTATTGAAATAAAAAGAAGAAAAATTTTTGTAAGTAAAACTAATTGAAGGAACGATAAGATAAATTTGGTTTCAAGTGAATTGAATTGAATTCAATAATTATAAATGAAAGATAAATTGAATTCATATGGAATTTGAGATCCAGTTTAAATATAAGTGGTTATAAACCAAAATGGTGAATTGAAAATAAATTTTTGGGAATGAACGAAACAATATAACTGGAATTGAAACTGAATATTGAAAACCAAGATGAATTGTGTGAAATTGTAAAATTAGTTCGAAGTGAAATAAAGATGGAAAAAAATGGTTTGAGATAAAATGAATTGGAATTTGTAATAAATTAGTAAATGAAACTAATTTAAAATAGTGATATGAATCAGTTGTGAATGAAAGATAGTTGATAAAATTCAATATTCAGAAGTTAAATTGAATCCAAATAGAATTGAAAGTGTAAATTGAATGAAAATGGACATATAACTTCAATAATAAAGTAAATATGGTATAAGAAGTAAGTATTCAAACTTTTGTAATGGAATGTTCAAAATGATTTTTGAATGTAGAAACTGGATATGGTTGTTAAATAGCATACATGTGATATAAAGGAAAAAGGTTTGGGATTTTATTTTGAAGATAATTTGAAATCGCTCGGAAAAAGGCATGTATTTGAATTTCAGTATGAAATTTGATGATTTTCTTGTCCAGCCGCTTGGTCTTTTGTTTTCTTTTGAAATCTGAGGGGCCGTGGTGCCATTTTGTAGTCGTACCGAGCTAGCCGCACAAAGGAGACGCTGGCAAAAAATTTCGAAAATTTAGGGTGTTAGAAAGAATTTTGAGAACATTTTGAAAATTTTAAAATTTGAATTTGAATTGGTTAAGAAAACAATGTCATTTGGAAATTATGGTTGATTTTGGAAAATTAGTTAAAGCGTTAATGGGTAGTTAATAAAGGATTTGTTTGGCAAATTGATAAAACTGTTTGGTTTTGGAAAATAATGAATGGGTTAAAGATCATTCTTCCTAACTAGTAATTTCGGGACGAAATTCTTTTAAAGGGGGAAGAATGTGACGACCTAGAAATTTTGACATTTGAAATTGAAATATTTGGTTGAATTTTATTTTTGGAAGTTCATTTACAATTGAATTTCGAATATCAGAATGAAATTGGAAATTAAAATTATTAAATTTGGTTATTGAAATCTGAGTAAAAATTTAAATCTTTAATTTTATGCTGTTAAAAGTGTTTTCAAGGCTTCAAAAATTTATATTGATAATACTGAAGATAATGGAAGCTTCGGAATTAAATTTGGAAATGTTTTGTTCCGTATTAAATTTCATTGTTTAAATCGATATTTAAAAATAGCCTTCCGAGGCACAGTCTCGGATTTCGACGAAACTAGTCCCATTGGATCCGTAATAGTGTATTATCATCGGATTTCAATTTTCTAGTGTTCAGAGTTGTTGTGTGATCATATAATAAGCAAACGCGCTGAAAATTAAATCGAAAATTCAATTTAATAACTGGGTTCAAAAAGCTATCTTCTCCATACGATCGAATTTGGACTCGAAACCTTTTACGGTGTGTTCGAAATGGGGGGGTATAACCTTATGAGTGCCTGGTAGCACGCCTCGATTGGAGGTCAAATTTTTGAGTTGCATTTATCGAAGCAATTGAAATTTGAATTTAAATTGAATTTAAAATTGAATATATATTTACATTCAATGGAAAGATTTAACACGTGCTTCTCCTAATCTAACACCTGTCTTCGATTTCAACGCACGTCGTTTATAAGAATATTTATCATCTCATTAAAGTAATAAAATAATAAAAAACGAACGAGGCTACTTCAAATACAATGCACCTTCTTCAAATTTGTAATAGCTGCTCTTTCTATACAAATTAAAAACCCAACTCTCTCTTTCAATTGAAATCGCGATATCAAGCATCCATATCTTCGTTCAATTCAAATTTGAAATCCTCAGCCCGAATTCACGAAATCAAATCAGGGATAGGGTGTGGCGTCGCTGAGCGGGAAGTGGTCGCGCGATTGCCAATCTCGAGCCGTGAATTAGGGTATGGGTCTCGCGAACATAGTGGCGCAAGCACCGGCGACGGCGCGGTGACATGGGGTGTCGCGAGGTTTCATGGTGGTGTGAATTGTTGTATTGTAGTGCAAGCATCTCGAGTTCGAATTCAAGACTAGAGGAGGATCTTGTGCCAGCGGCATGCGTGATGGTGATCAAGACGGGGTTGGCTCTGCCAGGTGATGGTCGAAGGAGTCGGAATGTTGCGGTGATGCAGGCAACAAGCAGTTAGGGTTTTGGCATGATGGCAGTTGCTAGCGGATTAATAGTGGAGTCTGGGTTCGTTGGTAGGTATTGTTGTCACTCTAATTTTATTTATTAAATAATTTTTTGGATAAGTATAGTTAAATAGAGAATTTATGTTTTTCAATAAGGAATGAGATTTCTGCTTTTAAATTAAAAAGATAAATGGTAAAACAGAAAATTTTAATATGAGGAGTTTAAGATCTACATAAACTATGTTGAGTATGTATGAAGTTTTAAAAATAAATATATACATATACACATTTTAAGTTACTAATTCATTTAGATTAACAGATTTTGATGGTTAACTTGCTTAATTGATATGTTTAAGTTATTCTAGTTTACTAAGATATTTTAAAATAATGGAGTAAGGAAAATAATTTATTTTAGTTACTAAAAGAATTTTTTTTAAAAGAAAATTTGTTAAAATTTTTTTAATCATTTGTTTAAAATTAAATTTTTAGTTAAATAAATTTATTAAAAGAAATTGGTTTAAAAACAAAACCATTGAATAATAAAATTACTAAATGAAAGTTGATTAGTCGATTATTTCGAATATTAATGAATTGTATAAATGTTTATACAAGGTCTAAAATGGAGAAACAAGCTGGAATGGAAATGATTTGGAATGGATTGCAAAATAAAAGCAAAGGTGAGATCTCCTCACTCAATCAGGTTTTTCTGATTTAAATTTTAAATAGTTAAATTTAAAATGGTTGATTGTGTGCTTGGATGATAAATTATTATCAGTTGTATTGATTTAGACCCTATGCGCCACATAATAGCGGATGATATTATATTAAATGCATATACCGTGATATTCCACCTCGAAGTGGAATTGGTATTATATATGTATTTGGAGTGATTGATTACCCGCATTATATAGCGGATGAGACCCTATACGCCGCATAATAGTGGATGATATTATATAAATCCCATATAACGCGATATTCCAACTCGAAGTGGAATTGGTATTAATTATTATGCTAACGTCTGTGGATGCAAGGAAACAGGTTGGAGGGATCCAACTGGATTCCTCAAATGATTTAACTTATTTTAATAACCGTGTGTTGATTATTTATAATCTGTGTGTAATTATATTATGATTGAAACTGTTGAAGGCTATAATTTAGCCTAATATATTTTTGGTATCGTAGGATACCAGAAATAAAAAAGCTAGATTTTGAAATTTGGGTAGAAAATTTATAATAAATTCATTTAAAAGAATTGGGTGAGTTTAAAAGAGGAAATTGAAATAAATAAATTTTATTTTGAAAACTTACTGAGTAAATTCCAAAATATAGGAAAAGTTTAATAAATGGCTTTCGAGTAATATTATTTAATAGTTGCAGGATTTATTTAAAGTACGGATTTTAAATATTTGAAAGAAATAAAGGAAATTTAATTTAGAAATTAAATTTGGGATTTAATTTGGAGTTAAAACAAATTTTAGGAATTGATTTGGGAATTTGAATTGGTGTTTTGAAAATAAATTGGGAAATCGGTTTGAAATTGATTTGGTGTTGAAAAATAAATCTTTAGGAAATCTATTTGGGAAATCTGATTCGGTATTGGAAAATAAAATTAGAAATCAATTTGAAATTCGATTTGGTGTTCGAAATTGAATGTTCGGAAAACGATTTGAAAATCGTATATCGGTGGATATTTGAAAATTTAAATTCACAATGAAAATTTGTAAAGGGAAGGGACTTTGTTTTAAACATAAATATTGTTTTATTTTTAAAAGTGTGGAAAGGAATTTACAGATTTGGAACGTAAATTTAAAATAAATCCAGAAAGATTTGTTAATTGATTTGAATGAACCATTTTAGAATAGAAGGTGCACTTCCCTGGAAAGCCGAGTATGTTTCTAAAATAGCTTTTGAAATAAAATTAAAAGTTCTAGATTTGGTTTTAAAAGAATAGCGTTGGGGAATTTTTTTTGGAATTGTTTTACATCTTTAAAGTAAAGATTTATTTAATTAAGTATAGAAGGGATTATTTTAAAAGATTAAATTGATATTAATTTGGTTAGAAAATAGTAATTTGAATATTTATACTCTATCTACTAATTTTATTTTAAAATTAGCTTGGACTTGAAGTCTTAGATGTGATAATTAGTATAATGTTTCGTAACCAATATGTAAGCAAGTATTTAAGATGGTTTTATTTTTGATGTTCCAAGAATATTTTGGATAAGTGATTTGAATTATTTTAAAGTATCTGAACTCGGCAAATTTTCAGTGGAATTAAATAAATATTTGAAAATTTATTCCACGTGAGGGAAATGATTTGAATTTTTTCTCAAAGGATTGAAATGTGTAAAGTGAATTGAAATTTGTTTTCAAATGGTTGAAGTGTTAAAAAGTATATCTTACGAAGATATTTTGAAAATAATAATTGGGGGAAAAATTATTTAAATTTTGGTAATTGTTGTGAATGTTGATTGATAGTTAAATAACCAACTATCAATATTGGCCTTTTAAATGGCATTTGAATTTTGATGCGACCGGCGGTCGAATCCAAATGGATATTCGAAAACCACATCGATCCTTTGTGATTGTGATGGATCTTTTATTTAAAAGATCAAAGTGGAAATTTGTTATGATTTGTTTGAAATCTGATTGAACACTTATTTTTGAAAATAAGCGCTTTTTATTCGGATTAGCCAGGAGAGGACTTTGTGTCATAAAACCTATTTCGAATAATGATACGAGGAAATGAGATTGCATTTGAAGACGGTGCTGAAGATTAGGTATTTTTGAAAGCGAAAGGACCACATGTCGAATGTCTCTGCACTGGGTTGCTCCGGTATAGAGATTTTATCACCCTCTATGATGGTGATTCCGGATGTGATTAGTAAATATTCGAATTTGCAAGGGCTTCTTTGAAGTGCCTTCGGTTCCGTTCGATCCCCGAATGGACTTGTGTGGATGTGTGTCTGACATTACACTTTGAGATATAAAGCTGGTTTCTATCAAATACATTTCTGTTGGTGGCAGATAATTTATTCTCTTAGCTTAACACCCTTCTCTGAGACGTACGAGCTCAGAGGTTATGCAGTTGATGATTACTAGTGATACATTTCCAATTTGGTAATATGGCATACTAAGTGCTGCTGATCATTTGTTGATCAAAGCATGACTTTGTGAAAAGTGTAGGTTTGTGGACGAGACTTCGTCGAACCTCACACCCCGGAAATGGTTAAAATAGGAAGAATGCTGCAAGGTTATGGGGGTCGCGCCCTTTAGGGTATGTAATTTCCTTCTGGAAAAGGGTGGTATCACAGTATGGAGCCCAGATATTTAACCTATGTGGTTGCTGCAAATCTATTACACTTTGTGGTTGTTGCTTTGTGGTTGGGAATCCTCGGATGAAGGTCGCAAATGACCGGGTGATGGTATACTCGGGTAGTAGTTACCTAGTTACAGAGATAACCCGACCTTGTGTTGACAGAGAGCTGGTTAAGTTCTCGAGACGTCCCTCCAGAGGCGTACCCATGTGGTAGTAGGAAGTTCCTTAGCCTGGCCATTTGTTGGAAATCCAATCTCCAATATGTGCCTTGTACGGTTTTAGTTGTATAACCTGCCATTTACTTATGGTGGTCACCAATATTTAGATGGTAGCTATAGTAGGCATAGTTTGAAATGTCTATGCTGGCTAAGATTAATATTATACTTTCGAAATGTTTTTTGCACTATGCACTAATAATAATATCGAAAGGATTTTGCGTATCAAGCATGTTTGACTATCATAAGGAGAAATCTCCTCCAATTCTGCATTTGCATTATGTGTGTGGCGTGAGACCTTATGGTAGTTTCATTTTCCAAAAGCATAGAGGATTTCTTTTCTTTGTAAAAATAACTTGTTTAAGATCTCACACCAGTCCCATGACTGACTGGAGTTTATTGTTCCCTTTCTAAACCATGGGTGCCCATAATTTTCCACACGAGCAGCCTAGAGTCAGGTTATCAGTTATTTTGAAGCGAAGTCGAAAAAATGTGCCGTGAAGATCTGGAGTTCGAGCTGGATGGCAAGATGTATCATTCTATTATGTATTATCCGATGTGTTGGGATTGCTGTAAGTCCAGTTTTTATATGGATTAGATGTTGTAAATGCCTAGTATTGAATGGTGTCATTGTAAACTTCGATAATGTGGTGTATGTAAAACCGATATAGTTCTTTGTTTTAAAGATTATTCATTTATCCATTTTATTTGTTCCGCTGCGAAATGTGAGATTCTGTTATTGTTTCTGTTTCTTCTTCTATCTTCTTCTTTTTAAACCTTAATGGTTCTGTTTTACGGCATTCGGCTATGCGGCATTGGATACCGTGGATGTATCAATGTCGACTTTCGGACGTCGAAAAATTGGGTCGTTACAATAAAGGCTTACGCCCTCCTCTAGGAGGTGCCTTGAACTGGCCATCTAAGCACGACCAAAGGCTTTCTACCATAATTGGTAGCTTACCTTTTTAGGTAGTCCAAGTTTACGGAGAATTCCTCTCCCGATCATGTAGACTTTTCTTAATTTGAGACTAGAGCCTTTATTTCATGGCTTGATTAATCCTTTACAAATTGTTTCAAATTTCCTTGTTTTAGAAAGTGTTGGACCATTTTTCCAATTACTTTACATTGGCTAGTATCTTGTCCGTTCATGAGATGGAAGTTGCAATATGCTTCTTTAGACCTTCTATCAAACCCTGACTCTTTCTTTTGAGAGGACCAGTAGTTCAATTCCTCTTTGGTTCTAATATAAATGTCCTCGATTGATGTTGTAAGATTATATTCTCCAAGAAGTATTGATATTTGAGCCATCTTTGACTGGCATCTAACTCTTTTATAACCTGGTTCAAATACTTGTTTTTTAAGGGATAGGTTTCCTTTTTATCGCCCGTTGGTTTTCTTTCAAATGCTTTCCTTTTATTCTCAGGGTTTCGGTTAGAAACTCCTTGGTAATTCTTATATTTCCACCGGCCAGTTCTTTTATCTGTCTTAGTTCTCCAGTCACGGATTTCCCAAATGCTCATAGTTTTCCCTTGGGTGGTCGGCCTTACCTATGAGCTTACTCCATTTGTTCGTGAAATTATCACAATCCTTTATCATCTCTTTTTCAAAGATAGTTTCCTGGGAATATGACTAGATAGTTCTTCTTATTCGATTAAACAATTTGTCACTTCTATTTATTCTTTTTCCAAGTACAAAAATCAGGGTCGATCCCACATGAAAGGGGTACAAGATCCATTTTTCAGGGTCATAGGAGTCCGCTTTCCTTTTATTTACAATCTTCAAGGCTTCAAGCCTTAACCTTTGTTCCTCATATTGATTGGAGTCTTTGATTCTTACATAGGAATGCCTTACCAAGTGTGGTTCGAAAGACCCTTGCTAAAACCTCTTGAATCTTTTAGTTATGATCTAATCAGTAATAAGTGAATTTGACGCAGAACTTGTTCATTGAGAATTAGAGAATTGTAGTATTAGGAATCAATCAAGTTGGAGGTTCGAGCCCTTCTTCTAGTGTCAAAAAATGTTAACCAAATTTATGGTCAACACCTCAAAGAATCCTAGCAGGCAAAGTTATTAGAAAATGGTAGAAAGTGGAATTTCTTAGAAGATCTGATAATGTCATGTTGGTAACTCAGAGTTTCCCTAAGTAATAAGATTAAGCCAAACTATACCGAAGGGTTGATAACTTATAGAATCATTAATGTATCCCCACTTGGAATTAGACTATGAATCCGACCTTTCCATAATGTCAAGAAGTCTTAGGTACAAGATTTAATAAAGCTTTTCGTCTTTGGTGAATTAATGTAGAATGGTCAGCGACTTAGTTAACCTTTATAAGATTTCCCCTAAAAGCAATTTCCTTGATCAAGATAGAATTTTCTTGATTTTCCTTATGCAGAGGGTTGACCTAGATCCTAGCCAGAAGGTTAAGCAAATAGATGTCTGAGATTCGGAGGGTTGCTAAGGTTTTCGGGATATGAAAGATTATGACCTTTGTCGAAAAGGTTTGATTCATAGATTTTTATGGCTCCGAAAGGTTTTACGAATGTCGATTCAAGAAAGCTTCTCTTGTGGCCAAAGGGTTTAGGCTGTAGGATAGAGGTTTTCAAAGGGTTATAAAGGTTTTCTAGAAGGAATGTGATTATCTTTGTTGACAGGGACCTTTCGAAAGAACTACACCTGAAAATTGAAGTTAAACCAGCAAAAATTAAGGTAAATTGTAAAGTAAATTCACGAGACTTAAGACTTCCGTCTTTATCCAAGAAAAGTCTTCGCTTTTATTAAATTCCCCAAATCACTTCCCAATTAGGGTTATAGAGCTTTGATTTTATATGTTACAAGATTAGAATGTGGAAAAATCCGCCTTGAAACATGACCCCTTAGGTCTTATTTATAGATGTTGGTGTCCATGCTTCCACCCCTGTGCCATCGGCTTGGCCGAAAGGTTTCGTTCTTTTGCACAGTTGCTAACCTTCCGACTTCGTCGAAAGGTTTTCTACTTGCATGTTATTGTGGATCTTTGAGAACCACCAAAGGATCCTTTCTTCCATTTGCTTTTAGAAGCCTATTTCCTCTATTGGAAACTCTGTTACATGTACAGTAAGTGAACCCTCGGTGTTGTCGGAGGGTTTCCGGCTATTGTGAACCCTTCGACTTTGTCGAAAGGTTGCCTTTTTACTTGGATGTTGCCGAGAGTCGAGCTTTCCTTGAACGTTGTTGGAGAATTGCCTTATGTTCTTTGCTAGTTAACGAATGTTGCCTTCATCATAGACCATTTGACACTGTCAAAAGGTGCTTCGACCTGCCCAAAAGGCTTATTATGCTTTCAGAAAGGTTGTTATAGGGTTGCTTGTCCTTCTCTTGATTTCTTTGCCTCCTTCGAAGGGCAAGAGCTTCGTGGATGTTGTGGAATATTACCCTCCGTCTTCAGTGAAAGGTCTTGAGTCGCTTCATATTGTTGACTACATCCCTTCGACCTCTTTAGAAGGTCTGATCCATATTCTTTTCTTGCTGCCCATTATTTGAGTTCTCCTAACTTCAGCGGAAGGTGAATCTCTGGAGTAACATTATGAGTTATTATTTGATGTATAACTCTATTACTTGTGCTATTTACAATATGGATCTATATACTATGATGCTATGATTTATACAGTTATATGTTATCTCAACAGTTGTATATCTAACATGTCTAGTATTATATTTTATTCTATTCATTGTGATATATACGACAACTTTTGTGTTGTTTATTTACTTTACATCTATTGATGATCGCCTGGCATCAACTGAGCACCGCTACAATGCATATACAAGTATATTGAGTGTCAGCAGTGTAGGATGGTCATCGTATGTGGTATTAGAGCTTAGGTTTCGTTGTTTAACCTAAAGGATACCATTATCCAGTAGAGATAGGGTAAGAGTTCTCGCCTTAGACTAGATCAAGAGTGTGTATATATACGAGAGCATGTACTTGTTATATATTTTGATTTTCAAACCTATATAGTATATAAGTCGCACTGCACACGAGTACTACTTAAGCAGAATTCGTCATGGAGAGACCAGTCTTCCTTATTGTAGATGGAAAGACGAGTCGCTAAACAAGAAATACTACTCGAAACTTTGCCCGTAGGGTTTTAGGAGGAATGGGCTTGAGGGTTGCTAATCTTGATTGTAGACCATGTTTAATAGTATGATGAGAAACATGCTGCAAAATGCTCAATTAGTCACTCCGGTTGATATTGTTGACGGTGGGGCTACAGTGCAGGCGTGCAGAGCTGACTTCAGTAAGCTGAACAAGGACATTACTAGTCTTAGTGGCAAACCGTTCTAAGGAACGGAGTCGACAATAGAAATTTAGGATTGGCTCGTCACTAGTGAGCACATATTTGATGATCTTGAAACTAATGATGCTATAAAGAGATGTTTTAGCCTCATGTCAACTTCAGGGAAGGGTGATGAACTAGTGGAATGCCGTGAAAATTGCTACTACCGAGGATCAGTTTACTTGGGATCGTTCAAAGCCCCAATTTAAAGTGAAGTTTATCCCGGCTTTTCAAAAGTCGATCTTCTTACGTAAGTTTGCAGATCTGAAGCACAAAGATATGAAGGTCTTTGAATATGTTTCTAAGTTTGATGCTTTGTTGAAATATGGGATGTCCTTTGTTGACACTCCATCACGAAAGAATAAGAAGTTCCTTATCGACTTGGATGATCACTTAGGAGAGAATCTTTTGAGCCAATTAATGAGATTTTTGAGATGCTAGTCAAGAAGGCTTTGAGGCATGAAATTCTTTATCCAAAGCCAAAGGCTACTATTCCAAAAAAAGAGCTGAAGCTGCAATTAAGCAGCGGAGGCAAGAAGAAGTGGAATAACATGAGGAAGTAGCTCCAAAACAAGGATGCTTAGAAGAAGAAGTTTAAAGGTGGACCTACTTGTTAAAACTATGGAGGGAAAGGATACTTTAGTAGGGACTACAAACTTGAGGGAAAGAAATGATTCAATTACAACAAGGTTGGTCACATTCAGAAAGACTGCCCAAAGCCACCAAAGAAGTAGGTGGTGAAAGCATATGCTATCAATGCCATTCCGACTTTGTCGAATGCTCCATCAACAAAAGAGAAGGGGAAAGGCATTCGTTATTCAAGGTATGCATCCATTTATGATGTTCGAATATGAGTTTTATTCGATACCGGGGCTTCACATTCCTTTATAACTAGTGACTTAGAGACAAGATAGGATTGGAACTCAAAATTGTTGATCGACTTTTGATTGTGACGAATCGTGTTGAAGACTTCACTAGCCTATGTTTGGTTTTTTGTAGTTTGGGATTATAGAGTCATGGATTTTATTTTGCTTGTGATTGCTATATTTTAGGTTTTGTGGGGTCAGCATTATACTGCGGATGGACCGGCTTCATAGATATGGAGTGATGATGGATTGTGAGTAGTCATGGGTGACGATAGGGGTAGATGATAGGTGGAAGGTACTGTTAGGCTACCTTCCAGATGACGATGTGATGGTTTGCTTTCTTTATTTGCTCGATATCCCACATGTTGAGTTGTCATCAGTGCCTATTGCTGGAGAGTATCGAAATGTATTTGAGGAGGTGGCCAGACTTCTTCCACATAGAGAGATTGAGTCCCATATTAATTTGATGAAAGATGCCAGACCAATAGTGATGACTTTGAAGAGGATGGCACCTAGATAGAAGAGAGAGTTGGGGGTGTAATTGAATGACCATTTGCGGAAGGGGTTCACTTGGAGAATTATATCCGAGTGAGGGGCATCAATAGTATTTTTCATGAAGGTGGATGACTCCATTAGACATTGTGTTGATTACCGTGAGCTAAATAATGTGGAGAAGAAGAACAAGTACCCACTTCCATGTATTGATGAATTGTTCGATCAGCTCCATGGTGCTAGAGTATTTTCTTAGTTGGATCTTGCGATAAGATTCCAAAAAGTGAGAGAAGTAAAGGAGAGCATGTCGATTACAACATTTCGTATGCCATTTAGATTCTATAAGTGGTTGGTTATCCCATTCGGGCTAAGCAATGCATCGGCATACTTTGTTGATCTCAGAACTGGGTTTAGCTAAATAAATTCATGCTTGTGTTCATCGACGATATTAATGTCTATTCACAGATAGAGGAAGAACACAACACATTTGAGAATTGTGTTAGAGGTGTTGAGAAAACACCAATTAAAAGTGAAATTTTCTAAATGTCACTTTTGGAGGAGGGAACTATGATTCTTGGATCACCTTTTTTCTAAGCAGGGCATTTCGATTGATCCTACAAAAGTTGCAACAGTCCAAGATTGGATTAGACTCAAAAATACAATGGACATGAGAAGTTTCTTGGGTTAGCTAGATATTATAGACAATTCATCAAGGACTTCTCTAAGGTAGCAACACTGTTGACTCACTTGATGAAAAAGAATTAGACTTTTATGTAGGATGCGAGATGTGAGCAAGCATTTGTAAGTCTGAAGGAAAAGTTGACGAGTGCACTAGTATTGACGATTCCAAGTAGGAATGATTAGATGATGGTATACACCGATACTTATGATACCAGATTGGGCGCGACACTTATGCAGAGGGGCAAGGTCGTTACATATGCTAGTCGATAACTTAAGCCACATAAGAAGAATTACCTAGCCCATGATTTAGAGTTAACAATGATTGTGTTATTGTTGAAGATTTTAAGGCACTATCTTTTAGGAGAGAGGTTCAAACTATTCACCAACCATAAATCATCGAAGTGCCCCTTTTCGTAGAAGGATCTTAACCTTCGCTAGCAGCGTTGGTTAGAGTTCTTAGCCTCCTATTACTTTGATATTGAATATACACCTGAAAAAGGTAATGCAAATGATGATGCCTTGAGTAGGAGACATGCTAGCGTGGGAGCTATTTCCAAGAGTAGACATAGTTAGATTATAATGCACGTTATGATTTCCGCTGTAGATGCGAGCTAGAGCTAAAGATGTTAGTGAGTTTCACTATCAAACCTACTTTGATCGAGTAGATTGGTACTAGTCAGAGGTGCAATACCAAATTAGTTGAGATAATTGCTAAGATTGAAACTGGAGTAGAGTCTAAGGATATGAGACAGTATGGACTCGACCGAGATGGTTGGCTCTGTATGGATAGGAGGTTGATTGTTCCTGATTTTGATGTGTCGAAGGACGAGGTACTTAGAGAGTGCCACCATTCAAGATTAATTATACATCCCACCGTTAATAAGATATACCGTGATATGAGGCAGAACTTTTATTAGGAAAGGATGAAGAAAGACATTCGGGCATTCATCTCGAATTGCATGAACTTCCTGTTGGTGAAGGCAGTGCAGAAAAAGCCTTGTAGTTTGATGCAACCGCTAGAAGTTCCCAAGTAGTAATGAGAACAAGTAGGATTTCATTAATGGACCGCAAAGGACTCGAGCAGGGTACAGCAGCATTTGGGTCATAGCCAATCGATTGACCAACGATGTTAGATTTATACCCATCAAGTCAAGTAGAACAATAGCTAAACTGGCTGAAATGTATATGAAATTGGAAGTACGATTCCATGGTGTGCAAAGAGCATTACGAGTGGTCGAGACCCCTGTTCACTAGTGGTTTTGGAAGATCTTATAGGAGGCATTGGGGACAGAGCTATAGCTTAGCATAGCTTTTCACGCTCAAACTGACGGCCAAACTGAGAGAGTGAATCATATCTGTAACAATCCATCCCTTAATGGGCCTAAATTTCAACAAGAAAAAGTCCATCAAAACACATATCATTGGATTTGGTACTTGCAAATAAGCATGAGCATTATCAAAGATTGATAAAATATAAACTTACAGCGAAAAAAATAATAGGATATAAATACTGATTATGGCCACTATCTTGGAATCAATGGAGTTCCTTGGGTATCAAATTGCCACATTAGCACCGAGCACGAGAGAAATGAAGAATTCTCCAACAACCAATCATGTCTAGCTCCAGTGACCTATTCCTTTAAACCTATCATGTGAGTTGTAATGAGGAAGGGGTCTGAACAACATTCCGGTCACTGGAAAATCTAGACAGTGTCTATAACATAAATATATATACCGATTGGTTTCCATTTAATTGTTATGTCTATTATTTTAAGGTTATCCAAACCTAAGCTAGTATTTTAAGCATGATTTAGTACTTCTTTTATAGGAAACAGGTGGACCCTATAATCTAACCGTCGCTTAAGACACCATCCTGAAGCGAAAACCCTTCTCGAGATATCCACTATCACTCTTAATTATTAATTTGGAAACTCATCAGGTTACTTAATAATTCTTTTTAAGAAAGTGTACAACCACTTTAATACCTCAAACCTGAAGCAAACCCCACTGGAGATATCACTCACCGCTCTTAATAACTAATTTGGACTACTCGATGTTTTTTATTTAGGAAAAAGCGGGCCCTCCAACAACCACTTAATACCTTTAACCCTAAAGTAGGTTCATTCTCTTGCGCGACCATGGTTCCTATAATTGGTGATGTCTCACATCTGTAGTAAATGTACACAACTGCTAGCAGCCTCTGAGTGAAGGGCAACCTTCCATCGCGTGACTCTATTGACCTCACATCCTAATCCTCTAAGTCCAAGTAACTATCCTAAACCTATACAAAATTTGTCAATTTGTCTATACTAATGTCAATTTTTCATAATAATCCTAACGGATATTCCTTAAGACATTTATGTATTATTACTAATTTCTAATTTGTAACCTTTTATAACTATTCTATTTTTATCGGTCTCATTAATCCATTTACATCTATTAATTAACTCCTATTCTAATTCTATGCCATATTAGTTAATTGTAATTCTCCATCACATTTATTGCCCATTAATTGGGAATACAATATTTTATATCCTATTAATTAATGGCAGCTCCTAACTTTATTGCCCATCAATAGGAATTACTGCTCTTCATAATTACTCATATTCACTTTCCAATTTTATCTAATAATAACCTATCCTAAGTGAACGTTACGCATAAATAGACGCTATTCTTATTTATTAATGCAATAAGTACATATAAACTAACTACTCCTACCAAAAATATATTCTAGTCATAAATATTAAGTTAGAATGTGATTTTCATATTTAATTTGCTGTAATTAGATTCCTTAGGAAGATTTTCCGTTATAATTTCCATAAATCAGTTTAAAACAGTAGATAACATAAGTAATGATTGACTCCATTTGAAATTACAAGGAATAAATAATTTCTTTTTATTTGGAATAGACAGTGTAAACTATGAACAACAAATCTGTACTTTACACATCTCTTCTTTTTTATTTCGTATATTCCTTGTCAAATCAAATGTCATCTTTATGAATAGTGGAGAAATAAACCAATTTATAAAAATCAAACGGTTGTTCTTCCCACAAATTAAACTGTGGAAAATCTATAGTTCAACATAAATAGGGAAATATTCAAAATCCAATCAATATTTGACAATCCAAGTATGGATATGGCATGAAACTATACATCATTCTAAATTATAAATCTTTGGGACTGATTTCCAGATCAAGGTGTAATAATATTTCAAATCAGATCTAAAACAACAATATGTAGGCAATGGTTTTCTACACTTATTTAAGCCTACAATTCACAAATAAGTTAGATTTAGAATAAAAATCAAATATATGCCAACAGAATAGATTCAAAATCATTAACAATATATAAATTTCCCACTTACCTTTTAAAAGCGTTCTAAATCTTCAGATCAAAAATAAAACCTTTGACTCAACTCCATTTCCTTCTTATTCCAATAAATTTTTAGAAAAAAGGTGTGTGTATTAGAATTACAGATCTAAGAATGGATTTGAAATTTAAGGGAAATATAAATATATAAGTACAAAATAGATATATATTACCTCGTTAACATGTAGTGTTGATTCACTTTTTTCTTCTCTTATTTGATTTCTGCTCTTCTCCAATTTATATATATACAAATATAAATATTATATTTTATAATTTAGAAAATAGTGGAGGAGAGAAAATTGCAGAGCTTCGTTGCAGCTTTTAGAAAAATACGAGAAGAGAAAAGAAGGTTAGGCCTGAATTTATAGGCGTTAGAATCAACCATAGCCATTATATCAAAATATATTAAACTCGGGCCGTTGGGCTAAGTCAAACCCTGGCCTCCACAATAGGAAGCGGTTGGTTGCCCCTACCTAAGGGTCGACTATTCCTGGTGGACCACTCAAAAGGAAAGGTCGAGCTATGGGCCCTACTTATTTATGTAATTTTCTTATTTTATTTATTTTCTTTCCAAATTCGTTTTTCATTTGTATCTTCTTCATTTGAGCTTCGATCGTGAAATTTCAAATATTGAAAGTTGCCCAGAATTTCGCCACAAATGCAATGATGCAAGTTTCATTGTTAAATTCCATTATTTGCACAAATTCCATTTTTAAAGCATAATTAACTAACTAACCAATTGAATAACTAACTAATTAAATAACTAATGTAGAATTACAGGGTGTTACAGTACCATAGCAGATCTCTTGCATGCTTGCATAGTTGACTTTGGAGGCTCATGCGATGATCACTTACACCCTTGAGAAATTATCAGTCTAGCATCGGTATGGCACCATTTAAGGCATTATACGGCCGACCATGCAATGCTCCTTTTTGTTAGTGGGAACCGGGCGAGAAACTGATACTTGGGCTAGGTATGGTTAGAAAAACAATGGAGAAGATTGAGTTCATTTGACAATGGATGAAAGCTGCCCAAGACAAATAGAAAAACTATGATGATAAGAGACGTTATGATTTAGAGTTCTTTATCGGTGACATGGTATTTATGAAGATCTCTTTGTTGATGAATGTCATTCGATTCGGTAGTAGAGGAAAGTTGGCATCGAGATTCATTTGTCCTTTTCTAATATTAAAGAGGATAGAGAACCATGCTTAGAAAATCCACGTACCTCAAAGAATGGTAGGAGTGCATAATGTCTTCCATGTCTCTCACTTGTAGAAATTTATGCATAACTTAGGCTTAACCATTGCACTGGATCAGCTAGATGATACTGAGACTGAACCAAAGGCTTTGAGACCTCGTGGCCAATTTGTATCATCAGATATGATATGAAGCAAATTAGGAGGAAGACAGTGAAGTTCGTGAAGGTTCAGTAGAGCGATAATGAAGGAAATTGCACTTGGAAGATCAAGGAGAGCAGGAGAACAACATCTCCAGAGCTCTTTACTTAGTGAGACATTCTATCTACTGCTTTTACTTTCACTTATGACGTCATGAATGTACGATGGCATAGTATCCTACATGCTAGGATAGGCTTAGATGTTTTCGTTTTCCTTTATTTCTACGTATGCATGTTCGATGTGTGACGGTTGTCTATGTTTATTTATGATTGTTAGGTATGCAGGATGACCTATTATTATGGAATTTCGAGGGCTTAATTCCTAAAGGAAGAGAATTTAATGACCTATATTTTACGTATCGTAGGATCGTAAAAAATTATTAGTTATTTTGTATGAAGTCGTATAACTGCGATATCTAGGGAAATGAATCTTAGCAATATTTCCCACATCTATGATTTTTGTCGAATCTCTTTGTGACCATTTTGACCTTGAAAATCTTATAGACCCATATATTATGTTAGGAGATGAGTTTAGGTTTAAAACCATTTCCATTGCTTACGGTTTCTCTTTCCATAGAGTGTTCATCTATGAAAATAGACTAACCATTTGAGAAATACTGCTTTTCAAGTTTTAAGGACTTTTGGGCAGATATATGAGTCATTAGTTGGGCCTAAACCCAAGACCAGTAGCCCTTTTTGGATTTTGGAGCTGGGAAGAGGTGTTGGGGTAGAGATGATTCACTTTTCATCTTCCTAAAACGTCTCCAAACCACCATTTAACATCTTTTCTTCAAAGCATTTACCTTTTCCTATCTAAATCTAGCCTAAATATTCATCATACGGGTAGCTAGTGAAGAGGGATCATTGATTCATCATTTTTGTGCTTGGAAATTTTGGTTACTTGCTATCTAATTTGGATTCAAGGGGAAGAGGGGTAATTTTGGGTACTTGGTGAGTGACTAGATCTCTCACTTGCTAATTACGTCATTTTACACCCTAAATGATGTTTTAAAAATTATTTCAAAATACTAAAAATGTTTTTAGACCATATTACACCATATATATGAATTTTAGATGATTTGGACTTGATATGTAAGAGCGTATTCTTATGGATCGAAATGTATGGATCGGTACATAAAAATTAGTCCAAATAAGGTATGATCGATATGGGTGATAAGGAAGGCCACATTATACTACATTTCAAATTCCAAGTCATTTGGAGCTTGTTTGCTTGAGTGATGGTCAATTAAAGATAGACCGATCGGCAAAGAACCATAAAGTCAACATTGTCCAAATGACATGTGATCCATAGGGTAAGTCAAGAAGGACCGCTAAAGCTACATCTCAAATTTTAAGTCATTTGGAGTCGTATGCTTGAGTTACGGACAAAAGAAGTTGGATCAGTGGTAACATACTTGGAGTCCGACCCGAGGAAATTTACCATTTGTTGGAGTCACACATAGTTCACTTGGAGTCGTAGAAATTTGAAGTGTTGAGTCGATGATGAACGATGCTTGGAGTTATTTGCATGTTTTCTTCGGGTTCAGAATCGAACAATAGGGTATGGCTTGGTAACAAACGATGCTTGGAGTCAAATTCATGTTTGCTTGGTGAAAAAGGGTTAAGTCAAGGATCAGTACTGATCTTTGAGAGTGCTTGGAGAAAATTATGAGTTTACACGGTCTAACTTCAGGCCAAAATTTTTGAGCAAGTCAACATGGTGGTTACTTCGGGCTGACTTTGGGCCAACCCTAAAGTGAGTTTTCGACGAATGTTTTGACGATTTTCGACGATGACCACTCATGACTCGAGGATGGGGATTCTGTGATGAGAAGTGATGGATTTGACGATGGAGAGCTATACTTCGTGATGTAGAGTAGGAAATGACGAGTCAAATTGAAGAAACTATTGGAAGAAGGTTACGAGATGAACGATGAACTTCTATGACTAACGATGGTTGTTTAGAATAGTTCCCTACCACGACTACTTCGGAAGGGAGTTGTAAAAATAATTCTGTGATGAGGATGCGCTCTACTACAGATGAAGCATGTAAAGGGATTATTGATATTCGAGATGACGGGGCACACTTATGAGATAAGGGTATATGAGGATGTGATTCGAGTCCATTGATGTTAGGACCTGGCATATCCGTACCCTAGAGTCTATTGACGTTAGGACCTAGGTAGGGTTATTTACTATAATCCTTTGACGTATGGATATAGTGACGATATGGCGGAGTTTGTTGACGTTTGAACCTATCTGTATCCTAATTGATATAGTGGCAGGGGATGTTGAGTAGTCTTGGATGATGAGATGGAGTATATGAGTATCATATATCCAACGCATTGAGTGAGTGAATGTGAGAATGGATAATGGATGTTATGTTTGCTTGAATGTTTATCACCTTAGGGATGTCACACGACGTAGTTATTAACGAAGCATATACCTAGACACCCTAATTGCCTTGATTTATAGTATACCCATGAAGACCATCATAGAGTAGCATATATCTATTTTATATCCAACTCTGTGGATGCAGGGACATGTTAGGTATGATTTTCCATACCGTTTTTCTTAGCATATTGAATTATAATATTTGATATTTCTACCGCTCGCACTAGACTATTGTCTAACCTGGGGTTTTATGCTTTGTTTCTTATTAGTCTGGGTACTCTTAAATGAGTAGATTAGGGATATCAGGTCTGGTCAGCACATGGAGTTAGACAGGTGGTGAGCAGGAGGCTATTCTCTCATACTATTATATATACTCATTCGCTTTGCTACACAGCACCATGGAGCTTGCTTATGCTTTACTACTTTAGATACTTTTTGTGAGTTATTATTTGATGTATAACTCTATCACTCATATTATTTACTGTGTGGATATATATATATATATATATATATATATATATATACACACTCTATGATGCTATGATTCATTCAGTTATTTACTATCCCATCCGTTTTATATCTTAGATATTTACTATTATATTCTATTTGATGTGCTGTGAAATACACGCAGGTTCAGTGTTGTTTATTTACTTTACAACAATTGATGATCGTCCCGCATCAATCGAGAACCACTATAGCTCATTATACATGTACGTTGGGTATCAACAGCGTAGGGTGGTCATCATGTAGGTGCTGTTGGGATAAATAGATGGTGAATGTCACCTTAGATTCATGAAGAGATTGAAACTAGAGTTATAAAAGTATTGGAAGATGCTTGGAAGGAACATGAAATATGATTTCAACTTCTTATATAAGATTGTCTTTTATAAGTGTTGATGCAAAAATGGGCATCAACACTCAATAGAATCAAGTAGAGATTAAATGAAAAATGAAATTAAAACAGAGCAAATATCTTAATCGAATACAAATTTTTATAGTGGTTTGGAAATCTTAGCCTACGTCCACTTCATATTTTTATTGATCTTGCACTTGATTATGATTACAAGAATATTTAAATCGTATAGGATCCATTAGTACAAGCATAAAGAACAAAAATGAAAGAGACTATTCATTAGAAAGAAGGATCCCTTTTCTAACACCATGCCTACTGTATTCGACGTGCACGAATCAAACTAAAATTTCGACAGAAGGTTTTGGAGACAACGATGAGGCCACTAAAAATTTCCAGGCCCATCAGGCTCCATAATATGGAACAACATCGATCCTTATTAGACTATCTAAACGGGCTGCAATCCCTATAAAAAATTTCCCATGATGTTAGCTACTTGCTCCCCAAATTTCATGCAATTCCGACCTACGATTGGTGAGATATCACATTTTCCGTGAGGTAGTGTGGCTTGAATTTGATTTCTGTTGATTCCCCCAAAAGGAGTTATGTCAATCCCTCCAACTTCCTCCAATTGGAATGAGATCCCTATGAGGTGTTCTGCATATTGTAGTAAGCTTGTAGTTCAAGTTTCATGTTGATATCGTTTGTTGATTTGGAGTTATTGACCGATCATCGCTGCAAAATCGAGTTGAGGAATCGATACGAGATTTATAATGTTGAATATGGATCATACCCGATCCATCTTTGGGGAGTAGGGAGCTTTCATGCTTCTGCTTCATATTATCATCTATGCTTGATTTTTGGACCCCACAATCATCGGTCTTGGCTACTAGCCTCGATGACAGTCGAATCTAGCTTGTCCAGTCAGTTAGGATACAGCCAGGTCAAAATGCCAGATAATAGTTGCCCCCCCCCCCCAAAGTATATCTTATTGTGTACATGATGTGCTTTAAATTGAAACAAGTTAGAGGCATCAGAAAGAAATCCATTCACTTTATGAATAGTCACTATCCTTCAATTGAATTATCTTCCCAAAGTGTTTTATACCTCTTTGTTCATCATGACAATTGGTCGATTTCCAATAGTATAAATTCAGTATTGTATTCCACTAGTTGCTATTTGTGCCCGGTTGTGCAAGGCTAGTAAGCTTTCGCTATCTTATCCAGTCTTTTCTTTAATAACTTCAAGTGAAAATTCAATTTTTGTTGATTTCAAGAAATCGAATTTTTTGTATATACATGTGCACGTTCAGGTACACGTTCTTATCATTGGCTCCCAGATGCATTTGTATGCTCACGAGTCGTCACCAATTACTACACCAAATCAATCATTTTGCAATACTTGTTTCGCTGTGATTTGTAACGATTATAACCGTTACAAATAACTAAGAGTTATTTTCATTGCCTTCCTTTGTCACATTTATAACAGTTGGGATATTTGGTACTTCGGTAAATAAGGTGATGTAAGGAGGGCAAGCTAGTAATTTTTCTTTTACATCCTAGTTATGTTGTTTCTAACGCATTAGCAAACCCCTCTCTCATCGTACGAAACTAGGGTTTGTTTCTTATTTTGCCTCCTTCATTCAATTTTTTCCCCAAATCGAATCCATTTATTTAAAGGAACTGCAGCTGCGAATTGCGATTGCCCACCGCCTTCGATGGCGATTGTCCGTAGCATCAACCCCAACTTCCTCTCTTCCTTCTATGTGCTTCTTTCCTCCTCTGCCTGGATCGGGTACTCTCATATATTTTTTCTTTTTTCTTCTTGCTAATTCTGCTCCGTTATTGAGTTTTCCTTAATCTTCATTCTATTAATTACCATTTTAGTCATCGGCTATCTACACATGGACATGAACTCCAGGTGAGAGAACAGTATAATGTAGAGCATATAATGCCAACTTTTTATAAATAAAATAAAATGATATTGATTATATTTTTCTATTCAGCAAGTAAATTTACTGCCCTATGATTTCCGGCTGTGTTTTATAATAAATTTTTTATACCTTGTTGGTGTTATTGCCGATGCCAATCTTTAATTGCAGATATGGGGGAGTGCAAAGTTGAATTGTAGGCCGCTGTTGTTGTTGAAGTGAGTTAAGACAAAATTTAAAACCAAGTGAATGAGATGCCAGAATTGCTGCCACTAGTTAGGGGATCATCTCACTAAGCAATTTTGATGCCTTTTTATGTCGACATCATGATAAGGACAGGACACTAAGGATTTGGACCTCACCATCCAAGTGCATTTTAGACAAGATCAGCTTCCAGTTTTATTATTTATTGGTTTCAGGCATTAAACTAGAGATTTCATTTAATCATTTTTTGATGTTATTACAATAAAACATGGGTGCAATCAGTAATTTATGCTAAATACGTAGCATTAAGCTATAATTCTTTATGTCTTTGTGGTAGTTTTAACTGTACAATGTTATTGTTCTGTTTCTTTGTTCTTTTTAATTTTACTTTTCTACATATCTTATGCTTGTTTAGATATGTAAATCAATACAATTTATGGAACCATTTAATTGTGGCATATTTTTGGGCTCTACCAAACTTCAAGATTAATTTTTATTTTCACTTTTTCAACACTCTTAATAACTGGCGTGTTACTAAGATCAATGTTTTATACTTACATCCAATTTTAAGGCATTCATGTACTTCAGGTTATGTATTTGTTTCGCTCAGCTTATCTGCCAGTTGCTCTTGAATTGAAAGATTATAGAATTAGTTAATTAACATTTTTGCTTTCTATACTAATAGTTAGTCATTCACTATTCTTTGCCTTCACATTCTTGTTCATAGCTAACTAAAAGTTGGAAGGATAAGAGATGGCCATAATATTGTATTGTTAAAAGAAAATGTTGCATTTTTATTGGTGATTGGGTTTATCCCCTAGGAATACATTTTTATTCATTTATTAATTTATTTATTTAAAAAATAGATAAATTTTACATCTCCTTTTGTACTAGATTACGTTCGCATGATGTACCTTTTACAACCACACTTTTAGTATTAATGATTGTTCATCAAAAGAATACAAAGAAAGAAGGGAAGAAAAGAAAAGAGAAAGAATTGAAAAGATGATATGAGTTGGATGAAACTAGATGGTAACAGCGGTAGGACGTATTAAGATTGTGCAAGCGTTTTGGTACTTTGGTGTTGATTTAATATTATGTTACGTTACTACACTATTTTTAAACAATTTTTCATTTGCATATTGGATATTGAATAAGGAGGTAGCAGTACTTAACATATGTGAATATTGAAGTAGTTAGATTTGAGGAATTTAAATTTTTGTAATTATACAGTAATAGAGAAGTCTGCGCTATATTTCTTTGTAAAAATTTATTCTAGTGGAATTAATAAAAGTGTAAAAATCAATGCCACAGAAAACATGAGAGTAGAAGAATCAGATTTGGAATGACTTGAAGAAAACAGGGTACCAATGCTTCAGAAGTTGATGATTAAATCAGTTTCGGATGAGAAATTTGGTTTTCATGATGGATCAAAATATATGTTAGAAAAGTTTGAGAAATATGCAGTTGTCTTTCGGAAGTATTATTTTTCCATAGATAGTAGAAATGACGAGAGGCTTTCGATTGATGAAATTGAAGGAAAATATTGGTGGTGGATTGTTTATAAGGTGCACAGTGGGTTTGCCTTGGTGGTTATAGGTGGCATGGTAGTTGATTGAGATGAAGATTGAGATGTATGAAATAGGCAATCAAACAAGATAACTAGATAAATGAAGAAAATGGAAATGAAGGAAATAAAGATAAACTAGTTCATTTGATTTCATTCATAGCCTCTTCATGCTTACATAGTGCTATTATATAATGATGATAGAATCATATTAACATGCTTCTAGAAGGATTCCCTATTATAACTAACCCTCTTAGTATTTGCGATATGTCATGGACCACACAACTTTAGAACTAATTATTATTTTCAGCACTAATATAACCATTGCTAATATTAGTGGATAATTTGAAGCATATTCTTTGCTATGCTCATATTTTTGCTGTTGCTAATTACATGTCCTATTGCTTTGGTATCTAAGATTGTTGAAAAGCCATCAAATGAAGTTGAGGTATTAATATATACACATGACACCATGCATCAATTGAATGCTAATATTTCACAATTTTGCAACTTAAGGCATTTTATGGCGCTGATCTCGAGACAGCAGTATTTGGTAGCGAATTTCCTAAAGTGACATTTTCATCTTTTGAAAATGTGGATGAATATGCTCTTTCAGGATGGAACTTGAATATTTTTCCTCATCTTTTTGTATCTGTTTTTTCTTTTGAAAGTGAAGATCTATCAGGGGCTTTTGTGCCTTGGCTTCACATAGGGGTATGTTTTTCCTCATTTTGCTGGGTAAGTAACTATCATTTACTTCGCGCATAACAATGTTGTTAAGCTTTTTTAGTTCTGCATCTTGTGTTGTTCTTCAATGCTTGTTTTGTGGAGGATCATCACGTATGTGTATTCATTAAATTACATGCATTTTTTTGATCCAAAAGTATGGTATGGAACTCTGTCATATGCAGCTCCTAAAAATTGAGGATGCCGTGAAAAAGCATCTACCCGATCTTTTCGAAGAATAACCTGGTTTGCTACATGATTTGGTAGAACATTTTTACCAATTCTTTCCTTATTGATTATATTACATGTGTGTTCTTAAAAAAATACATCACATTATCATAACAATGCATCATTCTTACTAAACGGTACTTTTGAATTGGTAATCAAGTGACACAACTATCACCGATACAAATCAACTGCGATGGAGTTTCACTAGAGCTTTTGAAGTAAATTCTTTTTTCTTCCTTTTTTGTGTGAATGCCTATACTACTTATTTTTTTACAATAACATTATATTGACTCCATGTTTGTAAAATAAAAATTGGCATACAAGACAATCGCTAATTGCTAGAGGACTTTTTCCAATGCTTGCGGACCCTCGACATCCTATAAGCTAGAAAAAATTTCTGTTTTTTAGTTTGTTACCAAGACTTTGTATGTAGTTGGTCATTTTAATATGCATGCTTGAGATCGTCTTGATTTAAACCTGATAGAGGAGATTACAATGCGAGTTCATATGCATGATTGTACTTTAGATAATGTTAACATCTTGCTATATTCAGTTTTTTAATACCAATTAAATTGAAAGAATACTTGTGATTACTTTGCAATAGATTTAACTAGTTTTAGTTGTATGCTTGTTCAAATATGTTTTTTTGGGTCTAAAGGTAGTTGCTTATTTTAAAAATAACTGGATGTAGTACTCTTTTAAAGTGCAAGCTTGTATACGAACATAATTAAAAGATTAACGCAATAAAGCAACAATAAATAAAATTTTGATCACAAATATAGAATTAAAAGAAAGACAGGGTTACAACCAATGACAATGTGATGTTAACAATAACATCTTCGAAGTGTATGTGTACAAAGTTGTACTTTGCTAGATATGTCGATAACAGAAATTAAATGGTAGATGTTATATTCATCTCTACATGTTGTACAAACTTTGAAGCATATTAATTGCTAATAATTATTGCACGCTTCGCCCATAATTACTATATATTTTTACTACTGGATGTCGTCAGATTTTGATTGTTGACTACTTCTTGCATAGTTAGTTACGACTGCATCACGATTATTGGGTATCTAGTTTAGGTTAGCATCTCTTGACACCCACCCAAGTTCCTTCCCTGGCCAGTTTCAATCTAAATTTGATCCGTGGCCAGAAACAACTACGGTAAAGGCATTTAGAGGGTGGTTGAGGAAAAGTTGCTAGTTGGTAAGTAGACACAAAAATCATTTAATGCTTTTACCTTTAGTTAATAATGTTTAACATCTTATTTCACCCTTTTTTTGGAAATATTGAAATGCCAAGTAGTTAATGAGAAGGGCCTCGTTAAACCCAAACCTGTAGAAGAAGAACCTCAAATATACATTGAATGCTCAGGCGATTTACAGATGATTGTCATGCACATTAATCATTAATCATGAATCCGTGATGCTACTTAAGTATCAAGTTATTTTTGTTCCTCCTTTTTTATTAATCCTTTTATAGGTATAATTTGGTAGATAAACGGGGGAGGAGAAGACTCTTCTGTCTTCATCCGAGGAACCAAAATTTTAAACGTTAAACTTTTGCATATTATTACATATTATTGGTTAACAATTTTATGTCAAGATTGCACATAACTCTATGTAAAACTTTTGCATGATTATTGGGTACATTGATATCCTACTTTGAATAAACCTTATGAGTCACTTGATGTTTGTTTCATTCTTTCTTTATAGTTTTGTGTCCTTTTTAAATAACCGTTAGTCATGCAGCTGTTTGTTTTTTATTAGTTAGTGGTATCAAGAGTTTGTGTCCCAACTTCTAACCTTGTATGTTAGATTGTCATAAAGGTTAACTCATATTCAAGATTGTTTTCCATACAGGTTGGGCGTCAGGTTTCTCGGGTGAAAGTTTGAAAAAAAAAAGTATGGAAAGTAAGGGAGTTCAAAAATTAGGTATAACAGAAGCACTAAGGCAGTGTTAGATGTTAGCGTTGGTGGTGTTGGATTTGTGGTTGAGAGGAGGATCATCGGTGGAAATTTGGGAGTTTTCGGTTGAAGATGGGAATGCAACCACTTTGTCTACTGTAGCTTATCCTGAAGCGATGGATTTTGATTAGAAGGCTTAGTGAAGTTGGCGAAGGTGTAGGCGAGTCAGGCTAAAGAATATAGTTGCTGGTGAAGACGGGATGTGGTTTCGTAGCTCCTGACTCTGTATCTTCATTTCGCCGTGCATGAGAATGGAGCTCTGTGCATATGTACACGAAGTCGAAGAAGAAAAGACGCATCAGATGAGTATGTTTATTTGTATCCATCACTATTTAAATCAAATACTAAAACAAATGCACGTATATGGATGCTCTGTTACATAAGTACATGATTATATGTGTAGAGTTGCATGTGCATTGGCTGTTAACTTGGCTTGTATATTTTTATTTTCATGTCATCTTGTTCTTTTGCTTTGAGAAGTTGATATTGTTTTGCTATTTACTTTATTATGTTTTAACTTCATTAACCTGTTAGTGCATGTTTTGTAAGTGTGGTGGCATATGAAACAGAGAACCGCACTTCTTCTAAATGATATAAAGAGTATATGGTTAGTAGATTTGAATAAGCTAAAATAAGATATGTATATATATGCTCTTTTTTGTATACTGAAAATGTCTTTCGTTCCTACTCTGTTGTCTGATCTGCATTGCTCTACTAAACTAACTTGTAAACATGCATGTTTATTTTGCAGTTTGATCTTTCCACGGTACTTTCTCTCTGCTAAATTAATTTTGAGTTATATCATTGTGTATTATACTTTAGTTGCTATATTTGGTTGACCTTGGCTTTCGTTTGCTTCCCCCCATGTGCGTTATTTTGTATATGATAGTGTGGGTATTAAATCTTCCTTCCATTAACAGGTAACTAACTTTCTGTATCTAGTTGAGAAGTCTAAAATTTTGCATTGGATACTGATTAACACTTGATATTTGTAAATTAGATATCTCCATATTTTAACGCAATTTTACTCTGAAGCCATCTCATCGACCATATAACAATCCATTGCTTCTTGTCAAATGTAAAATGCCTAATTCATATGGTGGTAAGTTAAATCCGAAATCCATCATGTTTTAGATCTAATGATTGATTATTTCATATTACAGCAAACCATTGAGGCTTTGCTTGAAGTTGGGTATTCTCTTGTGAAAGAACAGGAGTTCATATTGAATTCAAAACTCTCCAAGGAATACATAAAGAACATAGAGGATGAATAGTTTGGTTTTGTAGTTTGACCGGAGTGTCATATTCGTTGTTTGTAAGCTTCTAGATATGTTGTAGTAGTGAAATTTGAAGTTGTCACAATGAACTTTGTAGAATTTGATATGTTCTATTTGTACGTTTGATGTTTTTTACTGATTTGATGATATATTAGTTTTCAAATTTAGTCTTGTGTTTACTGTTGTTGTAAATTCGTATAGATATACTTGAATGAAATACTATTAGATGCTGAATAAGATATGGTTCAGTTACACTAAATTTGCAACACTTATAAGTTTTGGTAATTTTTCCATTTAGTTATGCAAGGAATTCTCAACGGTTATAATTGTTGGAAGTTAAAATATTCCCAACAGTTATAATCATTGGGAACGTGAAGTAATTCCTAACTATTATAATTCCCAATGGTTGCAACCGTTAGGAATTACCAAGATTCCCAACGGTTATAAACGTTAGGAATTACGGTTTTTCCAATGGTTAAAACTGTTAGGAATTTTGGTTATTCCCAATGGTTATAACCGTTAGGAGGTACAAAAATTTCCAACGGTTATAAACGTTGGGAATTACCAAATTTCCCAATGGTTATAACCATTACAAAATATGTAAAAAATTATAACGTACCTGCTACCAATGATTATACCCGTTGGGGATTAGATTACCAACGGTTATGACCATTACAAAATGACAACTCTGGTGTTGTGAATTCCTTCTAGTTTAATTGCAATTGGATTGCAATTCCATGTTTATATATTATTTTATAATGAAATAGGGGTTGTGATAAGTCATTTGATAAGAGGGGAGTTCAAGTTCTATAGGGATGATGGCCTGGAGCCGTAAGCAAGACCGAATGTAGTACGGTCTGTCACGGACTTGTGGGCAGATCTGTAAGCCTATATTGCTGTTGGGAGTTCATCCACCCACTTGCCTCTAGCCTTTACCAAACATTTCTTCAAAATGGAATTATGATTTTGTTCACAGCTTCAACCTGTCCATTTCCATGAGGGCGAGCAACTGTCGCAAATTTCCTTTCAACGTGATGCTGAAGGCATATGTGACACCCCACTCCTAGACCCACTCTAGAAAAGAGTATTAAGGGGTAATACCATCTGCTATATCGGAGAATAGAGTATAATGGAAGCGACCATGTGTAATCAAGCTATAACTATCTACTAAATACGTTGAAATTTGGTATCTATTTTTTTCTCAAGTGGTTCGACATATCCAATAAATATTTATAACGAAATTACAATGGCTAAAGATCTATCAGAACAAACATAATAACTAAATAATAAAATCATCATAGAACATAATAACATAACAGACACAAAGTCTCAGAACAATACATAGTCAATACAGATCCAAATATATCATAAGTGGGTACAAGCCTCTGCTCACACATGTGAGTCAAAAATATGTACAGATAAGTCTGAATAACAAAGAAGCATAAAGCGAACAATAAGAAAGCTATCTAACAGCATAGCAGATAAGTCCTGAGTGGAAGCACAGAGCAAGCTAAGTCCAGAGACCTAACCTGAAACAACTCGGTCTGACCCGAGCATAAAACACTCGTGTCAGGCTAGCTAAATAATCAGTTAGATAAACTGAGATATAATAATGCGGTAACATAGAGGATAAGATACTTCTCCATAGAGAAGAGCGATGTAAACCACATAATATAACAGATGATCACATAATCATCAACCAATAATTAACTCTCCAAAGAGAAATCAACACTCAAGTGTTGAGTAAATAATAATGCCTCATATCATCGGCGTAACGAAAGCTATAAAAGGTTGCCCATAAGCGATAACACATAATATGGAATCTAACCATAAATCAATGCCAAAGCAAAGATATATCGCCAAAGGCAAAGGGAACATACCCCAAAAGACAATTAACTTAGTAAAACACATATCACTCGAGCGGTGACGAAGGACCAACTCCAAAAGTGACATAGAAATCATCAGAAAAATACACGTGCACGATCAGAGTCGTTATCGCCAAGTACTGTAGTTTTGTGGTACCACACGCCCAAAGGCAAAACGCGTGATTGGTGATACCCCCGGGGGTAAATGCCCAAAGGCACGCACCAATAATACTGCTCACATGAGCAGAATGTCCAGAGACCGCCAAAAGGCAAATGACCCAAAGTTCCAGTACTGGCACGCCAACAGGCAAATGTGTCACAAACTCTCGGAAAGGAACCCGAAAAGTGTTAACGTGTGTCTCATACCACCCGTTCGCACTAAACGGTTTACTAACCGCTAGTAAATTTCACACTCAAAGCAGTAAAAGGTTCACCTCATATCATAGGTCAACTAGACCCGTAGGCCAAAACGATCAAACAGACAAGTTAGGAATTAACCGAAAGGATAAACGCACGTATCCCATACTACGCAGTTTACCCAATCGTTTAACTCTCCTTCTCATTTGCTCGACAGTGCAAAACATGTAATTTTGTATAGAAATAATAAGTTGGAGAAAACGAGCTTTTAAACAATTTAAAACCACTTTATAAACCGCTTTTTCAATCTATCTTATTATAGAGATACTAAAATTTTATACTTGAAAATAATATATAATAATTATTCCAAAAAGCAATTTACTTGAAAACATTTCAAAACTCATTTATAAAACCCGTGTATGAAATCTAGAAAGAATCATCAAGAAATACAGAAAAATATCGGAAGTTTAAACTTATAAAATTCCGATAAAAACAAGCTGTGAGTGCAAGTTCAACAACAGATATATACAAGTTAACATGGTTGAAATGACCTAAAAATTTATAGAAATAAAGTTCAACATTTTCACTTTAAACTGAAATAAGAATCACTGAGTTCCGATAAGAGACGAAGAAACTGCGATGTCTCAAAGTCGGACTCATGCAAGGAAGTGAATACATGGGAAAAACAAAGGCCAGTGGCTTGTTTAGCCAGTTCACCCCTATTCAACCCAAAATTTGATAAAGCATGAAACATAAAAGTTATAGAGGATATTCCAAACTTTCCAGAACATAAATTTTTTTATCGAATTCGGATAAGAAATGAAAAGGTTATGATGAAAATAATTTTCAGATCTAAAGTTCACTACGGCTGTCGTTTTAGTCTCGGGACAGCGAGACTAGAATGAACTTTAGACCATGTAAACTTCAAAATTTCACAAAAATCAAAACACAAAAGTTATAGTAGACAATATATGCTTTCCATAACATCAAGAATCTTCAAATTTTGGACATCAAATGAGAAAGATATGCTTAAATTACCAATTACATTTAGCATAGAAAATTACGGTTTTACAGTGACAGGGCAGCAGGTTTACATCATGTTTTCAATCCTCTATGCTCAGTATTTTCGAAAGTGTTCAACATGAAAGCTGTCACACTCTCTTTAAGCTTTTCAGAACGTAAAAAATCGTCAAATTTGGACAACAAATGAGAAAGATATGCTTAAATTACCAATGACATTTAGCACAGAAAATTACGTTTTTACAGTGACAGGGCAGCAGGTTTACATCATATTTTTCGATCCTCTATGCTCAGTATTTTCGAAAGTGTTCAACATGAAAGTTGTTGTGCACTTTTTAAGCTTTTCAGAACATCAAAAAAATCTTAATTTCGATTTAAAACGAAAAAGATATGTGCAATTTACTAACAGTAAATCGCAAATGAACATGCAACAAATACAATTGAAATTTCTTACCTTGAAATCTCAATCTAAGCTAGAAATGTGAGTTTTCAACTCAGCTTAGGATTTAGTGGCAACAAACTAGTAGATTTAGCAAGTAAAGTAAGGAGCTTTGGCCTAGATTTGGTGCTAGAAACCTTATAGCCTTGCATTGCTCTTCTCCTTCCTCAATTTTTACCCTAAAACTTAATTTACCCTAAACACAAAAATGAAATTTCCCTCAACAATCAAACCTACAAATTCAGAATAAGATGAGAATATGAATGAGAAGTTTATCTTGATTTTACTGGATTTTATTTCAATTTATTTGATTTTAAAACCATAATCTTTGCTCTCAACTAGGGTTGCATTGGGAAGTTTGTCTCTGTTTGATAGTTTCTGAACGTATAGGAGAAGGAGATGTTTCTCCTACTTAGTAAATTCACTAAGTGTCTAAATGGACTGCTATAAACTTAAAGCCCGAAACCCTCAATTTAAATAAACCAACTTGTAAATTAACCATTCTCTAATCACATTTTATACCATTTTAAAACACCGTTATCTCATAGGTTAAGACACCTAAAAATTAATGTGAGTACACTAAAGATAAGTTTGTTAACTAATCTTTTCAACAAAATGATAAAACATATATTTCATAATTATTTGACCCTTCATTTTTATTATTGAAAATGACACTTTTTAACTTATAAAAAGAAATGTGACAACATGATAATTAAATCAATTAAACCCCAAAAATCATATTTTCTTATTTAGTTAAACATCACAAACCATATAAAAATATTTTTACAACCAAATTTTATTTAATCAATATTACACATTTTTATTCACATTATTAACCATGTTTAATTTTTAACACATCATTAAAATTAACAAAAATTACCATTTGACCATTATTTCACAATAATTGCATTTTATCAAATTAAAACCATTCAATGCTCATTATTATCCCAAAATAACATACTAAAGTTTTCAAAACTTTATTTTCTTCATTTTATTTTTATTTACAGCAAATAAATGTTGAATTAATTTTATTTATCCCTATTTAAATGAATTACCATCAAATAAACATAATTTTATTATTCTCACTTTATTTACAACCAAACATCTTAATCTCCATTTTATTACACCAAAACCCATCGTTTATTTTAAAAAGAACGATTTTAACAAATTTTACATCTAAAAATTTATTTTATTCCTCCATTTGAAATAAAAACATCGTTATAATTTATCTTTACAGGTAATCATAAAACCAGGGTTGTTACAGACTCCCCTCCTTATAAAAAATTGCGTCCTCGCAATTTCCAAGAGAAGAGCTGTATTCAACATAATTTATTCCATCTTAGCAAAGGAAAAATAGACAAGCTTGATTTAGAATTATCACCCTCAACACTGGAAGATAGAAAGCCAGGATATGATTACTCGATAAATTTTCTGGTTTCCTAAGTACAATCATAGGGATTTGTAGACTACTAAATTTTCAAAAGAGGAACATTCTTATTTCGAAGGTGTTTAATCTTCGAAACAACTACACGAGTAGAATTCAACACAATACACAAGTCGGTGAGACTCGTGATCATGCAACACAAGAGAATTAACAATCGAGATTAAATCTCGAAGATATAACGAAATTGGGTTACCAGGAACATATCATTAATACCTAAAACTGAACAGAAAATGATGCATGAAAGCAATCGAACCTAGGCGTTCAGTAATAGTAGATGGTCCTATATAACTAGGAGCCAACATTTCGAATATACTGAATCACACTTAGCTCCTTTAAAGGAGTAACACAAATAAGCACAATCATCAAAAGAGGATTCAACAAAAGATAGTTGGTATTTCAAGCTACCACCATAACACATGACTGCATGAATGCAAGTCATTACAAGAATCGCACTAAGGCAAGACACACAAGAATGGATTATAAGAAATTTTCTTAAAAATTTGTTATAAGAGTTTTCACCCAAATCAATTTTCTTTTATACACAAAACTCAAGTTTGAATTTTTTTTAAAGTCTCTTATTTAAATTTTCAATTCAATCGTCTTTACTTTAAATTTAAAAAGTAAATTAAATTAGAGTTGTTCCATACTCTAATTCCAAAAAATTAATATACTACAATAAGTAATATTTATTTTTCCCATTATATTTATCAAATTTTAAACCATTTTACTTTATGATTTGAAAGGACACTTATTAGACCCTTCATCGATGGCTTTAAATATTCACTAATTAAATTTCTCAAATTTTTTTTTCTCCTAAGTGTTTATTTTTTCGCAAAAATTTGACGGAGTCTCCTTATTATGGAGAGCCCTTTAAAATTTCACAAATATGAATTATAGATATACATCAACCGTAAGGTCGGAACACAATACACACACATACACACATATAATTCTTAACACATAAACACTTAGCAATTCATACCTTTCATTTTTAGCGTTTAAAATGCGAGCATGCTTGCTTTTATACTTACTATTTTGCTAATTAATCATTCAAATATTCTCTTCAACCTACACTTAACTTATTGAAACATATTAGCATGCACTTATAAACATATGAAGTATTAAAATCATAGTTTAAACATGACAACAACTCAAAACTTCAAAATTTTCAAATTCAGGCCTGCTACAAAGACTCAGGGTTTTGACATAGTAAAACTCATAGTCTGGAAATATTCATAAAATAAAGTTATTCTACTCAGTCAAAGCTTTCCATTGATATAAAGATCATCAAAATCGGATTTACGTTTTGAAAGTTATGCCCAATTTACTTTTAGCTTTAAACTTAGAAATTATAAAAGAGGACAGAGATGTCCCTCGGTTTTCAAACTCATTTTTGAAAAACTAAACTGCAAAATTTTCAAAAATGATGCAAAGATGATTTCTAGATTACTGATAGCGCTCAATTTTGCAAAAATAATGGACTCGTTTGGATTCGTAATTCATAAGTTATCGCTGTTTTAAAACAGCACTTTTTAATCAAAATTTTCCGACACAATATCTTTTATTGTCAAAAATTTCAAACCATTATCAAATTCAAACTACATAATTTTAGATCATAAATCTTTTCTCTAAGACATTTATTACGTGATCCTTTTCTCCGGAAAGCCAAGATATCTAGAATTACACCACAATACATACAACAAACTTTCAAAATGGTTTACAAAGAAAACTTTTTCCCAATTAAGAAATAAGTCTTTTAAAAGAAGATTTATATTTTAATTAAGAAAATTACTTTCTTATATTAATATGAAACAATTATCTATCCATACTAGACTTTGGAACTACATATTGTTTTTAATTTTTTTTAAAAACTGCTTTCACAATTGAAAACCTTATCTTACTACTCTATTTATTATTATTTCTAGCTTTTCACAAAAATTTTGCATTTTATAATAAAGAAATCTTTTATATTCAATTTTCTCTAAATGCACAAAGCTAAACAATTATTTTATTATCACTTAAAACTAGCCAAGGTTGATACTTAATTCAAACTTGTTTTCAATTGAACTTCATAAAAACATAATTAACAAGTTTTAACACTATTTAAATTCATAACCAAACTTACTCTAATGGTTTTGCTCCTTATTAAATTCCATACTAATTCAAAGCACCAAAATAGCATTTTCTTAAGTTATCCCAAAGGCACACTTTTTCGCTTGTTATTAATTAAATGATTAAATGTTTAAACTAATCTTCATAACTATCCTTCTACTTTCTACTAAACCTCATTCTAATCAATATTTTAGTTTCCTAAACAATTCATTTTCTTAATTTGTATACTTCATTTTATTAATCACTATCACATGATAGTTTCATCCAATTAAGATATTTCCTTAATTAAAATTATTTGCCATTTAAATGAATTTCCATAAGGTAATATTTTCCAAAATACTTTACCCAAAAACTTACTTAAGCATTTTAAATTTTCCATGTATGTAAACTTTCACAAACATGAATATAACCAATAATGAATACAATTTATTTAAATGAAAGCATATTCAAATTTTCTAATTATCAATTTATAAAATGATAACATCTAACTAATACATTTATAGTGAATGACATTATCAAAGACTGCAAAGTTGACCAAGATCAACATTGCCTCTCCATTGCCCTCTATGTCACACTATTTTCATAAGTCCTTAAGTATATATAAAATACTTATTTAAAATGGCAATTTAAAATTTTCAAAATCTTTACAATATCTATATATTTTTGCATTCAACATCCATATTAGTAAATATTATTTATTGCCATTTCAAAAGCATGTATCACATCGCCTCGTAAGCGTTTAGGAATCCCTATCGATAACGCTGATCAGACGCATCGACCAGAATTCTTAAAATACTTATTAGCCAATTGACATGTAACGACCCGCTATTTTGTACCATTCGAATCGACACTAAAACCGTACATGTCCGACTTGAATAATTCAAAATACCGAATTGTTAATAAAATTTTGGCAAAACTTAAAATATACAGTAAATAAATCAACACAGATCACAGACACAGAGTAATATAATGCAGCGGAAAAGAAAAATAGTAGTTCATGAAGCTACTATATACATCAGAGTTTAAAATAAAATACATCAGCATCTCTTGAATACAGAAAAAGTCTTCAGTACGTGCCGATGACTTCTCAGAACCAGTCAACTAGAAAACTGAAAGCTGAAACGATAGTTGGATCTCCAAATGAAGCTCCAATCTCCGAAGGTGAGTCTCAAATGCTGTATTTCTCGGTCTGACCCGAGCGTAAAGCAAAACACAAAACACTCGAGTCAGGATTAACATTCTTATATCAATAAATTCAACTCAAGTGAAATATCAACTGAAATACAATATATCTGAAAGGATGTTTGGGGTAACCATCCTCTAAGGGTCTATAGAATTATCTACAATGTAGAAATATATACTATTACACCGTGGTCATTCACTTAATTTATACTTCAACCCAAATATCAAGTCACTTCAAATAATAGTATTTATATATTTTAAATGATGTATACAGCAAAGTACTTCAATTTCCCCAACTTAACAAACCGATCACATCAACCCGACCTTCCCATTCCAATTGAATTCAATCTCATTTTATCAATTTAAATTTTCCTAAAATCCACTTAAATTTACAAATCCCAGATTTGGATATCCCAATTTCCCCTTTTAGTTCAATATGATTCTTGCTTTAAGTATTCACATTTCAACTAAATTTTTCCCAATCTAGTTTTCTAAATAAACTTTCCAATTTAGTTCAAACTCAAATCTCACCTAATTCAATTCGTTATCTACATAACAAGTTCAACTATCTTGGTTCAAAATACATATCCAAATCTCTAAACCATTTGATTTCAATATAGTTCATAGCTTAAATATAACAATTTAAATTTAACAGTTTCATATAGAATCTCGATTCTTTTACATCGTTATTATCTAGTCTTGAACAACCCATATTTGATTCAATATCATTTTGGTGACCTTACGCTACATTATACTCAATATTTCTAATATTTTATTTAACGTGAAATATCCCATTCGATAAATTTCAAGTTGATTTAAATAAACAAATCCTTATCTAAAATTCCATTTAAAATAATCCACCTTTATCTCCCAATCTTAATTGTTCAATATTATTGCAAAATTTATCCGAAATAAAACTTACGTAAATATTTATCATAATTTATGCATTTAATCAAATCTTGATTAGACTAGATATAATTAACTCCATATTTATCATTTCCCGTTATATATGTATTTAAAATTTACATTTAATAAGACCATATCTTTCTTATCATATGGTCAAGTGTTACGGATATTATCATTTCAATCCGTACACTAAATGTATACGGGTGGATAGCATTCAACCCGTAATCCCAAATTTAATCAAATGGAAACCGCTTGGTCCATCATTTCAACCCATTTCAATTCAAAACAAACATAACAAAGGGGACTTGCAGTGTGATGACAGGGATGGTGTCAAAGTAAATAAACAAGTAATAACAACGGTCAATAACAATTCAATAAGTAAATCAATAACTCCGAAGTAATCGTATTTATTCACATTGTTATTTGTATAATTATTTCTAGAATCTACACTATCATGTCATGTAGATAAAGATTATTACATTTTAGTTTTTCACTTGTCGTTCCATTTCAATTTCATTTTAATACTACAATAATTAATCCAAACTACGTTCAAGGATTTAAAGTATAATTTATCAATTTCTACGACAATTAATGGGTCAAATTTAACTAATCAAATTTACATATGGCGGGGTCAGGTTTCAAATAAATCAAGGTCCGTCATATGTAATCCGTCTTAATTTGTAAACTATACTACCCCAAATTTAACTAGCAAACTAGTTGTCACTTAACAGTAGTAATTAACATCCAATTTAAACGATAATCAATCAATCAATCAATTATCAACCAATCTGTATTATTATCCCATAAATAAATTAACCGATAATGGTGTCAGGTGTCACAGGTGGGCAGATACAGATAATAGCAGTCATAACAGTAAAACAACCAACAGCAGCATATTTCAATTGTCGTTTCAATTGAAGTCAAATTTAATAAATAAAAGAATGTTAATCGTGAGTGATTGCTCACCTTTCAAGGCTAGATAATACAAAAGATGACACGGACACGCGCACTGATACGATCACTGAAATTTGGATGACGAATCGAATCAAAGCGAGAATCGACACGAATTGAGCAAAGCTGGGAGATAAGAATTGATGAAAATGACTTAGAACCATCTTGATATAAATCGAAACAAGATATATGATATAAATTTCAAATCAAAATTAAATTTAAAACACTATAAGTAAAATATATTATCCTTTTAAAGCCGCATATATGTTAAATCAAAGTACATAAAAAAAATCAATAATAAGATAAAATGCAGACCACGATTTATATATATACACATGCAAACTAATTTTTTATTCTTACGCAGTTACACAACACATATGTATATTGTACTTATGTGTATTAGAAATTTAACATATACCAAAACATTAACAACTATATACTTGAATGAATAAAACTACATATTAATATATATATAACGAACGGTTAGAATACCAACAACAGTTGTAACATGTTCATACTTTCAAATAAAGCAATATACAACTCTATCCCTCCCTACAAGTGCAGACAACAGCCTAAACCAGCCTATACTTGCAAAACCGGTTGCAATACCCTTTTTCTTTTCTTTTTTCTTTTTCTGCATTATGCGAAACTATACTTACTAACATATTTTATTACAACTAAAATTTACAACCATTTCTAAAGTAACGAATGATGCATTTCACAAAAAAAAAAGCTTATGTGATTAATTTTAAATTTTTTTTTTTTTTTGACTCAATACACTTTCATATATACTTTAAAATGATGCACTGAACAAAGCAAATATGCAGACAAGTTCTAAAATTTAAAAGCATACTTGTATATCAAAACATACGTAAAATGTAACATAATATATATACACTACACATAAAACAGAACACACTGGAAACCCAGATCAACATTATACTCACGCATGCAAACTATTATAAAAATATATATATATACTCTGAAAAAAAAAAACTATTATAAAACTTACACAATGCAACACCTATCTGTAAAACTTAAAATATTTATAAACTAACATGATATTAGAACGGCAAACATCAGATCCAAACTACATATACAAAACTTATGAATTAACATGCTTTAAACCAAAACTTTTTCTCGGTAAACAAAAATTGAAAAACTGAAACATACAAGAGAGAAACGAGGTGGCTAGGTACCAAGGAAAGAGTGCTGCGCCTGATTACAAGGCGGAAGTGGAAGCGCGGAAATGATGGGTGGTTGTGTTCGGCAAAGCAAGAGGAAGTCACGGCCTTGTGTGCAGCAAGAGTGGGAGGCGGAGATCGGGCGGAGGCCGAGGCCGGTGGGGTCGAAGGGAGGGGATCTCGGTGGTCGGCTGGGTGTGATGAAGGGTGTATGGTGTTCGGTTATCACAGGGAGAAGAAGGAAAAGGGGAGGAGATGCTGTCTCTGTAGGAAGGAAAGAGGCTATAAGTTTGTACACAGAGGTGTTGAAGGTTTAGAGGAAAAAGGAGATGGAGCAGGGAGATGAAAATGTGAAGTGGGCGTAAAGAACGAAGAGGAGGACAATTGAGAGTGAACAGTTTATATAATACATAAGTTTTGTAACGCATGCAAGCCAAAAACAGAAATGAACCGAGAGCTACAGGGGTAACGTACCTCTCTAGTGAAATAAATGTAAGTGCAACGGTCAAAAGCTATGATCTAGCTGAAATTTTAAAGTAAATATATTTTATTGGTAGCATGCTTTAAATTTTCGAAACCGAAGCAAGGTGAAAATGCAAAAGAAACGAAAATTATAAATAAATGAATGAATGAATGTAAAAATAACGTATAGCATTTTATACGTTTCGAACTTTTGAAATGGCATGGGATGGCAACAGCTGTACACTGATTGAGAAGCTGTTAAAGCAATTTATTTTATTGCTTGGGATTCACGCTGAAGTTTGAAAAACAAAGCAAAGTTAACGGTCAACATTTAAAGGTGTCGTTACAACGAACAATTTATTCGTTCTGTTGTGCACCGGATTTCAAAATACAGAAATAAATATACTGTTGAGATCAGCACGACGAGACGATCAAAACGGTATATAGATATCAGTGGTACGATTGAATTATAAAATTCGAATTTTTCACTAGCAGAAAACAGTAAAATGCAGAAAATAAGAACGACGGGGCTATAGAAGTCCGAATTTTGAAAAACTAGAGATGACGCCTTGCTCAGAAGAGGATTTAGAATTTTTCTATGTAAAGATATTCCGCTTTTGAAAATATTTTATTATCAACAATTATTAGCTAGCTTGAATTTAGTAGAATTTCACAACGAAATAAACTTTGATAAAATAAATTGAAAATTTACCCTTTGCTATATTTAAATATGCGTATTCCAAACACTAAATTTTTATTTCAAAATATTATTATTTAATATTTCTAAAAAAATTCACTTTAATACGTAAATAAACTATTTAAAACTACGGGTCGTTACACTCTCCCCCACTCAAAACTTTTCGTCCCCGAAAAGAAAGGAGGTAGAAGAATAGAACAACCAGCATTAAAATATATTGAAAGACAAGATAGACAATTAATTTAGAACTATATAAATTTTATTTGAAATATTTTGAAATATTTATTTAAAAACTTCATTTTGAAATTCAATTTTCTATAATACTATAATACTTTTCAAACTCCTTTGAAAACAACTATTTACATTATTACTTATATTTGCAAAGACTATTGAAAACACTAAATCCATAATTCATAATTTTATAAATTTTATCTTAAGATATTTTTCAAATATTATTAATAAATCAATGATTAATCATTTACTTTAAATTAATAATTGTTTTCAAAATAATTGTTTTCTTTAAAGATGTTTTATAAAATTAATAACTTCAAAATATTTATAACACTAAAATTTTATATTAAACAATGTAGTATATAATTAGACAATAATTTAAAGGATAAATCCACAAGGAAGGAAGGTAGATTTGGAAAACAGTATCAAGGTGAATAACTAAACTGAGCAGATAAGGTGGATGCAAGGAATAGTATCGGGCACGAATAATTGATCTAGAACCATAAGGATTTTAAATTTCAAATATTAATTCAAATTTCTTTGTTGGGAAAATACTTTTATAATAAAATACCTTTATAAATAAATACTTTTATATTGAAACCAATTTTTCTTTCGAAATACTTTTATAACTCAATGTTTTAACAAGTTTATCCTCGTTCTTGCAGACTCTGGCCATGCGTTGATCAGGCGCAAAGCTAGAATTCTTCAAGTACTTAGTAGACTTGTTTCAACACCCAGTGAAAATACTTGGAAAACCTTTTTAAAAACAGATATGGAAAGTACAATCCAAACAAAACAACCAAACCAAAACCTTTGTCCGATCATGGTTCGCAGATACACAATGGTTACGCCTGGTTCCCCCAGGAAACAATCCATATCCGTAAGCTTTCTCAGCCCTGCGAGTTACGCCATGATGACTAGTAGGGTGCAGGATACACAATGGTTACGCCTGGTTCCCCCAGGAAACAATCCGTACCCCCAGGCAAGACTCAGCCAGGCACTTGCGCTACTATTCGCGACCTACACAGATTGCAGGATACACAATGGTTACGCCTGGTTCCCCCAGGAAACAATCCGTACCCCTAAGCTAGACTCAGCCAGGCAATTTCGCTGTGCATTCACGAGAGAAAAAGAAAACCATGGGTTACGCCACGGTGGGAACACTCGAGTATTACATCCGGAAAACCAAAAATCAGAGAGAATAATATCGATAGAATGAATCCACGCTGTGGCCACAAAGCGGATATCAAGCAGAAGGCACTTTCCATATCTTTACTTGGAAAATATATATCATATAGTACCCTTTTAAATCCTTTTCAAATATCGTACTTATATAAAGTCCATAATATATAGGATTCCTTTCTAAATCGAATACTTCCAAAATCAATAGTATATCAAATCATACTTATATAGACTTCGATTATATAAATTCTCTTTCCAAACTGAGTACCCTATATCAATAGATTTCAAATCACTTCATACTTATACAAATCCATTTTATATAAGTTCGACCACTTCCCAAATCAAGTGCTTAATTATACAAGGTTCTCAATTTCAAATTATTCAATATCAAATTTTGTTCCAAAGTCATATATGAATTCACCAAATTTCTTCCAACTTAGATATCCTAACTTCAAAGTTCCCCAAAATAGTAGGTTTAGAAAATTATCCCAGTTTCCAGATTAAAATAATTCAAGTCAAACAAATTCATTTCCAAAATCATCATATAAGTACTGGTTTTAATTTTCAATTAAATTTCAAAACCCAATATTTTCTCACAATCCATTATCCTCAAAATGGTTTCCAACTTTATACTTATCCCTTCTAAACCTTTAAACTATCCATTTCTATGTGAAATATCCAATTTACCTTTTTGAAAACCATTATTCAACTATTTTTCCAAAACATTTCAAAACTAAATTTATATTCTTAATTAGACATTTTATACTCTTCGAAATTTCTTAGTTTTGAAAATTTAATCTCGATTTGGAAGTGTTCGAACATTTAAAATAGTTAGGGAAATCAAATTTTCAATTCAAGAGTTGAAAATCAACAATAAATCAATTATTAAATCTGGAACTCGAGGACCGAACACCGGTATCATTTCAAATATATACATATCTCTTTCGAAAATATCAAATTATTTCGGAATTTGAAATCAAAAACGGTTTTACAAGATCACTCGCATAGCGAAGCTATTAAAGTGGCCTCTCCCCCACTTTGAAACTCGAAAATCAATGTCGATGATGCGTGCACTCATCACCGAAATTATTTTCCAGCGACGTAAGTGAGTTCTGGACTTCTATTTTCTTGAAAGCTTCTTTGAAATTTCTTCAAAATTTATTGGAATTCATTTGAACTCATTCGAAACATTTCTTATTTGGAGAAATACCTTTAACTCATATTATTTTTACATATTTTCTTCAAACCTTAAAACCAATTTTAAAAAATACCGGAATTCATTTCTCGAATTTCAAATTTAACTCTACGGTTATAAATCATTTTATATAAATCAATTTCTTATAAATTTTCAAAATTTCAAATCCTTTCAAACCTTTATATATATAGGATAACATTTCTTATTTTATTTTCCTTATCGAAAACATTTTCACTTTTATATATAGAATGAAATCATGGTTATCAAAATAAATATTTCCATATATAGAACAATTTCAAAAATGTAAACATACCCGATTTTCAAAAGAAAATTTTAAGAATGGATTTCAAGACAAAGATAGAGATTTGAATTAGAGTGCTCCAATCAATAGGATTCTGATTCGAAGATAGACTCGATCGAAGATGAGATAATTAAATTACAAAATAAAATATGGGTATACTACTATAAATCGCGGGCGACCTTAACCGGGTCAACCGTGACTTCAGGAATATGATTGATGCGGAATTTCCAAGGCAAATCATCATTCGAACGCCAGAGATAGAATTCAGCCTACCAAGATAAAGCAGCATCGTAAACCGAGGATACAAAGATCATCGGTGAATCAATGCCCATGGAAAAGGAGTTTTCACCCCTTTTTACAAATTATTTAGTGGAGTTATGGGATACTCCAGAATCGAACTAATATAATTAGGGAGAGACAAGAATGAATTCCAGAACCGAGGGACATTCCAAAATTCAAAGGAAATCGAGTCAAAAGGAAAAGACTCAACTCGAGCGAAAGTGATTCTGTAAATAAATTTACCATATATGCTAAGTTCTGCCTAGAGCCAAAGCTCTGATACCAACTGTAACGACCCGCTATTTTGTACCATTCGAATCGACACTAAAACCGTACATGTCCGACTTGAATAATTCAAAATACCGAATTGTTAATAAAATTTTGGCAAAACTTAAAATATACAGTAAATAAATCAACACAGATCACAGACACAGAGTAATATAATGCAGCGGAAAAGAAAAATAGTAGTTCATGAAGCTACTATATACATCAGAGTTTAAAATAAAATACATCAGCATCTCTTGAATACAGAAAAAGTCTTCAGTACGTGCCGATGACTTCTCAGAACCAGTCAACTAGAAAACTGAAAGCTGAAACGATAGTTGGATCTCCAAATGAAGCTCCAATCTCCGAAGGTGAGTCTCAAATGCTGTATTTCTCGGTCTGACCCGAGCGTAAAGCAAAACACAAAACACTCGAGTCAGGATTAACATTCTTATATCAATAAATTCAACTCAAGTGAAATATCAACTGAAATACAATATATCTGAAAGGATGTTTGGGGTAACCATCCTCTAAGGGTCTATAGAATTATCTACAATGTAGAAATATATACTATTACACCGTGGTCATTCACTTAATTTATACTTCAACCCAAATATCAAGTCACTTCAAATAATAGTATTTATATATTTTAAATGATGTATACAGCAAAGTACTTCAATTTCCCCAACTTAACAAACCGATCACATCAACCCGACCTTCCCATTCCAATTGAATTCAATCTCATTTTATCAATTTAAATTTTCCTAAAATCCACTTAAATTTACAAATCCCAGATTTGGATATCCCAATTTCCCCTTTTAGTTCAATATGATTCTTGCTTTAAGTATTCACATTTCAACTAAATTTTTCCCAATCTAGTTTTCTAAATAAACTTTCCAATTTAGTTCAAACTCAAATCTCACCTAATTCAATTCGTTATCTACATAACAAGTTCAACTATCTTGGTTCAAAATACATATCCAAATCTCTAAACCATTTGATTTCAATATAGTTCATAGCTTAAATATAACAATTTAAATTTAACAGTTTCATATAGAATCTCGATTCTTTTACATCGTTATTATCTAGTCTTGAACAACCCATATTTGATTCAATATCATTTTGGTGACCTTACGCTACATTATACTCAATATTTCTAATATTTTATTTAACGTGAAATATCCCATTCGATAAATTTCAAGTTGATTTAAATAAACAAATCCTTATCTAAAATGCCATTTAAAATAATCCACCTTTATCTCCCAATCTTAATTGTTCAATATTATTGCAAAATTTATCCGAAATAAAACTTACGTAAATATTTATCATAATTTATGCATTTAATCAAATCTTGATTAGACTAGATATAATTAACTCCATATTTATCATTTCCCGTTATATATGTATTTAAAATTTACATTTAATAAGACCATATCTTTCTTATCATATGGTCAAGTGTTACGGATATTATCATTTCAATCCGTACACTAAATGTATACGGGTGGATAGCATTCAACCCGTAATCCCAAATTTAATCAAATGGAAACCGCTTGGTCCATCATTTCAACCCATTTCAATTCAAAACAAACATAACAAAGGGGACTTGCAGTGTGATGACAGGGATGGTGTCAAAGTAAATAAACAAGTAATAACAACGGTCAATAACAATTCAATAAGTAAATCAATAACTCCGAAGTAATCGTATTTATTCACATTGTTATTTGTATAATTATTTCTAGAATCTACACTATCATGTCATGTAGATAAAGATTATTACATTTTAGTTTTTCACTTGTCGTTCCATTTCAATTTCATTTTAATACTACAATAATTAATCCAAACTACGTTCAAGGATTTAAAGTATAATTTATCAATTTCTACGACAATTAATGGGTCAAATTTAACTAATCAAATTTACATATGGCGGGGTCAGGTTTCAAATAAATCAAGGTCCGTCATATGTAATCCGTCTTAATTTGTAAACTATACTACCCCAAATTTAACTAGCAAACTAGTTGTCACTTAACAGTAGTAATTAACATCCAATTTAAACGATAATCAATCAATCAATCAATTATCAACCAATCTGTATTATTATCCCATAAATAAATTAACCGATAATGGTGTCAGGTGTCACAGGTGGGCAGATACAGATAATAGCAGTCATAACAGTAAAACAACCAACAGCAGCATATTTCAATTGTCGTTTCAATTGAAGTCAAATTTAATAAATAAAAGAATGTTAATCGTGAGTGATTGCTCACCTTTCAAGGCTAGATAATACAAAAGATGACACGGACACGCGCACTGATACGATCACTGAAATTTGGATGACGAATCGAATCAAAGCGAGAATCGACACGAATTGAGCAAAGCTGGGAGATAAGAATTGATGAAAATGACTTAGAACCATCTTGATATAAATCGAAACAAGATATATGATATAAATTTCAAATCAAAATTAAATTTAAAACACTATAAGTAAAATATATTATCCTTTTAAAGCCGCATATATGTTAAATCAAAGTACATAAAAAAAATCAATAATAAGATAAAATGCAGACCACGATTTATATATATACACATGCAAACTAATTTTTTATTCTTACGCAGTTACACAACACATATGTATATTGTACTTATGTGTATTAGAAATTTAACATATACCAAAACATTAACAACTATATACTTGAATGAATAAAACTACATATTAATATATATATAACGAACGGTTAGAATACCAACAACAGTTGTAACATGTTCATACTTTCAAATAAAGCAATATACAACTCTATCCCTCCCTACAAGTGCAGACAACAGCCTAAACCAGCCTATACTTGCAAAACCGGTTGCAATACCCTTTTTCTTTTCTTTTTTCTTTTTCTGCATTATGCGAAACTATACTTACTAACATATTTTATTACAACTAAAATTTACAACCATTTCTAAAGTAACGAATGATGCATTTCACAAAAAAAAAAGCTTATGTGATTAATTTTAAATTTTTTTTTTTTTTTGACTCAATACACTTTCATATATACTTTAAAATGATGCACTGAACAAAGCAAATATGCAGACAAGTTCTAAAATTTAAAAGCATACTTGTATATCAAAACATACGTAAAATGTAACATAATATATATACACTACACATAAAACAGAACACACTGGAAACCCAGATCAACATTATACTCACGCATGCAAACTATTATAAAAATATATATATATACTCTGAAAAAAAAAAACTATTATAAAACTTACACAATGCAACACCTATCTGTAAAACTTAAAATATTTATAAACTAACATGATATTAGAACGGCAAACATCAGATCCAAACTACATATACAAAACTTATGAATTAACATGCTTTAAACCAAAACTTTTTCTCGGTAAACAAAAATTGAAAAACTGAAACATACAAGAGAGAAACGAGGTGGCTAGGTACCAAGGAAAGAGTGCTGCGCCTGATTACAAGGCGGAAGTGGAAGCGCGGAAATGATGGGTGGTTGTGTTCGGCAAAGCAAGAGGAAGTCACGGCCTTGTGTGCAGCAAGAGTGGGAGGCGGAGATCGGGCGGAGGCCGAGGCCGGTGGGGTCGAAGGGAGGGGATCTCGGTGGTCGGCTGGGTGTGATGAAGGGTGTATGGTGTTCGGTTATCACAGGGAGAAGAAGGAAAAGGGGAGGAGATGCTGTCTCTGTAGGAAGGAAAGAGGCTATAAGTTTGTACACAGAGGTGTTGAAGGTTTAGAGGAAAAAGGAGATGGAGCAGGGAGATGAAAATGTGAAGTGGGCGTAAAGAACGAAGAGGAGGACAATTGAGAGTGAACAGTTTATATAATACATAAGTTTTGTAACGCATGCAAGCCAAAAACAGAAATGAACCGAGAGCTACAGGGGTAACGTACCTCTCTAGTGAAATAAATGTAAGTGCAACGGTCAAAAGCTATGATCTAGCTGAAATTTTAAAGTAAATATATTTTATTGGTAGCATGCTTTAAATTTTCGAAACCGAAGCAAGGTGAAAATGCAAAAGAAACGAAAATTATAAATAAATGAATGAATGAATGTAAAAATAACGTATAGCATTTTATACGTTTCGAACTTTTGAAATGGCATGGGATGGCAACAGCTGTACACTGATTGAGAAGCTGTTAAAGCAATTTATTTTATTGCTTGGGATTCACGCTGAAGTTTGAAAAACAAAGCAAAGTTAACGGTCAACATTTAAAGGTGTCGTTACAACGAACAATTTATTCGTTCTGTTGTGCACCGGATTTCAAAATACAGAAATAAATATACTGTTGAGATCAGCACGACGAGACGATCAAAACGGTATATAGATATCAGTGGTACGATTGAATTATAAAATTCGAATTTTTCACTAGCAGAAAACAGTAAAATGCAGAAAATAAGAACGACGGGGCTATAGAAGTCCGAATTTTGAAAAACTAGAGATGACGCCTTGCTCAGAAGAGGATTTAGAATTTTTCTATGTAAAGATATTCCGCTTTTGAAAATATTTTATTATCAACAATTATTAGCTAGCTTGAATTTAGTAGAATTTCACAACGAAATAAACTTTGATAAAATAAATTGAAAATTTACCCTTTGCTATATTTAAATATGCGTATTCCAAACACTAAATTTTTATTTCAAAATATTATTATTTAATATTTCTAAAAAAATTCACTTTAATACGTAAATAAACTATTTAAAACTACGGGTCGTTACATGACACAAGAAATTATAAAACCTGGTTTGATTTCTTAAGGAATCTTAAACTTGGTTGTAACAATGTTTATTTTCAAAACATAAAACATTTTCTAATTATACAACCATACAATCAATTCATAAAACAATCAAGTTATACACATAAGTATATCTCTTGTTAGAAAGATTTTTCATTCACATGGATGTTTTCTTTCCCAAAAATCCTTCTAGTAATTTTTACTTCCTTAAAATGCATCCATGAAATTCCTAAACATTAATTTTTTTTTCATTTTAACCTTTGGATAAATACCACTTATGGATTAAATATCACTTTCAAAATTTAATCTTTCTAATAATTCTTGCGGTAGCTACAACTTGAAGACACCGCAAGTTTTTATCATTTGCATTGAGTAGGTTTCTAACTCTCAATTATATCACCTACTCAATATTATTTCAACAATTACTATGCTAACACACATTCATGCAATTATCAACCAAATAAGCATTTACTAAAAACAAAGCATTAAATGTGCCTAGCGAAAACGGTCACGCCATTTCCACTGCGCAACTCTAATAACTAAGGTTCAAAACACATAATTTAATCTAAGCCATCTGAGGTCTAATTTCTACTTTTTTTAAAAAAATAGTGATATATAAACCCATATAATTTTTTCAAACTTATTATCCATTCTAAGAAAATGAAAAAACTAAAGGCACGTTTGAGGAATACGATAGTGGAAAATTATGCTATCACGTGTATTATACTTGAATGTACTGTAATATGTATTTCTGTTCTGTGTTTATCATATTTTGTTCTGAGCTCAGCTCTGATACCAAGCTGTGACGCCCCACTCCTAGACCCACTCTAGCAAAGAGTATTATGGGGTAATACCGTCTGCTAGAGCGGAGAATGGAGTATAATGGAAGCGACCATGTGTAATCAAGCTATAACTATCTACTGAATACATCGAAATGTGGTATCTATTTTTTTTCTCAAGTGGTTCGACATATCCAATAAATATTTATAACGAAATTACAATGGCTAAAGATCTATCAGAACAAACATAATAACTAAATGATAAAATCATCACAGAACAGAATAACATAACAGACACAGAGTCTCAAAACAATACATAGTCAATACAGATCCAAATATATCATAAGTGGGTACAAGCCTCTGCTCACACATGTGAGTCAAAAATATGTACAGATAAGTCTGAATAACAAAGTAGCATAGAGTGGACAATATGAAAGCTATCTAACAGCATAGCAGATAAGTCCTGAGCAGAAGCACAGAGCAAGCTAAGTCCAGAGACCTAACCTGAAACAACTCGGTCTGACCCAAGCATAAACACTCGGGTCAGGCTAGCTAAATAATCAGTTAGATAAACTGAGATATAATAATGCGGTAACATAGAGGATAAGGTACTTCTCCATAGAGAAGAGCGATGTAAACCACATAATATAATAGAGGATCACATAATCATCAACCAATAATAAACTTTCCAAAGAGATAATCAACACTCAAGTGTTGAGTAAACAATAATGCCTCATATCATCGGCGTAACGAAAGCTATAAATAGTTGCCCATAAGCAATAACACATAATATGGAATGTAACCATAAATCAATGCCAAAGAAAAGATATATCGCCAAAGGAAAAGGGAACATACCCCAAAAGACAATACAACATAGTAAAACACATATCACTGGAGTAGTGACGAAGCACCAACTCCAAAAGTGACATAGAAATCATCAGAAAAATGCACGTGCACGACCAGAGTCGTTATCGCCAAGTACTGTAGTTCTGTGGTACCACACGCCTAGGGGCAACACGCGTGATTAGTGACACCTCAGGGGGTAAATGCCCAAAGGAACGCACCAATAATACTGCTCACATGAGCAGAATGTCCAGAGACCGCCGAAAGGCAAATGACCCAGAGGTCCAGTACTGGCACGCCAACAGGCAAATGTGTCACAAACTCTCGGAAAGTAACCCGAAAAGTGTTAACGTGTGTCCCATACCACCCGTTCGCACTAAACGGTTTACTAACCGCTAGTAAATTTCATACTCAAAACAGTAAAAGGTTCACCTCATATCATAGGTAAACTAGACACGTAGGCCAAAACGATCAAACGGACAAGTTAGGAATTAACCGAAAGGATAAACACACGTATCCCATACTACGAGGTTTACCCAATCATTTAACTCTCCTTCTCATTCGATCGACAGTGCAAAAACGTGTAATTTTGTATAGAAATAATAAGTTGGAGAAAACGAGCTTTTAAAACAATTTAAAGCCACTTTATAGACCGCTTTTGCAATCTATCTTATTATAGAGATACTAAAATTTTATACTTGAAAATAATATATAATAATTATTCCAAAAACAAATTTACTTGAAAAACATTTCAAAACGCATTTATAAAACCCGTGTACGAAATCCAGAAAGAATCATCAAGAAATACAGAAAAATATCGGAAGTTTAAACTTATAATATTCCGATAAAAACAAGCTGTGAGTGCAAGTTCAACAGCGGATATATACAAGTTAACATGGTTGAAATGACCGAAAAAATTGTAGAAATAAAGTTCAACATTTTCACTTTAAACTGAAATAAGAATCACTGAGTTCTGATAAGAGATGAAGAAACTGCAATGTCTCAAAGTCGGACTCATGCAAGGAAGTGAATACACGGGAAAAACAAAGGCCAACGGCTTGTTTAACCAGTTCGCCCCTATTCAACCCAAAATTTGATAAAGCACGAAACATAAAAGTTATAGAGGATATTCTAAGATTTTCAGAACATAAAAAAATTATCGAATTCGGATAAGAAATGAAAAGATTATGATGAAAACAATTTTCAGATCTGAAGTTCACTACGGCTGTCGTTTTAGTCTCGCGACAGTGAGACTAGAATGAATTTTAGACCATGTAAACTTCAAAATTTCACAAAACTCAAAACACAAAAGTTATTGTAGACAATCTACGCTTTCCAGAACATCAAGAATTGTCAAATTTGGACATCAAATGAGAAAGATATGCTTAAATTACCAATGACATTTAGCATAGAAAATTACGGTTTTACAGTGACAGGGCAGCAGGTTTACATCATGTTTTTCGATCCTCCATTCTCAGTATTTTCGAAAGTGTTCAACATTAAAGTTGTCACACTCTTTTTATGCTTTTCAGAACATAAAAAATCGTCAAATTTGGACATCAAATGAGAAAGATATGCTTAAATTACCAATGACATTTAGCATAGAAAATTACGGTTTTACAGTGACAGGGCAGTAGGTTTACATCATGTTTTTCGATCCTCTATACTCAATATTTTCGTAAGTGTTCAACATGAAAGTTGTCATACTCTTTTTAAGCTTTTCAGAACATCAAAAAAAATCTTAATTTCGATTTAAAACGAAAAAGATATGTGCAATTTACTAACAGCAAATCGCAAATGAACATGCAACAAATACAATTGAAATTTCTTACCTTGAATTCTCAATCTAAGCTGGAAATGTGAGTTTTCAACTCATCTTAGGATTTATTGGCAGCAAACTAGTAGATTTAGCAAGTAAAGTAAGGAGCTTTGGCCTTGATTTGATGCTAGAAACCTTATAGCCTTGCTATTGCTCTTCTCCTTCCTCAATTTTTACCCTAAAACTTAATTTACCCTAAAACACAAAAATGAAACTTCCCTCAACAATCAAACCTACAAATTTAGAATAAGATGAGGATATGATTGAGAAGTTTACCTGGATTTTACTGTATTTTATTTCAATTTATTTGGTTTTAAAACTATAATCTTTGCTCTCAACTAGGGTTGCATTGGGAAGTTTGTCTTTGTTTGATAGTTTCTGAACGTATAGGAGAAGGAGATGTTTCTCCTACTTAGCAAATTCACTAAGTGTCTAAATGGACTGCTATAAACTTAAAGCCCAAAACCCTCAATTTAAATAAACCAACTTGTAAATTAACCATTCTCTAATCACATTTTATACCATTTTAAAACATCGTTATCTCATAGGTTAAGACACCTAAAAATTAATGTGAGTACACTAAAGATAAGTTTGTTAACTAATCTTTTCAACAAAATGATAAAACATAGATTTCACAATCATTTGACCCTTCATTTTTATTATTGAAAATGACACTTTTTAACTTATAAAAAGAAATGTGACAACATGATAATTAAATCAATTAAACCCCAAAAATCATATTTTCTTATTTAATTAAACATCACAAACCATATAAAAATATTTTTACATCCAAATATTTTTTTAATCAATATTACACATTTTTATTCACATTATTAACCATATTTAATTTTTAACACGTCATTAAAATTAACAAAAATTACCATTTGACCATTATTTCCGCAATAATTGCATTTTATCAAATTAAAACCATTCAATGCTCATTATTATCCCAAAATAACATACTAAAGTTTTCAAAACTTTATTTTCTTCATTTTATATTTATTTACAACAAATAAACGTTGAATTAATTTTATTTATCCCTATTTAAATGAAATTACCATCAAATAAACATAATTTTATTATTCTCGCTTTATTTACAACCAAACATCTTAATCTCCATTTTATTACACCAAAACCCATTATTTATTTTAAAAAGAACAATTTTAACAAATTTTACATCTAAAAATTTATTTTATTCCTCCATTTTAAATTAAAACCATCATTATAATTTATCTTTACAGGTAATCACAAAACCAGGGTTGTTACAGCATAAGTCTTTAAATTTAGTGCTATCAAATTGGGTTTCATTATCAGTTGTAATGGTTTGTAGAAGACCAAAATGACAGATGATGTTACGGACAATGAAGATGATTATTTTCCTCATCGTGATCGGGGTTAAAAGTTCTCCTTCAGCCCATTGGTGAAGTAATCAACTGTTATGATGGTGTGTTTCGCATCACCTTTAGAATTGGCAAGAAGCTGATGATGTCAATACCCCAAGTGGCAAATGGCTATGGACTGGCCATTTTAGTAATTTTCATCGGTGCAGCTCTCAGAATTTTGTAAACATCTAGCACTCGTCGCGTTGCCTGGCATGATCAGATACATCTCGGTTGACAGTTGGCCAGTAATACCTTTAGCGGAATATTTTCTTTGTTAGGGTTTTCCATCGGTGTGATCGCCACATTCTTCTTCATGGACTTCTCTCAAGACTCGTTGGATTTCATCATGGATGATACATCGAAGCACGGGAACGAAGAAACCCTTTTTATACATGATTCCTTTTCGGATGATGCAACATGAAGCTTTGGGAAGGATCTGTCATTTTTCATTCCTCCATCTAGGAAGGATCCTTTATTGTTGATAGACTTTGATGGGAGTCATCCATGGCTCCTTTTCTGGCTGCATGTCCAAGATGTAGTCGACCTCCATTTATCACTGGTTGGAATGTTAAGTACTTCAACTAGGACAAAGCCTATTTATTGCGCATCCCCAAAACCGGCCAGCATGGCCAATGGCTCGGTGTTTTCATTTTGTTCTCTTAGGATGTGTGTGATGGTGTAATACTCGAAGTCATCTGGTAGCTCTTGGACCCGGCTGAGATAAGGAGCAAGATGCTGCCCCCAGCAAGATAATCTTCCTTGACTTGGCATACTACTAACCAAGAATCACAAAAGATATATAAAACTTCCACTCCCAGTTCTCTATCAAGTTTGAGTTTGGCGATCAAGGCTTCATACTTAGCTTCATTATTTATTGCAAGGGATTCAAGTTTCAAGGCGTAGTAGATCGATCGTTTATCAGGAGTCATCAACTCCGACACTAATACATCGATCATTGGAAGCCCCAACATGTACATATTCCATCAGTTGGTCGGTTCTCCACCACTCTTTGGATAGTCCTCTGATGTAATGAATTCAAATATGAAGTCTGCTAATATCTGTCCCTGGATATCTCTCCAAGGGCGATAAGTGATATCGAACTGGCTTAGCTCGATATTTCGTTTGTGCAAACCTTCTAGATGTCTAAGTTTGCTGTAGGACTCGTCGTAACGGCTGGGCGGTGTAGACGTTGATGGGGTGAGCCTAGAAGTAACAGTGAAGCTTTCATGATGCAATTAACATGTAGTAGGCAAGCTTTTCCAATTTTATGTAGTTTCTTTCAACACCTGTTAATCTCTTGCTAACATGATATACAGGCCTCTGAATCTAATTCTCTTCATGTAACGGTATGGCACTTATAGCGTGTACTGACACTGCTAAATAAATGTTTTAGTCTTCACGATCCAGTAGCTTGGAAAAGATGGGAGGTCTATTTAAGTGATCTACTAGAGCTTGAAACACATTTATCCAATCTTGCGTCCATTCAAAGTTCCTTTTCCCTCTTTTGATCAAGTCAAAGAAAGGAATACACTTATCGGTAGCCCTGGAGATGAAGCGGCTTAGGGCGGCAACCTTCTCATTTAAGCTCTCTACCTATTTAATCGTCTTCATTACTTGGATGTTTCGAATTACTTGAATCTTCTTAGGATCGGCTTCGATTCTATGAGAGTAGATGATGAAACACTAAAATTTTCTTGACAATGCCGAATGAGCATTTCAAGGGATTTAGTTTCATTCCATATTTTGTAGAACACTGAACATCTCCGATAACTCATTAATGTGGTCATTTGATCGTCATGACTTTACGATCATATCATCCACATATACTTCCATTGATTGCCTGATCTAGTCTTTAAGTATCCTATTGACCAGTCTTTGGTAAGTGACTTCAGCATTATTTAATTCAAATGACATCACAACATAACAATATAGCCCAAGATTGGTATTAAAGCTGGCGTGCCTACGATCGGGTACGTCCATCGGGATCTAGTTGTATCCGAAGTACGCATCCATAAATGAAAATAGTTCATATCCAATGGTTGAGTCTACCAGTTGGTCGATCCTCAGAAGTGGAAAGCTGTCTCTCGGGCATGCCTTGTTCGAGTATGAGTAGTTAATGCATGAATGCTACTTTCTACTAGCTTTTCTCGCAAGAACTGGATTGGATACCCATTTCTGGTAGAGGGTGTCACGGGTAAACCTACTGTTTTTTAGTTTACCCACCTCCTCTTTAAGTGCAGCACATCCCTTTGGATGTATGCCACGTTGCTTTTGTTTCACCATGATATGCCTCGGGTCGATATTCAATGCATGGATCTAGATAGTCGATGAGATTACATGCATATCAGAATGGATCCAGGTGAACATATCAAGATTCATTTGGGGAAAGCCAACTAATTCCTTCATCATCGTTGCATTGAGTTGTGATCCGATCTTCAGTACCCATGATGGGTTTCCATAGTTAATTGTAATGTCGATTGTCGGCTCAGCAGGTGCAGCTTTGGATTCCTTGAGTTCAAACGTAACTATTTCGCATAATAATCAACGTGAAATCTGGTTGGGATGGCCAACGATAGTGCGGAATCCCAATGTCTTGTCATGAATTATTGAGTTTGATAGTCAAGGGCTCTAAATTCTCTAAGCAATTATCTACAGATGGCTGAAGATTAGGCTTAGAAGCACATTGAATCAAATGTGGAGTAGGGTTCAGCCTCGTGTTTTGTGCAACTGCATAGCTGGCTCTTGCTTTAAATTTGAATCTTCTTGTATAATCGAGTAACGAGCTTTCCATTCAACATACCTGTGATCTATTACTCATCATTCGTGTTAGAGTGATGATCAGTTGCCTATGATCATGGGTATTGATTCGATGATTCTATCTCTAGGCATCCTTTCGGTTATAGCCTTGGGTCATTGTAAACACTAGACATGAATCACGGTATTGAGCTATCGCAGTCAGTCTTTGGATTATCTCACTTCCAACCCCGATCTCAAGTTGATAAATGTACTACATGGATGGTCGAGTCTCGTCCTAGTCATGTTTATACTTCCACCTAAGCTCCAAAGACTTAGAGTTGATCGATGAATTGTAGGTTCACATTCATCTTGTTTCTCGCTCATGCCTCCAAGCCTGGGGCATACGTCGATAAGTAGGAAGGCAAGTCATGTCCAATCAGTGATTGATGCACTCCCTGTCAGATCAAAGGCAAGGATCAGTGCGCGGATGGTCAAGCTACGTCCGTTTCATATTTTTCTTCTAGTGGGATCATGGTAAGAGTCAACGAATGAACAATCGTGCCGCATTCGTTCGGGGCTACACAGTCAATCGTGTCCATTTTGATTCATATTCTCCTGCCAAATCTAAGGATAGAGTTGATTCAGGTGTAGTCGGGTCATGCTCATTCGATTTCATACTCCTCTTGACGGATCGAAGGACGGTGCTAGAGAATTAATGATGAATTTGCACCCATTCGTCATTTATTCTCCTATTCATGCTCCGTTAACGGGAGTTAATTGATGGACGTTCGAGTCATATCATTTGTGGTTGATGTGGATTAATATTGACACTCGATCTGATGGTACAATATAGTCGGTCACCCATAGCTTCGGATGTCGTTCCGATTGGTTTTGTATCGAGGCCTCCTTGCAGTGTTGCCTTAAGTTTTAAAGATCACCCAGCCGAAGCAACAGTAAGATGTCATACTCATCTTGTAGTAGCTTGTACTCTGTTCTAATTCTTAGGTTAGCAGAATTAGTTCGTGGACGGTTGAGTTCCATCCATAGTAAGTTTATACTCCTCCTGTCGAGTTCAGTTCGGAGTTTATACCGATAACCACACTCTGTGGATAAGATTTTATTGGCGAGTGATCGAACTGCACCCAATTTGTGTTTATACTCCAATCCGAACAAAGGGACCAAAGTTATTTGCTGGACTTTCGAACAACGTCCAAGGCTTGGTTTGGATTGGGCTTATCGATGTGCGGGTAAAGCTTGGATAGTTCGTTGTACCTTAGATGCAAACTAGGTCGTGGATGGACTTATCACATCCTCTTTGGATTGGACAGCCGAACCGCATTCAGTTTAGGCTTGGGCCCTCAAACTATCCCCTACATCCAAGGTAGGAGTCGATGTATGGATAGTCATACCACGTCCATATCCAATTGGATCTGGTTTTTGCCGAGCCTTGGGAGTAAGATGAGTGTTCTTAGGAACTTCAAGCTCGAGAAGGGGAGGAGATGGCCAAGTCGCATCCACTTTGAGACGTGTGTTTTCCCCCAAGTCAAGGGCAAGAGTTGAGGAGCAGATGGTCGAACCACATCCACTTTTTATTGTATTTATACTCCAGACCGCACTAAGGGAGTAGAATTGATCAATAAATGGTTGAACCACGTCCATCTTTTTATGTTTATAATTTGGTCCATGCTTTGGGGACCAAAGTTTTATAATGGGTGGTCAGTCACACCCATTTGATGTTTATACTCGAGTCCATGCTTTGGGAATCAAAGTTGGTCAATGGGTGGTTAGTCACACCCATCTGGTGTTTATACTCTAGTCTATGCTCTGAGGACCAGAGTTGGTCTAGGGATGGTCGTACCACATCCAATTTTTTGGTGTTTATACTCCAGTCAGCACTTTAGGGACTGGAGTTAGTCAAGGGGTGGTCATTCACACCCATTTTTAATTTATACTCTAGTTGTTAAGAGGAGGTAAGATTTTTTGAATGAATGGTCGAATTACGTCCATCCATGGAATGGAATTTTGCACCCTATATCAAGGGAAAAACTTGACAGATGGATAGTCGATTCATGTCCACTGGGTGATTATAGCTCCTCCAATCAAGTCGAAGAAGGGAGTATGTGATGGATGGCTAGATCACATCCATGCCTGTGTTGTATGGTCAGGTCTTGCCCAATTTGTTTAGTACTTCTCCCAGCAAGTTGAGGGAGAGAGACTTTAGGTGGACGATCAAGTCACATCCTCCTCAAGCTGCAATTGTATCCATGTGTTGAGGGCGGTGGTTAATGAGTAGGCAGTCATCAATATCGGTATTTCTAATTCTCCTATACTAACGTTTTTTTTAGAAAATTTAAAACATAACTTATCAAATATAAGTCAATTATGTGATAAATGATTTAAAATTGATTTCAAGAAAAATAAACGATATATTTTTGATAAAAGTAAAAACTTAATCTTTGAAGGATTTAGAGATTGAAACAAATATGTCTTAAACATGAATGCCAAAAAATAAAAATTTATGCTTAGTCGCAAATCATAATGACCCTTGGTTATGGCATAAACGTTTTTTCCAAATAAATTTTAAGAGTATCAACAAACTAGCTAAAAATGAATTAATGAGAGGATTACATAAAATCAACTACAAGTTTAAAATCCTATGTGACGCTTGTCAATTTGGTAAATTAAAGAAAAGCTCCTTTAAATCGAAAATGGAAATTCTACAAAACAACCTCTCGAATTACTCCATCTAGATTTATTCAGACCAACTCTAGTACATTCAATAAATCATAATGAATATGTTTTTATATTTACTAATTGCATTCGTCGCTCTAGCAAAATTGATGTGCCCTTTATATTTCATGAGATGCGCTTTAGGATCCATGTTTCCAGAATACGTTGGCATTGTTGGCATACTGGATCTCTTGGGACGTTCTCCATATTGAATAACTTCAGTGAATGGGATTCGACAGGGTAAAATGCTACAGTTGTCATTAATCCGGTCCGTTTTCAAGTTACGGCTATTTCTAAAGCTTATGAATATGTATGCATGATTGTCCAACGTGTGACGGACTGGTGATAATTTACTTGGAGTCTGACCTGAGAAAATTTGCCATTTTCTTGGAGTCAGCATTTGGTTCACTTAGAGTCGCTAAATTTGAAGTGCTGGGTTGTTGACGAACGGTGCTTCGAGTCATACTGGTGTTTTCTTGGAGAAAATCTTGGTTTTATCGAATTTGACCTTGGACCAGAACTTCCTGGGTTTGCTTCGAGTCGAGTGGGTGACTACTTCATGTTCGACTTTGATAATGGATAGTTATACTTTAAGATGATATAATAAGCGGCGTAGGGCGGTCGTCACATAAGCCATCATATCATAGCTGGCAAGTCAGGCATTGGAAGCTAGTCAGTTGAGAGCCATTGTAATATACCTTAGAAACATGATCCAATAACCGATCCCTATTCATGTCATGTCATCTTGATTCTCCAGCCTTTGGGTGTACCTTTTTAGTAGCGGTTCCTTATCCATTCCTTGATTACAATTCAGTAGCTGTCGCTTGATCCCTTATGCCCCATGCAGTCATAGGATGTGAGGGAAGCAGATAGAACACATCGTCATTAAGTTGAGTTTAGAATCCAGAATGCGAGGGTAATGTGCTGCAGCACGGGTTGGCATAAATGGATGGTTAATGTCACCTCAGGTTCATGAAGAAATCAGAATTTGAACTATATGAGTATTGGAAGATTCTTAGAAGGAATATGAAAAATGATTTCAACTTTTATATAAGATAGTCTTTTATAAGTGTTGACACCAAAAATGAGGATCATCACTCAATAGAATATGGTAGAGATTAAATGAAGAATGAGATTAAACCGCAGCTAATATTATAAATGAACATAGATTTTCATAGTGGTTTGGAAATCTAGGCCTACATCTACCTCGTATTTTTATTGATCTTGCACTTGATTATGATTACAAGAATGTTTGGATCATCTGGGATCCATTAGTACAAGATTGAAGAATAAAAATGGAAGAGACTTTTCAGCTGAAAGAATGATCCTTTTGCATACACCATGCCTACTGTATTTATAGGGGAAGACATGAACGAATCGTACTAAAATTTTGGTAGAAGGTTCGAGACACCAAGACGAGGCCGCCTGAAAATTTCCAGACCCATTGGGGACCACAATATGTATCGGTATCGATCTTTATTACTCTGTCCAAATGGCCTACGATCCTAATGAGGGATGTCTCATGATGTTAGCTACTTGCTCCCTACATTTCATGCAATTCCGACTTGTGTTTTGTGAGATATCGCATTTTACATGAAGTAGTGTTTCTTGAATTCTGATCTCTGCCAATCCCTCCAAAGGGCGTTATGTCAATACCTCCAACTTCCTCCAATTGGAATGAGATCCCTAGAAGGTGTTTCTTATATTGTAGTAAACTTGTACACCGAGTTTCATGTTGATGTCGTATGTAGATTTTGAGTTATTGACTGATCATCACTGCAAAATTAAGTCGTGGAATCGATACGGGATCCATAGTATTGAATATGTATTGTTCCTAATCTATCTTCAAGGAGTAGTGAGCGTACATGCTTTTGCTTCATATTGTCATCTATGCTTGATTTTTGGATCCCACAATCATCACTCTGGGCTACTGGTCTTGATAATAGTCGAGTCTAGCTTGTCCAATCAGTTCGAATATAGCCGGGTCAAAATGCCATATAAGAATAAGTTTTTTTTCATAGAGCTTTTAAATATCTGGTCTAAAACCTTGATTGCAAATTTGTTACAATAATTAGCATAGAAAGACCATTGGTTAAGTAATAGGACTTCTCATTATCGATATTGATATAGTAGTGGCAGAAATAGTCGGAGATTATCATATAAGTATTGCCAATGGATGCATCTAAGTAAGAATAGATATTTTAAGGAACACCAATATTATTTTTTGAAATAGTAACTAATTTCAATTTGATTGAAAATAGACACAGTTTCTTTGTATATGATATATAATAGATTTATGAAGATACGTCTTGCGAATATCTGTATTCTTGACTAAATGGTGCGTTGTCTTAAATACTATATAATCATCTAAATATTAAGTATAATTAGTTTTGGAAATTAAACCATGCCTTCACGATTTTGTGATTGTGGATTATGATGAAGTATGTCTTATGTGATTGATAGCAGTGCTCATATTTAGTAGGAGTATGACTAACATTGATATAGTCTTGGCTGACATCATGGAGTGTCTTAATGTGTCACCCCTAAATTTTCAGGTCCGAGAAACCATTATGTTTGGGGAAGACCAAAAAATATATCGTAATCTAAAATACGAAATCCTCCTATTTCATTTCACTACTGAAATGTATGAGATAGACATATGTATATGATACGTCGAGCTAAATTTTTATAATGTACTTGGAAGTAAAATTGAAAGCATGCAAAAGAGTTTAAAAAATTGATATGATCCAATAAGGTGAGTATAATGGATATAGAGTTCTGTGACACCCAAAATTTTCAAAAAATTAACAAAAATTAATATGAAGGAACTATCATAAGATGAAGACCAAGAAGATGCCTTATATAAATTGTAAATGGCTATTGCAAGATTTAATAAAAAAGGAAATCAATCATGTGTTAGAAGCTACTACAAGAGGAATGCAAATTAGAGCTATCGTAAGTCGACAAATAACACTATCAAAGTTAATAATTCAGAGCTATCGCATGTTGATTGATTAAAGCTATTGAAGGTTGATGCTTTAAAGTTATCACAAGATGATTAATTAAGCTATCGAAGGTTGATGCTTTAAAATTATCGTATGTTGATTGATGGAGCTATCAAAGGTTGAGGTTTTAAAACTATCTCATGTTGATTGGTGGAGCTATTGGGGGTTGGTGCTTCAAAGTCATCACATGTTCATTGATTAAGCTATCAAAGATTGATGCGTCAAAGCTATCGCATGTTAATTAATGGAGCTATTGGAGCTTGAGGTTTCAGAGCTATCATATGTCACTTGATGGACCTATCGGGGGATGATGTTTCAATGTCATCGCATGTTGAGTGATTGAACTATTGAACGTTGATGATTTACAGCTATCACAAGCTAACTAATGGAGCTATCATACGTTGTGGTTTCAAAGCTATTTCATGATGAGTGATTGAACTATAGGAGGTTGATGTTTCTTTCAAAACGGTTGATTGAACTATCAGAGTTTGATGGTTCAAAGCTATTACATGTTAATTGGTTGAGCTATCGGAGGATGATATTTCAAAGCCATCACACCTTGATAACTTAAAAAGGCTATGATGTAACGAAGACTAATGAAGCCTTCATATATTGGTAACCAGTGCTATCGCACTTTGAAAAATGTACCTAAAATCAACACCTCAATTGGCCATGTGGTACTCTCCTATTGGATTTGTCATCATGGAGAAACTAGAGAAAGATGGTGATGCATTTCATCCCAAACATGGGCCACATTAGCAAATCATGAGCGTTAATTTTCCCAAATGACATGTGTCAAAACCTAACGGTTGAGTTTGAGTTTTTTATTTATATGCATGTAACCCTACTAGAAAAGGGCGAATTTGGAGTTGATCTTCTTCCTTTTTTCATTTTGTTTTGTGCATAATAAAAAAGCTTAAGTTTTGGAATCCAATGGCCATTAGGACGTACTTGAACTTATGACTTTCTATCTAAGGACTCTAACAAAGAACTCTTTGCATAATGACTTCATACAGACTCGATGATAGCACATTTAACTAAATGACACTTAACTATTGTTTAATCTTACTCAAATGCCATTGACTCTTTGTGATCAAAGCATATTAGGTTGAATCAAATTTTAACTGTACTTGTGCTTTCATTAAGAGTATAACTCAGCAAATACAACTTATTTACCACTAATGGGTAAATTAATCAACAAGGTTAATGTTTAAGTCATACATCGCATAAATCTCGAGGATAATGTAACTCCTCAATTTAATATGAACAAATGCAGAAGTGGGCAAAGCATCGAATCTGGTGGCGACAACAAAAGAAGAGAATGACCATAAAACAATGAAGGGACAACTTCAGACTATGCAAGAACTAATTGAAATACTTTCGTCTCAAAAATCTTTAAGAACATCACAAAGGACGAAAGAAAATGAAGAGGAAGAAGTTAAATCTCTTCGAAGGAAGGTCGAAGGGTTGAACTTGAAAAGAAGAATGTCAAAAGGAGAAACTTAGGACCACAAAAAGAAGATGGAAATTGTCTAACTCGGAAGACCAAATAATGGCTTAAAATCTCCCTTGGTACAATTTATAAGTTCTGCTTCACAAAAAGAATACAGGCTGGAATGAAAAAAACTATCAAAATGATGAAGTGTATCTGAAAGGCTTAGCTAATAAGAAAGTATGAGATATAGCAAACCTGAAGGGAAAAATACTATGGACGTAAAGTGAATAATAACTTTAGGGGAGCTTCATTCACAGAAAGTAATTATGGCAGTCCCGTTACCATTATACATCAAAATTCCATCAACCTAATATGACAGAACAACTGATCCAAACTACAATTTGATGGATTTTGAGAGTTATATGGATTTTTATGATGCCCTAGGAGATGTAAGGTGAAGGCTATTCCCAACCATTTTCTTTGGGGCAACTCTGGAGTGATAACAATGCTATTGTGAGGACTATTTACTCATGGGTGCACCTTGCCTAAGAGTTCTCAGCATAATTCTACACTTCTAAAGAGCTAACTATTTACATGATTGTGTTGGAAAACATAAAAGAAAGATCAGGTAGCCGTTGAGAGATCGGTTAAGGAGGTTTAATGTTGAAGCTAACAGGGTAGAAAAATTCAGTGATAAAGAAAAGTTGATGACCGTAAAATCTGGGCTAACTAAAAACCTCCATTTCAAGAAAAAAAACTCTACATTCATGGTTGCAAAGGACTGTAAGATTTTGTTTTCCAAGCAGACAAGTTCATCTGGATGGATGAGATATTACACGATAAGAAGAAAAAAGAGAAAGGGGATACTTTATGTTCCTAAACAAAAAAGGGAAGTTGGATGAGTTTTATAAAGCAGTTTCTATTTAGTTGAACCAACCAATCTCTTACACCTATGCCATGACTAAAAAGGAGATTGAGTATCCTGCATCGTTTAGGTCAAGGATAATTATGAAACCTAGTAAAGGTAGAGATCGATTATTGTGCCTTTCACTAATTAAATAGGCTTAAGGTTGATGATTGTCAAGTTCTGGTTGGATTCACACAAAATATGATTAGGAAATGAGTGCTTAAAGAGTTTGTCAAAAATGAACAGAAACTCACATGTAATGAGGAGCCTCCAGTCACTAATGCCAATATCTTGGAAAATGAGTTTCCTTGGGATTTGTTATAACTGATAACCCTACTGATGGGATTAATGGAGGGACGCATGTAGCAGGAATGAGTAAAAGTGGGAGAAGCTGATATATATAAAAGAGGCTAAAGAATGGATTTATTATGTAAGTGAAGAACCACCGGTCAATATTTGCAAAAGCTCTATTCAACTCCCTGATCTGGTTATAGTTCTGAAGGAATTGAGAGAGATTATACATCCATAAAATGAACAACTGATGATAACCGCACAAGTTACACTTTTTCTTGTGTCTAAAATATATGTTGATTTTGGGAGTGCTGTTAATGTGATCTTTAGGTGTGCTTTCGGTGAAATGGATATTCCAAAGGAAAAGCTTTAACCAAGTTTGGAACCCATCTTTGGGTTCAACGATAAGGGATCCATGTGGATTGGACAAATTAAGTTGTACATTCAGATTGAGACCCCGCACTATTTAAGAACTTTTGAGACTGGGTTTGTGGTAATAAACCAGCCATCTTATTAGAATGCATACTTTGGACGACATGCATTGGATATGATTAATGCCTTTGTGTCCCCCAAGCATTCATTCATGAAGTTCCTTTCCAAAGAAGGACGGGGAACTGACGTGAGGATCAATTTAGTTCTCAGGAAATGTATTTTTCCACACTTGAGCAATAAAATATAGAAGGTGAATCTTGTTATGGACTTGCATCAAATAAACTAAATGAAACTAAAACTCTTGAGCCCTTAAGTATTAGTCCTCAAGAACTTATATCTAAGGTAAAGAAAAAAGTCTTTTGATGAAAGGTCATCGAATACTAAGAAGAAGGGTTAAATCAGTAGACGGGAAAAAGGATAACGTAGAGTTGAATTATTTTGACCGAGAAAAAAACAAAATTTTAGAAGAAAGTACTGGATATAAATTCTAGAGGCAGTCAAGAAAACATGCAATTTATGGAAGATCTAGAAGAAATAAGCTTAAATTCTGAAGGTTCGACTAAGTTGGTGAAGATAGAAAAAGGATAAATAAGGACATGAGAGATGAGTTGATCTCATTTCTCAATGAATTATAGATGTCTTCACTTGGACTCATGTGGATATGGTGATCACACAATAATGTGTCATGCACTTAATGTTGACCCAAGCTTAACCCTCATGAAACAAAAGAAAAGGCGGTTTGATAAAGTTCACATTATGGCACTACAGGAGGAGATAAAGAAGCTATTATAAAATTGATTCATTAGAGAAGTATTTTATCCAAAGTGGCTAGCCAATCTGGTATTGGTTAATAAGTCTAATGCAAGTGGAGAACATGTGTCGACTATACAGACTTAAGTAAAGCATGTCCGAAAGATTACTATCCACTACCTAGAATTGATTAGCTAGTCAATGTTACAGTTTGTAATAAGTTATCACTCATGGAAGCATACTCAGGATATAATCAGATTCCTATATTCAAAACTGATGAAGTACATACATGTTCTGTAAATGACTGAATAGTATATTGTTATAAAGTGTTGCCTTTTCGATTAAAGAATGTGGGAGCCATGTGTAAATGGTTGGTACATAGAATGTTCAAAGGCCGAACTGGGAGAAATATAGAAGTATATGTGGATGATATGTTAGTGAAGTCCAAGAAAGAAGTCGACCATATGAGAGATTTAAACAAAATGTTTAGGATATTAAGGAAGTACAAACTGGAATTGTATACACAAAAGTGTTCTTTCAAAATCCAATCGAGGAAATTCTTTGGATAAATCGTAAATGTATAGGGAATAGAGCTTAATCCCGATTGGATCAAAGCAATTAGGAATATAATAGAGCTAAAGACGAGTTAAGAGGTAATGGGACTGAATGGACAAGTTGCCACACTCAACAGATTCATATCAAAGGAATCGATAAATGCATTCCTTTTATATAGTGTAATTATGGAACAAAAAACCTTTGAATGGAAAGAAAAGTGCCAAAATGCTTTTCAAGAGCTAAAAGCCATTTAGGAAAACTACCAATACTCTCCAGCCCCATAGAAAAAGAAAGCTTATTCTTATATGTGGCAGTATCGGAACATGTAATTAGCTCAGTCCTAACAAGGGAAGAAAATATGATCCAATTCCAGGAATACTGTACAAGCAAGAGATTATGCCAAAGCTAGATACCCAGCTATAAAGATTATGACCTCGCCACTAGGCCTGACTAAAAGAATCCATCCAAGAGAGTGGTCAATGGAGCCTTTAATGGTTGAGTAAATTCTTTGAAAGCAACTATCCAAAGAAGGATGAACAACCAAAATCAGAACAAGTAAGAATGAGGAATATTCCTTCAAAATTACGGGAAATTTTTACCTTGTAATAACGACAAGTAGCTACGATAAAAACTATTTGCAAAAAGGTTTTAGAAAGGGCTGCCTTACTTTCAAAAATTACGCTTCAATAGATATATGTAAATATATGGAAATGTCTTCGAATAAATTTATGGAAAATTTTCACCAAAGAACAATTTCAATAAAATGATTGACGAAAATTTAAGTATATTCAAAAATGGAAAAAACCTCCAAGCATTGAGAAATGTTTTAATAAAGCAATTTGTAGAAAAATCAGGATTCTTATGACTAAATGTTATTATAAGTCTAGGAGCACGAGCAACCAATAACCAAAAGGACATCAACCAGGAATGACACCTCGAGAAGAGGAAAAGGAAAAAGGAACAGAAATTTTCTCAAGATAAAGCACAAGAAAATTTCATATGGACGAAGTTACAAGGGTTAATATAAAGGTGTTATCGTAGGATGATAATCGAGCAGATGCCTCATATTAATAGAAGACGGCTATTGTAGGATTGAGTAAAAAGGAACATCATCATGCATGAGAAGATACTACAAGAGGAATGCAAATTAGAGCTATTGCCAGCTGACGTATAAAGCAACCGAAAGTTGATTATTCAGGGTTATCGCATGTCGATTGATTAAAGCTATCGAAGGTTGAGTTTACATGTATTGGCCCATGTTTTTATGTCTTGAAGGATCGTAAAATATTATTTTTAAATTCATATTAGGTCATATGACTCTATAACTTTGGAAAACGCTTACTGGTGACATTTCCTATTTTTAGAATTTTTCCAAATGATTCAACAATTATTAATTTGATAGAAGCTGAATTAACATTCAAGTCTACTTTCATAGAAAGATTTAGTGGATTTCCTTTTCGTAGATTTGGACTTTCTGGAGAGATATGGGTGTTTGAAGATTGAAAGTTATTGGAGCAAATTATTGGGTAATTAGTTTGTTGAAGGATAGGCCCATTAACCCATTTTAGGTTTACCCCTATATTAGTTGTAACAAACATTCCCAAATCATTTCTATCACCTCTCAAATAGGTCTAAGTCTCTATTAACTCACTCAAAACCCAAAACCTTCTTTTTTCTCCTCCAAATCAAGTCTAAATTATAGACTAAGGGTAGTTTAGCAACGGGATTCATTTGATATCTTCAAACATATATATTTCTAGGTAAGAAAACTTGGGGCATGGCTGTTGGTTTTGGGATTTTCCTTGATTTACGTACCAAACTTGAATTACGGAGGTTTTGGTGAGTGATTTATCATCTCTCACCATACTATATATGTATCTATAGGTTTTAATATGTTTTGAATCCATTTTCAAGTCAAATTTTAGTTTTAATGCTGTTTTAAACCCTGTAGTAGAAACATGAATGAATAATATTTTGGTGTTCTAGACATGTTATTTAGATATGATGCCTTGATATATGTTAGGCTATGTTGTGGACACCTTGTATGATAATTGTTATGATTGATTATGTGATTTGCATGTCTGAATATTGTCTGGTGCACGTATTGTGCTTGTTTGTATGCTCGTATGATTGAAAATGCTTAGCGGAATGAATTAGAGGTACGACGAAACCGGACTTCGATGGATAGGGTCTATAGTGTTTAGAGTCATATCGTTGCATAAGCAATGCATGAGCGTTGAAGTAGTAGGTGCAGTGAAAAGAATCAATGTGAAGTTGATGTGCTAAAGGAGCTATAGATTTCCGGTTCAGTATATCTTGGTTTGTTATAGGATAGTTTTATGATACTTGTCCGGTATGGAATGGCTTGGGGTTGGCTTCTTTCGATAGTAGAAAATCGGATAGGAAATCCTGTCCGATAGCTAGTTGGCTCGACAAGGGAAGACTGGATGAGAAATCATGTCTAGTAGTTTCTTATAATAGGAAATCTTGTCTGGTAGTTAGTTTGTTCGGTGGTAAAGGCCAGATAGAAAGTCATGTCTGGTAGCCGGTCAGGGGATGATGTTCGGTGACCTCAGTTATGCTACAGGAGGAGGAACTCAACATAACGTAGGATGATGTTTTTGGGGCGTTGGTTACGAGTTTGTATCGAGGGGATTTAAGGCAATACTTGGTTTGCTTATAGGCTTTGGGAGCTGGTTTGGAGTAAGGATGAATGACTCCAAGATAGCTTAAAATGACAACCAATGAGTGCAATGATTTTGATAACTCGATGTAGCGAGCTACTACGGCATCTGGTTAGGATGCTCGTGAGTAGGACATGAGGTTTTGATGCTCGTGAGTAGGATAGAATAGTCTTCATGTAGCCGTGTGTTTGGATGCCTACATGTGTCCAGTTCTTTGCCATCTGCATGGGCATAAGTTGAGCATCTGTGACGTAGCTCTACTATCGGTATATATGCCAAGGGATTATTTGATGACTCTTTGGTTGCGATGCTCATTATTGTGATAGGGTAGTCTGCATGTTCTCAAGGTAGTTTGTATGAACCATATTTTAGATATCTATGTGACGATCCAAATTTTCGCGTTTGAAAATCAACATCCATACTTCACTCGTATTCGAATGCCGCAGATTCAAACGTAAAAACCCGATTCGTCGGAGCTTATAACACATTAAGTATAACAACACAGCGGAAGAAAATGAATATATCATATATCTCCAATGAATACAATATCCAAATATGATACAACATTGCCCAACATATATGAGAGCACAAATACAATGCTATAGCGGAATAAATAACTTGAACTTGAACCACCAAGTGAGAAATTCAATATCTGCAACTCCATCTCCAATCCTAAGCTAGCTCGAACCTCCATCACGTTGTATTAAGCAAGGTCAATCATCGATGTGATCGCCAAGATCCAAAGACTCCAAAGCATTCAAAATAAAAAGGTGGAGGCTACCGAAATTTACATCTACTATTTGATTATCTAAAAAACATAACTCTAGACTGCCCGTGTGGAAAATTATGGGCACCCAGAGTTTAGGAAGGGAACAATAAACTCCGGGTCAGTCATGGGACTGGTATGAGCAAACAAAAACAGTTTATTTTTAACAAAAGCAAAACAAAAGTTTTTAAAAGAAATCTACAATGCTTTTTGGAAAATGAAACTACCATAAGGCCTCCCGTCACACACACAATGCAAGCGCACAATTGAAGGAGATTTCTCCTTATGATAGTCAAACATGCTTCATACGCAAAATCCTTTTGATATTATTATTAGTGAATAGTGCAGAAAACAATTTCAAAAGTATAATATAAATCATAGCCAACATAGGTACCATTATGTTATGCCTGCTATAGCTACCACCTGAGGTGGCAGGTTATACAACTGCAATCGAAAGGGCTTGTATTGGATGATTGGATTTCCCACAATGGTCAGGCTAAGGAACTTCCTCATCTACTAGAACGCCTTTGGAGTGACGCCCCCAAGAACCAAATCGGTTCCCTACCAACACAAGGCGGGGTTACCTCTGTAACTAGGTAACACCTACAAGTAAGCCATCCCCTGTCGTTACTGACCTTTATCCCGGGATTCACCAACAAATAGCAACAACCACACAGTTAAATATTTGGGCTCCATATCATGATACCACTTTTTATCCAGAAGGAAATCGACATACCCTAGGGGCGCGACCCCTAAAAACTTGCCGCCACATTCCTGTTTCGACCATTTCTGAGTTGTGATGCTCGATGAAGTCTTGTCAACAAAGCTACGCTTTTCACAAAAGCCATGCTTCGATCAACACCTGATCGGCAGCACTACGTATGCCACATTACCAAATTGGGAATGTATCACTAGTCACCATCAACTACATAACCTCTGAGCTCGTACGTCTCAGAGAAGGGTGTTAAGCTAAGAGAATAAATTCTCCGCCACCAAATAGAAATGTATTTGATAGAAACCAGCTTTATATCTCAATGTGTAATGTCATACACACATCCATACAAGTCTATTCCGGGTTCGAACAGAACCGAAGGCACTTCATAAAGAAGCCCTTGCCATCCGGGTATTCACAATCCCGATCGGACTCCCAATCATATATGGAGATCTCTATACCGGCGTGACTCAATGCAGAGACATTCGACGGGTTATACTTTCATTCTCGAAAATACCCGTCTTCATCGTCGGTCTTCAAATTCTATCCATTTACATCGTATCACTATTCGAAATGTGTTATATGACACAAAGTCCTCTCCCGGCTAAACCGAATAGTGAGCGCTTAATTTAAAAAATATATGGATATTGGGATCTCAGTTAAGTCACAACTTATTACCCAAAACCTTTCTTTAAATGGTTTAAACAAATTACCATTTTCAAATCTTAAACAAAAAGATTTAGTTCACAAGTTCACCAATCTTCCACAAAGATTCATTCACAGCTTTCAAAATAATTTCCTTTTCAAATTGGATTAACTCATCCAATCATTAAATCAAAGACTCAATTCATAGCTTTCAAAACCATCTCCAAAGATTCATTCATAACTTTCAAAACAATTCCCATTTCAAATCTTTTATATAAAAGATACACCATTTAAAATACTTCAAAACAAAGTTCAACAATCTTTCACAAAGATTAATTCACAGCTTTCCAAACTATTTACGATTCCAAACTTGAAATCCTTTCAACACAAATTGGAAATCCTTTCTTTATGTGAAAGCTATTATTATTTGAAAACAAATAGTTTTTGTTTCAAATAAAATTCGACTACATTTGCACGAGTTAAAACCCTTCAAGTATAAAACTTGGGTTAAATTCAAATTCCCAAAACAATACTTTTAAAATGGTTTAAATGCATTTATAACTTGTATAACCTTTTTAAACCATAATTTCCAAACATAGAATTCAATTTCAAATCTTGAATTCAAATTCAAATCAAATTATTTAAGTTTCGAAGCTTTATCAAGTTATTCAAAATAACCTTTATCTTCAAAACTCCTTTTCAAAAGCTTTTCATATTTAACCCAATTCCATTTCCAAAACTTTTGGATTCAAAATTCAATCTTTAAAATCATTTCATAATATTAGGTTCAAATATCTGTGACTTAACCAATTTCCTTGTGTAATCTATATTTATGTGTGTAAGGTGTAGTGCAGGGGTTTTACACAATAGTGCAACATCATTAATCATCATAGATTCAATCACAACAATATCGATAAGCGGTATAATATATAAGTCTTACCTTCATTCACAGATTCACAGATAAATAACATTAATTCATCACAGATAAATAAATTACATTCATCACAGCTCAAATCAAAATAATTCATATCACAAAGCATCACACATCAGGGATATCAAACAATTCAACATTTAATACACTCCAAACATTCGTAAGTAAGACTAATTAATCATCTGATTAATTTAAATCAGATTAATTACTTATGAATAACTACTAATCTTGATTAATTAACATTAATTTATAACAAACCATTATCATTAATTAACCTTTTATCATTTAATTAACCTTTAATGATAAATTAATTATCCTTAATCAATAAATTAATCCACCTTTAATCATTAAATAATTAACCTTTAATTATTTAATTATTCTTTAATTAATTATCCTTAATTAATTGATTAACCCTTAATTAATTAATTAAACTTTAATTAATTACCATTTGATTAATTATCCTTAGTTAATTACAATAAGTGATTGTCCTAATCACTTTCATTAATTAATCTTTAATTAACTAATTATCCTCAAATTAATTACCTTAATTAATTAATCATTCAAATTAATTATCCTTAATTAACTTATTAATTATCCTTAATTACTTTCATTAAGTAATTATCTTTAAGTAATTAATTTACTTTAATAATTAATTAATAAACTGATTAATTATTCTTTAGTCACTTAATTAACCGACCTTTAATCATTTAATTATTTGATTAATTAACCTTTAAACATCAATTAATAAATTAACTGAGTATTCTTTAATTGCTATTATTAATCACTTTTGAAAATACTTAAGAATTTAATTACAAAATTAAAACAATATATTATCACATACTCAAAACAATATTTAACATTACCTTTAAAATTTGTCAAAAACTTGTTAACACTTTGTTTTGAAACTTATTTATATATTTTGTTATTTTAAAACTTTATTTTTCCAAAACCTGGTTACAAAATTTCTACACATTTTTATTAAAAAATGACAACCTGAGCCAAACACGAGCTAACTTTAATTTTTCTCGGTTTTTCCCCCCGAGCACTTTCCTTTCTTTTTCTTTTCTTTCTTTTTTAATTTAAATCCTTAAACCTGTGGAAAATTTTTATGTATCAATCTGATAGAAGACCCGAGCAGCACCCCAAACTCCCCGATTCCATCTTCGATACCATCACTTCTTCTTCCTCAACCACCCAAAACAACACAAACCCAATCGTGCACATGTGTGCACGTACCCAGATCATCAGCGACCCTCCGATCAACTTCGCTACCACCAGCAAGTTGCCAAAGATCCCCTTAAGCATCACAACCACCCTAAAATTGAATTCCAACTTCAAATCGAAATCAAGGAAAATCGAGCAACGCCTGGAACAAATACAGTCACCATAAACCGCCTCATGTGGCCACCTCCGGCCACTGATGAACTCACCGCCACGCCCAAAGCTATGCCAGACACCCACGAACCTATTCCCCCACCACCGATCATCTCTAGTTCACCCATGACCACGCCATTGTCTCTGTTCTAATCTCGACCAAATAAGTTCGTTAAACCCTAATTCGTCGCCACTCAACCACTCTAATGATCGAGAAATGGTATGAGCATTTTTCTCAAGTTCGCCACCACCTAAACTTCCTCCGGTATCAATTACGTCACCCAAACTACCTCTAATCGTTAAGCATAGACAAAATTCTTTCTTCTGGTCATCTCACGATCCCTTGACAATTTTGCACTTAAAAATTTTAAAATTACTGTCAAAATTCATCATTTCTCAACATTCTGTTTCGATAATCAAAATTAGAAATTTACATGATCCATTTTTCACATATATTTGATTTGCTCTGTAATATATATATTTTGAGGCAATTGCTTAACAAAAATCCCTGTAATCATTTTTAAAATTTACATTACCATGTTACAGTTTTTTTCTTTTAAAAATCTTGGTCTAAAATCAATTCAGTTTGAAGATATGATTTTTTTTGTTGGGTGCACTGGAGTCTGCAATATAAATAGAGCAGTGTAAATATGTTTAAACAGACATGCACATCAAGGAGTCCAATCATTTTCTAGTTTAAAGTCATTCATGCAACATTCTTACTAAAATAATTATCACATGAAATCAGATATCGAACAAATTAAGGGTTCAAATTTAAAGTTTGCTCATCTGTCATTTTTGAACAGAGGACAGAGCATGAAAGTGGATTTTGAACAAGTCTGGTAGTTGTATTTGCTCTGGAAACTTGTATTTTCTTTGATTCCATAATTGAGTTGAATCTGCTATTTGACTTTTTCTAATTGTTTTTTTAAGCTTCCAGGATTGTCTGCTTTGTTCCTTATCTGGGCTTCAGGTTGTAGTTTTAATTTTCTAGGCTAAAAAACTGTTGTTAATTTCTGGTTTTAATTGCTTTTTTTCATATATTTTTTCTTTCAGCTTTCTTAGTTTACAGGTTTTGAAATGAGAAAATAAAGAAATTTAAGAAGTGAGGCCTGATTTTCTTTCTCTATACCTATTTTCTATAATTCTAAAATAAAAGATTTTCCACTTGTTAAAATAAACCTACACTTGTTAATGGCTTGCATTAATGTTTTACAAATGTCCAAATGTGTATTTTTTATGTTGAAACCCTGATTTCATTTAATCTACAATTTATTGTTTTAAACCCCTATGTTATTATAATTTATAAATCATGTTTTTATGTTTTCTTATTTATACCTTTATATATTTACAAACTATATATTTTTAAACACTTTAGATCTTCATGTTAAATTTACATTATATTTCCTATTTAAATAAATACATTTTTTCTTTATTATCATTTATATAACCTTAAAAATGATTTTAAAACTAATTATTCATAATAATTAAACATACATATTATGTACAAGTTTCTTTTAAAATATAAATGCTTAACTTTAAACAACTTTTGAAAATTTATATATTAAATTCAAAACACAATTTTCAAACTACATGTATATATTAAAATTAGAAAAAATTCTTATTCATTTTAAAACATAGTTTTATATCCAATTTATTTTCTAAGATATTTATTCTTAAATTTGAAATTCAAATTAAATCACAATCTATTTATATAAATAAACTAGCACATTTCTTATTAAATTAGAAAAAATTCAAATTAATTCACAATTAATCTCAAAATTTTAAATTGATTATTAAATTAAATTTGACTAACAACCGAGATCATTACGATCTACGTATGTCAAGTTCTTCGCCATTTGTGTATGCAATGGGTTGAGAATTTATAGGAGTTATTATATATTTGAAGCACTTGAGTGGAGATGCAAATCTATGTGATGGATGTTATGTTTGTTGTGTGCTTGAGATGTTGTGCGATAACTCTATGCTCGATATTTTCCACTTATGATAGTAGTTTAGCATATATTTTGTTTATATGCTAACTCTTTGGATGCAAGGACAATTCAGATATGACTATTCATACCCTATTTACCATATACGATTTTATAGTATTTTGAGATGATGTATCGCTCATACCAGACCGTTGTTTGACCTGAGGTTTCAAGCTTCGATTCTTAGTATCGCAAGTACTCTTAAATGAGTAGATTAGGGATAACAGGTATGGATAGCGTACTCAGTTATATGGAGTACGAGTAAGAGGTTGCACTTTCATATATCCATATCAGGCTATTGCTTATATTCCTCTGTGCGATACTATGGAGCTACGCCAGTACTTGTATTATCATAGAGACAGATATAGAGTTCATTTCGAAGATTTGGGACGTATAAACTCTAATTATTTTGGCTTTTGTATAATTTGTGAACCTGTTACATTCTGATGTTATTATTTATGATTCATTTGATTATACCACTGTCTTTCTTGTTTTACACCTATGTTATATTATATTTTGTCTGTGCACTATGAGATGCTCTATAGGTTTTTTGCTTGGATGTTCATTACTTTGCACCCTTGTCTACCATTCTACATCGGCTGGGTACCTTCACAGTGCATTATATAGGTGCTACTGGGTACTGGTGGTATAGGGCGATCGTCATACTTCAAAACTATCACATGATGATTAATTAATCTATTGAAGGTTGATGCTTCAAAGAAATTTCATGTTGATTGATGGAGCCATCGGAGGTTGAGGTTTCAAAGCTATGTAAGAGCAATCGGGGGTTGATGCTTCAAAGCAATCACATGTTGATTGATTAAGCTATCGAAGGTTGATGCTTCAAAGTTATTTCATGTTGATTGTTGGAGCTATCAAAGGTTAAGGTTTCAGAGCTATCGCATGTTTTTTGATGGAGCTATCGGGGTTTGATGTTTCAAGGCCATCGCATGTTGAGTGATTGAACTACCGAAGGTTAATGTTTTAAAGCTATTTCATGTTGATTAATTAAGCAATTGGAGGTTGAGGTTTTAAAGCTATTGCATGTTGAGTGACTGAACTATCGGATGTCGACGTTTCAAAGCTATCGCATATTCATTGATTGAACTATCAAAGGTTGATGATTCAAATCTATTACATGTCAGTTGGTTAATCTATCATAAAATGATGTTGCAAAGCCATGGCATATTGATAACATAAGAAGGCTAGCATGTAATGAAGACTAAGGAAGCCAACATATATTGGTAACTTGAGCTATCGCACTTTGAAGGATGCACCCAAAATCAACATCCCAACTGGCCACATGGTACTCTTATATTGGACTAATTGTGCCATGTCATCATGGAGAAGCTAGAGAAAGATGGTGCGACATTTCATCGTGAACATGTGCCATATTAGTAAACCATGAACATTCATTTTCCTAAACGACACGTGTCATAAATCTAAGGGCCGAGGTTCTCTATAAATAGGCATTTACCCTTACTAAAAGGGGCAAATTTCGAGTTGATCTTCTTCCTTATTTTCATTTTTTCTGCATAATAAAAATGCTTAAGTTTGGAACTCTAATGGCCATTAGGTCATAGATGAACTTGTGACTTTCTGACCAAGGACTCTAACAAAGAACTATTTGTATAATGACTTCATATGGACCTGACAATAGCATATTTGACTAAGTGTTCAATCTTGCTCAAGTGTCATTTACTCTTTATGATCAAGGCATATTAGGTTGAACCAAATTTGATATGACCATATAAGGTTAGTATATTGCATATAAGGCTAGTATATTAGATATAAAGTTCCAATAAATACCTAATATAAAATATGGCTTTATCTCAAATGTTACTCTTTCTTTGTTAAATTATGACGTATAAGGAGCAATCAAATTATGATTTGAGTTACATGGATAAAGTTGAATTCAATTTTTTTAAATGATATGTATTTATTAGTAAATATATATATATATGTATATATGTATGTATATATAGACACATACACACATACTAATATAGTATAATCTAGAGTAAAGCTTACGATCTCATATATGATATGATACATGATAGATTTTTGCTTTGAAATTATACCCAGGAGAAACCGATGGACCTATAAACTCCTAAGGGGGAATTAAGTTATGTCTATCCGCTTTAACTTATGGAAACTATAAACCCCAAAGTTCTATTTTTGCTAGAAGTGTAGGCAAAGAAGAGGTCGAACCTAGATCTATTAGGGTGGCATCTTATAAGGTTAAGACAAAAAAATTTTATAAATACATTTAGTACGTGAATTGCGTAAACTAAAAGCTAGGTTTGTTGTCATGAAAATTATAAAAACTTTTGAAAGCTTGTTCAATTGCCTTGAAAAATAAAACCTTATTCCGAGAAATGCCAAGTTCGAGATGAGGAATTTTAGTCTAAATGAAATTAATGACAATGTAGTTGACTTGATAACATCCAAGATAAATAATGAAAATAAATAGGTAATGAAAATTTAATTTAGCCAAATAAGGGCACAGAAAATTAGATCATCTAATAAGAGGTCCAGTATGCCGACGAGAAAATGTAATTTTCTTAGGACAAGAAAAAAGGTTGAATGTCAACCTCCTCAATTGCCACAAAGTCATGAAAATATAGACTTCTCCACTTAGTGAGATGTTGATAAGGTTTGGAATGGAATCCAATTATACCAATAGAATATAGTTATTGAGGAATATCCAACGAGATATGATCCATCAGACACAAATATTCATAACGAGAAAGTTATACACTTGTTAAACAAAGGCCATTGTTAAACAAAGGTCATTGGGAAATGATTTGGCTGGTTCAAATATTGAATTTAAAATCGATTTCGCTGATTTCCTTGCTTAATTCCATCAGGAATTCATACACAAGTTGTTGAACTCTATTGATGTGAATATTAAATGTCTTTAGATTAGTAGGAGCAATGAAAGTCTTATGAACTTGAGATTAAATTGTAATCTTAAATCAAGCATACAAAACTGGAACATGCATGTTGACTTAAAAATATGGAACGTTTGAACGGAATCCAAAGAAAGATTGAAAAGGTATTAAATCTTTTCTAAGACTATATAGGCCATGTCATTGTTGACCATAGAAGACTTGACACTAATGTCCCTTACATAAGATAGTGGGATATAAGATCATCCAAAATATAGTATATGATACTAGTATTAAATTTTTTTTAACACGAATTCCAAACAGAAAAAATTCTTATAGAGTAAGGTAGATGAGATACCTCATGCATTGGAAGTATGTTCCATTATGTATGTTGTGTGTTGAATTAGATTTGCTTATTTACTTGATAAAATAGGCAAGTGAAACCAAGTATTAAAGTCAACCAAGTGAAATGTTCTCAGTTATTTATGAAATACCAAGAAATGTTTATAAACAATGAAACTCTTATGAAGGATATTCATGCTAAAAATTCTTTGGAATTATCTATTGTGTAAGGCAATCATAGATTGTAAAGGTTCAACCTTAACTATGGCATTATGATGAAAAAATTCTAAACGAGAATGTTGCAACAACTTCTAGTAGGATGAGTGCATCACCTAGAATAATGCCATAGTAAAATACATATACACGAAATTATAGATGGGATAAATACAGTTTCCTTGATTAAGTGTCCAATGACATATTATGACATCAATAATGCAACAAGGATCGCAAAAGGACCAAGAACTCATGAAAAGATATGACACATTGCCTGTGACTGCTACATAATAAATAGTTTATCGAATGGAAGGATAAAGTGAAATTAATGTGTAGATATAATATAATAATACATATCCATTCTTTTAGGTCCATCTCTCAGTCTGATCGAGGATGACCGACCAAGAAGATTTTGGATTAAGGATCCAAAATTACCCCAAGTGCAAGTGGGAGATTGAAAGTTAAGGGAGTATGCCTTATGGGAAATTATGTAATTTGTTACATGCACTAGCTTTGGATTCAATTTCATTTGAAATAAAGTATGCATTTTTTGTTTCCTATTATATATAATATTTTTATATGAATAGATGGTTAAAAAACCCATTTATACACACATATGTGTAGATATATAGAAGCATGTATATGGAAAATCCTTAAATAAAGCACTATATAATTGTAGTTACAACTGTTGTAATCTTGAGTATCGAATCATAGCTAAAAATAACTTTTTAAATATTTTTGGTCAAGATGTTTCAAGAAAAAAATGTGGATACATCCATTGAGAAAAGAATATGTAACAAAAGAACATGTAACATGTCTAAATGTTGGGCAATGTATTACACGTTACTGCTAGGGACACCAAGGGATTACATATTTATAGTTATTGGATGGCTACAAATTAAATCAACCATGATTTTTCTATTGGTTGATAATAACTAAGGTCAAATAAGGAATATCGATGTGGTGATGTTATGTAGTTCTTTTAACTTGAGAATACTGTAGAACTTAGACGTGAACACTTCACTTTGATGATGGTTAAATCGTAGCGTGGCAACCATCGGATGACTATAGTCGAGTTTGAGTTGAAGCATAGGACGTGACATAGTATTCAATGGAGAATTCATCTTCAATGTTATGAGTAGTTAGTATCACAATTATTATCTAGCATTTGAATTGAGTGACTTCTAAGTGTAGCTGGACTTTAAGATGAAGAAGAAATCGATTAAGAACTTAACAAGTTATTTAGGATGACAGGATGACAGAGTACAAAAGGTTGGAGAAGATTTGGAGTACTTAAAGTATGGTTGGTACCAACCACAATTATGGTCAGTATCAAGATGATTTTATTAGGGGGGCCCACTACTAAATAGTTATGCAAAGTATTCATGTACTTTGCAGAAAAAGGCAAGTCCCGTCTAGAAAAATCACGTCGATAGAACATGAATTTGGTAGAGAAACTTTGACAACTAAGCTTGAAACTCGAAGGTATAGACAAGTATCAAGAAGCAAGCTATGTAGTGAAGAGCAATTATGCTCGGTACTGACCATATTGGGGTCAGTACCAACATGATTCTTGTAACAACCCAATAATTTTGGTCATTTGATTCTGAATGTTTAATTAATTTTAAATATTTAAAGAATTGGATTTTGAGAATTAATAATTTATAATTCAAATATAGAGAATGTTTAAATATTTGAATTAAGGAATTTAAATGGATTTAATAATATTATTAAGCTCATTTATCTATTAAGTAATATTGGTTATTCAATTTGTAAATTTATTTACAAATACAAATAGATCGGATAATTAAATATAAAATGATACTTAAATCTGTAAAGTTGTCATTCCGGGGTACTGTGTCGGATTTTGACGAAACTAGTTTCATTGGATTCGTAATAATTAATTATGTTATGTCGTCTAATTCCATTGCGATCAGACATACCATTGGTCATGCGAGTTCGAAATGCATTGAAATTCATTCGGAAATTTATTATAATAATTGGTTTTGAAAAGCTATCTTCTACATACGATCGAATTAGACCTCGACACTAGTTCTATTGCATTCGAAGCAGGGGTATAACATATAAAACGCTGGGCGGCACATCTCGTTTGGACTTCAAGATTTTTGGGTTGTTTTTTGAATATTTTAAAATTAAAATAACATATATGTGTGTGTATATGTGTGCGTATCCACCATTTCTACCATACCATTAGCTTATACCCTATCTTTTCTGGCCCATGCTTCTCCCATCCCTCTCTACTCTATATAAACAATGTCTGTAAACATAGACATAGCCTTTTCTTTTAAAACATGGAATTCAAAAATCAAAATATGGTGATATATTTATCTAAAAATCATGAAAAAAAGTTCATTAAGTTTGTTTGGATGTTGGCTTCGATTCTATAGCCTCGAATTGGAGAATGATTATGCTTTGGTTGAAGTCATTTTTTGGGCATGAACTAGGGTTTAAGATTATGGAGCATAGGGTCGCTGATTCATCGATTGGCGCTTTGCTTTGGGTTGCTCTCATTGAAGGGTTTCTGAGCCATGAGTTTGGGGACGCATGCTCTAGGAGAGGATCACGACAACGACGATGAACTGGGGACGACGCATTTTTCTTGGGTCATCCGGGGTTGTCGCCATAGTGGTGGATGAGTCGAGTTTGTCAATAGAAAGTCGTAAGTGAAGTCGGAATGGAGTTTAGCGGAGCATAGCTGCATAACATTGATTTTTGTGCACAGACATGTCCGTGTATTTCCATTGCATGCACAGGAGATTTCTTTTGGGGAAGAAAGGTGTAGTGTATTTTGGTGATTTATATAAAGTTGAATTGTTAATTATAATTTAAATTAATCTGCAAACTTATAGTTTGCATAACTCTTGCGTAAGCGTTGGATTCGAGCGCCATTTTTTGCATCGATTCGTGTTGTCGAGATCTACGCAATGTAGTTGGTTTGGTTTGACTTGGAGCTTGTTGGAATTTATGCTAAAATCGAACGACCATTCGGTTTTAGTCCAAAATCGAAACATTTTGGCAGAGACGAAAATCAATGGGAGTTTAACCTACACTAAATTTTATTATATCATATCAGTAATGTTATAAATGTTTATTGATTGCTTGGAAGTAAGTTAAATTTTTTGATTGCCTGTTTGGTTAAATTTTCATTTGGAAAATGGATGACATATTAATTTGATCGTTATGAACCCGTATGATTATCTATATATATTATCCATAACCATGTTTTTGCAGGGAAATCTATAGAGAGACCCTAAAGGGTTTCTCGCCAATAATTATTTATGTACATCCTTATGCTGTTATATGGATAGTAATTGAAATAAAATCCTGAAATTCCATGTTATTTGTATAGCGATTTTGCTATATCGTCATTTATTAAATTTTGCCCACAAACCTTATCGTATGAACTTGACTTGTGTTTCCCGTAAACAGAATGTTAAAATTCATGAGTCACTTTGATTAATGATAATTTAAAATAATTAATCATTTTTACTAATGACTTTGAGGGTAATAAACCAATTTAATAAATGATGTTTAAAATTGGTTTACCTTTGATTTAAATGAGATAAGATTTAATTAATCATTTTAACTAATGATTACTTGAGTTTAATTAATGATTTTAATTAATGATTGTATTATATTTAACTAATTTCTTTACTTAATGATATTTGGAATCAATAATCATTTTAATTAATCATGTTTGAAATTAGATAACCTATTTGGTTTATAAGATTTGAATTTAATGAATTCATTTTAATTAATGATATTTAACTTTAATTAATTGTTTTAGTTAATAATTGTTTAAATTTAATCAATTGATTTAACTAATAATGTTTGTAAACTAGTTAACTATCTTAATTAATGATGTTTGAATTTAACTGTTCATTTTAATTGTACCTGAAATGTGATAAATCATTTTTACTGATAATGATTAATAGTTTTTAAGTTTTATTAGTAATTTTTTTAATAATGTTTGGGATTAATTATTTATTTTAATTAACGATTCTTTGGATTTAATAAATCTTTTAACATATAATATCCAAGTTAATTTGTTGATTTAACAAATGAGTTTAAAGTAACTAACTGATTTATTTTAAAGATAAATTACCAATTTAATGAAAGTGTTTTGGAAATAATTAACTATTTTATACAAAGATAAATGATTCGTTCATTGAAAGAAAACCCAGATACCTGTCAAAGATCACATAAAAGCTTTGATAAGATAAGGGAAAATTTTAGGTAGGTTAAAAAGGAATTGGAACTTGATTATTGGGACGTTAAGTTGGATAATCTTCTGGGTGTCGATCTGAAGTTGGACTATACCTTTGGGGTCAAGCACTTGAAAAAATTATTCTCTTAATGTTTTACAATCAGGAGCTTATTCTAATATGAAAATCAATCACAAGTTCAATTCTTTTTAAAAAGTAAATTTTTAATTAGTTTATGCAAATTAATTATTTTCGTAAAGAGAATCACTTATATGAAAATGATTTATTTGTATAATTAGCACTAAATTTCGAATAAGTAGACCGCTATTTCGAAAGTTAAGAATAATCATGAGACATGACTTTGAGGTAATAATAGATTAACTTTTCCGGTATTATTGTTACCAAGAAATAGAGTGGCGTCAAAATTAGCCACCAACGCCCAATTACAAGTGAAAGCACTAATATCCAATAATAAATCATAGATAGAGTATATGTAGATAATATAATATGAAGAAAAACCAAAATTAAATGAAAGCAAGTAAAAGAGACAAGATTTATAGTGGCTCGACTAACTCTGGCCTACGTTCGCTACAGAAGAATCTTTGTTATTAAACTAGAATTTTATTACATTTACAATTTGGAGTTTCAAAACAAAATGGCAGAGTAGCCACTAGGAAGAAGATAAAGAGAAGCAGAATAAAGATCCTAATCCTCTTTCCTGAAGCCACGCCTACTGCATTTATTGGAGAAACTCCAACTATAGGGCCTTCTCATCTACATGGGCCCGCCATAGCGACCATCGAACCCAATCGTCCATTTATCCCAATCTAAAATAGATGAAATGCCGACCTGAAGCTACCAGTGTGCTGACCATAGTAATATGCCAACCCAAAGTTAAGTGAATGCTGACCCAAAGTTCACCCTACAGCCGACCCAAAGCAATCCTTTAGTCGATCTGAAGTGCACCCATAGCCGACCCGAGGTCATATGTCCCTAGTCTAGGCCAATCCGACCCATCCCCTTCTCGTTGCTGACCCAACGTGCCTTTCTTGCCGACCTAAAGAAACCACTATAGTCGATCTGAAGCAACTACCACTGTCGACCCCAATGTGCATGCCGATCCTAATGTGCATGCCGACCCCAATGTGCATATGTCGACCCGAAGGAGATCCAATACCGACCTTACAAAAGAACATCCTATTATGACCCAAAGCAAACACTTTCTTGACCCAAAGAAAACTACATGGTGACTCGAAGCAACCCCCGGTTGACCCAAAGCAACCCGACCATTGTCGAAATCCATATTCCAAGTACCCGACATTATTTATCCATCGATTGTGATGAATCCTGGCTTCATACTCATATTGATTATCCGTAATTCATCATCCATCCACCTATTCAAACCAAAACCATAACATCCCAGCCTCGATAACCATGTATTCCATTGAGTTAAATCCGTCTGTATATGGCATTGCCAAAAGGCGGGCTAACACTTGCCCCCCCAAAGCATGTCTTGCTATTGGAAGGCATGTTTTGAATTGCCATAAGTCCAAAATCCAAAGTTCATAGTCCATTGATCGCCATGTCATCCAACCTTGAGTCCAATCCATTGCCAACCCAATTCCTTGATCTCTCCAGATCGTTAGCAAAATCCATGACAATTTTCCTTTCGTGGAAGGGGAAGCACCCTCCTAGTTACGTTGGATAAATTCATTTTCCTTATTTGATTCTAACCTTTGAATAAGTTTTTATATAATTGCAACGGGAAGAGTAAACCACCATTTATGATGTTTAATTATAGTTTTTTTTCCATTCTATTACCTTTGGGAAGTTATCTTGTTTTGTCCATTCTGTCATGTTTAGACAGTTATCTTGCTTTATCCACTCTGTCTAGTTTGGAATTTTTTTGGACTATTTTCATTCTTCCACATCTAATTTTAATAGTATACATGCCCATTCTTATTTAGACTTGTTCCCTGATGTTTATTTATGCTCTTGCCTGTATGATGTTATTCTTGTGAAGTAAAAACCCATTCTACATTAGCAGTGTGGTCTCATAGAACTTCTATATGATCTCTATTACTCACGTCATCTCGCACTGGTTTTCTAGACTGATGTAGGTGTTATTTTATTATAATGCTTGGGTCAGATCAAATATTTTCACTGATTGGCTTTGGTGTTATGGAGATCTTGGAGGGGAGCTAGAGATTCACCCATCGTTGAATTTTATTTTTCGCTATATTATATAGTATCCCTATCAGGTCAGGATTCTATAACTATCTCGCTGATAAGGTTTTTTACTTCGATATACTTTATATATTTGAGTGACAATTTCTACAGCCCTTGTTATATTATATGTTGTCGATTTCGTGTTTAGATTCTGTTTCTCTCTGTTATCTTTTTTTTATTCACCCTAACAATCTTCCCTTTTATCAATTGGATGTGTGACATTAGAATTAAGTGGTAGCGTTCGGTGTCGACTTTCGATGGTCAAAAAGGCAGGTCATTACAATTCTCTTCACATCAAATGCATGTTCTCCTTCCTATTTGCTTAGATCTGAGCTCTTACCCGGTCTCCCATGATGTAGTGACTATGACATACGATCGACTATAAATATAGAATCTAGAGCAACTTGAAAGGGAATTTTGGCTCATTTTCTTCATGCTTGTCCCTATACTTCAATCTTTCCCATGAACAAGTGTCATGCTCGAAATTGCACTTTTTTTAGACTTAAAACTCTATAAATCGTTTGTGTTCATGTCTAATCTCAAAGCAATAAAATTGATGTGGACATAGGTAGTGATTTGACACCGAATCACTATAAAAATCCTTATTCTCTTACTGTTCTTTCTCATTTTTGAATAATTTACTCTCATTTGTGATTGATTTGGGTGTTATATCACTTTTTGATGCAACATTTTGGGTGTTCTCACTAAGAAACAAGATTCTCTGGCAAGATCTAGCTTAGAACTTTAGATTTTGAGCATCTAGAAGTTAGGTCTAGAAGTTTATTGCTGTAGATCTGAAGTTATTTGGATTTGAAGAAAATGTAGTTCAGGTCTGGAGGATATGTCCTCTAAGAAGACCTCCACAAGGTCTTGAGCTATTGATGGAGAAGATGAATCTTTTTATCATAACGAAGTAATTACTCGGCCAACCCGTGCTTGTCAAGACCTTCTTCCTTGTAGAAGATGGTAACCAAAGCTGAATTAGATAGAATGATGGCTTAAATGAACAAGAAGATGGTGGATAGCCTAAATTCCATCATTGAAAGAATGGGGAAAAGCTTTGCTTTGCTATCCTAGCAACTGCAACGGCATAGGAAGAGCAGTAAGGATTCATCAGCTTAAGATTCCGAGGAAGGTAGTTCATCTTCGTTACACCAGAACAAGAGAGATGCTAAGAAAATGATAAAGAGAAAGGCTGCAAGAACATCAAAGAAGCAAAGTGGAAGAAATGGATTTATTTTGGCAACGACCCACATGGTCGCTATCAAACATAATCAACTCAGTACGGACCAATTTGAAGGTGGGAGAAGTGGACAACCCCTTAAAGTAGTGAATCTTTTTGGCAGTAAGGATGATTTGTAGGTTGCTATTAATGTAACGACCCAGAATTTCTGTCATTTGAAATTCATATATTTAATTGATTTTAAATATTAATAAGTAAAATTTGTAAGTCGAATAAATTATATTTCGAATGTCTAGATTTAATTGGATAATTAAATCGCTAATTTAATATTTGAAATTACAGAAATAATTGGAAATTGGGTTTAATGTGCTTAAAATTGATTTGTAAAGTTGTATTAAATAATATTGGAGTTAGATAGATGTCATAGGACTTTTAAAATTGAATTAAAAGTTAATTTGTGGAAATTGAATATTTTAATATTTAATTGACGAGTAAAAATAGTTATTTTTCAAATAGTCTCGGATTTCGAAGAAACTAGTTTTATTGGATCTGTAATGTTAAATTATTGTAAGATTTCAAATTTTGTGTCAATCAGATTTACGGTTCGTCCGGGGCAAGCTAAAACGCACTTAAATCGGTTTAAGTGAATTTTAAATTTAAATAGTCGATTTGAAAACCTATCTTTCAAATATGATCGAATTGGCTTCCGATATATATTCCATTGCATTCGGAATAGGGGTAAAACATTATAAACACCAGGCGGCATGCTTCGTTTGGAGTTCGTAAAAATCTCGGATGAATAGTGTTTTGGAAATTTTCTATATAAGGACCTCATTTTCTCTGTTTTGCACAAACCGTAGGGTTTCTAGTTACAACTGCCATTTTCATTTCCATGGCCAGAATTTCATTTCGTTCTTCCTCGTTTTGCTTCCAATCCGTGAAAAATTAGAGAAAATGTTCAACTACAACTTTGTAGAGCTCAGCACGACGAGTAAATCCAACGATGGTGATCGTCTAATTCGCGACGAGGACGGAGCTAGGAGCTCGCATTCGTGCTGCGTATAGGATCGAATTGTGGAGCCATGGAGGCGCCGAGTGTGATGAGGCTCTGGCCGTAGGTGAGGCTCTGGTAGACTCACGAATCTGTGGTGGTTGATCAACTTCTCGATGCTCGTGATGGTCGCGGCAATTATGGGAAGCGAACGTAGGATTGGGTCTTGCGTACGTGAATCCTTCATACCTAGGGAAGAAATAGAAGCACGACCAAGATTTTTTGCTCCTGAAATCAACGACCAGGAAAAAAAAAGTTATAAAATAAAAAGAAATTTTAAATTTAATTATATTAAAATTTGTGTAAACATTAAAACATTGTAACTTTTTCGTACGAGGTCCGTTTCACACGAAACGAGTTGCTTCGGGTTCGTATTGACGAGCACTACGCAATAGAGACGGATTGGGATTTATTTGAGCTAGTGGAATTTTGGGTAAAATTAAACGCGTGTTTAATTTTATTCGGAATGAAACACTGCAACTGTTATTGGAAGCAAGGTGAGAACTTCTCATTCAATCGAATTGTGTTTCGATTTAAAATTTTAAATAGTTAAATTTAAAATTGCTTGATTATGTGATTGGATGATGATTGTCATCAGTTGTGTTGAAATAGACCTTATACGCCGTATATTAAGTGGAGGTTATTATATTAAACACATATACCGCGATATTCCACCTTGAAGTGGAATTGGTATTATATATGTACTTGAAGTTGATTTCCCGCATTATATTGCGGATGAGAACCCTATTGCGCCGCATAATAGCGGACGATATTTTATATAAACCCATGTACCACGATATCCCGTCTTGAAACGGGATCGGTATTGTGCTAACATCTGTGGATGCAGGGAAACAGGTTGGAGGGATCCAACTGAATTCCTCAAATAATTGAATTTGTTTCAATGTTGTGTGTTGATTATTTATAATCTCTATGTGATTATCTTTGTGATTGAAATCGTTGAAGGCTAAAATTTAGCCGAATATAATTTTGGTATCGTTAGATACCGGAAATAAATAAAAATTTGATTTTTGAAAATTCAGGTTGAAAGTTTATATTAAAATTTATTTTTGAGAATTGGATAAATTTAAAAGAAGGAATTCTAAAATAATAAAGTTTTATTTTTAATCTTATTGAATAAAATTTCAAAATATGGGAAAAGCTTTAATAAATGGATTTCGGGTAATACTATTCAAAGGTTGAAGAATTTATTAAAAATACGGATTTTAAAGAGTTTGAAAAATAAAAGAATTTGTTTTCTTTAAAAGGAATTTATTTTTAAAAGGAAATAAAATTTGAAATTCATTTGGGAATTGATTTTTGGTAATTGAATTTAAATCTTTCGAAAATCCATTTGGAAATTTATTTGGTGTTTTGAAATGAATTTGGAATCAATTTGAAAATTGATTTGGGGTTTAGTAGAAATTGATTTCAATTTAAGATTTGAATGAAATTCAATTGGTGTTTAATTTCTTGGGAAATCAATATGGAATTTGATTTGGTTGTTTCTGAAATCAATTGAAAAATTGAATTGTTGTTGAAAGTGAATATTTGAAATCGATTTGAAAATCTTATATCAGTGGATATTTGGAAATTTAAATTCACCATGGATTTATAAAGGAAAGGGAAATTTGTTTAAAAATAAACATTGATTTATTCTTGAAGTGTGGAAATAAATTTACGGATTTGGAACGTAAATTTAAAGTAAATCGGTAAGGATTTATTTAATTGGTTTAAATGAACCATTTTGAAATGAAAGTGTATTCTCCTTGGAAAGCCGAATAAAATTTCTGAATAGCTTTGAAATATATATATATATATATATATATATATATATTTCTAGAATTGGTTTTGAAAAGGATACTTTGGAGAAATTAACTTCTTAAATTGTTTTAAATCCTTTAAGTAAAGATTTATTAAGTTGATATAGAAATGATTATTTCTAAGATTTAATCAATAATTGTTTTAGACTTAAGTTATATGTAATATTGGTATAATATTGTTATACCTAATATTTTAAGTAAAGTGTTTAAAGAAAAATAGTTTTATTTCAAAGTGTTTACCCGATATATTTTGGATAGGTGTTATAAATTATTTTAAAGTATTTGAACTCGCCAGATTTCCAGTGAAAATGAATAAATATTTGGAAGTGTTTCCGCGTAAGGAAAATGATTTGAAATTTGTTTTCAAAAGTTGTAAAGGTGAAAAGTGATTGAAATTTTGTTTTCCAATGGTTGAAGTGTGGAAAATATATCTTATAAAGATATTTTTGGAAAATAAATAATTTGGGAAATTATTTGGAATCGGGTGATGTCGTGCATATCTATTGATAGTTAAATGACCGACTATCAATATTTACCTTTAAATGGATATTTGTTGTGATTTGCTTGAATTTGAATGCTACACTTATTTTAAAATAAGCGCTCGTTATTCGGTTAGCAGAGAGAGGACCTTTGGGTCATAAATCCCATTTCGAATAGTAATACGTCATAATGGATAGCATTTGAAGACCGGTGTTGAAGACCGGATATTTTCGAAAACGGAAGGATTGTCGTCGAATGTCTCTGCATCGGCTGATCCCTGATATAGAGATTTTATCACCTTTTGTGATGGGAAGTCCGGACGTGATTAGTGAATATCTGGATTGCAAGGGCTTCTTTTGAAAGTGCCTTCGGTTCTGCTCGATCCTGGAACAGACTAGTATGGTTGTATGTCTGACGTTACATTTGAGAAATAAAGCTGGTTTCTATCAAATACATTTCTGTTGGTGGCGTAGAATTTATTCTCTTAGCTTAACACCCTTCTCTAAGATGTACGAGCTCAGAGGTTATGTAGTTGATGGTTACCAATGATATATTCCCAATTTGGTAACGTGGCATGCTGAGTGCTGCTGTGTGCTGATCATTTGTTGATCAAAGTATGGCTTTGTGAAAGGCGTAGCTTTGTGGACGAGACTTCGTCGAACCTCACAACCCGATTAAGGTCAAAACAGGAATCGTAGCAGCAAGGTTATTTGAGGGTAGCGCCCTCTGAGGGTATGTCATTTCCTTCTGCACTATGAGTGGTACCATGGTATGGAGCCCAGATACTTAAGTTCGTGGTTGCTGCAAACTTATTGCTTTGTGGTTGTTGGTTGAGAGAATCCTCGGATAAAGGTCGCAAAGGACCGGGGGATAGCATGCTCGTGTCAGTAGTTACCTATTTACAGAGGTAACCCAGCCTTGTCTAGCAGAGATCGGGTTAGGATCCGGGGACGTCCCTCCAGAGGCGTTCCATTCTATTTGAAAGTTCCTTTGCCCGACCATTTGTTGGAAATCCAATCAAACAGTACGAGCCTTTACGATTGCAGTTGCATAACCTGCCATGGAATGTGGCGGTAACCTGCTATTGAATATGGTAGCTATAGTAGGCATAAGTGCGAAATGCTTATGCTGGCTAAGATTAATATTATACTTTCGAAATATTTTCTACACTATGCACTAATAATAATAATAATCAAATGATTCTGCGAGTAAGCATCTTTGACTATCATAAGGAGAAATCTCCTCCAATTCTGCGTTTGCATTGTGTGTGTGGCGGAAGGCTTTATGGTAGTTTAATTTTCCAAAAGCACTGCGGATTCTTTTTATTTCTTTGTGCAAATAACTGTTTTAAGTTCTCTCACCAGTCCCATGACTGACCTGGAGTTTATTGTTCACTTTCTAAACTTTGGGTGCCCATCATTTTCTACACGGGCAAACCAGAGTCAGGTTATTATGTCATTCTGGATTCTCAAGAGGCTGTGGAGCAGGAGACGAGCTGGATGGCGAGACGTATCACTTGTTTATGATATTATCTTTTCCGCTGTGTATTCAGTTGTGACGACATGTTTATATAACTGTCTATTATTGTGTTGTGTTGTATGTTGACTCTGATGATGTAATGTATAAAATGTACAGTCCTTTTGATTTAAAGATTATTCATTTATCTATTATATGTTGTTCCGCTGTGATTGTGAGATTCTGATATTGTTCTGTTGCTTCTTCTTTCTTACTTCTTCTATCTTTTTCTTCTTCTTAAACTTTAGGGGTTTGGTTTTCCAGAATTCGATTGTTCGGCAGTTGATACAGTGGCGTATTAATGTCGATTTTCGAAAGTTGAAGAATCGGGTCTTTACATGTGGTATCAGAGCATTTGGTTAAGCGACAACCTTGGCTCTGATGGGTGTTGCTCCTTAGAGATAGAGTCAGCAGAATGGTTTGAGTGTAATAATAGATATGAGCGCGTATTTGTTAGTGAATATTAAAATGTTTTATATTGTGTTTGCTTATCCGTTGAGCTGTTTGTGAATTCTGGTCGGTATGTGGGATGCCATATTATCGATAGGAATTTCTAAACACTTAAACGAGGCAAGTCGACATAGTATCATTTTAAATTGGGTAATGAAATAATTTTACCTCGATTATATTTTACATATAAAGGAAATAATTTTTCAGAAATTATTAAAGTGTATATAAATTGATTGTTTGGTTGTTGAAAATGTAAGAATATATATAAGTTAATTAAAAGAATAATTGTATAAGCAAATGAATTATTAAGTATGGAATTATAATTAATGTGATTTACAATTGTGAAATAATCTTATATATAAGAAGTGAAACTGTATGAATATATTTATAAATACGAGTTGTAAATAAAAAAGAATTTGAACTATGAATTGAAATTGTTAAATATAAGTGAAACGAGTTTTGAACTTATAATATGAGATAATAAATTTATCTTTGGTAAAGTTAAAGGATTTGGGTTAGCATAGTAAATATGTCGTGTGAAAATTTAACTAAAGGAAGTTAAATAAATTAAATCAGATTTGAACTAGATTGGATAAGTTAATGGTTTTGGAAGTTTAAATATATAAGTTGTATAACCTATTAAATGTGAAAATGTAAGTGAAACCAAATGATAAAATGGTTAAACAATTTTGTTAAGCAAAACGAAATATGAATTTGAGTAAGTGATGAAATTTGACTTTGGTAAAAGTTAAATAAAACTTACTTTAGAATTGGAATCTGAATTGGATTTAAAAGGGGAAATTTAAGTTAAGTTAAACAAATGATGTTTGAAATGGAATATAACTTAAGTAATGTTGAGTGAAGGTGATTTTGGTAAATTAATAAAGTGAAGTGATGAATATGAACTTGAGTTATGTAATGAAATTCAACTTTTGTGGTTAAATGACTTAGCAATTGAATTGAACTAATGAATTGAATATTAATCAATCGAATGTAAAAGAATTGATATAGAATAATGAATGTAAGTGTTAATTCATTAGAAGCTAATGAAGTTGAAAAAAATTGAATAATTGAAAGAAAAGTCAATTAGATATTAAACCAATTGGAAATTAAAAGTGTTAAACCAAATTGAAGTTGGACAAAGTGAATATGAATTGTTAAATGCAAATTTAATAAATTTGGTTGTATTGAATATACATTGATTGTTAGATTATTGTTAGTTGATTGTATAGAAATTCATATGAAGTTGAATTGATAAAATTGAAAGCTATGTAATTTGATTTGAATGTGGAAGTGAACTAACTTGAATGTAAATTAGTGAATATAAACTAAATGAAAATGAATAAATGAATGTTAGTAAAGTCCAATGTTAATGAATCAAATGTGATTAAATGAAAAACCAATTCATTGAATATTAATGAGAAGTGAATGTATATTGATTTGATAAGGATTTGTTGGATGTTAGTTGGATGATAGTTGATTGATGATTGGATTTGTTTTTTTTGTTGCATTTTCTATAGTGGCATATATAGTTGTTGTAGTGGTATATGTTGTATATTGATATTACTTTCATATGTGCATGTTTCTCATTATTGTTGAGTGTTTAGTAGGTGTGGATTGCACTTGCTTCGCATTTGGAGCTCGCGTTCGCGTTATATTAGCCGTATATGCTCGCTAATAATATAAGGTACATATCTCGGATTACATATCATACTTTTACACTTTTTTCCCTGCAGGATGCCTCATTACTTTGATGAGATGTAAATTTGTGATATATATATTGATATATATATTGCCATTTTTTCCGGATCGAGCCGCGCAAAGGAGGTTATGGCAAAATTTTCTGAAAATTTGAGGCGTTGGATTTTTTTTGAGAAAATTGGAAAATTTTGAAAACTATAACTTTGATTTTGGAGTGAAAAGTTAAACAATATAGTTGGTTTTGAAAAGATAATTAAGAATGATTTGAAAACTTAGTAAAGTTATTGTAAGAAGTTTAACTATGGATTTTGGAAAAAGTTAAAATGTTTAAATGAATTTGAAATTTAATTTGAACAAATGGTTTTGAAAAGTTAATGGATTTCAAGACTTTTTCTTACTTGGCAATTTCGAGGACGAAATTATTTTAAGGTGGGAAGTTTGTAATGACCCAGAATTTCTGTCATTTGAAATTCGTATACTTAATTGATTTTAAATATTAACAAGTAAAATTTGTAAGTCGAATAAATTATATTTCGATTATCTAGATTTAATGGGATAATTAAATCGATAATTTAATATTTGAAATTACAGAAATAATTGAAAATTGGGTTTAGTGTGATTAAAATTGATTTGTAAAGTTGTATTAAATCATATTGGAGTTAGAATGATGTTATAGAACTTTTAAAATTGAATTAAATTAAATTTGTGGAAATTAAATATTTTAATATTTAATTGACATGTAAAAATAGTCATTTGTCAAACAGTCTCGGATTTCGACGAAACTAGTTTCGTTGGATCCGTAATGTTAAATTATTGTAAGATTTCAAATTTCGTGTCAATCAGATTTAGGGTTTGTCTGAGGCAAGCTAAAATGCACTGAAATCGGTTTAAGTCAATTTTAAATTTAAATAGTCGATTTGAAAACCTATCTTTCAAATATGATCCAATTGGCACCCGATATATATTCCATTGCGTTCGGAATAAGGGTAAAACAATATAAATGCCAGGTGGCACGCTTCATTTGGAGTTCGGAAAAATCTCGGATGAATAGTGTTTTGGCAATTTTCTATATAAGGACCTCATTTTCTCTATTTTGCACAAACCATAGGGTTTCTGGTTACAGCCGCCATTTTCGTTTCCAAGGCCAGAATCTCATTTCGTTCTTCCTCATTTTTCTTCCAATCCATGAAAAATTAGAGAAAATGTTCAACTACAACTTTGTAGAGCTCAACACGACGAGTAAATCCAACGGTGGTGATCGTCTAATTCGCGACGAGGACGGAGCTAGGAGCTCGCGTTCGTGCTGCGTATAGGATCGAATTGCGGAGCCATGGAGGCGCCGAGCGTGATGAGGCTCTGGCCATAGGTGAGGATCTCGTAGGCGCACGAATCTGTGGTGGTTGATCAACTTCTCGATGCTCATGATGGTCGCGGCAATTGTGGGAAGCGAACGTAGGATTAGGTTTTGCATACATGAATCCTTCGTACCTGGGGAAGAAATAGAAGCACGACCGAGATTTGTTGCTCCTGAAATCAACGGCCAGGAAAAAAAGGTTATAAAATAAAAAGAAATTTTAAATTTAATTATATTGAAATTTGTATAAACTTTAAAGCATTGTAACTTTTTCATACGAGGTCCGTTTCACACGAAACGTGTTGCATTGGGTTCGTATTAACGAGCACTACGCAAAGGAGCTGGATTGGGATTTATTTGAGCTAGTGGAATTTTGGGTAAAATTAAACGCGTGTTTAATTTTATTCGGAACGAAACACTGCAACTGTTATTGGAAGCAAGGTGAGAACTTCTCACTCAATCGAATTGTGTTTCGATTTAAAATTTTAAATGGTTAAATTTAAAATTGCTTGATTGTGTGATTGGATGATGATTGTTATCAGCTGTGTTGAAATATACCTTATACGCCGTATATTAAGCGGAGGTTATTATATTAAACACATATACCACGATATTCCACCTTGAAGTGGAATTGGTATTATATATGTACTTGGAGTTGATTTACCGCATTATATAGCAAATGAAACCCTATTGCATTGCATAATAGCGGATGATATTTTATATAAACCCATGTACCGTGATATCCCGTCTTGAAACGGGATTGGTATTGTGCTAACATCTGTGGATGCAGGAAAACAGGTTGGGGGAATCCAACTGGATTCCTCAAATAATTGAATTTGTTTCAATGTTGTTTGTTGATTATTTATAATCTCTGTGTGATTATCTTTGTGATTGAAATCGTTGAAGACTAAAATTTAGCCGAATATAATTTTGGTATTGTTAGATACCGGAAATAAACAAAAATTTGATTTTTGAAATTTCAGGTTGGAAGTTTATATTAAAATTTATTTTTGAGAATTGGATAATTTAAAAGAAGGAATTCTAAAATAATAAAGTTTTATTTTTAATCTTATTGAATAGAATTTCAAAATATGGGAAAAGCTTTAATAAATGGATTTCGGGTAATACTATTCAAAGGTTGAAGAATTTATTCAAAAGACGGATTTTAAAGAGTTTGGAAAATAAAAGAATTTGTTTTCTTTAAAAGGAATTTATTTTTAAAAGGAAATAAAATTTGAAATCCATTTGGGAATTGATTTTTGGTGATTGAATTAAATCTTTTGAAAATCCATTTGGAAATTTATTTGGTGTTTTGAAATGAATTTGGAATCAATTTGAAAATTGATTGGGATTTAGTAGAAATTGATTTAAATTTGAGATTTGAATGAAATTTACTTGGTGTTTAATTTCTTGGGTAATCAATATGGAATTTGATTTGGTTGTTTCTGAAATCAATTGAAAAATTGAATTGTTGTTGAAAGTGAATATTTGAAATCGATTTGAAAATCGTATATCAGTGGATATTTGGAAATTTAAATTCACCATGGAATTTATAAAGGAAAGGGAAATTTGTTTAAAAATAAACATTGATTTATTTTTGAAGTGTGGAAATAAGTTTACGGATTTGGAACGTAAATTTAAAGTAAATCGGTAAGGATTTATTTAATTGGTTTAAATGAACCATTTTGAAATGAAAGTGTATTCTCCCTGGAAAGCTGAATAAAATTTCTGAATAGCTTTGAAATATATATATATATATATATATATATATATATATATAAAATTTTAGAATTGGTTTTGAAAAGGATACTTTGGAGAAATTAACTTCTTAAATTGTTTTAAATCCTTTAAGTAAAGATTTATTAAGTTGATATAGAAATGATTATTTCTAAGATTTAATCAATAGTTGTTTTGGAAGATAGTTATTTAAATAGTTATACTCTATCTACAATTCTATTTTGAAAATTAGTTTGGACTTAAGTTATATGTAATATTGTTATAATATTGTTATAACTAATATTTTAAGTAAAGTGTTTAAAGAAAAATAGTTTTATTTCAAAGTGTTTTCTCGATATATTTTGGATAAGTGTTATAAATTATTTTAAAGTAATTGAACTCGGCAGATTTCCAGTGAAAATGAATAAGTATTTGGAAGTGTTTCCACGTAAGGAAAATGATTTGAAGTTTGTTTTCAAAAGTTGTAAAGGTGAAAAGTGATTTGAAATTTTGTTTTCAAATGGTTGAAGTATGGAAAAATATATCTTTTAAAGATATTTTTGGAAAATAAATAATTTGGGAAATTATTTGGAATCTGGTGATGTTGTACATATCTATTGATAGTTAAATAATTGACTTTCAATATTTACCTTCAAATGGGTATTTGTTGTGATTTGCTTGAATTTGAATGCTACACTTATTTTAAAATAAGCACTCGTTATTCGGTTTAGCCGGGAGAGGACCTTTGGGTCATAAATCCCATTCCGAATAGTAATACGTCGTAATGGATAGCATTTGAAGACCGGTGTTGAAGACCGGATATTTTCGAAAACGGAAGGATTACCGTCGAATGTCTCTACATAGGCTGATCCCCGATATAGAGATTTTATCACCCTTTGTGATGGGAAGTCAGTACGTGATTAGTGAATATCCGATTTGCAAGGGCTTATTTTGAAAGTGCCTTCGGTTCTGTTCGATCCCAGAAGTGACTTGTATGGTTGTATGACCGACGTTACATTTTGAGAGATAAAGCTGGTTTCTTCAAATACATTTCTGTTGGTGGTGGAGAATTTATTCTCTTAGCTTAACACCCTTCTCTGAGACGTACGAGCTCAGAGATTATGTAGTTGATGGTTACTAGTGATATGTTCCCAATTTGGTAACGTGGCATGCTGAGTGCTGATGTGTGCTGATCATTTGTTGATCAAAATATTGGCTTTGTGAAAAGCATAGCATTGTGGACGAGACTTCGTCGAACCTCACAATCCGGTTATGGTCAAAACAGGAATCATAGCAACAAGGTTTTTTGAGGGTAGCGCCCTCTAAGGGTATGTCATTTCCTTCTGCATTATGAGTTGTATCATGGTGTGGAGCCCGGATACTTAACTTCGTGGTTGCTGCAAACTTATTACTTTGTGGTTGTTGGTTGAGAGAATCCTCGGATAAAGGTCGCAAACGACCGGGGGATGGCATGCTCGTGTCAGTAGTTACCTATTTACAGAGGTAACCCGGCCTTGTCTAGCAGAGATCCGGTTAGGATCCGGGGACGTCCCTCCAGAGGCATTCCGTTTTATTTGGGAAGTTCCTTTGCCCGACCATTTGTTGGAAATCCAATCAAACAATAGGAGCCTTTACGATTGCAGTTGTATAACCTACCATGGAATGTGGCGGTAACCTGCTATTGAACATGGTAGCTATAGTAGGCATAAGTGCGAAATGCCTATGCTGGCTAAGATTAATATTATACTTTTGAAATGTTTTCTACACTATGCACTAATAATAATAATAATAATAATAATAATAATAATCAAATGATTCTGCGTAGTAAGCATCTTTGACCATCATAAGGAGAAATCTCCTCCAATTCTACGTTTGCATTGTGTGTGCCGGGAGGCCTTATGGTAGTTTCATTTTCCAAAAGCATTACGGATTCTTTTTATTTCTTTGTGCAAATAACTGTTTTAAGTTCTCTCACCAGTCCCATGACTGACTGGAGTTTATTGTTCACTTCCTAAACTCTGGGTGCCCATCATTTTCTACACGGGCAGCCTAGAGTCAGGTTATTAGGTCATTCTGGATTCTCAAGAGGCTGTGGAGCAGGAGACAAGCTGGATGGCGAGACGTATCATTTGTTTATGATATTATCTTTTCCGCTGTGTATTCAGTTGTGACGACATGTTTATATAACTGTCCATTATTGTGTTGTGTTGTATATTGACTCTGATGATGTAATGTATAAAATGTACGGTTCTTTTGATTTAAAGATTATTCATTTATCTATTATATGTTGTTCCGCTGCGATTGTGAGATTCTGATATTGTTTTGTTGCTTCTTCTTTCTTACTTCTTCTATCTTTTTCTTCTTTTTAAACTTTAAGGGTTCGGTTTTCCGGCATTCGATTGTTCGGCAGTTGATACAGTGGACGTATTAATGTCGATTTTCGGAAGTCGAAGAATCGGGTCTTTACAATTAATGTCTTTAAGCATGTATTAGTGTACAGGCTGATGCTTTTCAAACGAATGTTGCAGAACTGGAAAGACAATGTAGAGGGTTTAGGCGAATACTTCCTCTGAAGGCAAGGGAACCTGGACGTCTTGTGATGAACTAAAAGCGTTTGTGAAGTCAAACACTAGGGATCCCTAATGATTGTCATCTAGCTACCTAAACCAGTGAACAATTCATAGCAGATATGATTAAAATACCGTTGAATGAAAATTAGCATCAAAGTAATGGTAAATACGGTTCAACATCCTGTAGGACTCTATTTACTAATGGTATTGTAGGAGAAATATCCCAAAAAGTTTGTGATACCGACGATGATGTCTTATAATGGAACGACGGATCCAAGATTTCATATATGTGAATAGCACATGAATAGCATCGTGCTACTGATATGGTGAGGTGCAGCCACTTCCTCATATTATTAGATGGGGTAGCTACGATGTGGTTCACTTAGCTCGTACCAAGGTGCATATCTTCATTTGAGTAATTAACAAAGAAGTTCACAGAGCAATTTAGGCCCTACATTACTTGAACAATGGATGTGATTTCATTGTCAATCATCCATTAGAGTTTCGAAGAGACACTGCAGGATTTCTCAAAATGATTCAACAATGCAGTGACTGAAGTATGAAATCTGAAGGAGGATATTGTTTTAATGGAAATGATTCAAGATGTTCACCCTGACATAGATTTAGTAGATGGCTTAAAATAAAGCAACCACCTAATATAAAAGAGTTTTAGTGAAAGGAGGTTGTAGTTTCTTTGCCTGGAAGAGGTAGTCCTGACCACAAGTTGGATTACTGGTAGAATATTAAATGATATAGTGCAAAGCAATATTGCTATCAAGCAAATCGATGAAAGCACCAGAAAAGTTGTTATGAATGTTGGAAATAGTAATCCAAAGAGGAAAAACTAAGGCACTGGTGGGAAGAAGCAGGACACCAAGAAGCGGACAAGGTATATGAGATCGAAGGATTACACTCCCTTTAATGATTCAGTCGAAAACATCTGCATTGCCATAAAGGGTATGAAGAATTGTAAGAAGGTACCATGGAGGGAGGCAAACGATCGTTGGGCCAACTCAAATGCATAGAGTTTTGATTAGCTATGAAAGCTTGGTTAATATTCCAAATTAGAAAACCTTTAATCAGATGAAGATCGGTCTGAAGGATCTGAAGCCATGTAAATCCCATATATAGAGATTTACCAAACAGGCTAAAGAGCCAGTTGGCTATATAAACTTAACCGTCGAATTGGGCAAAGGTGACTGTAAGATAATGTAGGTATAGATTTTTGTAGTGATTGATGGATTTTTGACCGATAATGCTTTTTTCAGCCATCAATCATTGCAAGTTTCAAAATAAGACTTTATCCGTGGTGTTTGAGGATTGAGTTCCCCATCAAGAATGGTATAGAAGCTATTCAAGGTGACCAGAGCACCGATTGAAAATGGTATATCATGGAACTTAAAGAGGCGAAGCGATGTGATAAAGGAAAGGATGTAGAGAAGATTCTCTACATCAAGACCGATGGTGCCTAGCAACTATCACCCAAACCCTAGTTTGGGTCCTACCGTAAGTTATACAGACCTATGTACCATAGGAAAGAGCCAAAGGATATGAGGGCGACACCTGCGGAGCTGAATATTAACATCTCGATCGATGATGATCCCAATCGGGTTCTTAAGGTCAAATCACGGCTTGGCATAAAGATGAAAAAGAAGTTGGTATCGGTATGGTTTCTTCAAATAAACCTAGATGTGTTTGCCTAGAAGCATTCTGATATCTATGGAATTGCACTGGAGATAATGCATCATGCACTAAATGTGCACCTAAGATGCCCTTCTATGAAACAGAAGCGACACGGCCTGAGTCTGAGGCCATCTGCTACATCGAAGTAAGAAGTAGATACGTTGAAGGTGAATAGCTTCATCTGCGATGCACTATATACTTGATGGGTATCGAATATTGTACAGTCAAGAAGCTGAATAGGAAGTGGTGGACATGCATTGACTATTCAGACATGAATAAAGCATGCTCGAAAGATAGCTTTTAATCACCGAAGATTGACCAACTCGTCAACTCTACCACTGGACATTAACTATTATTGTTTATGGATACGTACCCTGGTTACAACTGAATAGGAATATACATTCCAGATCAAGAGCATAGGTGTTTCATCATTAATTTGAGTCTATATCATATTGAGCAATTCCTTTCAATTTGAAGAACGCCAGAGCTATTATCCAACGATTGGTAAATATGATGTTTAGAGATTAATGGAATAGGCTATAGAAGTCTATATGGATAATATGCTTGCAAAGGTACAACAATCAATGAATCACATAGACGGCCTCGTGGAGATGTTTGATGTGCTTTGGAAGTACAGAATAAAGCTTTATCCATTGAAATGTTCATTCGAAGTCGCATCAGGAAAGTTTCTTGGTTTTATTATAAACTCAAGGGGCGTTGAAGCTAACCTTGACCAAAGCAAAGTATTGAAAGAGATCACTGATCAGCCATTAAGACAAGTACTATATGGACTAGAGACTTAGTGCAGATTGTTGAAGTGGAATATCGAGCTAAGTCAATATGATATAACCTACATCCTAGGGAGGCAATATGAGGATAGGCATCAGCTAACATCATTGTCTAATTCACCATCCCAGATGGTGAAGTCCAAGAAGACATGGTCCATCCTTTCTAATGGAAACTGTATGGAGATGGAGTCTCCAATGAACATAGTTCTAGGTAATGAATGATTCTTGTGAGCCTTGAAGGAAAAAAGATTTTCTATGCTTTGGCACTAGAGTTCCTGGCAATAAACAACGAAGCTGAGTATGACGCATTGGTTGTGGGACTTAATATACCAAGAGAATTAAGAGTCAAAAGTTCTAGAACTGCTGCATGACATTGAACGCTATACAATAATTAACATCTCTAGGGTGGAGAATAAGAAAGCTAATTCATTAGCCAAACTTTTTAGCTCTAGGGATATGCTACTTATGGGACTCGTTCCAGTAGAGGCTTTATTCGCTCTAAGCGTCGACTAAATGGATGTTGATTGGAGCTTAGAGTTGAGGAAGAAAAGGAGTCATAAATGACTCTAATCACATTGGAAGCGATCACTTCGCTATGGAAACTTTAGTCAATGATCAATAGAGATGTAGGTGATTACACCAAAAAAGTGAAGGATGCCAAATATTTGCGAAGATACCTGAGATCCCCATCACCAGATTTATGCAAATGGTTATCCTACAGCCATTTGCAGTATGAGGGATTGATATAATTAATGTGCTACCAATGTCGAAGGATGAAGTGAAGTATGCTATTATAATTGTGGGTTACATAACAAAATGGGCTTATGTGGAACCACCAGTCGCGATCATTACAAAGAAAGTAAGCAACTTTATGGTGATGAATATTTGATGCCGATTTGGAATTCCATGGAAGATCGTTACTGATATTGGAACTCAATTCGAGAGTGTTGAGTTCAAAGACTTCAACAGTCCGTACCGTATTAAGAAGAGCTTTTCTTCAGTAGCACACTTGCAAGTGGATGGAATGGTGGAGGCCGTGAAAAAAATCATTAAATCTATCTTGAAGAAATGATTGATGAAAGCCAAGGATGATTAGGTTGGGGAGTTACCACTAGCATTGTGGGCTTACAGGATGACCCACAAATCCGCGATTGGGCATACTCCATTCGCTCTGGCCTATAGAGATGAGATTATGATTCCCATTGAACTATAATTATCTTCTCATCAAAGAAAGCATTATGATTCCAAGATGAACGAGGAACTCTTGCTTGAGTCCTTACTTGGTTAACAAAAAATGAGAAGAGGCTTAATTAAGGTAGTTGCTTACTAGAAAACAATAGCACAACAATTCAATGTCAACATCAGGAACTGTACCTTTGAAGTAGGTAATCTCATTTTGAAATGTGTCTTTCCTAATATGAGGGCACTTGGTCCAAATTGGAAAGATCGCTATGCAATTGAACAAATGAATGAAGATGAAACTTTCAAGCTATCGACTATTGTTGGGATCCCAATTTTGCGGGCATGAAATAGCGAGCATCTATGATGCTATTTCACTTAGATTCATTCATTTTTTGCAAATAAGACACCCTGATTTATGCGATGAGATGTAATAATGCATAGTTTTCCATCTTTTCATTTATAAATAAAGTTGGCCTTTGGAAGTAACAAAGTCATATTTTTAAAAGTCTAAATTTGTGTTGCATGATCAGCGGTAAAATAAGGCATTCTGTGGTTTTAAGACCAGATGTCTAGATACTCGAAGAAGGTACCGATAAAATCCTCTAGCGCATGATTAGGAAGAAGGATTATAATCTTACTGGGTCAAGCAGACAATTATCCTTAAACACATGTTCTTTGACCAATGCCCGGAGATTGGCTAGGTCAAAGGCTGATGCCTGGAGATACCATTGAAAATGCTGGATCTCTAAGATAAAATCTAGTTTAGATTTATATATTGTTACAAGACGGACCATGGTATGACTTGGAAAAACATGTCTAGTCGAAGATAAGCAAAGATGGATGATGAATTCTCTCAATAAACACCTAAAGATAGGTGAGATTGAGAATGGATGCCCGGAGATAGAAATTTAAACATCGATTTCTTGAGATAGGAATTAAACTTTGTAGACAGGACTATGCTTATGGTTTGACGAGACATGCTTGACTGAAGATAAGTGAATATGGCTAATGGATGTTTTTTATCAATGCCTAGAGATAGGTGAGATGGAAGATGGATGCCTAGAGATAAGCATCCGAGGCACCGATTCCTAGAGAAAGGAGTTGGTGCATAATTGAATTTATTGTAGGTACGACAACGTTTACAACCGAGCATGACATGATCGAATGATGGCAAATGAGGTTAGTAGATGAGATATTTTTTAATTACCATATGGAGATAGTGAAATTTATGGTGGATGCCCAAAAATAGACGTCCAAACTTCCATTTCCCAGGGACAGGAAATGGCGTGATCATAACAACCTTCATGAATGTAACCTTGTTTATGGTTGAATGGAACCCGACCAAAGATAAATAGGTTAGCAACAGAATTGGCTAAAGTTATATAACTCTATTTATAGTTGAATGAGTTACGTGAAGTCGAAGATAGGCATAGTTATATAGATTTAGTTTTTTTTAGCCAAGAAATAAATATTGTGGTAACGATAAACACAAGCATGTATGATGTAAATGTAATTGAATTGCAGATAAATATATCATATATGCAAGCACTTATATAGGCAAGTTGAACAAGAGATGCAATGATGTAAATATGAAAAATATTAAATTGGAATTAGTCTTTTATTTACATATATCTTTTGCACCAAGTCCTGCGAGGGCTGCTTCATCACAATGACGGCATATATATATATATATATATATATATATAGTTGCTAGAAAAGAAACAAAGCATAGGAAAGACAAATAGAAAAAGTCATCCAAAAACTAGGTAATTGCCTAATATCCTATCTCTCTCATTTGCTGCTTCTGATAGCAAGTTTGGCACTGTGCATCTTTGTAATCTTTTCTTACTTTTCCTCCTCCTCCTTTTCTGCACAGGTCTCTTTAGAAGGAGAGGCTTCTTCTTATGTTTCTCCATACAATGGTTCCTCGTATTTTTTGGATACAAGATTAGAAGCCTTGAGTACCATGATCTTTTTGAGGCTTGATTTTCAATGGAGGAACTTTAGGAGTAGAAGTTGATTTTCCAAAGCCGACCATAGGCTTTTCAGTTCTAGGCTCTTGTTTAATCTTGATCCCGTTGAAATCACACTTCAACCTCACCGTCATTGTGATATGATAATCTAGGTCCATTGTACTAACTATAGTAACCTCTTCCTCTTGAGATGGTCCAACCATTCCAACACCTATGTCTCTTCCAAATATGTGCCAGGGATAGAGCTAGAAGGAGGAATTGGAGGAATTAACATTACTGTAATCGAGTAAACTGTTGGAACTGGGCCAGCCTATAACGAAAGCTATGGGGCCCAAAACTAACGGCTACGGATGTTGCAGCCATCTATAGTTATTAATCCTTGGTGACCAAATACGGCGATATTAGATACATTGATACACAAAAACACAAGAATATGGAAAAAAAATTAAACAGCAAACAAATTCCACATTCCATTTCAAAATATTCCAAGTTGATTACATAATCCCAATTTGTAAACCACGTTCAGATAACATATAATTATTACAAAATACATCAAGAGCGACATATAAAGATGTCCCCTTTGTAGATCAGAATATATAGATAGGGAAGAAAACAATTTTCCTTTACAAACAAAACACACAGCGAAAATAAAAGAACTCTAATAATAAGCTTGCCACGCCTTCGGAAGCTTTATTCGTCTAAAAGAACACCTAGAAACCTTAACTCGCAACCTACCCAAAATCAATTGAGTACCCGAGAGTTTAAGGGGAAACAAAAACTTCAAGTCAGACATAAAGCCCGGTATGGATAATAATTTACCATTTCAAACCATTAATATATTTAGTGAGACCATGCTGCTTAGAGAAACGGGTTTTCCCCTCACTGGTATCCTAAAACATTTATAAAACCATTTACTGTGCTCTTGCTTCCACAATGGTTAAAGCATAGTATTTCAAAAACTTTATGATGATATGGAAAACAAGTAAACCAAATCTGGATTACCCATCCCCTTTCGTTCTGACTATTTGTCTCTATTATAGTTTCTAGGATTACTATTAACCTGTTAAATTTTTATGGACTATCTGTTCAATATCATAATTTTTATGGGGTCACTAAGAACCTATTGGTAACTCCAATATCTTTCTTCTTATCCTAGTTTTTATGGGCTATCTAGGAACTTATTGACTGACTGTCAATATCTTAATCCGGATATAGTTTTCATGGGCTAACTACAAACCAACTAGCCCCTGCCAATATCAAATCATAGTTTTCATGGCTTACTATAAACTTATTTGTCCCTGCCTATGTCTTCAATTAAGATTTTAACATCTGTTAAGTTATATTCACTACTGGATCAACCTAACTGGTTATTCTACTATTTTCCCAAAATACATTATAGGTTACTATGTGAATAATATTTACAAAAATATTTATTTATGCCATGGTTTTTCCTTTAAAAATTAGATTAGCTTATTCATTTTGAAACATCACTTTTGAAACCACTGGATGACCTACTTTGAAAGCATGAGTACCTCCTTTCAAAACTCTAAGTATATACCTTTCAAAACCAACGATACCTTTCGATGGTACTAAGAAAACATTCTTTAAAACATAGCTTCAAAACGATTAAAGTACCCTTTCAAAATCATTGGGTTTACTCTTTAAAAATATCATTTGGGTCAAAATGCTTATGTACGAAAGTATCTCTTTTGAAACCAACTAAAATAAATTTGGGAAAAAGTTGATGGTGTCGAAACCATCTAGTTCGAAAGCAAAGTCCTTTAAAATTAAAACTTCGAAGGACAGAGTTGAAATCCCCTTTCGACTCCATCACCTTTGAAACCTTCAACCCCTTTCGAAAGCGATTAAGAAGTGGCTTAATCTAGGTAAAAACAAGGATAACCTTTCAAAGATATTGATGAATTAAATATTCGGAAGGAAAATAGCGGCTAGGTTTCGACTAGGTCGGTACCTACCCTTTCGAAAGCTTCTTATGTGAAGAAAGAGTTCCCATTCGAAAGCTATTTATAAAGTCCCTCTCGAAAGCATGGCTTTCGACCATGTTGAAAACTTAAAGTGAAACAATGCATGAATTTAACTTTAGAAAACAAACCAACATTTTGACTTTATACGGTATCGACTTAGTTGAAAGCCCTTTAAAAACTAGGCAGGCGTTTATCTTTTTAAAACAGAACCTTGGTTTCGACTCTGACGGATGCTTATCGTTTGACACCTTACCTTCCGCTACTTACCAATTCACTTTGTACCAATTCCATTGATACCATGTGCCTTGGTTTCGACTATGTGGATTTCGGAAAAGATGGTTTCGACTGAGATGGTGTTAGGGTAAAGGAGTCGAAAGGTGCCTCCAAAATAGGCGAAACTACCTTTTTCTGAAATGCTGATTTATAGGTAAACATGGTAATTGCATTATAACTAACCTGCCAGATGCAATCCCTTGATTGATTACCTTAAAACTTTTTAAATACTTTATAGTTAGCAACTGCCGCATTAATTTAGATCCAAATCAAAGAAATATAATGTTTTAAGCCCTTCCATATAATAAAACCAGCATTTGCAGAAAAGTCCCTCTTTAATAATAATTTATTTTCTTAAATAAATCAACTAGGAAAATCAATTTTATCATGTAATCAAACATATTAAAATTTTTGACCCAATTTCTTTCTGAAATATTTGAATAAATTTTAAACCCAATTATATCATATTTTTCCTTTAGAAATTCATAACAAATTTTGTATAGCTTAGAAAATTCTGAAAATCAAAACCCATCATCGAAATCATGCGTTACTCAACATAAAAAATTTCTATGGCAATCGAAAATCATAAATCTTTGGTTTTCCCTTAAAATCGAGCAAAATCATATGGGTAAAAATTAAAATAATTCGATCATAACATGATTCAAGCATATCATCATCCATATCATTATAAAAGCGAATTTAAACCTAAATCTAAAAACACTAATCATAAAATAAAATAGAGATGGTATAAAACTATTATTCACCTTAAACTTGATAAGGAATTTGAGGTTTGTTGTTGATTAATCCTTCCTAGCTTTGATTCTTAGCTTTCGATTGAAATTTCTCCTTTTTCCTTCTTGTTAATGGCCGGCTCTATCTTATTTTGATTTGCATTTATGAAAAGATGAAAATGGAACGTGAATGGGCAATTACAGAAAGTCATAGCCATGTATAATAGGCCGGCTAATTTACTAATATGCCCATGTGTAATTTAATTATCTTATAAACCAATTTAAAGCCCATTAAATCTTTTATTATTAAGCATGACCCGTAATGTAATTTATTCAAATCACAATCCCATTATCATCATTATTCTATTTAATTTATCTAGTTAAATTTCTTGAATAATGCAATCAAAAGTTAGGGATGTTACATAAACTGTTGGAATTGGACCAGCCCAAAACGGAAGCTGTGGTTGAATTTCAAAAGTTTTACCCAATTGGATCTATATTGGATCTTTGAAGTCTAATTTATATAGAACACTTCTAAATTTTTTTTAAATCAAATCCCTTATTTTATTTTATTTTATTTATATTCAATTAAATATAAAAGTACATGAATGCATGTATGTGCATGTATAACTTAATAATCCATGTAAGGTATAACATGTCCATATATAAATGTCGGGATTTATATCGCAATGGATATATTAGCTCATCCTATATGTATTAAACGTCATCCAAATTTATGTATGTATTAAAAATATTATTTATATAAATATGAAAAACCATGTGTGTGTGTATATGTGTGTGTGTTTGTGTATCTCTGTGTGTGTAAAAATATTAATGATTTATATTTAAGTACTATTGCATTAAATATATACACACATAATATAATCTTTTTATAAATCATTTTACACATATGCATATATATATATATATATATATATATATGTATGTATGTATGTATGAATTACAGTAAAATTATTATTATTATATTTAAATATATATAAATACGTATATTTATAATATCTAAATATATATATGTGTGTGTGTGTATAGTATATTAATTATGTAATTAAAATATACATATATTTTTAAACCTTTCTAGATCGAATGCACACCATAAAAAAATTATTTATATTTTATTCCATTAAAATATATATTAATTAACTAATCGAAATACAATAAAATAATAATGAAAAAATATTTACATTATTTAAATTTTAAACATTTAGAAAATCAAGCATGATATTTTAAAATTACAAAAACTTTCAAGAATTTTCTCAGTTAAAGTAATATTTTTAATTAATTAATTGATTTCGACCGTTTATTAAATTCATTTTTCAAAAATATTAAAGTTGTTTTTTAAATTTCTATTTTTTAGTGGAGAGTTTATTTGATGGTATATTTTTTTATAAAAATTAAAATTTAATTATGGAAACATATTTAATTTTATATGATTAATTTAAGGGGATTTTAGGCACAAGGAAGAAGTTGCAAAAAAATTTAGTCTCAGGGACAGAAAGTTTGTTTTTTAGGCTGAAAGACAATTTTAGTGTAAAACACAGAATGATAGTTGCAACTATCATTTTTAGTTTACACTAAAAGGTTTCCTTCAGACTAAAAAGCAAACTTGTTGTCCCTGAGACTAAATTTTTTTGCAACTTCTTCCTTGCGCCTATTTACCTGATTAATTTAATTAGTACATTGATTTAAATAATAGTAAATAAATATTTGAAAATAATTTGCAACCACCTAAAAATAGTCTATATAGCTATGCTTTTGTTGATCATAAGTTAAATTATTAATATGATATAATGATATAACTAAATACATGTCATATAATTAAAATTAGGCAGTATATTTTTTTAGCTAGGCTAGCCGACTTTTAAGTCGGCTGTCCACTTTTGAGGGAATAGTTGATCGACACATGCATTGAACGTCTAAATAAAAAAAGCCTATGAGATGAGAAAAATACCTATACTACTACAACAGACATAAACTAGTCCTCCTTTGAAGAGAAGGATCTGTTTCCATCCTCATAAGAGGTAGAGCCAATGACGTGAAAGTACGTCGAAAAAGAGAAACTAAAGAAGGAACATTCTATCGAATCAGTACTGTAAAAGTACTATATATCCCAAGAGTTATCTGTCAACATAGACCTATTACTATCACCAAGATCGCCAATAACACATAGAGAAAGCACTTCACCTTCCACTTGATAGAAAAGGCATCTCTCATCGCCTTCAAGTCCTACATACTTGAAAAATAGACCACTAGACGGCTTGAATCTCATTTTCGAAAACATATGAACCCGCACTTACTCAAATGAACACCAAAACACTACCTGATCAACCTGGGGAGGATCAACTTTAGCAGTAACAAATAGCACAAAGGGTGCAGGCAGTAAGACCTTCAAAGGAGGAAAAGAGGCCACAGGAACAAGTTCAACCACCTCAATAGCTCTATGGTTTGGAATCCACTTTCTTATCGGTGAACGAGGAAGAGGGAACTTAGTAGTAATAGGAAGAGGCAAATCTACTACATCGGAGAGACAACAAGAATACCATGCTTACAAAAATCAGCCATATGACCAAAGGAACAACATGTCATGCAAATGTCAGGCTTCCAACTATAGCGAACATCAACAATAGCCACATGACCATGAGCAGGGCAAACTTTAAGCTTGGATGGCAGAGGCTTATATGGAGTAATTTCAATCAAAGCCTTAGCAAAAACAATCTTTTTACAAACAACTGTATTTACATTAAAACACTTTAGTTTGCCAACTAGACTCGTCGGCCAGTCTAAACCAATCATCGGTTGTAAAATAAAAGGAATCTAAGAGAAATAAGCCTACATAGGTATAGATAAAACTTGCTCTCTGACACTATAAATAGATGTATTCCAATTAGTAGTGATAAAGGGCTTTCCTTTAATGAAATAAGGATTGAATACAAAGCCTCTCCTTGGGCTTTGAGAACTTGAAATAAAACATTGAGTTATCCTAGTGCACTTGCAAACCAACCCTAAGCTTCCAAAAGCTACGACATTAGTCCTTAACCACATAATACGCAGGGTTGTAATTAATAAAAAACCAACCAAATATTCCAACCAATAATCTACACCATCTTGAATTACCTATGAAAGGGGAACCAATAATCCATCAACTTCAGTCATTTTAAAGGTCCAAGGAGTATATTCGTCAGCATCCTGGGAAACGAACGAAATAGAGAAGACCGTGTATTATTCTTACCATAGTAGCATTAGCAATAGCATATGGGAAGCAGTAGTTTTAGATTGCTTATTTTACTGAATGATTGTCGAACAATCAAGGAAGGCCTGGCAGAAAGAGGAGCATGCACATTTAGAGAAGCATCAGCTTCGGATTTTGAATTATTAGAATGATCAATGACACAAACATCTGGGGAGCACAAACTACTACCATCTATTGCAAGACCTTACCCTTCAACCTTAACATCCAGCACATCATCAGCAGCCACATCACCAATTACAAAATTAGATGTATCGATAACCTTTCATTGATTCGTCACACAACTTGGAGCAAGCATCGGGAAAATGGGGAAATAAGGCTGCAGAATGGAGACCAAAAATAGAAGACATGGAGGGGCTTTAGAGCTTCAATGAGGCTTACAAAACACTGAAAGGATTCAAAGTTAGCACACAATCAGCCTCCAGAGAATTACCAGAATTCGAAGTTGAAGGATCGCCTGCCGAAACAAAGAGTGGAATCGATGGAATAGTGCATTCAGATCTCATTGACATAGGCAACACGAAATTTGGACGATCACCAGAATTCATGCTAGGCATGAAAGGAGGGAAGGGAAGTGGAACAAAGGAATTGGAAAGAGGAGGGAGCGAATGAAATGTGGAAACCAACAAAATAAATCACAAGCGTCACCATTAACGATGTTTAATTACAAATCTATAATTAAGCAGCATACCAATACACACACATATATATTAATAAAATGATAATAATTAAAATAAATTTTATTGGAAGTGCACTTTAGATGTACATGTATATATGTTGTGTGTGTGTTTTTTCTAATAAATCAAAACATACATATAATCAATCCAATATGTGACAACATTGATAACACATATAAGAATCTCACCTAACTAGCAATATAATAATGATATATATATATATATATATATATATATATATATATATGAATAGTATAATATTATCTTAAAATTATAAAACATATAGTATAGTCAATACATACTTAATACGATTGCCTTAAAGCACACCTTGTAATGATGAATTCTCTATTCTTGCAAATTTTCTCAATTTAATAGATTGCTAATCCATAAACCATAGACCTTTAATTATCCAATAACTGTCACTTTTGAATTATTTTAAGATGAGTTTGTTGGTGCTCCTTGTTGATAAGGTCGGCCATCAATGGTTGGGAAACAGCAGCGAAAAAGTAATTTTTTCATTAGGTTTAGGAGTCCTTTTATAGTGGAAGAAATATAGAGAAATATTGATCACATCTCATACCATTTCTCATTAAATCTCAACCATGCATCTCCAAATCCCTCTAGCCTTTTGGGCCACCTCCTATAAGCTCTATTGCTATAAAAAAACATCTTAAGATCATGGACTAACAGCCCATTTAATCCTAAATAAATATTATTAATTAAATCTAATTTAATTGTTTGCCAATACCGCATATCGATCGATATATTTATAACTATTATAAATATATACGATAGTATTTTGTAAATAATATTTATAAGGAGTTTGAGTCTGAAACTCCTTCATAAGCAGTTTGTTGTCTGTGTAAATAATTCTCCAGTATTTCGTAAATTCATGAGAATACTCCAACCTACCATTCAGTGATATCAAATTGGACTTCATGTTTGCTTCATATATCAAATGCATAAACAAATCATGATATCATAGATAACATAACACGTACAATAATTCTTATTGCCAATGCATAAGGAATTCATCGTATAGGTTTTGTATTAAACATTCTAACAAGGTGTCCTTGCGTATCGTTTAGGATGTTTTCAACATCTTTTATACTTACTATAATTGACATCATTTACAAATCCAATGCCGAGTATTAAAACAATCTAAAACCGATTTTAGCATAAGTATATTGTAAAAATTAGTAGTGTATTGTTTACTTATGATCTAGAAATATCTATATACCTTTTAACGTTCTTTCTTATAAACATACACTTCCTCTCATTTTGACTGATAATCAAACCATTTGATATCTTTATCAAAACACCCATTCAATATTGATTTTTTTCCGAATGACACTTTCATATACATTCTTGGATCATATCCAATATCGCTCTCGCTGACTTCGAGACACTTTGGTTGTTATGTGCAAATAGTTTATTCTAAATCATCATTTAGAATTTTCTATTTTAGTACATTTCTTCCAAAACGCTGAGTCTTATCAAGTGATAACTTTGCGAGTAAATTCGAAATAACTTGGGCACATTGAACGTTGAATCTATCACGCTAATTTCAACAATTGAAATTCAAGATATTATTCTTATTAACATTGCTAATTAAATTCCAACTGTATTAGTCTTGCTCTTAAAGACACATTTGCTGCCAATGGATACATCCCTTTGGTTTTGACCACCAAAATCATATTTTGATAAAGTACTTGGAATTTATTTCAGATTGATACATCATACCATATCGAAGAGTAAATACTCTTAATGGTGTAATTAAACAACCAAAGATCATTTATTCTTGACATTGATAAGAAACTTACAGTTTCTCTTTAATGTAGAAGAATACTCATTAGATGTTCTAATGTATTTGAGTTCATTTAGGTTCGGTCAATTTCATTTTATCCCTTATAATCAATTTTATCGTTGGATCGTACCGAAAAACTATTTTACTACCAACAATTTCTTAAAGAAATTCCTTTTCTATGATGTTGGTATTTCTTGAAATAACAATTGTTTCTCAATGCATAGAATGGGCATTAATAAACATTTTACGAGTTGCCTTATATAAAACTGATTTTGCCTTTGCTCATAATATATTTATATTCACAACATAAATTAGTCATCCAATAATTATTGTACCCAAACTTCTTTTGGGCGATTTATACAAAATCCCTCAAGAACAATTATTACGTGCAGACTTTTGATTTGCACAACCTGTCAACTTTTTGGCTTAGGATATATTGGGGTTCCTTATAAAACCTTTATCCTGTATGATTTTGTAAATTATTATTTAGACGAAATAATATTAACCTTGTGTGCAACTCTTAAGTACATGACCTTATAGAAAGAAATTAACTCAAATTTACTCACAATTAATCGTATTTTATCCGACAAAGTTTAATTACTCCTTATAGATACATCATTTTGTATCACATGGAGAAGTGAATTTTGAGATCGAAACTTTATTCATTTTTAGGTACGTTCGGAATTCTTTCTAATATACTTGCCCATTCAATCAAATCAAACGATTTCTATCGCAGGTTACATTATTTAATTCCGTTTTGCATTCTATGAGCTTATCTTACACTTATACAAGCATATCAAATACACAAGTCCATGTCTGCGATGACTCATCGATGAATATGAAATGTTTTGGTATTCATAGACTTAGGATTGCTTACATCTATATGCATCAATTCGAAGAGTTCATTAACTCTAATGAAGCTCCCACTAAATGGGGGCATAGCCCTTAATTTGTTTGAGATATAATTAACCTGTTCGTTTGATTTATAATCGTATGACAAAAATTATTTCTCAAAAATATGGCTTAGTCTATAGTTCCAAAATAATTATAAATAATTTTAGATACTTTTATATTTACCAAAGCATCACATTTTTTGTGAAATATATACGCATTGTAGTTTTATTTCATAACGAATATTCATAACATTCACATTGAAATATAACAATATCAATTTTTCAATTGACATGAAAAAATAGTCATTATTTCATAAATAATGTTCGGCATGTTTTACGAAAATGATTTTCGTAATTTGATGCAATCAATAAGTGCTACATGGCATACTCTCACTATATCCTCCTTACTATTATAGGTACCAAATTCAGAGGTTTGTTATTCATTTAATATAGATTATTTATTTCATATATTGCAACTAGTTTACCGTGGAGATTTCTTAGATCAAATATCTTGCACTCAAAAAAATCTCATAGAAAACAATTTTCTATATGAAAATACATTTTGAAATAGAAATCATATTTTTTATTCCTATATTAAGTATCAATTACTATTTTGCAATTCTCGTTTTCGATGTTTCTTTATGAAGTAGAAGTGACTATTCACTCTCTTCATCCAAACTGTACTTAAAATCACATCTATACAAAAACATGCTTTTCTTTCTAAATGGTTGAACCATTCAAAAGAAATCCCTTATTACAATATTATAATGAACTCTTTACAAAAGTGCACTCCATTATTCTTAACATTTAAGGACATCAAATATGTTGAACTATGATCAAACTGATGTTTCAATGATTGAGTTCCTAAATCTGTATTTTAGTTTTGATCTTGTGTAACATTTAACACAATTCGACCCTTTTGTAATTGATCAAATTGAATACTTGATCTCATAATACTATTTATTGGCTAATTTCAAATGAACTAACTTCATCGAAGTATCATATATTACGAACTATGACCATTCCCCATATAACACTTACATGTGATAATATATGCATCAAATATCCATATTCTTTTATTGCTTTAGAGATCGAAACTCAAAGAATGCAATACACGGCTCAACCAAATAAACGTGTAAATTACCAATTACGAATGTATCTAGCAGCTGTAAACTTAGGCGCTTGCATAGGTATTGAAACATTAACATGCAAGAATCATTTATTGGTAAGTATATATTATATTTCTATTTTTCAACCTTCAATTCAATTCAATTAATTTGTATATCTAATTTGACAAATTTTTTATCAATTGTATTAAATGCCAAAATTTATTGATGTGGATTGTTATAACATTACATAGCATATGTTCTTACAGTATAAAAAAGGTTAAATGTTATTATTTCATTTTTATTATAAGACTCCCACTAGTCTTTTATGTTTTAGCAAACCCTAAGCGAAACATAAAAGTCTTTTGACTTCATTAGTCAGTGTTAGGACTCATCCATCTTAAAATTTTGACTTGAGTCTGCTCAACAAGTCATAACTCCATGGATGATGGATAACTCATTATTAGTTGTATCATATATAACTCCTAACCCTTTGGTACATTATCCTAATTCTTCTTTGACCTTGAGCTGCTAAACAAATCAAAATGAAATTATTCACTCGCACCTACCATATCACGACGGCCTAACTATAGTATATGTACCGTGAGCCTGCTCAATAAATACATATATTTATCTTACCTCATCTATTCAATATATTAATAATACTATACATAACGTCCCTAGCTTGAGTCTTCTTAACAACTAAGAAGTATGCCAATAATTCATTATATTGAAGATTCATAATCTTTAATATTTAATATTGAGTGATATTGACTTATGGAATAATATAATTATTTATGAATTACGCTCGTGACTCAAGTGTCGGACACATCAAAAATCATGGTATATGTACATTTACATATGCATTTATTCTTTAAGTCTATTTAGAGCTTCTTAGATGTTCTACCTTTAGTTTATATATTCATATCATATAAATTTTATCATTATATAACTTTCATATTTAATTAACTTATATAATAGTCTTATACATAATAATATATTAATTAAATCTTAATCAATTTTATATTATTTTGATATAAAATTTATATAAAATATTTATTATATACTATAACCTTTATAGAATAAAGCATATATCTCGTATATGTGTATTTTAATTTAATTAATAAACTTTAATTCTATTTAGTTAATTAATTAACCTTTAATTTATATAATTAAACAATTTTAATTAAATTATTTTAGTTCAAAATTCAATTCATATGCAAGCATGTATACTTATGTTATTTTAAGCATTTAAAATATCATAAGATATATCATAATGTATAATACAAGCATATATATTTTTATTAATTAACTTATTTAATTAATTTATTCAACTAATCTAATTAATAAGTTTTTAAAATTGCGAAATTAATATATATTTTCTAGCATTTTGAAAATTTTATTATATTATAACTTTCATAATATATTTATATCTTATTTTAAACTAAACTTTTAAATTTAGAATCTTGTATTTTTAATTTTTAGACAATTTTGAAAATTTTCCCAAATCCCAATTCAAATTTGGACCTGTTCTATTAAAGAAACCTTTGGGCTATGAGCTTAATATTTAACCTTAATATGGCTAACTTAGACCGCATAGGCTACTGGGCTTCAATACCATTGTTGCAATTGGATCAACCTGCAACAGAGGCTATGAGTGAATTTTTAAAATTTTACACTATTAGATCATATATATATATATATATATATATATATATATATATATATTAAAACCTCTTACTTTATTTAAATATATAAATTATATACAATTTCACTTAATTTACATTTAATTAAATATGAAAGTACATATATGTATCATATACATAAATGCATGTGTATGCATGTGTAACATAATAATCTGTGTATGATATAACATGTCCGTATATAATTATTGAGAGTACATCGCAACGAACATGTTACCTCATCCTAGGTGTATTAAATGTTGTCCAAATATATATATATATATATATATGTGTGTGTGTGTGTGTGTGTGTGTGTCTGTGTGTAAACTTGTTATTTATATAAATATTAAAAACTATGTAAATATATGTGTGCATGTGTGTTTATGTGTACAATACTTATATGTAAAAATATTATTGATTTATATTTGGATATTATTGCATTAAATATTAAATGAATAAATACATATTATATATATATATGTATGTATGTATGTATGTGTAGATATACACATATGTATACACATAACATATATTTTTAAATTATTTTACACATATACATATACATACACACACATATATGGATTACAGTAACAAAATTATAATTATTATATTTAAACATATATATATATATAAGTATATTTATAATATTCAAATATTCATATATATAGTATATTAGCTATGTATTTTATATATATACACAAGTATACATACGTACGTACATATATATTTGTAAACTTTTCCAGATCAAATGCACAATGCAAAAAAATTATTTAAATTTTATCGCATAATATATATATATATATATGTATATATTAATTACTCAAAATACAATAAAATAATAATAAAAATATATTTACATGTTATATTATTTGAATATTAAATTTTTAGAAAATCAAGCATGATATGTTAAGTTAGGAATATTTTTCTATAATTTCCTTGGCCAAAATAATATTTTTAATTAATTATTTTCAGCATTTATCAAATTAATTTTTTAAAAATATAAAAAATGATTTTTAAATTATGATTTTTCAATGGGATTTTACATGACAATAATAAAAAAATTTAAAATTAAAATTCAATTTTTGAAGCATATTTAAGTTTATATGATTTATTTATTTAGCATATTGATCTAAATAATAGTAAATAAGTATTAAAAAAATTATGCATTTATCAACTATAAGCCCAATTGTTAATATGATATGATGATATAATTAAATACAAGTCATATAATAAAAAGCAGGTAGTATATTAATACATATGTATACACATACACATATACATACATACATACATACATATATATATTAATCAATAAAAGATAATAATTAAAATAAAATTTATTTGAATATGGACTTCAATATATATATATATATATAAATGTTTTTTTAATAAATTAAAACATATATATATATATATAACTAATTTAATATGTGACAACATTGATGATACGTATAAGAATCTCACCTAACTAGCAATATAGTAATGATATACATGAATAATATAATATTATCCAGAAATTTTAAGTCATATAGTATAGTAAATACATACCTAATACTAATGCCTTGGAGCATACCTTGTAATGATGAATTCTCCATCTTTGCAAATCCTCTCGATTTGGCAGATTGCTAATCCTTGGACTATAGACCTTTAATTACCCAATTGTTGTTGCCTTTTGAATTGATTTAAGATGAGTTTGTTAGAGCTCCTTGCTGACGAGGTTAGTTAGCAATGATTAGGAAATGGTAGCCAAAAAGTACATTTTGCATTAGGGTTAGGGGTCCTTTTATAGTGGAACAAATAGAGAGAAATATGGATCACATCTCAAACCATTTCTCATCAATCTCAACCATCCATCTTCTGACCCCTTTAGCCTTTTAACTGCCTCCTACAAGCCCTTTTTCTATCGAAGTAACATTTTAACGTTATAAGATAACAGCACATTTAAACCTGAATAAATATTATTAGTTAAACCTAATTTAATTTCTTATCATATTGATTGATATATTTATAACTATTATAAATATATACAATAATATTTATTCCTTGAATCATATTCAAAATTTTATAATTAATATTTCATAAATATTAATTAACTTTATTAATTTTTAATAATTATACACTAATTAAATCGTTTTGTCTAAAGAAAATTTCATTCATTCCGGTTGTGTGACTTGTCAGGTGTAAATTCGATCAGCGATTAACATCGAAGTACTCGAATGTTAATGTTCACATGTCACTTAGGAGGTGGTGTGATATTCTGGTCAAATTTATTGCTTACTTAGTTTCAACAAATCTAATTTTCTATTATTATGCATTACCGGTTGTGGCAATTATTTACACCAATTCTCTTCGTCAAAAATATATCACTTTGGACTTGTGCAATTTAGTAATGGTCAATATTCCAACATCATCCATATTCAACTCTATAGTCCAAATACAAAGTTCTTGGCTCAATAATAATAATTATTATTAACTAAAATGCTCTGGCTAGAGACTTTGACGTTGAGTTGACCGTGATACCAACCCTATATAACCGAGGACATGAATCCTCTCTTGAATAAAGCTTCACTTCCAATACCTCCACTCGACCCAACTACAATCACTTGATGGACGTCGTGGCACGATTTGACTATAATTAAAGCAGAGCTTTCATATTTTATATTCATGTATTCTCAAGTCGAGAGAACTATGTAAATCAGTCACATTGATATTTTCTATTTGACTATAGTTATATTAACCAACAACAAAACTATCGAAGCATAGTTATCCAATAACTATCAGTACGGAACCCTGAGGTGCCCTTGGCAGTCATGAGTAATACACTGCCTTACATTTGGAGAGTGTTACGTACTCTAGTCTCAACCAATACACTGATTTCCAGTCGTTATCCTGCCTTTTGACTAGGTAGAACCCGGATAGACTGGACTAGATAGAGCTTGGAATTGTCAAGAAGGAAAGGCCAAAAGGATAGCCCACGAGTCAAGGAACCAAGCACAAACAGAATCACAAAGTCAAAGCCAAAATTATCCAAGACAACAAAGTAATGGGATTCCCTCCTGTTGGGAATCGGTACCCACTCCTGCTAGGAATCGGTACCAACTCCCAAATACAACTTGGACGAACCCCATCTTCTGCCTACAAGCTTATTTCAATGTTGAAAATCTATTTTCAAAGTCGATTTGTTAAATCAGTACAGTTCTCTATCAATCTCCATGAACTCTTGAATCTGCATCTTTGTTCTCCCACGACTCCATCATTTGGGCTCACAAAAAAGCTAAGATCGGTGCAAAAAACAATGGATTCATGAAGCCTACCCCAAGATGATCCAAGCTAAGGAGTTGAAGACTCAAGAATCATTAAACTTGGGGATCGGTATCGAATCCCATCTGGGGATCCACACCGAGTCTCAGATATTGTTGAGTTGGCGCCTATCTTTTTGGGGGAATAAGGTATTGCATAAAAGATTTTACACCCTCTACGTCTATAATTAGGAAGGATAGGCTCATTTTGGGTATCTTTTGGCTCTAACTCCATTATTTCATATATTATTGTAACTCTGATATTCTAAATATTGGAGTTGTATCGAGTCCCAAGAACTTCTGCCCCTAAGTTAGAAATCAGCAATAAAATACTAAAGTAGACGTAGACCAAGCTTTGTCGAACCACTATAAATAATTGTTTCTTGTTTCTTTCCACATTTTCATTTATATTTCTATTACATTTCTTCACTTTTATTCTCTATATAATCTTTTGGTGTTTGTGCCATTTTTGAATCAAACATTTTGGTGTTTTCACTGAGAAGATTGAAATATTCTCAGGCCATTTGGGTCCACCCTCTCTTAGTGGTTTTTCTATATTCAAGAGATCAATCAATCTCTGTATCTTTTAATTATACAACTTAGATTTACAAAGGTCTACCAAAAGGCTTTCTACCATGGCCCCATCATGAACAGATCATTCTTCCAATTTTAGAGCTTCAGCTGAAATTGAGAACTAGAATCCTCACTAAGGAGAGGAGTTGTCCAACCAACTCAACCTAAGGTCAACATTCTAACTGATGTTGTAACCAGAGTGGAGATGGATAGGATGATGAAGAAGATGGAAGACAGGTTCCAAGCTAGCCAACAGGACATGAACAACATGATGCAACAAATCTTGAAGCTACTGAATGAGTTGACTCAAAATAGCCACAGATGGAGTATAAGGGATTCCAGCTCAGAGTTAGAGAGTTCTTCATTTGAGTGAAGATGGCAGGACAGAAGGAAGAAGAAGGCTCCATACATTGTTGGGACATCTCAACAAGAAGGAAGATGGGCCCTAGCCCCACAATCGGGACTCGGTACCGATCTCCACCTGGGACTCGATACCGACTCCCAATATGGTAGGCCCAAAACCCATCTCCCTAGGAGAAGTGTAGATGCAGTTCCTAGATATGTTGTTGGAGATCAGAACTTGGAAACCCATGCTACTATGGACGATGCTACACATGAAAATCAAAAGGGGGGCTGCTGGAAGGATGGAACCCTAAAGTTTGGGACGCCTAGGAATCGAGCACCTCCCTAAGAGTGTTCGTTGGGCCGAACACTCGAGGCAGGACCTGATTACTGCCGTTCAGTCAAACCAATCAGCATGAACTCTTTTGAGGATATGGTTAGGAGTTGGTTAGTGAAAAAAGATCCAAAACTAATGATGACTGGGGAACTTATGCTCGTCGGAACCCATTCACGAGGGACATCCTTTATATGAGATACCCCCCGAGATTCAACATGCCAACGATGCCATTGTATGAAGGAATGATGGATCCTAGGTAACGCTTATTGAGATATGAATGGCAATGTTTTCAACTAGGGCTTTGGAACCTGTGAAGTGCCGTTGTTTCCCAATTTCCTTAGAAGAGGTGGCTACGATGTGGTTCACTCAACTTCTGTCGAGGTCCATGTCATCTTTTATTGAATTGGCATGGAAATTGACGGAGCAGTTCCGTTTGCATACGTCACGTCTGATGCACGTGATGTCATTGTCTAATGTGTTTCAAGCTGAGAGTAATTGGGGGACTATTTAAATCGGTACCACATGGTTGTGATGGAAATAAAGGATGAAAAGGAGATATGGTATTGATGAAGCTATGTAGAGTAGTTTACCCCGACCCGATTTTGGGGATTGTATAGAAAGAAAGAAACCGTCGTCAATAGAAGCTTTCTATAGGAAAGCTAATGAGTAGTCATCAAGAGAACATGCATAAATGTCCATGGAGAACCGATGTTGGATGTTCAAATGAGCCGATTCAAAGTAATATTGCTATAAAGCAGTCTGGAGGAAGCTCTGGAAATGTTGATGTGAAAGTTGGCTATCAAAACAAATGAGGAAAACAAAATAATGATAGAGAAAAGAAGGGAAAGCCAGATAATAGGAGTCATTTCACAGGTCCCAAGCCGTCTCCTAGGAAGTCAACTGAGAAGGAAAGGAAGTCAAGTAAGTTCTGCAGATTCCATGAAAATCATGGTCATAATACTAATGATGCTGGAAATTGCATGACATGACTGAAGAATTAATAAGGAAAAGGAAATTGCAGTAATATATGAAAGTCCCATAGGACGGTGGGCAAGGAAATTCTACTTCCCCTGGGTCGTCTTCCCAACAGGGGCAAGCTGAGCTTGTGTTGATGCATTCAGGTAGCCAAAAAAAGATTAATGATAAATGCAATCAATAATGGGCCTCATCCTACCTATAAGAGCTTGAGCGGAAATGGTTAGATATATTAGATCCCTGAAGCATGCTGAGAGTGGTAGTTGCTATGCCTTTGAGAATGGAGCTCCCGAAAATTAATCACGAACTATGATAGGTAACATTGTTTTCCAAATAGGGATGTTGATGGAGTCGATGCTCCAGCGACTGACCCACTCGTGATTTCAGCCATGATTACTCCTGTTGTTGTACGAAAGATGCTCATTGACTGTGGGAGTTTAGCCAATACTATGTTCGAAAAAGCTTACGATCAAATCATGTTGGAAGAGAGAGATTTAAAGCCTTGTAGATCTTGTATATTGAGGTTCAATGGGATGCCTACTGAAGCTATCGGAATTGTAGAATTACCAGTAGAACTTGGCAAGGGTGTCCTAAGGCGAGTGTGGGTCATGCCATTTTTAATATTGGATATTTATTCTACGTATAACGCATGCTTAAGCCGACCGGCCCTAGCTGAATTTAGAGCGGCCATCGCTCCCCGGTGTTTAACTATGAAATTCCCTACAAATAATTGAGTGCGAATCATGAGCCGAGATCAAATAGCTAGCCGCGAGTGCTATGTCGCTGAACTAAATGAAGCAAGGAGAAAGGAAATAGAGTAGAAGGGATCCTTTGTATAAAGGCTTTGGATGCATAGAAACTACCGCCCAAGCCCCGACTCAGGCAAACTAGTCGGTTGTATGATGACATGGAATGATGAAAAGAGCCGGACAGCGAACGAGCAACTCCCGCCGTGTTGACAATCGCAGTTTCAATCGGTAGGGATGACCTAAATAAAGTTCTAATGGTCGGATTTCATCTCGGCACTACGGTGATGAGGTAGTTGGCTGGTTTTTTTCCAGGAAAACCTAGATGTATTTTCCTGGACATACTCGAATATGTTTGGGACCTCACTCAGGATAGCGAGCCATCCATTAAATCCTAAATGCCTTTCTATGAAACAGAAACATCGCAACCTGGGTCTGGAGAGATCCGATGTGCATAAAGAAGAAGTGGATTTTCTAAAGGATAAAGACTTCATCCATGATTCCTTATACCCAGATTGGGTATCAAAACCTGTTTGGTGAAGAAAGCAAATGGAAAGTACAGCACATGCATTGATTATTCCAATCTGAATAAATCATGCCAAAAGGACATCTTCCCGCTTCCAAGAGTGGAATCAAATGTTGGCCATGAGTTACTTTCATTCATGGACATTTACTCCAGATACAATCAAATCCTGATGCATGTCCCAGATCAGGAACACACTAGCTTCATCACTGACCTCAAATTCTATTGCTATCTGGTCATACCCTTCGGAATAAAGAACACAGGAGCAACTCACCAAGGCTTGTGAACTGGAAGCTAAGGAACCAAGTTGGATGATCAATGGAATTTTATGTGAATGATATGCTTGTGAAGTCACGACATTCGAGAAATCATGTTGATGAACCGATAGAGATGTTTGATGTCCTCTGGTAATACAGAATGAAGCTCAATCCCTTAAAATGCTCTTTTGGTGTTGCATTAGGAAAATTCTTGGGTTTCATTGTAGAATCTCATGGAATTTAAGCCAATCTAGAAAACATTAAGGTTTAAGAGAAATTGAAGCCCCGTAGAAGGTCAAGGAGGTCCAAAGCTTAAACAGGAAGTTTGCCGCTTCGAGTCGATTCATTTCCGTAGCTACTGACAAGAGAAAACCTTTCTTTAAGGTAATCAAGAAGAAGAAGTGAATTTTAGAGTGGAATCAGGAACATAAAGTCACATTCCAAGCTCTAGTAGATCACTTGGAGAGACCTCCCATTCTCTCAAAACCGGTGGATGATGAGTTTTGTTCTTATATCTGGCGATTTCGTGCATGCTCTGAGCACTGCACTTGTGCGTGAGGAATCTTGCCTCCAGCGATTCGTCTACTACATCAGCAAGCGGTTGACAGGAGTAGAAAGAAACTACTGAGACTAGAAAAGCTCGCGTACTATATATTGGTCTTTGAGAAAGCTTCGCCCTTATTTCCTAGCTCATCTGATTAATGTCCTTACCGATCAGCCTTCACAATTATTCTTGCAATGACCTGAGACTTCCGTAAGGCTGTTAAAAATGAAACATCTAACTGAACCAGTACGATATCATCTATCATCCTTATAGAGCAATCCATGGTTGGGCTTTGGTAGATTTTGTAGCTGAGTTCACTGTATGAGATGACCCTCTAGAAAGTAGTGGAGAAAAGGGAGTTGGACTGTAGATGTACATGGATAGTGCATCTAGTGATCGGTGTTTTGGTGCTGGAGTTTTGCTTGTCACTCCCGAAGAACACCCAATCTGCTACGTCTTGAAACTTGACTTTCTAGCAATGAACAATGAAGCCAAATACGAAGCCTTGATTGTAGAACTCAAGATCGCCAAGGAACCGAAAATAGGGACTTTATACATTTTCTATGACTCCCAGCTAGTGGTATGCCATGTTCGAAAAGAATATCAAGCAAAAGGAGCAAGGCTAGCTCCCTATCTAAGCTAGATTTTTGAATTGCTTGAAGACTTTTAATATAACACGATCACTCATATTCCTAGAGAGGAAAATGAGAAAGCCGACTCAGTTGCTAAGTTGGTTAGTTCTTGAGATGCACAGCTTATGGGCCTAGCTCCAATGGAAGTGCTTTCAGCTTCGAGCATCGACTGGATGGATGTCAATTGGATCTTAGAGACTAAGCCTAAACTGGAGTCATGGACGACTTCGATTTAGGCATATTTGTAGAGAGGAATCCTTCTAGAGAGAAGGAATAAGCGACATAAAATCCTTCGACAAGCTTCAAGATATATCATGCAAGAAGGAATGTTGAATAGGAAGGGCTTCTCTGCCCCTATGTTACAGTGTGTTGCTCACAACAAGGCCAAACGAGTTTTGAAAGAAGTCCATAAAGGGGCCTGTAGTGACCACACTGAGGCTAGATCCTAATTAAGAAGATGCTTCGTTATGGATAATTATGGCTTATTGTCAATCGCAACTTAGCTAACTACACCCGAAGATATGATAAGCGCAATAAATTTGCTAAAATTCCAAGGGCCCAGCCAACAGAAATTACCCAAATTGTCAATCCCTGTTCATTTGCAGTTTGGGATATTGACATCATCAGCGTGTTGTCGATGTCTAAAGGTAGCATGAAATATGCCATCATGACGATTGATTATTTTACTAAATGGGCTAAGATGGAGGTTTTCACCATGATTACCACGAAGAAATTAATCAACTTTGTTGTTCAAAATATTGTCTGTCGCTTTGGAGTTCCATAAGCGATTGTTATCGATAACGGGACCCAATTTGACAACATGGAGTTTAAGGATTTCTACCGCCGATACGATATTGGAAAGAGAATTGCAGCGGTAGTACATCCTCAAGTGAATGGCTAGGTGGAAGTTGTAAACAGGACTATCAAGTCCATTCTAAAAACCGATTGGAAAGGCAAAGGGCAAGTGGGTCGATGAACTCCCGTTAAAACTCTGCGCTTGTCGATCATCCACAAGTTAGCAACTGGTCATTCTCCATTCGCCTTGGCCTACGGATCATAGGCTATGATTCCAGTTAAACTGGAAGTGCCCTCTCATCAGGTTACTCACTATGATCCACGTACGAACGAGCAACTCCTTTTGAAGTCCCTTGATATGATGGATGAAAAGTAGACCAAAGCTGAATTGAGAGCAGCTGCACATAGACACTAAGTCACACGATATTACAACACCAAAGTTAGAGGTTGAACCTTTGAAATCGATGATTTGGTCCGCCAATAAATCTTCCCTAGCCTTTAGAACTTAGACCCGATTTGGAAAGGTCCGTATGCAATAGAGAGAAAGATTAGAGACGGCACTTTCAAGCTAGTGACTATGGATGGGGTCTCCCTCCAGAAGGCGTGGAATAGCGAGCATCTACGATGCTATTTCACATAGAAAGTAAATTTGTAAATAACAGGCTAGAGCCATGTAATAAGATAGAATTTTGTCACTTTCCTTCTTTAATCAAATAAAACGGCCTTTCAAGTCAGAAATTATATCGCTTCATTTCTCAAGAGTTACGGTTTAATAACCTCGAATGAATATGCATATGATTAATGCAGGTGCATACATACTCCGAAATAGTGATGGTCAAACTTCTATGGCCTATAACCGGAACCTTGAAGTCCCTTTTTGATGTTCGGAGATTAATTTCAGCTAATCCTCGCTTTCGGGGTAGGAACCGGAGTATAAACATAAGCCGGACTTGACATTACCGTCCACATCCCAATTCTTGCTCGGGAAGTAGGTTAGATCTACATTGGATCTCACCTGAATCTCCTCCGGGGGGTCGATTAGGACGTGGACATAAGGGTCTTTATGATACAATCAACAATTCGATTCATTTTCAATTAGGCCTTGCTCTAACCTCTTTAGGGGTTATTACTTCTTTAGTAGCTCAACACATGTACTCTTGCTGCAATTGGTCGTGTGAACCAAAAACCTATTAATAAATTGGAACACATTCCTACAAGTTCCCAAAAAATATGGATTACTAATTATGCCCAGATCTCGAATAAATGGAAATTTTATTGATAAGACCTCCTCAATTATAGCTAATATTTTATTACGAATAATTTCGACAACTTCAGGAGAAAAAAAGCATTTACCTATTATAGAGGAGCATGAGTATAAACATAAGCTAGACATGACATAACTGTCCGCATCCTAACTCTCGCTCTCGGAGTAGGAGCCAGAATATAAACTGAAGTAGAATGAAATACGTTCATCCGTGAACTAGTTTGTTGCCTTTGGATTGACAAGTGCACAAACTTAGAACCAGAACCATCCATATGCCAACTCTTACCCTTGGATAAAGTGTTGGAGTATAAATCAAAAAGAGCATGATATGATCGATCGCTCACTCAACTTTTGTCCCCAAACTGGCGGCGGAAGTATAAACTGAAACGGGCATGACAAATCCATCTGATCCTTAACCTCTTACCAGAGTAGGCAGAATGGATGGTCCACACTCGGAGTAAAATGGGATCTAATATGTAAGCCTTCGGTCAATGCCTAGAGTTAGGAGTGATATAATACTATCATCCTGGATGAGGATGTGCAGACTCTGATTTTAAGTATTTAACTTAAACCCATGCCTCGAGTTTGGCATGGTTAGGAATTGTTAACCTGGAAAAGGGTATCCAAATAACCTAAGATTTGCTTTACATTTGCTAGAACGATACGAGCCAGCAAATCAGAAAAATGAATTAAGGAACCCATCCAAAAATAATCGGTAGGAGATATAAATTGCAAGTATATTGAATGGAAAGCATATACCTTACGTACTTAGACAAATTTAAGCAAAGATTTTTACAATACAAAGAAACTTTGTTATTGACATCAAACTAGAAAAGCTAAGTAGAATTACACCAAAACCCAAAAACCAGTAAAGGGGCCAAAACTTATACAAGACTAACCAATAAACAAAAGGAGTCTATGTATGGAAAAAAAAACTAGAGACTATATCTTTTTTGACTTCTTTTTCTTCTAAGAAACAAGGGAGATTTCACTCAAGCTCTTTCCGCCTCTTCCTATACCATATTGGCCTTTGATGGGAAAGCTTTGCAAAGATATAGCAGGTGCACTCTGGTCGCTTCTGGGTGGAGAAATAGAGGCCTGGATGCTTTGTGAATATACTGTTGACGTAATTCGGGCACCCCCGGGCAGAGGAATGTAAACTGAAGTGAAAATAGATTCCCTGGGAAATGTGATCGAGGACGGTGGAGGGATAACTTCTATGTGCTCCTGCTTGATTTGACTGGCAAGGAGGATATCTGCCCCAAGTTTTTATCAAGTTCCCGCATAGTAGGGCCTGATAAGGACTGGGAGACCCCAATGAGAATAACATCCTCATCAAATTGACTCCCCTGATTCTCATCGTTCCCTTCTTCCAACAAAGTGTCTATCATGCACCTCGTCAAGGCTCGGGGTCTCCTCAATCAAAATGCTAGGAATTATTGTTGAGGTCGTGACAGTTACAAACTCTATCGCCGATATACGTAGCCCTAGTTGAGAATCCTTTGGAGGAAGTGGTGTGATTGCAGGCTAACCTATAGCTAAAGAAGTACAAAGAGGGAGGTTAGTGATGTTGACCGATAACACATTATCACTTTGGAAAGTAGAAGTCAATGAGATACCTTCTTCAGTTTGAACTTCCACATGAGCTGGAGTGCTTCTGGGAGTTCCTTCAGGAATAGAGGGTAGAAAAGTGAAATTTTGGAGTTGTGGCATCTCTGGGTCATAACTCGCATCGGTAGAAAAATCAATGGTGGAAATAGGAGAAACTCGAGTCTAGGGAGTTTGACCAGCTGAAGCATTATGATGCGCATAGCTAGAACCTTCGCTTAATTCTTTTTGAGCGGTTGCATCAAGTACTAGATGAATAAGATGTTGGTTTTCATGGAGGATCTTGGGCTCATAACCCGCACCAAATCTCTTTTCTAGATGCTCCGTATCAACATTATCACTATTAAGAAATTCTTTCCCTTCTCGACAACCCGTTCCCATATGCAGGCAAGCATCAAAGGGTATTATTCTTTAAACCCCTCCAGATTCCAAAATTTATGCACATTGGCATTGTACTGAGTGATCAATAGCTAAAACTTCTTCATTGTCTGCTCTTCAACCCATTTCTTAGCCTATTTTACTACAGCTTCAACTTCTCTCTTGATGAGAGCATCAACGTCCATGACCTTTTCAAGCACATTGTTCCTCTCTATCCTGATGGTGACTAGTTCGTCACATGCATCTTGAGCAAATTTCTACGCTTCATTTTTTCCTTGCTCTCACGCTCGAGCATAATTTTCAATTCAGCTGCTTTCCTCTTGGAAGCTTACCTTTCCATTACAAGCTCATGGTTTCGATGATGTGTTAATCGATTTCGTTCAAATGCTTGGGTCTCTCTACTTCGAGTGTTTTAATGGCCTCCTCAACCTTCCTCTATCCATTACATTGAGATTTTCCTGAATTCTCAAGCTCAACTTTGAGAATGGCTATGATTTGTTGTCTTCAGCCTCGATGAATTTTTGGTTCTCTATCTCTTGCAGCTTATCTTTTAAGACTTTTGAATTCTTTTCAACCAACTTTGCCCATTTATTGTATTGGTTACGAATATTAATCGCGCAATAAATGTTCCTTTGTTGGACTTCAGCAGGAATTCTCTTTAATTTTGGTAAGAGCATAAATCCTTCAAAGAAAATATTGGGGAATTCATCCTTAAGCTCGGCCATCTACCTTGCAGTACCTACCAACTACTCCTCTGTAATGGTCGAAGCAGCAGCGCTTCCTTTGCCTGGCCTTTGATGAAAAGTATTGGAGCTATTCTTATGATGATTACACTCAGAATACCGACCAGACTGAGACAATGCCATGGATTTAAAAGGGACAGAGGCAGGTGGTGGAGCAAGAGAAGAGTCGGTCGGTGGAATATCATTACGGCGATCAAGCTGTCTATCCGGGCCTTTAGAAGGAGGTAATCTGGATCTAGGTCGAGCTTAAGAGTGGAGTCATGAGAAGAATGGTCCTTATTGTAACTACTTCTATCTTGATCGTCTCTATCACAGCTGGAGCGATAGCTTGAATCATAGTCTCAACTACTCCCTTGATGGTATGAGCTCGACCGGGTGGATTGAACATGATACGCTTTCTCTTCCAGAGATCGGGATGAATGCTTTCTATTATCCAGTGAACCAGTAAAGAAAATAAGGATGAGTTAGATCAAACAGGTAAGGACGCGAACCAAGTGCAAGTGTTGTATAGTGCATGTGTGTGTGACCTAGTGTCCTCCCTAATGGATCATGTACTGGAACTTTACTCATGGGAGTAACCTCTCTCGCACCGGTTGGAATGATGTCCTTATTAAACGGATCGGAGAATCGATGTCATCAATGCTTATGTCACCAACGTCGAAAGAGCCGAACTGCATAGAGATAGGCCCTACACCAGCTAATATGCCCATTGAAGGAATAGATGGAATTTTCTCTACACTTATGACTATGGGAGACTGAGTGGAAGCGTACATCTTCGAAATTCTCACATTTAATTTCTTTTTGGGAACAGGTGGTGGGTTATCTCTGTACTGTTCAGTTTGAGATCCATAGCCCACTTCTATGTTACTTTAGCCAGCCACATCACCTTCTCTAATAATTTCACCATCCTCGGGGCCTTCGTGTTCTAATTCCATGTTTTCTGCAGCTTCGGCCCTAAGACTTAGAGCTAAGGACAATTCAAGATCAACTACCCCTCCTACTGGTAGATTGCTATCATCATTGTCATCATCATCCTCAGTGTTGATAACTGGAACTATGCCAGTGTTGCAGCCATCCCTATTAAGCCATGGGCGAGAAGAGTCTCGTTTGTCAATAAATTTCTTATAAACCTATCTTCAACTAGGATTGCCATAAGAGTATCCGAAAGCGATCAACCGCTAGGTCTCGTCGTAACATCTGCACAACAGTGAAAGATAAATTAATCTTGTAGATTATAAAGCAAATTCATGGATGGAATTTGAAATAAAACTTATACTCGGATATTCATTGACGAGCGAATCCGAGTGGGCAACCCACATAGAACCATTCAGCCTTGAAATAATTCAGCTTGTTCCAAACACCGAAGATGATTCTACAACTCCTCATCGGCTCTAGGTAAATAAGAGATGGGTTTTCTTTGCGGATTTTAAAGCTATAAATGTATTAGATTTATTCATCGCTAGGCACTCAGTTCAAATGCTAAAAGAAAACTAGATAAGTGAGCTCAGAAGAAAAGCGTAGCTGTTTGGATGCAGCTATGTGGGAGCTAGTCCTATAAAGTTTCGGACTTGATGGATGAATTGATTATATGGGTGAATGCAACCCGCCAGGAACATGTATCTGTTGTAAACTATGTACCCTTCTGGAGGTTTGTGAACTCTTATGTCAAGAGATGGTGCCAATACATCATCAAATGGAATGTCGTGCTTATTGCATATCCTCCAAAGAGATCCCTCATCGGTTTAAGAAGGAACAACATCGACCAGGTTATTCAGTATTACCGTATCCTCAAAAGTATCGAGTGTTGCATTTGAGGCCCATCTACCGGTTCAACTGGATTTTCGGGTATTTACTGCCCTACTTTAGGATTCTCCAGATTTTGTTGATCAATGCATGGAACTTCTAGTTGCTGCTCTTGTTGAATATGAGTTTGCTGTGCCTGAGAGGTTGTAGCTGTGCTTGAGAGGTTGTTGCTGAGCTTGACCCTACATCGGATTCAATTTATTTTGAAGGTGAAGTACTTGTAGTTTAAGCAGCCAAACGTTTGGAATGTCTTTGGTCCATTTCTATGAAAAAATCGACAGATAATCAACATTAGAAGATTAACTACAAATTGTGCCCTATATTCTAAAGTTGATTCTAGTATAAATTTGGTGTAATTCGGATTTTGGTTATTATTTAGCTGTTTATTTTAGTAGCTCATTTTAAAGTCTAGGTGTTGCTTAATGTGATTGTCATTGCTGACCATCTCGACTAGCCTAATTTTATCAACCGTGCTTCAGAGATGTTCGAGATGAAAGAGGAATTCGACATGAAACTCCAAGACAAAGTTTAATTGTGAAGCTTAGAGTAGGCAAAAAATTTCCTAAGTGTGGGAGTCTCACCAACCTCCATAATCAAGAAAATCTCTACCTTCCTCCCCATCTCAACTGACTCACAAACCATGGGTACTTGTGTCATACATCGGCATACCCAAGTCCATGACTGGACATCCACAGCCAGTCGTCACTCACCCTCGTTATACAATAAGATTTAAAGTTGTGGATTGGTGTTCTAGGGTTTAAATCATTTCTCTGAGGAGTTGGGTTGATGGAAGTATAATTCCAATTGAATCACAATGTAGGCTGAAGTTTGATGGTGGCGGCGATGTCAGGTAGAGAAGGTCGATGGCGGTTGAAGGCAAATACAGAGGCAAGGTACGATTTTGAAACAAGGAAACGTCAATGGCGGGAGCTAAAAGAACAGGTCGGTGGAAACAAATGAACAAGTGAGAGAGGACGAGAAGATGAACTGGATATATAAGTCGCAAGCTCGAATTCTCAAAGTCAAGAAACTTGCAAAATCTAAGTATGGAGTCAGTATCGGATCCTAAACCAAGGGTTGGTACCGAGTCCCAAATGTTTCTTTAAAAGAAAAAATATATTTACAAGCACACGTATGGTTTATGCGCATGTATGTAAATGCCTATGCACGTGTGATGAGCCATGTGTGAATGTACCCAATACTTGTCGATTAAAGTTGAGGGAAAGTTAAATCTATACCTAAGGAACTCATGGATGAAATTAGTCTATAACCATCAAACTTGGAACAGAAGATAACAGGATCATGTTCCAAATTTATAGTCTTGGATGTTGGCAGAAAGTTGCAATGGATCATTATGGATATGGCAATTCACGGAATCGATTCAAGAAAGTATAGCGACCACTAAAAGCACAGAATGGAATCCTTCATGGAAATCTGAACTTGTCTCGATTCAAAGCACATCACGTTGGAAACGAATACACTTTGGCGAGAATGGGTTATCCTACCTTTTGACTAGGCATAATCTGGACAAACTGGACAAGATAGAACTTAGATTATCAAGGCGGAAATCTCGGAAGGATTGCCTAGGAGTCCACAAACTAAGCACAGAAAAAACCACAATATCGAAGCCAAAATTATCCAAGACAACAAAGTAATGGGATCCCCCAAGTTGGGGATCGATACCAACTCCCACTGGGGATCAGTATCGACTCCCACTAAGCACGGTTACAGACTCCCAAATACAATTTGGATGGACCCCATATTCTGCCTACAAGCTTGTCTCGATGCTAAGAGTCTATTTTCAAAGTTGATTTGTTGAATCAGTGCAATTATCTATCAATTTAAATGAATTCCTGAATCTACAGCTTTATTCTCCAACAACCCCATTATTTGGGCTCAGAAAGAAACTAAGATTGGTGCAATCAACTATGGATTCGTGAAGCCTACCCCCAAGATGATCCAAGCTAAGGAGTTGGAGACTCATGGATCATCAATTTTGGGAATTGATACCGACTCCCACCTAGGGATCGGTACCAAGTCCCGTATATTATTGAGTGGCATCTGTCTTTTTGGGAGAACAAGTCAATTTCGGGCACAACGGCTAAGAGATATTGGATCAAGATTTTAGGCACCCTACCTCTATAAATAGGAATGCATGACTCATCTTTGGGGATCATTTGGCTTTAGCTCTATTATTTCATTTATTCTGGCAATTCTAAAATTCTAAGTGTTGGACTTGTACCGAGTCTAAAGAACTTTTGCCCCTAAATTAGAAATCGGCAATAAAATGTCAAAGTGGACGTAGGCCGAGCTTTGCCAAACCACTATATACAATTGTGTCTTGTTTCTTTCCTTATTTTCATTTACATTTTAATTACATTTCTTCACTTTTATTCTCTACATAATCTTTGGGCATTTGTGCCATTTTTGGTTCAAACACCAGTCTCTATGCATCTTTACTTGGAACATTTAAAATGATATATTTGTTTTTTCATTGTGATAAATTACTCATAGTAACAACACTTTGTAACTACTATCACAAAACATACCATTTATAGATTTCTATTAAATATACTTTTAAATACATTAATTAGTTAATGTAACACAATATATCACGTATATATTAGAAAAAACACCTTTATTTCGAATAAGGTCGGTCAATGTGTTAGATACATGTGACAACTCACCTTTACACATGTACTATCCAAGAGTATTACAGAGTAATAATGTAAGATAATACAGAGAATGAGGCCATATGGTGTACACCTATAAATATTCCCTTGGGCTAACACTAGTACGTATTAAATCATCATATTTATATCACATATACGTACATGGTATAAGTGCGAAGCAAGAAACACATGTGCCTTTAGGACATATCAATGCATAATATATAATAAACTACAAAGAACCCAGAGTCATTTGCAGCGATATCATGATACACACACACAATAACGTTATATGAATACCATACAACTCAAGTGTCAATTATATAAACATACATTGAATCAATAATGTATGAGTATCAAGTATTAATCTTAATAAATATTCCTCTAAGCACAAATAAACAAATGCTAGTAATATCGTTCTTGTACCTGTAACGTCCCGGACTAATCCGAGTATTATAAATAACACATGGGTTGGGCTATGACTATATCATATGGTAAAATATTTATAATCAAATATATCAGCAATAATATAATAACACACATAATACAGATAAATACATAATTGTATGTGTTGTATATAAACATAATAGCATAAAAAACCTCCATGTACTATATAACTTCAAATATCACAAAACATATATCAAGATGTCATCCCCCATCTTAAAGCAAATTAAATCAGAATTCAAGAATATAAAATCCGATGGGTGAATCGTCCAAATCCAGATATCATTATTAAGGTAAAGAAACCATCAATAATGAAATATTATCATATTTTCTTAGAATAATAACTAAATATATCGCTTAATATCAACAATGAAAGAATTATCATCAATAGCCCAGGATAGGTGGCCAATCAATATATAATGAATGATCCAAGAATCCATCATATTCTGGACACTTATCCAGATATAATCTGTATCCTTATATATAAATAAAATAAAATAGTATGGATATACGAGGACTGACTACTCTTTAGACACACGGTCTCTAGTATAGTCACTTCATGTGATAATGAATAATATACGCCAATCCACACCATGTACATAACTCTGAACCAGAAAGGGCGAATGATAGCATATAGCATGCTCTAGGCACCAAGCACTACTCACCTATCATAGAGTACCACTTATCCCTACAGTCTTCAATTACCTTGACGGACATTGTGACTCCATTCACCAGTGGCTCATCTACGCGTAGCCCGGTCACAACTCTGCTTTAGCCTTATAGGTAACAGACCGTTGGCCTATGTGACACAAGGGGTTGTAGGGAACCTATCTACCAACTACCAATCTTATGATGTGTATCCAAAATATCCAACAACGGTGTCGTGGTTCTGGGGCATGACCACATGATTAGGCCGTTAAGGTGGATACTGGCCAATCTGGCTCACTCCCGAAAAGGAAGCTGGATAACAAGTGGATGACATTTAGTACCCATATCCAATATCCACATACATCTCCAGTCATAAGCCAACACATGGCTCCGTATAAGACAGCATATGACATAATATGCTAGAGCTTTAATCCCACGTTGGCACATGGCTATACCCATAAATCACCATATGACTATAATATACTTACCGCAACGAGTATCATCACATATATGAGTAATCCCCGTTTGAGTGACATATACTTATAAAGAATAATCAAATGAATAACATAGAAGTGTCCCATACCACCACATATTATTCAGGAAATTATTCAATGTTCATAAACTACACACGGTCCATACTAGATATCTCTATATGGCAAGTCTAATGAATAGCCAGGAAAATGTTACCAAAAGTCTCATACCAGACGATATCACTAAACTATTTATTCTAATTTCTTATCACATGAAAATGAAATATCACATTTCAAATATAAAACATCACATAAGCTAGTAGAAAGATGTCATCACTGTATTATATCAAATCGGTAATCAAATCAATATCTAATGTAAATCATTCATATTATCCAACTCGATATACAAGGAAAGAGTACATTGAAATGTAATATAAAATAGATCATTAAATAAATATATATAATAATAATTCAACATATAAATCAATCAGAATGCACGGTCTTATATAACAAAATAAATATTTAAAATTGTTATTAATATATATGTGTGTGAGTGTGAGTGTGTATGTTTTAGAATTAAATAAATAGTTTGTTGAACTAAACATAATATAATATATTTTATATCGATAATAGCGAATTCCTTGATTGTTTAAGAAATTAGAAAGTAATAATTATTTACAATATATAATATATTATATTATATAAGAAGAAAGTACTCAGAAACAATCAATGTTTACATATTCTAAAATTAACTATAATTTGAATCCTGTGGAATTTTTTTATTTATATCAAATAAATAGTTCCCCATTTTTTATATCAACAATCAATAATTAAACTTTTCTTTATAATATTTAAAACCAAAATGATCTATGAAACTAAATCTCACATATCAAATGTTTCAAGCTTTTCAATAATAAAATTCTACTTTTGTATTTATATATTTTCTATAAAACATTCAAGTAAATTTCTCTTACATGTATTTTTATTTATAATCCAGTAAACACAATCTTAAAACTTTATTTCTATGTATAAAATATCATAGATAACACTTTGATAACTTTAAATTATCTGATAAGAAACATTTCATATATATATATATATATATATTTGAAAATAACATTTCATATATGTATGTATGTATGCATGCATTATCAAAACAGGTTATTCATACTCTGCACGAATAGCTACAGTATATTGCAAGAGCAGATTATATACATATTTCATATTTTTAATAGCAAAATACTATATCTGGTTATGGCAATCTTTATATGTTTTTTTACAAACAGTTGGATCTTTTTTATACTTTTCATGTGAATTGGAAATTCATAAAGCCTGGCTAAAGCATAAATTACTATATTAGTGCTAGGCTTAGCCTTTTCTTAGTCTAGGCACCAACATGCAAATTTAATGAAATCATATTACACTTTCTAGCTAATCTAATGAAACATGATATATTAAATAAAATCTTTATCTTACTAAGCATCAATGGTTTGAGATCATGTCCATTGTGTTTAGAAGCCTAGGATAGTCAAAGTGCGTATATTATATGGTTCGCAGACTTTAAAAACAGAGCACTCACACCCACACATCATAAATATATGAACATGAACTCAAAAATGCACACACATGCGTGTACACAATAAAGCACGCAACACAAATATTAGTTTTACTGTTCAATATACTCAGATATTTAGATTTAGTGGTGAATAAAAATATGCTCACCTGGAGTAGTTCATACTCTTCTTTATCCTCTAAACATTTCTTCTCCCTACATTTACATATGCAGAGACCCGCTATTATTGTGCATGGAAACACACAAACATGGAGCAATGGTTAACGAAATCATCTCCCATCTTCGCTAACGACTCTATATTTTCTAACCCGATTCGCCTACATTAATGCCAACATCTCTGGAACAACCTTTGAAAACACGTCTCCACTTCTCGACTGCATGCGATATGAACACATCGCGCCCAACTATGAACGCGCCTTCCTAAGCTTACACCGATGATGCTACTTTCGACCTCAAGACCAACGCTTCAATCGCTTTGACCTCCCATCGGCTAAATCACCCATAAAGTCTAATTATGTTTTAAACACTCAATTTTGTCCACAACCACACAATTCTATATTAACACTAAAAATTCTCCAACACTCCCAAGTCTAATGCTTCAAATGACAATGATTAATTCTATATGACTTGGGAGGATTTATTTTTCAAAGATCAAGTGCCACTTTTGATTAGAATGAAGAATCTATTAATCGATTTTCATCCCTTTTTTGTGCTAGAGTATATTGATGAAGAGCTATCACTTATTTGAATTAGAAAAATAATGATAATTTATTTGATTTTTAATTTAATTCAAAAGTGGTAGGAAGTGGATAAAATTTTGAATTCTCTTCCCTCTTTTCCAAGGAACGGATGAGGTATATTTATAAATGAAAATAAATCCTTTGGAATTCTAAAACTCTAAAGTGATTAATCAGTAAGCACGATTCTAGAGTTTAAGTTGTTGTTGGGCTTGATTTTGGGATTATATATATATATATATATATATATAATACTTTCTTTTTTCCTTTCCATTCAAATATAATACCAATTTAGTTCAAAATTACAATGGAATCCCCAAAAAAAATCAATATTCGTTTTACTCAATTACTTACATATTACGTGAAGCTTTTGGAATTTATTTTATTTATTACTATTTTTCCATATTTAAATTTATTAAATTCAAATGCTTATTATTCATATTTTAATACCGATATTAAAGCATTTCCAAATTATTGTTACCACTAAAACCAGGTTGTTATAGACTCCCCCTTAATAAAACTACATTCTCACAATTTTTATAGAAGCAATCTATAACAAGACTAATTACTTTATTCTTATAAATATTTAATATAATCATTTTCAAAATACTGTTAAAATTTAAGTAAACTTCGAAATATTTGACAGTAATCCAAAATCTTATTATTTTGTTCCAAAACACTCTTTATTTTATAATATAAATACCTTAATCAAAATGTAAAATTCAAAATTCCCAAAACCAAGATTAATGCCTCTCATTAAACAATCCGTAGATAAATGTTTTCTATAAGTAAATACAAAATTCACAATCTTATAAAATAGTTTGAACATAAAATTTTATTTCACATTATTATAATTCATAATTTAATATCCATAAAACCAATATTCAACTCAGTAATATAATTATGATATATTCTTTTTAAAGGATTTTAAATCTTTCACTTGACTTCCAAAATCATCTAACAATAATAATAAACCACATCTTCATTCATAAAAGTTTCTGCTTTTATCAAAGCTTTAGTAATTTCAAAATCACTTCAAACTACCTTTAAACATACACAATTTCAAAAATTAAATTCAATATCAACCATTTCCTAGTAGCCAAACAAACATAAGAGACTAAAATGAATGTACTCGGTAGAAACTATTTTCCGCTGCACATTTGATTAAAATTGAATCAAAATTCAACTCACAATCTCTTATTATAGAAAATTGCCCAACAGTCCCAAGGGTTAAGGACTTTGAGTCTCATCTAGGATCTCAAGTTATATCTCTGATATATATTGTTCTGGAACTGCTTTGATACAAAATGTAACATCCACCTCTATACTCATATATGCAGGAGTAGTACAAAGTAATATTGTGAGATAATACAAAGAATGAGGCTATATAGGGTACACACGTGAATATTCCCTTGGACTAACAGTGGTACGTATTAAATCATCATATTTATGTCATATATATACGTACACAGTATAAGTACAAAGCTACAAACATGTGTGCCTCTAGGAAGATCAATATATAATATATAGTAAAATACAGAAAAACAGAGTCAGTTGCAGCGATAACATTGTATATATATAATAATAATGTTATATGATTACCATACATCTCAAATGTTAATTACATAAACATATAGTGAATCAATAACGTACAAGTATCAAGTAATAATTCTAATATATTATTCTTTCAAGCTCAAAATAAAAAGATGCTAGTAATATCGTCCCTGTACTTATAATGTCTCAGACCGACCCTAGTATTATAAACAATATATCATACGATCAAATATTATATGGTTAAAATATTTATAATGTAATATATCAGCAATAATATGATAACACTCATAATATAGAAAAATATGTAATTATATGTATTATACATAATCACAACAACATTATCAATAACTTCAAATATCACAAAACATATATAAAGATTCCTTCCCTCATCTTAAAGAAAATCGAACCAGAATTCAAGAACATTATATCCGATAGGTTAATCATCCAAATTCAGATATCATTATTAAAATCAAGAAACCATCATTATAGAAATATTGTCAAATTATCTTACAACAATAACAAAATATATCACCCAATACCGATAATAAAGGATCATCATCAATACCCTAAGATAGGTGACCTATCAATACATAATAAAAGATCCAAGAATCCATTATATTCTAGACACTCGTCTAAAAATAATCTCGTCTCCTCTAATATGAATAAAACAGAGTAGTATGGATATACGGGGGCTAACTACACTTTAGATACACAATCTCTAGTATAGCCACCTTATAGGATAGTGAATAATACATACCAATCCACGCCGCATTCATAACCCTGAACTAGAAAGGGAGACTGATAGCACATAGCATGGTCTAGGGACACAAGACAACTCACCTCTAGCAGAGTAATTTTCGTTCCTATAAACTTCAGTTACTTCGATAAAAATTATGACTCCATCCACTAGTGGCTCGTCTATGCGTAGCACAGGTCACGACCCTGCTTTGCCCCTATAGGCAACAGACTGGTTGCACATGCAACACAAAGGGATGTAGGGCACCTACCCTATTAACTACGAATCTTTTTACGCCTATCCAAAATATCCAACAATGGTGTTGCAGACCCTATGATTAGGCTGCTAGTGTAGATACTGGCCAATCTAGTTCACTTCTAAACCATAATGGGAGCTAGACAACAATTAAATGAAATATAATACCCATTTTTAATATCCACATACAACTCTAGTCATAAACCAACACATGGCTTCGTATAAGTCACCACTTGACTATAATATACTAGAGCTTTAATTCCACACCGACACATGGCTATACTCATAAGTCACCACTTAACTATAATATACTCACCGCCGTGAATATCATCACATACATGAGTAATCCCCATTTGAGTGACATATATATACAATGAATAGTCAAACAAATAACATAACGGTGTCCCATTCCACCGCATGTTACTCGAGAATTATTCAATGCTCATAAACTACACTTAATCCACACTAGGTATCTCTATAAGACAAGTCCCATGAATAACTGAAAAAGTGTCACCAAATGTCTCATACCAGATGGTACCATTAAACCGTTTATTCAAACTCCTCATCCCATAGAAATGAAATCTCACATATAAAATATAAAATGTCACACAAGTATTTAGAAAGATGTCATCACTGTATCTTATCAAATCGATAATCAAATCAATGTCAACGGTGAATCATTCAGATTGTCCAGCTCAATTTACAAGCAACGAATCAACAGAAATGCAATATAAAATAAATCATTAAATATATATATATATATATATATTTATATATATATATATTTATATATATATATATATATATATCAACAAAATCAATCAACCAAAAAGTATGGTCTTATACAACAAAATAAATGCTTAGAATTTGTTAATAGATTTTATATATATATATATATATATATATATATATATATTAGAAGCAAATAAATAGTTTACTGGACTAAACATAATTATAATATATTCTATTTCAATAATATAAAATTCCTTAATTATTTATGAAATTAGAGAATAATAATTATTCATAATATATAATATATTGTACTACATGAGAAGAAAGTACTCAGAATCAATCAAAAATAACATATTCTAAAATTAACTATAATATGAATTCTACAAGAAATTTTATTGTTTATAATAAATAAATAGTTTCCCATCCTTTATATCAATAATCAATAATTAAACTTTCCTTTATAATATTTAAGACCCAAAATGATTTATGAGACTAAATCTTATATATCAAATGTTTCAAACTTTTCAATAATAAAAATTTTCTTTTGCATTTATATATATTTTTCAATAAAACATTCATGTAATTTCTTTTACGTTTATTTAAAATCTAGCAACATAATCTTAACACTTTATTTTTATGTATAAAATATCATAGATAACGCTTTGATAACCTTAAATTATCTACTAAGAGACATTTCATATACACACACACACGCACGCACGCACACAAACACACACGCGCTAAAATAATTTATTCATACTATGCATGAACACCTATAGTATATTACACGAACAGATTATACATATATTTAATATTTTCAATAATAAAATACTATAGAAGGTTATGACAATCTCTATATATTTGGTTTTTGCACGAATAGCTAGATCTTCTACATACTTTGCATGTGAATTGGTAATTCATGAAGCCAGCTTTGGCCAGAGCATAAAGTGCTATAGTAGTACTAGGCCTGGCTTTTTCTTGGTTCGAGCATCAACATGCGAATTTAATGGAATAATATTACACCTTCTAGCTAACCTGATGAAACATGATATATCAAATAAAATTTATATCTTACTTTGCAGCAATGGTCTGAAATCAAGTCCTTTGTGTTGAAAAGCATGGGATAATTAAAGTGCATATCTTATATGGTTTGCGTATTTAAAAAAATAGTGCACTAACATCACACATCACAAATATATAAATATAAACTCATAAATACACACAAAAGCATGTACACAATGGAGCATGCAACAAGTATATCAGTTTTAATGTTTAATATATTCGAATATTTGGATTTAGTGGTGAATAAAAATATATTCATCTAGAGTAGTTCCTACTCCTCTTTTTCCTCTAAACATTTCTTCTCCTCAAGTTTACATATGCACAAACCCACCATTATTGTACACGTCGACACACGGACATGGAACAACGGTTAATAAAATCATCTTGAAACGACCCGCCTTTCATTCCATAGAAAGACGCATCATTCTTAAGAAAGAAAGAGGTAGAAATAGAATAGATAGAAGAAAAGAACTCAACAAAATCAGAATCTCACAGCGGAACGAAACAAAATATAATATATAACATAACTATTACATAGTCTATTACATATCAGAGTTACTCAGATACAACAACACAGGATAGACAGTTATATAAGTCTGTCTATTATACAACTCAAATACAACACAGCGGAAAACACCATATAACTACAAGCGCTGAAGCCTCCTGCTCCATAACTCCTCCAGTATTCGTCAAAGCTAACCTGAATCCCTTGGCTGCTCGTAACAATTTGAGTACCCAAGAGTTTAAGAAAACAGAAAAAACTCCGGGTCAGACATGGGTCTGGTGTGAGTAAACGGGTTAAAGTTGTTTAACTTTTAAAACCTTTTGAAAGAAAGGTATCACGTAAGACTTCCCACACATAAACATGGAAAATAATTTACCTTACGCTAACCAAAACATTTGATAGGAAATCTGACGATATTATAATAGTGTCTAGGGTTTTCAAATAAATATGAAATAGCCGAAATTGTTACATCTATTAAATTCCAGCTACTAGCCACAAAAGTGGGTAATACAATCAAAACCGTAGGGACACGTAGGAAGAATGGGTTTCCATCAATGGCAGGGCTACTGGGGTACCGCCCGTCACAGTACGTGGCCTAGATCACCATACCGAGGAGTACGCCCGCTCCCTGCAACACAAAGCCGGGACCATTCCTTACTGAACAGTCCCAAACAAGACCACCCCGGCGATTCTAGCTAGCAATCGCCCCACACAGCCGAAATAAAAAGGGACATGTAGACAGGGGTAAATCTTGCTCTCAAGTGGGGGCTACCCACGAAGCCTTGCTGCACCTCCCCTGTTTTAGCCATTCCCGGTTGATGAGGCTTGAGGCTGCGATTACCTTTAGAGAACACATCTCTTAGAATGCTCATCGTCCACCTGACGATGTTCTGAAAGCATTCAATCCATACAAGTTCATTCAGGGTTTGAACGAAACCGAAGACATTATCTCGTTACATTCATTTTGGAATCACCCTCAGAGTCCATGACAATAACCCTTGCACTCTAAACTCCATCTCGAACCTATAAGCACTGTTCCGTCAAACTCATTATGGAATCACCCACAGAGTTATACTGACGTATAGCTCTTACACCTCGAGTCTTCACTTGCTCCACTTCGATTCACGACCTAACGTTTAATTGGATCGATGTGGTTTTCGGATATCCAAATATGGAAACCCGATCCCGGTCTCATCGAACCAAACGTGTCTTAATGGCCAAGTTGTTTAAAGGTTTAAACAATTTAATTCAATTCAATGCTTTGAATTCACACAGCAATAACATAGATAAATATCACACATTTATCATTGATATAACCTATATCATCTCACAGAATGTCACAACGCATATCATCAATAGATATCAATCCAATAAATGTCATCCAATTCAGACATTCAACCAATCATCCACAAACAAGTATTATCAATTCATATCATAATTAATTTAATTTCTTAAATTAATCCCTTAAGAATCAACCCCTAAATCTTGCTTATACAATCATTCATTAATTATTAACCTTAATTAATTTATCACTTCTTGATTGACTTAATTAATCAATTAATTAATCCTCAATCCCAGAATAATTATCCTTTAATCATCAATTAATAAACCTTAATTACTAATTAATTTCCTTTAATACAAAGTAATTAATCCTTAATTACTTTCTTAATCAATTAATTAACTTTTAATTAACTGATTAATTATCCATCAACTATCGATTAATAACCTTAATTATTAATCAATATCTCTTAATACAATTTATTAATCCATAATTACTTTTATAATTAATTAATTAATTAATTATTAATTAACCAATTAATTATCTCTTAATTATTAATTAATAAACCTAATTATCAATTATTAATTAAGAACTTAATTACAGATTACTCACTCCTTAATCACCATTTAATTAACCTTTAATTAACTGTTAACCCATCTTTAATTAACAGATAATCAATCCTTAATTATCATCTGATTAATCCTTAATTACAATTGATTAATCAATTAATTACCACTTAACAACTTCTTAATTAATCCTTAATTGCGGATTAATTATTATCTAATTATTAATCAATAAGACTCTAATTATTAATTAATAAAATTTAATTACAAGTTGAACATTTCTTAAATACTAATTAAGTAACCCTTATTACTTAATTAACAACTTATTAATTTCTTAGTTAATAAATCTTAACCACATAATTAATTAAGTTTAATTTCACTTAATTACTTGATTAATGAATCCCTAATCATTAATTAATTATCTAGATAATGATTTTTAAATAATCATTTAATTAATCTTAAATTAATTAACCTTTAATTCTTAATCATTTATTAACCAAGTAAATCATTTTCCTTAATTAGTTTCCTAATTAATACTTTATTTTTAACTAATTAATTAACTTACTTCTTCAAATTAACTAAATCAAAATTAAGATATTTAAAACCTTAATTAAGATAAACATTTACCTTATACAATGTTTTAATTGATTTAACACATTAACAATCTTTACTATACAATTATTCCTACTTAATTAATTTTTAAATTAAGTTTAAACTAAAACAATCTTTTAGTTTGATAAATAAAATTTAAAATTATCAAACACAACTTTAAATAACTTAAATATTTATCAATTTATAGTTTAAACTAATTTCAACTTATATTTAAAACTTGCCTTTATATAAACCATTAAAATTAACTTTCAAAACTCGTTTTCAAAATCATTCAAACTTTCTAAAAATGTTTAAATTTAACAAAACTTTAAAACATCTTAAAATATGTCAAACAAAACATTTATTAAATACATCAAGTAATTTATATAAAGTTTAAAATTTCTAAATTTTAAAAGCTAGTTTTTAAACCTTTTTAAAATCTTTTAAAAACTGTTTTATATCCAGCTTCGGGTCAAACCCGTTACCTACTCGGGTCAAAACCCGAGTTTCTTCTTCCATTTCTTTTTTTTAAACATTGATTTAATTATAGTTGCAACACCTACAGGCTAACCCAACTATCATTCTCGAGAACATTTTCGAGTTTCCCCTTGCCAAACTCGAGTGCCACTTCGAGATTCCCCAACGCCAAACAAACAGACACCCAACCACCGCCTCGTGCACATGCACGCCACCGTGGGTCATCACCAACCAACGCCTCCACGTCCAGCAACTTTCTCGGCTCCTTCGCAACCAAAAACGAACACTAAAACAAACAGTCTCCTCTCGAATCAAATTTTGGGTATACTGCAGAACCCATACCCAAACAACCCCACACAAACTCCCTCCGACCGCCAAGTTCCGGTCACCATAAAATTCATGACGCCGACCATCTCTTGCCAAGCCCATTTGCTACCTCCAGGCAAAAATTCAGAGCACTCGATCAATGGTGCTTACAGCGAGAAATCAAAATCCAACCCAGTAAAAATTAGGGCTTAATACCCAATTCCGACCATCGCCGTCGCCACCGCCCCTTACAACCTCGACCGCTATTTTTCCCCAAAACTCCATGACGACCTCCATCTACAGTAGCAACCCCGATCCACCTAATTGCTCCATCATCCAGAAATCACTCAAATACATACTTCCAGTAAAACCCAAATTCCACTTTCAACGCTATTTTTAAAATCTGGATTTTTGTACTAAAAATCATAATCTTGAGTGATGATTCAATATATACACATGAATTAATATTCAAAATTTATTTTATTTTCCTCATTTTATAGTTTGACTGCATATTTAAGCTTATAGGTAAATCCCAAACATAATTTGATTAATCATGATTTCATAAACTAGATGAATTACAACTTAACTAATTTGTTTTAGATTCAAAACTTCAAGGTGTTTATGTGAAAGCTTGAATTTGTTTATTTATAAAAATTCTGTAAACATGAATGATCAGAGGAAAATAAATTTTACGGCCTGCAGAAACATAAATACTTTCATGATTACAGAATTTTAAACTATTCCCCAAACATACAAGTATCAATATTACTTAAGTAACAAATTATATCCTACATAAGATTTAGATTAATTGTTTTAAATCCAAAGTTTCAAAATTTTATATATATATATAAAGCTTGAATTTTGTTTATCTAAAAGAACTCTGTAATCAAGTATGAACAGAGAACTTAATTTCAAAACTGCAGATCCTATTGCATTCCTATTCCAGATGCAGGCATCATCAACATGCAACTTCCTTTTATTATTATTTTCATATTCTATAGTTTAAATCTTGCTGTTTGAACAACCTATGCTTGAACATTACAATCAAGAAATCTAACTAGAGAAGTACAACTAGATTTGTATTAATTTACACACTGCAGTTTTCAGAAACAAAAAGAAATCAACATGCACATTCAATACCACATTCCTAAATACATGCAGCATCATTACAAACAATTTCATTATCACAGAAATTATTTAAACAACAATTTATTAACCTACTTAAAATTTTAAGTTAGTTGTTTACTCACCTCGTTATGACTTAGCACAGAATTTGGAACAGGAACGAAAACCCCCATTTGTTTTTGAAAACTTGTCGTTGCAATTTCCAGAAACCATGGTGATGCTCAAAGTTTTGAAAATAAGTTGTTTTGAAGCTTTATCTCAGGCATGCAATTGAAGCTTACTACATGCATGATAGAATACTGTAGATCTTTGAGGATGATCTTGAAGATTTGGGTGAAGTTTGCTACAGGTTTGATAATTTCTGGTTTCAGGGATTTTTTCTTGAACATGAAGATTTGAATAGGTTTCAGTTTTGATAAGAACAACATGCAGGGCTTGGAAATGAAGGGTTTGAGGAGATATGCATTTCTGTTTCAGGCTTAGGAAAGAATTTCAGGTTTCAGATTGAATGTTGTGGCCATGGATTCTTGTTTGAATTCAAAGAAAATGAAGGAAGAAGAAAATAGGATTTTATAGAATGAGTTTTAAGGTTAAATAAAATTTAAAGAAAGGAAAAAAGAAAATTAAGAAAAAGAAGACACTTGTTAACTTGATTACATTTGTCATAACCCAAGATTAATCTCTTAACACATGTATCCTATGATGTTTTTAAATTGAACACATGTCACTCATATAATTTAAAATATTTTTAAATGATTTTTAAAACCCTTTATTACCAATTTTCTTAATATGTAGATATTTTACTAATTTATGAATGCTTTTATAAATTTATAAATCCATTTTATTTTTTATAAAAATAAAACTTTCAAAAGAAAAATAAGTTATAAACTAATTAGATTCTAAATAAAATAATATAAAATTATTAAATCCATTTTTACAAGTTAATTTAAATGCTTTTGCATTCATTTACTATTAAAAAAACATTTTCCAAATTTATATAAATAAAATTCTTTTGTTTTAAATTAATACAAAAACAAAACTTATTTTTAAAATAAAACTTTATTCATAAATCTTTTATATTCAAATGTATTTCAAAATATACATTCCTTTTTAAATTACAAATTCCCATTCAAATTTCAAATATAAAAATTCAAATTCAATTTAAACTTAAATTTCAAATCAAATATGTTTTTTATCAAATTAAACAAACACACTTTTAAATTAAGAAGTATTGAATTCTAATTTTAAAGTTAATTTTTAAGTAAACATATATTTAAACAATACTTATTAAATTAAAATGTCGAACTTATCAAAAATCAAATTTATAAAATAACACAATTTAAATAATTATTCCATTTAAAATCAATTGATTTCTAAATTTATAAACATCACATAAATTTTATTTTGGTTATTTATATTTGAAGATACAGTTTTATCAATTTTAAATGATTTATTTAAGAGATTATCTCCTTTTAAATTCTCCGAAATTATGGGTATTACACATCTCCTGTCTTCGCCGACGACTCTCTATTCTCTAACCCGATTTGCCTACACTAACACCAACACCTCTGGAATAGCCTATGAAACTACATCTCCACTTCTCGACTACAGGCGATGCGAACAAATCGCGACCCAACCAATGAACGTGCCTTCCCAAACTTGCACCAAAGGTGCTCCTTTTGACCGTGAGTCTAATGCTTCAATTATTTCGACATCCCCTCACCTAAATTACCGACAAAGTCTAACCCTATTTTTGAACATTCAATTTTGTCCACTACCGCACAACACCATTGTTATTCGGCCTTTTTTCCAACTATATTCGGACTGATTAGACAAATTAGACTCGATGATAGATAAGGCAAGCAAGACAAGAGATCAAGTATAGACAATAATAGGAAGTAGTGATCAAGAGAAACCAAGAGATAGATTCTTCGGAATATTCTAAGTATGGATTTTTGCCTTCACCTAGGCAGAGGATCGATCAGAGTACCATGGCTATGAATAACTTGGCTTTGTTGTTCAACTCGATGGGAATCGACCAATATCTCAAGAAACATGAAAGCAATTGTGCAAACAACTTTGCAAACATAAAGCCAACATGGGCGAAGACCAACCATACCGATCGTTGCATGCCATGTGGACATCTTGATCGATCGAAGCCGACCGCTCCATGATGAGAATTCGGCTTCAAAAAATTTTGGGTAACCTCGTCTGCATCTGGAGAATCCGTCAGTGAATTTTCAGGAAGATAATTGGTCTTTTATACCTATAAATATAGGGTTCATAGCTCATTTAAGGGATCTTTACTTTGTTTTTTCTTTGTACTCCATTATCCCTCTTGTACTAAGAAATTCGAGTGATTAATAAAGCTATTTCATCAAAGTTGACGTAGGCATTCAACGTCGAACCACTATAAATCTATTTGTCATTGTTTTATACCTTTTTCTTCTTGTTTCCTCTATTTTAATTCTGATTTCTTCATTTATTTCTCTATCTGTAATCTATTGGGTATTTATGCAAACTTTTGGTGCATTCACTAAGAACCAAATTCTCGACCTGATTGGATCTCATCATCTACTAGTGGAATCCTATATCCATGAGATAGATCCAGATTCTACCAACAAGTTTCCATTTCTACTCATATTTAAAGAAGTACTAGAAGGAAGCTAACTAACCATGGCAAGTCAACTACTTCCCATGTTGTTGAAGGAAATGACGATGCTATTGTTCAACAAGCTAATCATAATGTACAATCAGTGGTTGTCGACGCCCAAAATCTAGCTGAATAGATTACCAAAGATGATTTTGAAGTTCTATTGAAGGAATTGTTGGATAGTCGTCAGTAGCTTAATTAGAAAATCCAAGCTAACATCGACCTGATAAACCATTTGAAAGATCGGTGTGAAAAAACAAGGAGGGAACCTACTTCGTATTTAGGATTAGAAAAGTCTTCCTCATTTGACAATTATCACCAAAGAAGATGCTGCAAAACGGATGCCTATGCAGCTGGAGCATCAAGACAGGATCAGGTGATCGGTTATGGCCGATCGATACCAAACTGTCCGAACCCCTAGGTGGATCGGTAATGAAACCTCCAATCATTGGGGCAATCCGCATGTAGGTGGAGGTGCTTAATCTGGAGGTGTCGCGATCAATTAAGGTATTGGAGCTCATATGGATATTGTTGAACCATAGTTGAGAGATGATGATACAACTGCTATTTAGGAAATATATCAAGAGATAGAAGAGTTAAGGCAACGCGGTGCTATCCGGAGGCATGGATCAGGTCGCTCAACTGAGGTGAAACATAATCACCGCCTGGCACCAACTCTCCAAACACTAGACTTAATAGCCATGATGAGGCAGCTAGTGATAGAAATTCAAGGCTAGACCAACAATGATTGGGGACTCTTTAGAAGTCATACTGCATTCACCGATAATATTATACATGTCGAATATCCATGGAGGTTTGATATGCCTACGATGCCTGCTATATGGAAAAAGCCGACCCGAGGCAGCATCTCTTGAAGTATGAATGGCACATAGACTCCGCCCGAGCCATTGATGTAGTAATATGCAGACATTTTCCCACTATTCTTGAAGATGTTGCGACTATGTGGTTCACCAAACTACCACCGCGGTCAATATTTTCATTTGATGAGTTAGCTAAGAAGTTCCTGGAGCAGCTCTACATGTGTGCGACTCGCCACAAGGATGCAATGTCACTCTCCAGCTTGGTCTAGGCACTGGGGGAGTCATTAAAAGATTTTCTCAAAAGGATTAATACCGGTGTTACAGAAGCCAGTAACTCGAATAATGATGTAATACTCATGGCACCGACTAAGGGAGTCGATCCCAGTTTCGACTTTAGTGACTGGTTAGCAGGAAAGCCTCCTTCTATATTAGATCATTTCTTTGCAAAAGTGGCTTACTTTCTAAGGAGGAGGCAAAGAGAACCAGGAAGAGAGATATTGCAGGCCCAAGCGCCGAGGGAGCATAGAGTAATGTGGTAGTAAAGTAGTCCAGTGATAATTGCGGAAAAGTTCAGATCAATATTCAAAACAAGCCCAATAAGTAGATGAAAGGCAGCGATAGTAACTGCAATCGAAGATGGGATTCTCAAAGAGGGAAGGTGACGATCCCATTATTTATACAAACACTACATTAAATATGTCACTAGAGAATGTTTATCTATCGACCTATAACATCATGCGGTACAAGGAAACGCCTCCTAAGGAATCGACAAAGAAGCAGTGACAGTCCAGAAAGTACTATAGATTTCATGAGGGTTATGGACATACCATGGAAGAGTGTTCATCACCTTTGTGATGTTATTGAGATGTTAATTCGAGAAAGAAAGATGAAGCGCTTTGTCAAAGCCCCACGGGATTGTAGGCATTGTAGGATCTAGATTAACCCTAGAGGGGGGGTGAATAGGGTTATAGCAAATTTTCTCGATTTAAACACAGAAACAAACTGCAGAAATAAATATGCTGAAAAGTAAATCACACAAAAAATTTACCCAGCTTCGGCAACCCCTGCCTACTGCTGCATTCCCAGATTTCTATTAGAATTAAACAGTATCCCGCTTACAAACACTCTCCTAGACTCACAAACCCTTTTGCTCCCGCTCACAAACACTCTCATAGACTCGCACACCCTGCTCCGCCTATATAGTTTCGCTCACTCGCAAACTCTGCTCCGCCTATAGAGTTTTGCAAACTCGCACACCCTGCTCACTGAACTAATTCTAACTAGACAATCTGACACTACCTACAACCTAGGTGGTGATTTACAAATTCTTTGACTTGAAAAGAAAAACATATTTCAAAAATAAATGCAGGAGCAAAAATTTAAAATATAAACTTTAATCCCTAATTTTTGCTCAAAATAAAAAACCCCCTTTTTAACAAATAAGGCCGGTCCCTTGTTCTTTAACCCGATCCACTGTCTTTTGTTTGTGAAGAAAAATGGCGGCCTTCTGTTGTATTCTTTGTTCGATCTGAATTTAGGGCTTCTGCTCTTGCGATCCAAATTGGGGCTTTGTTCGATCTGATTGATGAAGCTCTTGCTCGCGCTTGTTCTCTGATGATTGATTCTTGTTTGCGTTGCCCCTCTTTTGATCTATTCTCGTTGCTTGGCTTGCTCGTTCTCTGATGGTCGAGTTCGTTTGTTGATTCGGTATGTAAACTCTTTCTTTGCTGGTTTAATTGCTTGCTCGACTCAGTTGTTCTATTTTTTTTCTTTTTCTCACTGCTTAGTCGATGATGAACTTGGGTGAATGTTTGGATTTGATTCAATTTTCTCACACCCCCACTTTCGATGATGGTTTGGGAGACGTATTTATATGGATTCTGAAACCCTATAATTCAATTGTATCAATTTGATACTTTCCTGATTTTCACTTTCCTGATATAGTCACTTACTTGATGCATACGGTCTTGATTTTACTTGAGTCATACCAAACAAAATTTCCTCTTTTGATTTCTGACTTTTTCAAAGATACGTTTGCGTTGAATTCTGACTTGGTACTGCACTTTTAATCTTTCGACTTTTACAGTGAATAACTTTGGTTGATTGCCATTGCTTCGGCCATTTTTGTGTTCATCCCTGTGAGCTTTGACTCTGGCCATCTTCTCTGATGATGTTGATTCCACTGTGTCCTTGGTCTTCATGTACTTGATATTGTAGTCTTCTTCGAACTGTTTTCATTTCAGTTGAACTTGATATTGTAGTCTTCTTCGAACTGTCTTCATGTACTTGATATTGTTTCATCTTGTAGTCTTCAAGCATTTGTGATTGACATATCATGTGCATCACTTGTTCATTCCACTGTGCATTTCTCTGGCCATTTGTGTTGGGCATTTATATGATGTTTGTCTTGTGTCTGCATTGAGTTCTTTGGTTTCATTCATATGAGTTGTTGTTTGCTTTTGATGTCCACTGCCCTTGTGTACATGTTGCTGGTTTATTGTGATGTCCAGTCGACACACTTCAATTAGTCTTCATGTACTATTGACATATCTTGATGTTGTTTGATTGAAGTTCTTTATGTCTGCATCTTGACATGTTGTATACTTTCTGACCTGATAGCATTTTGTCTTGGGCATACTCGGTGCACTTCCTCATTCTAGTTGTAGCTTGATACTCATGTCTAGTCTTCATTGTATATTGGATTGTTGTAACTGGACATGTTGCTTGAGTGTTGCAGTATTCAGTTGTTATTTCCTGTACTTGTGTCTTTGTTTGGTCTGTATTTTGATGTTGCTTGTGCACTTGCTTGAGTTTCACTACCATACTTGTCATTGTGTGCTGATTCTTGATGGCTTGCATGATGGTGTTTATGTCTGCAACCATTACTTGACCTGTCTGGTTCATTGCTTGTTCTGGTCATTGCTTGGTCATTGTTCTTTGTGATTTGCACTTGCACACTTGCTCTTGTTGGCTGCGCACACGAGTTGGCGAGGCAGTGCACACGTGTATGAATGTATACGTGTGTATTGCAGCCACTTATGATTACCTGTCCCTGATAGGAATACAAGTGTATATATCTACGTGCACAACTTTGTGTGTGATGAATTCAAATGTAAATGATGACAAACGACCCAAATAACTGAGGCACCAATAAAAACAAATTTATATTTTTGCAAATTCAAATTTGTTTATTTTCATATTACTGTTGTAGTTGCTAATTATACAGGTACACAGGAGACAGGACAAGAACTGGAGCTGGACAATGTAGATAGATGCGGATTAAATGTTTTGTAAAAATGTACAGTGTTGTGTGTTGTAGTGAGAGAAAATATGAATATGAAATGTATAAACTAGTGTATGTATATAGAGAGAGCTGAAAACTTTGTAAAATATTATATTGAATAAAATACTGATTGAATTCAATATACATTCTGTGTAATAGTATTAATATTCAATATGAATATTTATTCTTATATGTATATAGTACAATCTGCAAACACTTTGATATATATATATATATATATATATATATATTTGTTATCATCAAACAAAAATTCACATCAAACAATCTCCCCCTTTTGATGATGACAAACATATATATAAAAGATTTTGAAATTCTAATAAATGTGTTTGAGCATGAACTATTTAGCGCCCCCTATATGAATGCTCCCCCTACAACTGAGACCACTCCCTATTTACAAGATTTAGAGAATTACAAAAGAATAAAAGAACTAAAGAAAATTAACTAACAACATTTAACAAATTTGTTGAAATATTCCAAAAAATATTTACTTCCTTAGCAAAATCTTGTTCTTCTCCCCCTTTTGTCATTATCAAAAGACTGACAAAAAACAATGGAACAGTAGGAGCAAAAAATAATATATCATAACGAGATAACAATTTCCACATTGTAGAGAATGGATCGATGATTCGGTTTTTGTATAATAAGAAGAGAGATATTTTAAAATTAATTTGACATTTTAAAAAAAAATAAGCACTTACTAACCACGCATAACCATAAGGACTTTTAAATGGGATTAGCAGTTACTTATTAGTCTAAGCATCCGGACTTTTAAGTGAGACCATAATACTTAGTTACCATACTCCATCCATGCATAACCATAAGGACTTTTAAATGAGAATGGAGTAATGATAAAAATAATTCACTCACATGCTCCATCCATGCATAACCATAAGGACTTTTAAATGAGAATAGATGCATGAGAGTTGTTGTTGTTGTTATTATTATTATTATTTTCTTTTATTTTAAAAATAATCCACTCTTCTCATTGTACAAAACCATTATGAACGATAGAAAGATGGTAGAAATAGAAATGATCGTGGAATAAGTTACCAAGTTAATTATATTATGTAATATCCAGTACTGAACACCATATTCGAATCAATCTTTGGATAATATCCAAAACTGGTTTGAATCATAGAAATTGAAGTTGAAAGTATATATCCAAGAATATTTCAACTAAAAAATGGAAAATGATTAGTCAATTTCTATAATCCCCAAATCCAAACGTAATCTGGAAACTGTCTTCGGGGAGGGGTTTTGTGAAAATATCAGCAAGTTGAGCCTCAGTTGAAATATATTCAATGCAAATGTCTTCCTTAGCAATGTGATCTCTAAGAAAGTGGTGTCTCACATCAATGTGTTTTTTGCGTGAATGATGAACAGGATTATTTGACAAGTCTATTGCACTTTTACTATCACATTTTAATGGAACTTGTTTATCAACTAAGCCAAAATCAGAAAGAGTTTGCATCATCCATAAAATTTGAGCATAACAACTTCCTAAAGCAATATATTCTGCTTCAGTGGTGGATAATGCAACACAATTCTGTTTTCGACTTGACCATGAAACTAATGAATGTCCTAGCATGAAACATGTTCCACTAGTGCTTTTCCTGTCAACCAATAAACCAGCATAATCAGCATCAGAATAGCCAACTAAATCTAAATTTTCACAAGAAGGGTACCATAATCCAAATTTTTGTGTGTGTGTGTGTGTGAAAGATATCTCAAAATTCGTTTAGTGGCTTTCAAATGAGATTCTTTAGGATTAGATTGAAAACGTGCACACAAACACACAGAAAACATAATACCAGGTCTAGAAGCAGTAAGATAGAGAAGTGAACCAATTATCCCTCGATATTTTTCTGATCAATAGTAATTCCTTTCTCGTCTTTGTCCAACTTTGTTGATGGGCTCATAGGAGTTCTCAATGGTTTGGAGTTCTCAACTCCAAATTTCTTCAACAGTTCCAACACATACTTGGATTGTGAAATAAAAATACCATCACTGCTTTGCTTGATTTGGAATCCAAGAAAATATTTTAATTCTCCAACCAAGCTCATCTCGAATTTAGCCTGCATGACTTGTTCAAATTTCTCGCACAAGAGTTCATTAGTAGCACCATAAATAATATCATCCACATAAATCTGAACAATCAAAAATTCACTTCAATTATGTAATAGAAACAGTGTCGTGTCAGCACTCCCCTTTTTAAAGCCATTTTCCAAAAGATATGTACAAAGGCAGTCATACCAAGCTCTAGGAGCTTGCTTAAGACCATATAATGCTTTTTCTAGTTTATACACATGATTTGGAAAATCATGATTTTCAAAACCAGGGGGTTGTTCAACAAAAACTTCTTCTTTCAAATCACCATTTAGAAAGGCACTTTTTACATCCATTTGATTAAATTTGAAACCCTTATAACATGCAAAACTTAGTAAAATCCTAATGGCTTCTAACCTAGCCACTGGAGCAAATGTTTCATCAAAATCTATGCCTTCTATTTGGTTATATCCTTTTGCGACCAACCTAGCTTTTTTTCTAATTACATTTCCTGATTCATCAAGCTTATTTTTGAACACCCATTTAGTTCCAACAATTGGATAGTCATTAGGCCTAGGGACTAATTTCCAAACCTTATTTCTCTCAAATTGATTAAGTTCATCTTGCATTGCTAAAACCCAACTTTCATCATTAAGAGCCATTTCAATAGAGTCAGGTTCAATCTCAGAAATAAAACCACTGTGGCAACAAAATGCACATAAATTTTTATCAAATGACGAGCGAGTGCGTATACCTTCCGTAGGATTACATATAACCAATTCAGGAGGATGAATGGATTTGAACTTCAATCTACCAGCATCAACAGTCCTACATTCAGCTTTCTCACTAGATGTCCCTTCTTCAATGCCTTCATGATCTACCCCATCGTCAACCGTCTTTTCAGTCGCCCTTTCCGGGTCAGATTCATCGAATTTCGCATTGATTGATTCAACAATTGTTTTTGTTCGTTTGTTGTATATCCTGTAAGCCTTGCTCCTTGTTGAATAGCCCATGAAAATTCCCTCATCAGCCTTTGATTCAAATTTTCCAAGTTGATCACCTGTGTTAAGAATGAAACAAGGACATCCAAATACACGAAAATAAGAAATGTTAGGTTTCCTTTCATGCCACAATTCATAAGACGTTTTGTCAAGTATTGGTCTAATCATTACTCTATTCATTACATAACAAGAAGTATTCACTGCCTCTTCCCAAAAGGTTAGAGGTAGTTTATACTCACTCAACATGGATCTAGCCAATTCCTATAATGTACGATTTTTCCTTTCAACCACTCCATTTTGTTGAGGTGTTCGTGGAGCAGAAAATTCATGTTTTAAACCATTTTCTTCACAAAAGCTTTCAAATTCCAAATTTTCAAATTCGCCTCCATGATCACTTCTCAAGGTTTTAATTGAAACTTCTTTTTCATTCTGAACAAGTTTTGCAAATTTAGAAAAATAATCAAAAGATTCAGACTTTTTGGCTAAGAAATAAACCCATGTAAATCTAGAGTAATCATCAATCAGTACATAACAATAACGTTTTCCATTCAAGCTTGCAATTTCATTTGGTCCAAATAAGTCCATGTGAATTAATTCAAGGACCCTTGATGTGCTAACAATGTTTTTAGGGCGAAATGATGATCGACTAAGCTTGCCCAAGGAACATGCTTTACACACTTTATTATTTTTAAATTTTTGATGTGGTAACCCTCTAACTAATTCTTTTGTTTCAAGTTTTTCTAAGAGGCTCATGCTAGCGTGTCCAAATCTCCTATGCCATAAAGATGCCTCTTCGTCAGTGGCTACCAAACATCTAGAAAGATTTAGATTATCAAACGAAAGTGAGTAAACATTTCCTTTTCTTTTGCCCATAAAAACAATGTTATTAGAAGATTTATCAATGATTTTGCACGTATCACTATCAAAAACTACATTCATACCTTTGTCACATAGTTGGCTAATAGAAATGAGATTGTGATGCAAATTATCTACGTATAAAACATTAGTCAAGGAAAAAGTACCGTTACCTACTTCACCTTTACCAATAATCTTACACTTGCTATTATCTCCCATGATCACATTTCCACCTTTAAAATTCTCTAGGCTAAGGAACTTCGATTTGTCACCTGTCATATGTCTAGAACACCCAGAATCTAGAAACCATTCTTGTTGCTCCTTAGCCCGCCAACAGACCTCACTAAATTCCTCTGAATTATTATTTGGTGGATTCATGACTCTAGAGTTAAAGAAAGATAACCTGCTCTGATACCACTTGTAGGATCTAGATTAACCCTAGAGGGGGGTGAATAGGGTTATAGAAAATTTTCTCGATTTAAACACAGAAACAAACTGCAGAAATAAATATGCTGAAAAGTAAATCACACACAAAATTTACCCAGCTTCGGCAACCCCTGCCTACTGCTGCATTCCCATATTTCTATTAGAATTAAACCCCGCTTACAAACACTCTCCTAGACTCACAAACCCTTTTGCTCCCGCTCACAAACACTCTCATAGACTCGCACACCCTGCTCCGCCTATAGAGTTTCGCTCACTCGCAAACTCTTCTCCGCCTATAGAGTTTTGCAAACTCGCACACCCTGCTCACTGAACTAATTCTAACTAGACAATCTGACACTACCTACAACCTAGGTGGTGATTTACAAATTCTTTGACTTGAACAGAAAAACAGATTTCAAAAATAAATGCAGGAACAAAAATTTAAAATATAAACTTTAATCCCTAATTTTTGCTCAAAATAAAAAACCCCCTTTTTAACAAATAAGGCCGGTCCCTTGTTCTTTATCCCGATCCACTGTCTTTTGTTTGTGAAGAAAAATGGCGGCCTTCTGTTGTATTCTTTGTTCGATCTGAATTTAGGGCTTCTGCTCTTGCGATCCAAATTGGGGCTTTGTTCGATCTGATTGATGAAGCTCTTGCTCGCGCTTGTTCTCTGATGATTGATTCTTGTTTGCCCCTCTGTAGATCTATTCTCGTTGCTTGGCTTGCTCGTTCTCTGATGGTCGATTTCGTTTGTTGATTCGGTATGTAAACTCTTTCGTTGCTGGTTTAATTGCTTGCTCGACTCAATTGTTCTATTTTTTTTCTTTTTCTCACTGCTCAGCCGATGATGAACTTGGGTGAATGTTTGGATTTGATTCGATTTTCTCACACCCCCACTTTCGATGATGGTTTGGGAGACGTATTTATATGGATTCTAAAACCCTATAATTCAATTGTATCATTTTAATACTTTCCTGATTTTCACTTTCCTGATATAGTCACTTACTTGATGCATACGGTCTTGATTTTACTTGAGTTATACAAAACAAAATTTCCTCTTTTGATTTCTGACTTTTTCAAAGATACGTTTGCGTTGAATTCTGACTTGGTACTGCACTTTTAATCTTTCGACTTTTACAGTGAATAACTTTGGTTGATTGCCACTGCTTCGGCCATTTTTGTGTTCATCCCTGTGAGCTTTGACTCTGGCCATCTTCTCTGATGATGTTGATTCCACTGTGTCCTTGGTCTTCATGTATTTGATATTGTAGTCTTCTTCGAACTGTTTTCATTTCAGTTGAACTTGATATTGTAGTCTTCTTCGAACTATCTTCATGTACTTGATATTGTTTCATCTTGTAGTCTTCAAGCATTTGTGATTGACATATCATGTGCATCACTTGTTCATTCCACTGTGCATTTCTCTGGCCATTTGTGTTGGGCATTTATATGATGTTTGTCTTGTGTCTGCATTGAGTTCTTTGGTTTCATTCATGTAAGTTGTTGTTTGCTTTTGATGTCCACTGCCCTTGTGTACATGTTACTGGTTTATTGTGATGTCCAGTCGACACACTTCAATTAGTCTTCATGTACTGTTGACATGTCTAGATGTTGTTTGATTGAAGTTCTTTATGTCTGCATCTTGACATGTTGTATACTTTCTGACCTGATAGCATTTTGTCTTGGGCATACTCGGTGCACTTCCTCATTCTAGTTGTAGTTTGATACTCATGTCTAGTCTTCATTATATATTGGATTGTTGTAACTGGACATGTTGCTTGAGTGTTGCAGTATTCAGTTGTTATTTTCTGTACTTGTGTCTTTGTTTGGTCTGTATTTTGATGTTGCTTGTGCACTTGTTTGAGTTTCACTACCATACTTGTCATTGTGTGCTGATTCTTGATGGCTTGCATGATGGTGTTTATGTCTGCAACCATTACTTGACCTGTCTGGTTCATTGCTTGGTCATTGTTCTTTGTGATTTGCACTTGCACACTTGCTCTTGTTGGCTGCGCACACGAGTTGGCGAGGCAGTGCACACGTGTATGAATGTACACGTGTGTATTGCAGCCACTTTTGATTACCTGTCCCTGATAGGAATACAAGTGTATATATCTACGTGCACAACTTTGTGTGTGATGAATTCAAATGTAAATGATGACAAACGGCCCAAATAACTGAGGCACCAATAAAAACAAATTTATATTTTTGCAAATTCAAATTTGTTTATTTTCAGATTACTGCTGTAGTTGCTAATTATACAGGTACACAGGAGACATGACAAGAACTAGAGCTAGACAATGTAGATAGATGCGGATTAAATGTTTTGTAAAAATGTACAGTGTTGTGTGTTGTAGTGAGAGAAAATATGAATATGAAATGTATAAACTAGTGTATGTATATAGAGAGAGCTGAAAACTTTGTAAAATATTATATTAAATAAATACTGATTGAATTCAATATACATTCTGTGCAATAGTATTAATATTCAATATGAATATTTATTCTTATATGTATATAGTACAATCTGCAAACACTTATTGATATATATATATATATATGTTATCATCAAACAAAAATTCACATCAAACAGGCATGAGACATCCGACCCCAATCGAGGACAAGTTCTGCACAGTGCTGAGGAACATCGTCAAACGGTAGGGAGATCGGTTATTAATACCATTGTTGGAGGATCACATCCGGTCGACAAAAGATGGAATGAAATGATCGTTACATGAACGCGATCAGACATGTTGACATTGAATATTGCTCGAACACAGAGGACGATACTCTGGCAAAGTAGCATCGAAATATGATAGATGATATCATGTTTCAGTGTAGAAACGTGGACAAGTGGAGGCCCCTACTATCGGCCGCTCTTCGAATTTTGCCCCAGACTTGGGGGAAAGGGAATTAATTAAAGGAAATGTGGTTCAATCATTTTCCAGAGCAACTTTAGTCCCTAGAGTACGGGCTAGATTATAAGCATCGAACGAGTGTGATTAATCGTCCATTAACTAACTCTAATCCCCAGAGTGCGAATAAGAATATGAACAAAATGAATGAGTGTGATTCGACCATTAATTCTCCAACTCTGGCATGAACTCCACAGGAGGAGTTTAAATTAATCATGGATGGGACCCGAACGTCCACGAACTAACTCTGCCAACCTAAGACTACGGCTAGAGGTACAGTTGTTTAATTGCTAAATACGATAGCGTAACACTATGGCTCATGCCTAATGGTTAGCATGACTTAAGGCCATGACTGAAAGGAGGCTTTGAGATGGATTTGTCGAATCGACGCCTGAAACAATAGGCGAACAAAAAACATTGCAACTTGAAGGACGAGCTATAAATTACAAATACATTGAATGGGAAATGTAATAGCCCGAACATTTAGATAAATTTTATGCAAAAGATGAACTGAAACGAAAGAATATTTATTCACATACTAAAACTTGGAAATTAAGTACAAGTTTGTTTCGAAGACTAAATGCCAAAAAAAGCGGGTTGTACCCGTACAATTACGGCCAACCAAGAAAAACTAGCTACACACTACCCTAGCCGGTTCGATGGCTATTTCTCCCCATTTTGGGCTTCTTCGGGATGGATTCTTCGGAGCTACCGCCTCGTCCTCTCTTCTCTACCCTTTTTTGTCGTTACTACCCTTAGGAGAGATGCTTTCAGAGACAGAGGCGGTCTCACTTTGGGATGCAGAAGGATCGACCTCCTCGGGAGTGATGCTGCCTAGCAGTATAACTTGGAGTGGATCAATATCTACTTTGGCACCCTCCTTCTTGGCTTGCAAAACCAGCTCCTCTTTTTCAATGCACTCCTTCAGGCCAAGTTTACCAGTGTGTTCGGGGGCATGGATCACTATGACATCCTCTGTTTCATCCTAGCCTTACTGGTTATCAGTCTTTCTTCATTCGAAGACCCTATGACTTCAATATCAGGGCAAGAAGTCTCGGAAGGTTGATCGGTGGGAGCCACCCATACAACAATGGCCATAGTGGACCTCGCGGTTTGTGCATGCTGTCCTAGGGAAACTTCATCATCATGAGCATGGACAGATGCAGACGGATCTGCATTTTCAAGAAGACCAATGTGTAAGCCCGTGACTATTGGCCATGAAATGTAAACCTTCTCGAATGTTAGAGAAGTAAGAGATATACCTTCACCGGATTGGTCTTCGATTGTAGATAGAGTGTTGCCTTCCAAAATTGGAAACAACCCAAAAGATTTATGCATCCCTATATGATCTAGATCATAGCCTGCATCCTTTTCTAAGGCATGAGAAATTGAAACACCAATTGCTTGAGTCGTAGGAGGTCTTAGGAACCAGATCCTCAGGCCTCGCTACCATCTTTCCTCTTTTAGGTGATCGTTGGATCACTTGGTGAACTGAGCTGAACAGCCCTTAGTTCATCAGGCTTTTCATCGTGCGAGATTTCATGCATGAGCTGCTCTTCGTCCACTTCAGCACCACCGAGGGACTTCTTCTTCAGATTTAATATATGGTCCCAGGCTTCGACGAGCGATTTGGGATATCCCTCTTCATGGAAGCGAAGGTTGTGGTTCATAAGGACGCATGCATTGTAATATATCGGCAATGGATCGAACTCTTCCTTGATCGCTATCCAACCCACTTCCCTAGCCACTTCCTAGAGGACCTCTATCTGTGCAAGCTGTCTATCGGCCTTTATTTTTGCTTCGAGAGCCTTGACGATCTCCTTGAGTATTATTGAGACTCCAGCTGAGCCTTAAGTTATTCTTGTTTTTCCTTCTCAATTTCCTCCTCAACTTGCATAATATGAAGGGTTAAGGCATCATTGTCTTTTTTCAGCATGTCCTTCTTTTTTGTAAGACGTACTTTTCAAAGGATAAAGTACTACTATGACAAATGGCAGTGTCCATTTCACCTTAGTGCACTTTCATTAAATGCTCGATGGCTTCATAATACTTGCTGACTTTTTTCTCTATATCAACCAGCTTTGTACCCAACTGCTTGACTTCCTCGTCTAAGTACTTAATGATGTCTTTGTCATGGATCACCTTAGGAGTCAAGCGATCAATTTTGTGTTTCCTTTCTTTTGACACTTTAGAAATTCTCTCAACCATACAGGAAGTTGTACTATGTTGCACATAGACATCATTAACGTAAGAGAACATTGTGTCCTTGGCCTTTGAAAGAATTGATAGCACGGTGGGAACAAATTTAAACTCGTTAAAACATATCTTAGGAAATGTGGCCTTGAGCTCAACCGTCTTCTCAGCAGCAGTGGCATCAAGAGTAGTCAAGGCAGATAGGGCCCGTCTATCACACTGGCGGGATGAAGTATCTGGACACTCTGCGCCTTATTTGCATTCTGAAGATCAAAGAGCGTCGAAAAACCCGAATGTTGCTAGGACGAAATAGCTGAAGCGAGAGCATGAGGCAACAACTTGCTGCTACTATGTATAGGGGGCGTTGATCGACACCTTTTCATGAGAAGATTGAGATTTTGACTTATGCTTGGACGATGAGTCCTAGGATTGATAGCTTCGGTCTCGCTCTTCTCTCCCTTCATGATCTTCTCTATCTTGACCAAGGTTCAGAACTCGACTAGGCGCAAAATAAGGCGGCCGAGAGTATGCTATCTCTTTAAGAAATTACAGTTATGGGGGTGTCCTATCGAGGCTACAAACAAAATGAAAGTGTATAAGAATCAGTGGAGTTAGAAGTGGATAAGTGCCATGCAGCGTAGCATTTGATCGTTAGTGTCCCCCCAACGGATCAGTTACTGGAGCTTTGTTCATTGGAGTAATCTCTTCAATGCTAGCAGGGAGAAATGTAAGGAGTGTGATTTTTCATCCACGAAGGTCGACATTAATACGTCCACTTTATCAACTGCCAGACAATCGAAGGCTGGAAAGCCATACTGTTAGGGTTAAAGAAGAGGTAGAAGACAGAAGAAGAAAGAAAAGCAACAGAACAATATCAGAAACTCACAATCGCAGCGGAACAACATAAATAGATAAATGAATAATCTTTAAAACAAAGAATCATATCAGTTATTATATTACATCACATTACATTACATTACATAATCAGAGTGTACAACAACAAACAGCGGAAAAGAAATACTATATACTAGCAGATACGCTATGCCATCCAGCTTGCTCCAGATTTCTACAGCAACTCCTGACTTTTTGAATATCCTGATAACCTGACTCTTGACTGCCCGTGTTAAAATTGGTGGGCACCCAGAGTTTAGGAAGGAAACAATAAACTCCAGGTCAGTCATGGGACAGGTATGATAACTTAAAACAGTTTATCTTTAAAAATAAACAAAGAAATATTTTAAATTAGATTCGCAATGCTTTTAAAAAAATGAGACTACCACAAGGCCTCCTGCCACACACACAATGCAACGCAGAATTGGAGGAGATTTCTCCTTATGATAGTCAAACATGCTTGATATGCAAATTTCTTTTCAATATTATTATTATAAGTGCAAAGCGTAGGAAAACATTTCGAAAGTAGAATATAAATCTTAGCCAGCATAGGTACCAGTATAGTATGCATATTATAGCTACCATATTAGATGGCAGGTTCGTCAATACGATTCCAATCTAGCTCCAAACTAGCATTCATTTTCAATTAGTTTATATTCACTAATTTACATTCAAGTTAGTTCACTTCCACATTCAAACCAAATTTCATAGCTTTCCATTTCATTAATTCAATTTCATATGGATTTCTATACAATCTACTAACAATCATATAACAACCAAATCATAACCAAATTATTAAATTCACATTCAATTTGGTCTAACACATTTAGTTGACTTTAATGAATTATTCAATCCTCAATTTCATTAGCTTTAGTGAATTAACACTTACATCCATTATTTCATATCAATTTATTTACATTCAATTGATTTACATTCAATCTATTTATTAATTCAATTGCTAATTCATTTTACCATATAAAGTTGAATTCCATTTATATAACTCAAGTTCACATCCATTTAATTCACTTTATTATTTTACTTTGATACCAAAATCAACTTCATTCAACAGTACTTAAGTTATATTCTATTTCAAACATCATTTGTTTAACTTAACTTAATTTCCACCTATAAATCCAATTCAGATTCCAATTCTAATTCTATTTACTTACAAATTCGAAATGGATTTCAATTTCATTTTCTTGCACTTGCAAATTATATTTATTCATTCACAATTTATTTTCCAACTTAATAATTGTACTCCAATCATTTTATATAACATTCCAGAGTCTTTTCAATCTTTCAAAACTATTTTTGAAACCAATTCAATTATCCTTTGAATTTTAAAAACCAAACCCAAATTTTCCAAACAACCTTCATTTAAAATAATTCGGCAGCAATTCCTCTTTTGGAAACCCGAAAATGAACATCGACGATGTCGCGATCATCATGGGAATTATTTTCCAACGACCGAAAAGAGTTTAGCGCTTTCTTTCCTTCAAAACAATTTTCCAGAACCCTTGAAAATCATTTTCAAACTTAATAATTATTTTCAAATATTACTCTGGAATTCCACTTCAAATTATGAATCACAGTTTACATTTTATTCTTTTAATTAACATATATATATTCTCACATTTTCAACAACCAAACAATCAATTCATATACACTTTAATAATTCTGAAAAATTATCACTTTATATATATAATAAAATCAAGGTAAAATTATTTCATTTATCCAATTTAAAACAATACTATGTCGGTTTATCTCGTTTAAGAGTTTAGAAACCCCTATCGATAGAGTTGTACGGACCATACCGACCAGAATCCATAAACAGCTCAACGGATAAGCAAACACAATATAAAACATTTTTTATATTCACTAACAAATACGCGCTCATAACTATTATTACACTCAAACTCATTCTAGAGTACTGCTGACTCTATCTCTAATAAGTAATTCCCAACAGAGCCAAGGTTGTCACTTAACCATATGCTCTGATACCAAATTGTAACGAGTGGGATTTTTCGTCCCACGAAGGTCGACATTAATACGTCCACTGTATCAACAGCCAGACAATCGAAGGCCGAAAAACCGTACCGTTAGGGTTAAAGAAGAGGTAGAAGATAGAAGAAGAAAGAAAAGCAACAGAACAATATCAGAATCTCACAATCACATCGGAACAATATATAATAGATAAATGAACAATCTTTAAAACAAAGAATCATATCAGTTATTATATTACATCACATTACATTACATTACATAATCAGAGTGTACAACAACAAACAGAGGAAAAGAAATACTATATACTAGTAGATACGCCATGCCATCCAGCTTGCTCCAGATTTCTACAGCAACTCCTGACTTCCTGAATATCCTGATAATGTAACGACCCAGAATTTCTATTAATTAAAAATTGTATATTTAATTGATTTTAAATACTAACGCGTGAAATTAAAAAGTCGAACAAATTTTATTTCGAATTTTTGGATTTAATTGGACAATTAAATCGTTATTTTAATATTTGAAATTACAGAAATAATTGAAAATTGGGTTAAATATGATAAAAAATGATTTGTAAAATTTATTTTATCATATTGAAGTTAGAATGATGTTTTAGAACTTTTAAAATTGAATTAAAAGTTAATTTGTGAAAATTGAATATTTTAATATTTAATTGACGAGTTAAAATAGCCATTTTTCAAACAGTCTCGGATTTCGACGAAACCAATTTCAATGGATCCGTAATGTTAAATTATTGCAAGGTTTCAAATTTTGTGTCAATCGGATTTACGTTTTGTCCGTGGCAAGCCAAAACGCATAGAAATTTGTTTAACCGATTTAATTTAAATTTGATCGTTTATCTCTGTAACTCGCACATATGATCGAATTAGCTTCCGAAACCTATTCCATTGTGTCCGGAACACGGGTTAAACCCTAGAAACGTCAGTCTCCGCGTGAGATTTGGAGTTTGAAAAATCAGATGAATAGTGTTTTTCGTTGAATTTCTATAAAAGGGACCTTCATCGTTTCATTTTCACAAACCCTAGAAACAAAACTTCAGCCGCCACCATTTATTTCGAAGGCCAGAAACGCGCGAGCTTCCCCCTCGATTATCTCCTGATCCATCCCCTTTCACCAGAAACTTCCAACATGAAAGTCGAAGAGCAATGCAAGATCTCCACGACCAACGGCTAAGATCATAAATTTCATCACGAATCGACGACAATCTTCGCACGAAGGCGCTGCGTTCAATCACAATTTTCATGACGTGGGAATCACTAAGCTCGACCGCTCTCTGCCCATAGGCACGGCGTGGCAAGGCGCATGTCGTCGGGGTCTCTGATCGTCTTCGAACCGATTGTGGTGGTTGCGTTATTATCAAAGAAACGACGGCGTGTTGGGTTATTTTCACGAGAGCGAATGGGGGAGAAGAAAGGTGGAACGCATGGCCCTGATGTAGTCAAAGAAAAACGAATGGCTGTGATCATTATTAGGTTAAAATAAAATAGAGATTTCAAATTAATTTATATTATAATTTGTTTAAACTTTAAAATATCGTATCTTTGTCATACAAGGTCCGTTTTGGACGAAACCAGTTGCGTTGGAACCGTATGGACGAGAACTACACTATGGAATTGGATTGGAGTCATTTAGAGCTAGTGAGAATTTCGGGTAAAATTAAACGCGTGTTTAATTTTATTCGAAATAAAAACTGAAAACGAAATTGAAATCAAGGTGAGAACTTCTCACTCAATCGAATTGTTCCGATTTATATTTTAAATAATTAGATTTAAAATTGCTTGATTGTATGTTTGAATGTTGATTATTATCTGTTGATGATTGAAATAGACATTATGCGCCGTTAGTAAGCGGATGTTACTTATTAAAAACATATACCGCGATAATTCCAACTTGTATGGAATTGGTATTATTTATGTACTTGGAGTTGATTTTCCCGCATTATATAGCGGATGAGACCCTATTGCACCGTATAATAGCGGATAATATTTTATAAATCCCATATACCGCGATATTCCGTACTGGAGCGGAATTGGTATTGTGCTAACATCTGTGGATGCAGGGAAACAGGTTGGAGGGATCCAACTGGATTCCTCACCAGTATTTATTTGATTACAGATATTGTGATGTTTGTTGATTATCATATCGATATATGATATTTGGATGTCGTGATTGATTATTTGGTGTTGTTGCATCATCGGATCCATTTTTGAAGTTTTAAAATAATGATTTTGATTTTAAAAAGAATTTTAAAGTGATTTTTGAAAATATATGTTTTATTAAATTTTGAATTGTTAAAATAAATAAACATTATAATTTTATTGTTATAAAAATTATATTTTTGGAAAATAGTACTTAAGTATAATTTTGGAGTTATATAAGTTTTAAATAACGTTTTGTAAATTATTAAAAGGATTGGTTTATTTAAATTGAGATTTTTGAATTATTGTAAACGGTTTATATAAAAGATTTCTAAGGTTAATATTTATGAATTAAAAATATAGGAATTGTGAAACGAGTTTATTAAGTGTTAAAATGAAGTATAAATGGATTTCACAAGTGAATAAAATTTATAGATTTATAAATTGTGAAGTTATGAAATGAATAGATTTTGTAAAATAAAAGATTTATAAATAATTAACTTATAAATCGGATTTTGGGTATAAAGTTGAGTTATAAATTGATTGATTTACAAAAAGTGATTTTTACAATTGAAGTTTTTATGAATAGAAATGGAATTTATAAACATTGTTTATAAATCCGAAATCAATTGAATTTGGTGAAATAAACGTAGAAGTTTATTAAAAGAGATATATTCGCGATTTGGATAGCGAATTATCCTTGAAATAAAATGTGTAGAAAATATTGAATTTGGTTAGTGAAGTATATTCACGATTTTGGACAGAGAATATATTATTAAATAAAATGGATATGTTTTGGAAAAATGAATATTATCAAATGAAGTTAATTGTTTTAACGATGTATTAAATTGTGTTAAACATCGAAACCATAGATTTCAATATTTATTGTTGAAATAGACGTTTTCGAGAAATAGAAGGAAATAGTGAACTATAACACTGTTGTTATAGTAAATGATTTCCGAAAGGAAATGTTTTATATAGTATTGGGATTTATATATCTATCTAAAAGTTCGAATCCCTATACTAGTGATTTTGGGTCATCGTAACGATGTTTTACGCAACATTCGTTTTGGCCCAAATAAATGTGCTTAAATGAATGTTTTCCTTAAAGAATGAAATATATACTTAATTTCGATTTAAGTATATTGAATATTTTCCAAGTGTTGAAAATAAATGGATTTGTAAATTACTTATTATTAAATAAGTATGGAAATGTTTTCCAATATGAAGTGAATATTTTGAGATTTTATCTTTTAAAGATAAATTAAAAATGAATATTAGAAATTGATTTGAAAATCGTATATTCATAGATATTTTAGGAGTGTAAATTCACTATGAAATTTATAAAAGAAAGGGAAATTTGTTTAAAAAATAAACATTGATTTATTTTTGAAGTGTGGGAATAAATTTACGGATTTGGAACGTAAATATAAAGTAAATCGGTAAGGATTTATTTAATTGGTTTAAATGAACCATTTTGAAATGAAAGTACTTCCGCGTAAGGGAAACGATTTGAAATTTGTTTTCAAAAGTGGTAAAGGTGAAAAGTGATTTGAAAATTTGTTTTCAAATTGTTGAAGTGTGGAAATTATATATCTAGTAAAGATATTTTGGAAAATAAATAATTTGGAAAATTATTTGGAATCTGGTGATGTTGAGCATGCCTATTGATAGTTAAATAACCGACTATCAATATTTACCTTTAAATAGGTATTTGTTGTGTTCGATTGAGTGAGTGAGAAGTTCTCACCTTGCTTTCAATAACGGTTGCAGTGTTTTTTCGAATAAAATTAAACGTGCGTTTAATTTTACTCAAAATTTTCACTAGCTCCAAACGATTCCATTCCAACTCCATCTCATAGTGTTCGTCAATACGATTCCAACGCAATTCGTTTCGTCTAAAACGGACCTCATATGAAAGAGTTATGATATTTTAAACATCGAACGAATTAAAATATATATAAATTCACAATTTCTATTTTAATTTTAACCTAATTCAATATCGGCCGTCCATTTCTGCAACATGAGATCAGGGCCGTGCATCCTATTTCTTCCCCTTCCAGTAACATACGCGCACACGAGACCCATAGGTCGCCATCTAGGGTTTGAAACCACGGCCACCACAACGCACGAGACTACGATCAAACACCTCCACCACGAAGCCCCACTCGAGAGCCACCTTCACCGTGAATAGCATCAATCTCGGCCTTGCCATTGTCACGAAATGCGTGCGTGAACAACAGCAAAACGTGGCCGATTTGGAACCTCTACGATGCTTCGTTTATCATCATCACCATTAGATTTGTAGAGCTCGATGCTCTCTAAAATTTTGTAGTTGAACGTTTTCTGAATCGAGTTGTGGATTTGAAGAAAATTGGAGGAAAAGGTGGGAAGATGTCGGCCATCAAAGGTAGCCGACGGCTAGAAGAGGATTAAGGTTAGGGTTTTCTTTTGGGTTGCAATTGTGAAATATGAGGTGCTTTTATAGAAAATTGGCGAAACACTATTCATCCAAAAAAATTCGAACTCCAAACGAAGCATGCCGGCTGGCATTTCTAAGGTTTACCCCACGTTCCGAACACAATGGAACGTGTTTCGGAAGCTAATTTGATCATATGTGCGAGTTATGGAACGATCAAATTTAAATTAAACCGATTAAACTAATTTTCTCTGCGTTTTGGCTTGCCTCGGACAAACCGTAAGTCCGATTGACATGAAATTTGAAACCATACAATAATTTAACATTACGGATCCGATGAAACTGGTTTCGTCGAAATTCGAGACTGTTTGAAAAATGGCTATTTTAACTCGTCAATTAAATACTAAAATATTCAATTTCTGCAAATTAACTTTTAATCCAATTTTAAAAGTTCTACAACATCATTCTAACTTCAATATGATTTAATACAACTTTATAAATCATTTTTAATCAAATTAAACCCAATTTCCAATTATTCCTGAAATCTCACATATTAATTATCGATTTAATTATCTAATTAAATCCAGATATTCAAAATAAAATTTATTCGACTTACAAATTTCACTTGTTAATATTTAAAATCAATTGAATATATGAATTTCAATTGACAGAAATTCTGGGTCGTTACAAGAAATGTCGACGCCAAATCGAATAGGGGATTCAGATCCTCCGACGCTTAAATTAGAGAAATCATAATTTCTAACATCATCTGGAATTGGAATGTCTAACAGCCTCCCGAATAAATCTTCTAAAGGCAAAAGGTTAGATTGATTCACCGCATCAGAGGTTGACTTGGATTCCATGGAGACGTGCCCTCGGCGAAGCTTATAAATAAGCCATTTTCTTCTTCTCTTTTCTAGGGCAGAGAGCTATGGGTCTTGGGAGGATCCGACCATAGGCTCGTGACTTGAGCTTATATCCTCACCACAGGGCTCATTAGCACCGCCCCTCACCTCGCCTTCCTCAATGACGTCTTGAGCTCCTTTGTCTATGGACACGATAGGGTCAACTTCATTACCTCCCTGCCCAACGGTGTCTCTTCTTTCTACAACTTCCTCCTCGGTATTTCTTGCCAGTTCTGCGCTACGGCCTTCTTCTAGCGAGCTAAAGATGAAAAGGTGCTCATCGATGACAAGAGATTTGATGACTCTATCTACAACTGATATATTTTTGAGGGCATAAACCGCCATTGGACTATGCGGATTCTCCATAATAATTATGCCCCATCCCTTTAGCCAATTTAGCTATTAATACATGATCGTTCAAGTCAGATTTCTTTGTTATTGGGATGGGTGAATTCTTATGGATCCATCCCCCAAAAAAAGGACATGATAATTTTTCATCGTCTAGCTCGAGCAAGATTCAAAGAACTACTAAATATATTGATAGAAAATCTGTATTTCCAAGTATATGTCGCCAGTGGGACGTGGATGGCTACCTGCAATGTTCAATAAAAACTTCTTAATTCAGGACATAATTGGAATAGAAGCACTTCAAGTAAAGTTTGAAACGACACTTACATCCTTCCAGCCATCATCTTCCGAAACCAGATGGGTGGCACACATAGAACCATTCTTTCTTAAAAGCGCTTAGTCTGTTCCAAGCATCGATTACGACCTAGCAATGGGTAACTGACTCGAGGAAAATGTGAAAGGTACTTCCCCTTTGTCGATTGAAATTGTAAATGAATATAATGTCTCCTAGAGTGGGACCACGACATAAGAATTCAAGGAATATCATGTACGTGCAATGCGAAAACACGTAGCTATTCGGATGTAGCTGAGCCGACGCTAATCTTAAATAATGCAACATTTTTCGAATGAATGGATTGAAAGGCGGAACGCAACCAGCCTAGCACATAAACTTGTTGCATGCAGTATACCCATTTGAGGGAAAGTGAGCCCTATCTTTACGAGATTGGACTTGCACATCCTTATACGGAATCCTGTGTTTAATTCATACCTACGTAGAGTGGCCTCATTGGCCTTTAAAGCCACTAAATCCTATGGATCATTCAAAACATGGCATCTTCTAGAATGTTAGGAGCTGGCTTGATCTATGCTTCCAAGTGGATCTTGGCCAAGCACAATCGATCCAAATTCCACCACAGTCATCACGAAGCTCTCGTCCATACGATCTCAATGAATCTGGTTTCGTAATCATTGAGCTGATTAGTCAATTTTATTTTTTGATTGAGACTAAAGGAGCTAACATTAGTTTCTAGTAGAACAACAAAATTGGAAAAGAAATTGGAGGGAGAGATCTGTTTTGGTGATTTAAATAATAGTATTTTATTCCATTTATTTAAATTCTCAAATGTATGGTTGTACATTTCGAGTCCGTATGATCACACGATGCGTCCGATCGTAATGAAACTCGTCTGCATATATCACTTTATTTTTCCAGATCCAACATTACAAATCTCGTCTCTATCTGAGATTGTGCCCTAAGATGCTGATTTCGTGCATTCGAGATCAATTCAGCTATTGAATTGCCGATCTCCAACTATAGTGATCCTTATTGTAACACTCCTAATTTTAAATAGCATTATTTAGGAGATTTAATTAGATAAATTAAATAGAATAATGTAGAGACTAGAGTGATAAGAGAATTGAGATTTGAAACTGATTAAGGTTGTGCCCTGACTAAATGAATCTATAAGAATGATTTGCAAGTTAAATACTTAGGAGAATAAGGCAAAGGCAATATAGGATAGCCAAACCCCATAACCCCTAAAACTTCTTACCACATTCTCACTCTCATTTATATTTTTATAAAACAAAAACATAAACAAAGAAAAACAAGTCCGACCATTACCCTAGGAGAAGAGGAGCTCAAAAATCAATTAGAGGCTAAGATTCAAGCTATGAACGTTAAAGTGTAGAAAAAATCTCAATTCCCTTACCCAAACAAGGTGAATAATGATCCAAACCATCTTATAAAAATCATCTTGAATTTTAATTCAGGTTTGAGGTTTAAAACCATATGATTAAACGAATGATGATATTTTTTGATTTAAATGCCATGTTATTAAAAGAAGGATTTTGTGGAATAATGTAGTTCGGTTTTAAAGGATAAAATCATGTAAAATTATTTCCAAATGCCATGATTTTTGAATATGTTGTGTAAAACATTATTTTGGAGATGGGTTTAAATTTTCATTATATTCCAACCTATGGATAATTTATTATGAATTTTTGAGTGAAAGAATTGATATTTAGGGTTTTAAGTAATTTAAGGAATTAATTAATTAATTTTGGGCTAAAAATTTTATATGATAAAGATATTATCATTTTGGAATTTATGTGAATTTTTGAGATTGTTCTCAAGAGATTTGGGTGAGTTTTGGATTTAATTAGAGAGATTAGTATTTAATGATAAATTAGATATAAGGGGTTAGTTAATAATTTTAATCAAATATTGGAGCAATGGGAAATTACATGTGGTAGCAAATTCTAAAAAGAATTCTATAAAGGTTTACTTATCTAATAGAAAATTTACAACATAAGGGGTTCGGTAAAAAGAAATTGATTTGCCTAGTTAAAAATCGGTTTTCATGATGATTACAGCAATGCCACCTGCCTTCGAAAGCATTTTCCTGCTTTCGAAAGCATTGATGCTTTCGAAAACATTGATACCTATGAAAGCATACAAATTCGCTTCCTTTTGAATAATAAGGGGATAGGCGGTGTCATTGTAGTTAACATATACAATAATAACGAGGAAGGGTCCTTCCGCACCCATCAATAGTGTCGAATGGGTCCCTCCGCATACATAGACTTTAATAAGTATGCACTGCCATATTAATTGATCCAACCATTATGGAAAGGACCTTTCGCACCAGTAGATAAGGTCTAAGGGGTTCCTTCCGCTCTTATATGCTCCGCAAGTATGTTAATTAATGAAGACAGAAGGGATGCGCTGCACCAATCAATGGTGTCGACAATATACATTTCGCATCTTTATACTTGAGTAAGTCCAGTCATTACAGAAGGTACCTTCCACACTACTTGATAGTTTCGAAAGGATCCTTCTACATGCATGTTTAACTACAGAGGTGGAAGGGTTTTGTCGCATCCAATCAATGTTGTCGACAGGGTCCTTTCGCATGGTTTCAAAGAAGTAGTGGAAGGAGCCTTCCGCATTGCTTGAGCAATGATTTCGAAAGTTCCTACCGCTAGAGTAAAGTGACGATAGGGTCATAGTCGCTTTTTTCGAACCCATTAGTTATATGGAAGGGGATAGAGGGCTTGGTTGCTCTATGATGTCGAAAGGGAAAGTGACGGAGGGTAACTCATGGTGTCACAATGATCCGAAGGATATAGTCGAAAGCCTTAGTTTTCAAATTAGAGAACCCAATCTCATTTTTAAAGTAAACACATGGCAATGTAAAAGAGTTTTGATATAGCGTTTAACTTTGAAATTTTTGAGGAAGCTTTCCTTACTGAAGATAATAGGATAAGGGTATTAACCATATTTCATTAAAAAATGATTATAAGGAGTTAAACGATGGATGTTTATTTTGTATTATTTGATCAATTATCATATATGCTTATGTAGTCATATTCATTTCATTATTAACCCATAATTGCATTTTTGGTTATTAAGGGCGGAATAAAAGGCTAGGTTGACCCAGTAGTGAATATTCATTGAATTAACTCCTGTGTGAGTAGAATTGCATCTAGAAGGTCAGACAAACCAGAATATATGATGTCCAAGACTGATCAAAAGATTATTGGTTTAGACAGGTTCTTAGTAAGCCCATAAAAACTATGTTATGGAAATTGTTATTGGTAGGGGCCAATATGTCCTTAGTGATCCCATGAAAATTAAGTCCAGAATAGGTTATTGATAGAGATTAATAAGTTTATAGTCAGCCCATGAAAACTATGAGAGATGTTATTGGAGGATCCAATAGGTTCATAGTGTCCCAATAAAAACTATGATTGGATGATGTTGTTGGTAGACACCAATAGGTTCATGGTGATCCCATGAAAACTATGAAACTAGACGGATAGACCGTAAGCTTGGATAGATTATTAGTTAGCCCATGAATACTAATAGGTTAACAGTGACCCTAGAAACTATAACTTGAGATAGATAGCCGCATGAATGGGGATGGGAATCCAAAGCATATTACATGTTTGCACATCATCTTAACACATTGTATTATGTTGTGTTTTGACCATTATGGATGCAAGTGCATAGTATATAGTTATTATAAATTGAGTTAAGATATTAGTAAGGGGAAAGCCCATTCCGCCAAGTGGCACGGTGTCACTAGATATCTATATGGTTTGAGACGGCAGGTTATTATTCACACCAGACTTTTTGTCTGACTCGAAGTTTATTTTCCCCTTAAACTCTCGGGTGATCAATTGATTTTGAGTAGTTTGAGAATTGAGGTTTCAGATTCTCCTTTAAACGAGTAAGCTTCTGGAGAGGTGCAGGAGGCAAGCTAGTTGTTAGGAGTTCTTTATGTTTGATTCTGTTATGTAATTGGATGTAATGGCAAAATAATTTAATGCCCATAATTAGACTCTGATCTACCAAGAGAGCATCTTCATATGTCGCTCTTAGCATAATGTGTAATAATTATATTTCTGTGAACGTGGTTTACGAATTGGGATTATGTAATGAATCTGAAATGCAATTTGAAATGGAATGAGAAATCTTTTTTAAAATTGTGTTATATTTTTTCATATCCGTGCATTTCTCGTATATTAATGTATTTAACATTACCGCACTTGGTCACCAAAAGATATTAACTATAGAGGACTGTAGCATCTGTAACGCTCCATTTTGGGTCTCCAATTGGGGGATGTTATACTTATACTCATTTTAATTTGCAATGTCAATTGTAACGACCCGTATTTTACGTGTCGATAAATCGTAGAATTTACAAGTCGTTAGTGTTGTTTGTGTTATCTCTAGCCTGAGTCGGTTAGGAAGTTACCTCGTGATTGAGTAAGCAAGGCTTTGAGTCGTTAACGGGTCATGGGAGTTTGAGTCTTGAGTCGTAGACAACTCATAGGGGACCGACTCAAGGAGTTTAGGCGATTCATAAGGTGGCCGACTCATAGAGGTAGCGGCTTAAGGTGTTGGCCGAGATAAGTGATGACCGACCTAAGAGATAGTAACGACTTAAGGGTTAGAATGGTATAGCAGTTGCCGACTTAAGGTATGGCCGAGTCATGGAAGTAACCGACTTATAACATGACCGACTCAAGGAGTGAATGGGTCATAGGAGTGTTTGATTTAGGAGCTAACGACCTAAAAGGTTGCCGAGTTAAGGTTTGGGCCGACTCAGTGGTAAACGACTTATAGGATAGTAAGTTGAGACGTATGGTCGAAGTCATAGGTCGTAAGGTGTTTTGAGTCGTGTATGCTATGAGTCGTAAGTCGTTAGGTAGCTGGGGCGATGAGTCGCATACTAGTTAGGTCATTGAACGACTCATGGTAAGTCGCTGAGTCGTATGAACGACTTAGGGATAGGTTGTGGCTTCGTTGAGTCGGTAGAGGCTTAGGTCGGCTAGGGGTTAGGTCGGCCATAAGAGTGAGTTGTTGAGTCGTGAGTCGGCATTATAGCTGAGTCGTGTGTGTATTGTTGAGTCGGCTATTGGTAGGTCGTACACGGGTTAAGGATGTTGAGTCGCGTACAGGTTAGACGTGAGGCCCTGTGTTTTGTTGAGTCGGCATGATGATGAGTCGGGGAAGACTCAAGGGGTGGGTCGGCAACGACCTAAGGGGCGACGACTCATAGTGGTTTCAGCCTATAAATAGAGGGGTTTGGCTCACTTTTTGGCACCGGTTTTTGAAGCAACGAAGTGCTGCCATTTTGGGAACTCGACTACAACATTTCTTCATCTTCTTTTCTCCATTCCAATCTAGTTCTAACATCCATCCAAGATCGAAGATCAAGATCGAAGATCCAAGAGCCAAAGTTGAAGATCTTCATCCGTTCGAGCTAGATTTCATCGATTAAAGCGAGATTTCGCCGGATCAAGCCTTGATCTTCGCTGTCCAGATCTGAAGTGTTTAGTTTTTTTGAGGTGTTTTGGTGATTTGGTGAGTGGTGGTTATCTCTCACGCGGACCCAAAGGAGTATATTGGTTTGGTGGTTTGTTGGAGTGTTGTAGATAGTGATTTTTATGCATTTTTCCTTAGATCCAAGTGTAGATCCATTACTTATGAAGATGTTTATTTATGCAAGTTCATTTAACAAGTATTAGAGACAAAACCCATGTTTTATATTTGATAGATCTATGCTAAAAACCTATGAATCATGCATGTTGGACTTATGCTCATTTATTCACGAAATTTCCATTATGGTTAATATTGCTTATTAGATCTTCTTTGAATGATTGATTGCTTGAATGTATGATTGATTTGATTGTTTCCAAGTTAGCTAGTAGTTGATTTGGAACAAGATGATTGAGGTGGTTCGAAAGCTAAGTGGGAAGGCTCTTGAATGGTGAAAGCTGCTTGAGACATATGTAGCGGATGTTGAAGCTCATATGTAAGGATTAGATGATGTTGAGATGGAACTTTGCCATGATGCGATGAGGCAAACCATGTTGTTGAGTTGAGACTTTGCTATGATGTGATAAAGCGAAGTATGGTGGGATGTAGACTTGGCGTAATCCAGGCAGGGATCACTCCAAGCATGTTGATAACTCGAGGGATGGTTCGAGTTGGTTGATAATGGATTGCTCGAGAGGTAGCTTGAGCTAGTATGAGGATAGTCGTCAAGAAGGATGGCTAGGAGGCTTGTATCTCATCGTTGTTGAAGGTTCTAGCATGCTCAAAAGCAAGAGTACATGGGGCGTCCATAACGACTACAGGTAGGTAGTCGGGACACCCAAAAGACTACAGGTAGGTAGTCGAGTACTCTGGGCAAAGTAGATAAGTCCTAGGCACAAGGCAGTGTGCGGAGTTATGTCTGGAACCGGGGTTACCATTAGCCCTTGACAGGTAGTCATTCAACTAACGGTGAAATCAAGGCAAAGATAACAGTGATAGCCAGAGTCATGGATGTTTGGTTGTATTCTCATTCGGTCTCAAGAGCGGTGTTTTCTAGGTGCTTATCTGATCTTGGTTTAGGCCTTGGGGGTTTGTATTTGGAAAACGTCGTCCTTGACTCGAGTGATTATTGCTTTACCTTAATTGTCTGCTGTGTTCTGCTTACTTCTCCTTGGTGTGTGTCTGGGGGCTATCACTGTAGAAAGAGGTGGAGTGGGATGGTTTGGTTCCTATTCCTTTTATCCTTTATGCTCTTTTGGTATGTTTGATAGTTGATTTACTGCTCACTAAGACTCTGTCTGACTCAAGGTTTTATGTCTCCTCTTATTACCTTGGGCTGTTCATCCATGTTGGGATGGGCAGACTAGGTAGCAGGTGACAGGTGCTGTTCTTAGAGATCTACGTTGATGATGACGAAGACGAGCAGGAGGCTTTGCATACTAGTTTTCTTACTATATGTACTGGGTGTTCCGCTATTATATCTGATTGAGTGTTGTAGTGAGGCTTTGATGTATGGATGATTCATGTTTGTATAAATCTACTTACGATGCTTATATGATGATTTTTCTGTTATGGAGCTTCACTATATATATTTCTCTATTGTATTTTATCCATGCGCTGTGAGTTGTACGATAGAATTTGCTGTTTTATTTTACCCTGACTATCGTCCATGGCTACCTGGCACGCCTTTCAGCGCACTATTCCATTGTTTTGGTGCGGGAGTCATGGGCGGTCGTCACATTTGGTATCAGAGCTTTGGTTAATCGATTTTAGCCAACGCTCGCTGACGTAACTACGTATGAGAGACGTAATTGTATTTTGATGGATGATTACTATATATAATATAGTAGCTTAGAAGGATTTGAACTCCTTATGCAGTTGTTTCTTAAGGTGTTCTAATCATTCTTATTACAGATATTAAGGATGAGTCGAAGAGGGAGACCAGCTGCAAGGGAAAGCCGTGCTGATGAAGGAGCTGTTGATTATGGAACTATGTTCGAAGCGATGATGACTTCGATCATGAGAAGGATACCAGCTTCAGGATCATCAGTGGATGTGGGAGTTCAAGTTCAAGCTCCAAGACCGGTGGATTTTGCTAAGCTTTGCAAGGATTATACTTCTCTTGGAGGAAAAGCTTTTTTGGGGACGGAATCGACTATTGAAGTGCAGAGATGGATTGATGCATGTCGAAGGATCTTTGGTGACTTGGGGATTGAGGATGCAACCAAGAGGAAGCTTGCATCGAGACAGCTTCAAGGGAGAGCTGCTGATTGGTGGAATTCTATCACCATTGATACCCCAGAAGAAGAGATCACTTGGGAGCAATTCCAAGTTAGATTTGAAGCCAAGTTCATCTCTACGGCTCAGAAGTTTGTTTTGTTCAAGAGGTTTGTAGAGCTCAAGCAAAGTGGGAGACCAGTTCTTGAGTATATTTCTGAGTTTGAAGCTTTGTCCAAGTATGCCAGATCGTACGTTGATTCTCCCTATCATAAGAATGAGAAGTTTGTGACTGGTCTGGATGCTTATCTTGGGAGGCAGTTAGTGGATCATTTGGACGATCCATTTGAGAAGCTTGTGGAGAAAGCCCTTAGGCATGAGAGTTTGTTTCCTAAGGAAAGTTCTGTTGTTGCTGTAACCAGGGAAGGATCTAAACCACACCAGAGTGGCAACAAGAGGAGGAAGCAGCAGCAGCAGAAGGGTAAGGATGGCCAGAAGAAGCCGAAAGGCGAAGTGACTTGTTATAACTACCAACAGAAGGGCCATCTTTATAAAGATTGTAAGAATCCCAAGGTGCCGGGAAAGTGTTATAACTGTGATAAGCTGGGACATATCAAGAAGGATTGCCCAGAGCCAAGGAAAGATAGGCAAATTGTGCAAGCTTATGCTTTGGGAGTTGTGCCGTCATCTTCAAAAGCTCCTACTGCTGAAGAAAAGGGGAAGAGTGTGGTGGTTCAAGGTACTCTTTCTATCTGTGGTGTTCCAGTTAGAGTGTTGTTTGATACTGGAGCGTCGCATTCTTTTGTTTGTAATGATTTGGTAGGCCGGTTAGGTTTGAAACCGGATATTGTTGATAGGCCATTGGTTGTGACTAATCCGGTTGGGGGTTCGTCATGTTTGTGTATGATATGCTGTGGTCTGGTTGTGTCGAGTCATGATTGCTCGTTTGATTGTGATTGCTTTGTTCTGAACTTTGCGGGGTTCGGAATTATTTTGGGTATGGACTGGCTTAGGAAGTATGCGGCTAGGATTGATTGTGAGAGGCTTGAGGTGACAGTCGGGAATGTGGAAGGGCGAAAGGTTGTGATACGATGTAAGCATGAGGAAGACGTCTTCATGAGCTTCATGTATTCGCTGGTCGTTCCACGGGATGGACTGTCATCGGTGCCAATTGTGAATGGATTTGAGGACGTCTTTGACGAAGTCAAAGGGTTACCGCCGCATAGGGAGATCGAGTTTCGTATCGATCTAGTCGAGGGAGCCAGACCTGTTGTGATGCCTCTTAGGCGGATGGCGCCTAGGGAGCAGCTAGAGTTGAGGGTGCAGGTTGATGACCTTTTGCAGAAAGGATTCATTCGGAGAAGTGTATCCGAATGGGGTGCACCTGTTGTGTTCGCAACCAAAGCGGATGGGTCGTTGAGGTTGTGCGTGGATTATCGTGAGCTGAATAAGTTGACTAGGAGAAACAAGTATCCATTGCCGATAATAGATGACTTGTTTGACCAGCTTCACGAGGCTAAGGTGTTTTCCCAGATGGATTTGGCAACGGGATTTCACCAGTTGAGAGTGGCAAAGGATAGTGTGCCGAAGACTGCTTTCAGGACACCATCCGGTTTTTATGAGTGGCTGGTAATGCCGTTTGGATTGACTAACGCGCCAGCATATTTTGTGGATCTTATGAATAGAGTGTTCAGAGATCAGTTGAATAAGTTCGTGCTTGTGTTCGTGGATGATATTTTGGTTTATTCCAGAACTGAGGAAGAGCACAAGACGCACTTGAGAATTGTTTTGGAAATCTTGCGGAAACATCAGCTGAAGGCTAAGTTTTCGAAGTGTCACTTCTGGGAGAGTGAAGTGAGGTTCTTAGGCCATGTTATCTCTGGAAATGGAATAGCGGTTGATCCCGCTAAGGTGGCAGCAATCCAGGATTGGGTTAGACCTAAGAATGCATCTGATGTGAGGAGTTTTCTTGGATTAGCAGGATATTATCGTCGGTTTATCAAAGACTTTTCCAAGATAGCTGCACCGTTGACAGGATTGACGAAGAAGAACCAAGTGTTCAGATGGGATGACAAGTGTGAGCAAGCTTTCGTAATCCTGAAAGAGCGACTGACAAGTGCTCCTGTTTTGACTATTCCAAGTGGGAATGAAGAGATGGTGGTTTACACCGATGCATGTGGCACTGGATTTGGAGCAGTGCTAATGCAGAAGGATAAAGTTGTTGCGTATGCAAGTCGACAACTGAAGCCGCATGAAAGGAATTATCCGACTCATGATTTGGAGTTAGCGGCGATTGTGTTTGCTTTGACGATGTGGAGACATTATCTATTGGGAGTTAGATTCGAGTTGTTTACAGATCATAAGTCGTTGAAGTATCTGTTCTCCCAAAAGGATTTGAATCTTCGACAGCAACGGTGGCTAGAGTTTCTGGCATCTTATGATTTTGGTATAGCCTATACTCCGGGAAAAGGTAACGCGGTGGCAGATGCGTTAAGTCGAAGACATGCAGGGTTGGGAGCCATGTTTTCGGAATGGAAGAATCTCGAGTATTTGGCTGGATTTGATTTCAGGCCTAGATGTGAGTTGGAACCTGAAATGTTGGCAAACTTATCGATAAGACCTACTCTTGTGGAAAGAATTGGCGAGAACCAAAAGAGAGACGATAAGCTTGTTAAGATTATCCGAGATTTGGAATCCGGATTAGACCCAGAGAAGGATAAGGGATTTGAGGTCGATCGAGAGGGTTGGCTTCGGAAGCAAGGACGATTGGTTGTTCCCGACATTGATGGATTGAGAGATGAAGTTCTGAGGGAAGGTCATCACTCGAAGTTGACAATTCATCCAGGTGGGAATAAGATGTATCGGGATATGAAGAGAACTTACTACTGGGAAGGCATGAAGAAGGATGTTGGAAATTTTATTTCCAAGTGTATGAGCTGCCAGCTGGTGAAAGCTGAGCAGAAGAAGCCCAGTGGATTACTTCAGCCATTAGAGGTTCCTACATGGAAGTGGGAGCAGATATCGATGGATTTTATCGATGGTCTACCTAGGACCAGGACAGGAAATGAAGGAATTTGGGTCATAGTAGATCGGTTGACTAAGAGTGCAAGATTCATTCCTGTTCGATCGACTAGGACTGCATCGAAGCTGGCTGAGCTTTATGTTAAGTGGATAGTTCGATTCCATGGTGTTCCGAAGAGTATAGTGAGCGATCGAGACCCATTGTTCACTAGTGGATTTTGGAAGAGCTTCCAGGAAGTTTTGGAAACCGAGTTGTGTTTGAGTACAGCTTATCACCCTCAAACAGATGGTCAGACTGAAAGAGTCAACCGAGTTTTGGAATATCTTCTCAGAGCTTGTGTTTTGGACTTCGGAGGATCATGGGAAGATCATCTTCATTTGGTAGAATTTGCTTATAATAACAGTTATCAGTCGAGTATTGGTATGGCACCATATGAGGCATTATATGGAAGACCGTGTAACTCTCCGACATGTTGTTTGGAAACTGGAGAAAAGCTGATGCTTGGGCCAGAGATGATCCGACAGACTTCGGATTGTATAGAGATCATTCGGCAACGAATGAGGGTAGCCCAAGATCGTCAGAAAAGTTATGCCGATAATCGTCGTAAGGATCTGGAGTTCGACGTAGGTGAGATGGTTTTTGTGAAGATTTCTCCTTTGAAGAGTGTTATTAGATTCGGGAAGAAAGGGAAATTGACTCCGAGATTTGTTGGACCATTCCCGATTATCGAGCGAATTGGAAAGCTCGCTTATAGATTGGAGTTACCAGAAAAGATGGCGGGTGTGCACAATGTTTTTCATGTATCTTATCTACGGAAGTATGTGCATGACCCAACTACGGTGGTTTCTGCTAATAGCTGTGAAGACTTGAAGGTTGATCCAGTGTTTAGAAGACCTCGTAAGCCGCTTCGTATTGTTGAAACCGATACGAAACAGCTTAGGAGGAAGACGATTACGCTGCTCAAGGTACAATGGAGTGATGATGTTAACGACTGTACGTGGGAGGAGGAAGAGAGGATGAAGGCAGCTCATCCCGGACTCTTCAAGGTATGGCCCTAAAGTGTCGTGACATCTCATGAATTTGTAGCTTGTTCTAAGTCTTAGAATTCTGCACGCTAGGCTAGAATTGGTTGCATGATTCGTTGGTTGCTATGGATGATAGGCATGCGGAATAATTTTGATTGCTGTTGATTGCTTGGAATTTCGGGGGCGAAATTCCTAAGGGGGAGAGAATGTAACGACCCGTATTTTACGTGTCGATAAATCGTAGAATTTACAAGTCGTTAGTGTTGTTTGTGTTATCTCTAGCCTGAGTCGGTTAGGAAGTTACCTCGTGATTGAGTAAGCAAGGCTTTGAGTCGTTAACGGGTCATGGGAGTTTGAGTCTTGAGTCGTAGACAACTCATAGGGGACCGACTCAAGGAGTTTAGGCCATTCATAGGGTGGCCGACTCATAGAGGTAGCGGCTTAAGGTGTTGGCCGAGATAAGTGATGACCGACCTAAGAGATAGTAACGACTTAAGGGTTAGAATGGTATAGAAGTTGCCGACTTAAGGTATGGCCGAGTCATGGAAGTAACCGACTCATAACATGACCGACTCAAGGAGTGAATGGGTCATAGGAGTGTTTGATTTAGGAGCTAACGACCTAAAAGGTTGCCGAGTTAAGGTTTGGGCCGACTCAGTGGTAAACGACTTATAGGATAGTAAGTTGAGACGTATGGTCGAAGTCATAGGTCGTAAGGTGTTTTGAGTCGTGTATGCTATGAGTCGTAAGTCGTTAGGTAGCTGGGGCGATGAGTCGCATACTAGTTAGGTCGTTGAACGACTCATGGTAAGTCGCTGAGTCGTATGAACGACTTAGGGATAGGTTGTGGCTTCGTTGAGTCGGTAGAGGCTTAGGTCGGCTAGGGGTTAGGTCGGCCATAAGAGTGAGTTGTTGAGTCGTGAGTCGGCATTATAGCTGAGTCGTGTGTGTATTGTTGAGTCGGCTATTGGTAGGTCGTACACGGGTTAAGGATGTTGAGTCGCGTACAGGTTAGACGTGAGGCCCTGTGTTTTGTTGAGTCGGCATGATGATGAGTCGGGGAAGACTCAAGGGGTGGGTCGGCAACGACCTAAGGGGCGACGACTCATAGTGGTTTCAGCCTATAAATAGAGGGGTTTGGCTCACTTTTTGGCACCGGTTTTTGAAGCAACGAAGTGCTGCCATTTTGGGAACTCGACTACAACATTTCTTCATCTTCTTTTCTCCATTCCAATCTAGTTCTAACATCCATCCAAGATCGAAGATCAAGATCGAAGATCCAAGAGCCAAAGTTGAAGATCTTCATCCGTTCGAGCTAGATTTCATCAATTAAAGCGAGATTTCGCCGGATCAAGCCTTGATCTTCGCTGTCCAGATCTGAAGTGTTTAGTTTTTTTGAGGTGTTTTGGTGATTTGGTGAGTGGTGGTTATCTCTCACGCGGACCCAAAGGAGTATATTGGTTTGGTGGTTTGTTGGAGTGTTGTAGATAGTGATTTTTATGCATTTTTCCTTAGATCCAAGTGTAGATCCATTACTTATGAAGATGTTTATTTATGCAAGTTCATTTAACAAGTATTAGAGACAAAACCCATGTTTTATATTTGATAGATCTATGCTAAAAACCTATGAATCATGCATGTTGGACTTATGCTCATTTATTCACGAAATTTCCATTATGGTTAATATTGCTTATTAGATCTTCTTTGAATGATTGATTGCTTGAATGTATGATTGATTTGATTGTTTCCAAGTTAGCTAGTAGTTGATTTGGAACAAGATGATTGAGGTGTTCGAAAGCTAAGTGGGAAGGCTCTTGAATGGTGAAAGCTGCTTGAGACATATGTAGCGGATGTTGAAGCTCATATGTAAGGATTGGATGATGTTGAGATGGAACTTTGCCATGATGCGATGAGGCAAACCATGTTGTTGAGTTGAGACTTTGCTATGATGTGATAAAGCGAAGTATGGTGGGATGTAGACTTGGCGTAATCCAGGCAGGGATCACTCCAAGCATGTTGATAACTCGAGGGATGGTTCGAGTTGGTTGATAATGGATTGCTCGAGAGGTAGCTTGAGCTAGTATGAGGATAGTCGTCAAGAAGGATGGCTAGGAGGCTTGTATCTCATCGTTGTTGAAGGTTCTAGCATGCTCAAAAGCAAGAGTACATGGGGCGTCCATAACGACTACAGGTAGGTAGTCGGGACACCCAAAAGACTACAGGTAGGTAGTCGAGTACTCTGGGCAAAGTAGATAAGTCCTAGGCACAAGGCAGTGTGCGGAGTTATGTCTGGAACCGGGGTTACCATTAGCCCTTGACAGGTAGTCATTCAACTAACGGTGAAATCAAGGCAAAGATAACAGTGATAGCCAGAGTCATGGATGTTTGGTTGTATTCTCATTCGGTCTCAAGAGCGGTGTTTTCTAGGTGCTTATCTGATCTTGGTTTAGGCCTTGGGGGTTTGTATTTGGAAAACGTCGTCCTTGACTCGAGTGATTATTGCTTTACCTTAATTGTCTGCTGTGTTCTGCTTACTTCTCCTTGGTGTGTGTCTGGGGGCTATCACTGTAGAAAGAGGTGGAGTGGGATGGTTTGGTTCCTATTCCTTTTATCCTTTATGCTCTTTTGGTATGTTTGATAGTTGATTTACTGCTCACTAAGACTCTGTCTGACTCAAGGTTTTATGTCTCCTCTTATTACCTTGGGCTGTTCATCCATGTTGGGATGGGCAGACTAGGTAGCAGGTGACAGGTGCTGTTCTTAGAGATCTACGTTGATGATGACGAAGACGAGCAGGAGGCTTTGCATACTAGTTTTCTTACTATATGTACTGGGTGTTCCGCTATTATATCTGATTGAGTGTTGTAGTGAGGCTTTGATGTATGGATGATTCATGTTTGTATAAATCTACTTACGATGCTTATATGATGATTTTTCTGTTATGGAGCTTCACTATATATATTTCTCTATTGTATTTTATACATGCGCTGTGAGTTGTACGATAGAGTTTGCTGTTTTATTTTACCCTGACTATCGTCCATGGCTACCTGGCATGCCTTTCAGCGCACTATTCCATTGTTTTGGTGCGGGAGTCATGGGCGGTCGTCACATCAATCCAAACTCAATGGAAGTGGTCTCGAGTCCTGATTTGACCGTATGCGAAAAAACATATTTTTGGGCCTTTATTTAATTAACAACTAAATATTTAAATCAATTATTTAAATATCCGATTGTTAAAAATACAGGTTGTTACATCTTCACTGTTATCCCCGTATGTCAACCTTTGCCATTAACTAGTGCCAAAACCGAATTTGTACCATTTTCTAGACTTGAAACTCTATAAATCACTTGTCTTCATGTCAAATCTCAAAGCAATAAAATAAAGTGGATTTAGGCAGTGACTTGAGATCGAACCACTATTAAAATCCTTGTGTCCTTACTATTATTTCTCATTTTCGATTGATTTGCCCTTATTTGTGATTAATTTGGGGTGTTGTGTCATGTCCTAACTTAACAACAATCAATTGTAGTTAACTCTATGTCAAATTTATCCAATAGAGGAACATCAATTAATAATAAATGTTATCACTAAATCCAAGGACTTTGGAGATGGTCCAAATAGTTGTATGTAGACATTGTTGGAGTTTTGACCACGACCAAACTCCTGATATTAGAAGGGATATAGCAGGGACAAAGAGAATATGCATGTAATCTATCATTATTGAAAGGTTTTTCTTACATCAGTCTAAAATATGATTTTATTAAAAAGATATGTAAGCAATGAATTCAACCAAGCAATGAATTCACACTGATGAGTCAAACCAACAAATATGCATAGTCTCTGAAATTTCAATTGATTTAACCAGTTTAGTATTAGTTATAAACTAATTAAATTAATGAATATATAAGATATATTAATTACGAGTGCTTTTAGTAGTTGGAGTGCCATTTGTAATTACGGGAGCTCCTTGAAATTTTCTAGATGCCTTTAGCAATTACTGTGGTGTGTGCATAAGCGTACATGCGCATTGTATTATACCAAACATGTTGTGACGACCCACCTTTTGGACGGTTTAAATTGACAATAAACTACACATGTCAACTTCCATTCAAAAAGGAGGATTGTCAATGGAGTAAATAAGAAAATAAGAGAAAAGAAGGAAAAAAACACAAAATCACACATCAGAATGACGAAACATAATACTCAAGTAAACAGTTCATGAAGCTGTTTTATAATATACATTTGATTGCACAATTTTTTTACAACAATCAGAGTACAAACAATGACATATCTAAAATGATACAGCGGCAAGTTACTAATAATATAATACCAACTCCATCTTGTCCTCCAGAAATCAAGTCGTCAACACTGAAAAGCTCAGGTTGAATCGAGCGTAATGAAAAGACAAAACACTCGAGTCAGAACTAAAAAATCTTATGTAAGTTAAACCAACAACAAGTAGATATGAGTGTAGTGGCTTTAGGGATGTTTACGGGATTTTACATTTATTATTCAGTGTATAACATGCGTGTAATAATTTAAGAGATGTTTTGGGATTTCTAGCTCCTAAGGATCAGTTAAACTATCTATATTTATTAAAATACACTATATATATGTAGTGTCTATCAGTAAGTAAAGTAATAAATAGCGTTAAGACGTTAACCATGTACCCCTTAACACATTTTTATAAGCATCGTAGTCTTACAGTATTGTAAACTCCACCGTAAACTTGTGGGCTATTAGGGAGCACTCCATAGGTACGACACAAACCAAAATCGTAGTGGGCTCGATAAGGCATATGAAAAGGCACGCGAGGCAATGCCTAGGGTAGGATTTTACCGTTTTGCACTCCCAAACTGGTGTTAACGCATAGTAGCTACTACCACCCATCTCGAGACACACTCCCATAATTAAATCGAGCGTGGCCAGCAATCAATTACAAGTAACAGATATGGCATCGAAGAAGCGTGTCAGATAGGAGGAGCAACCTCACTTGGCCTAGTATAGCTCCTGTTTTGGTCATATCAAGCTGACCCGAATGTCAGGGCTATATTCTTACCTCATACCAGTAGCGTTCGCCAAACCATCCTACTTCGTTCTGGATTCTCCACCACATGCACATTTGTTAAAGTGGTTTCAGAATTGGCAGAAAGTATGACAATATTCGACCCCGGTCTCTTTAACAACCAAACACTTATTTCACGCCGTGGTCATTTTATAAAAATTTTAGTAATAAATTCAGAAAATAGTTTATACCTTCATATCAAGATATCCATAAACTTATTCCAAAAGAACAAATGTAATCATAAATGCCAAGGAATATTTCTTTCAATCAATTTCGAAAATAATTTATAGATCTCTCTTAAACCATTTATAAACTATTTATATGCATTAGAACCATTTATAAAGTATTTATAAATTCCAAAATAGTTTACAACTCCTCCCTATTTTCATAAGCCTCTACGCAAATTCGTTTAAAAGGCTTCCAAATTCCCTTTATACAAGTTCTTTATAAAACCCTTTATAAGTTCCTTTAAAACCTTTATAACTTCTTTATAAAACCATTATATGATCCTTATAAATATCTTTTATAAAATACATTATAAAATCTCATACAAACTATATTAAATATTTTATTAAATTAACTTTTTTTATAAATCTCTTAAAAAATATTTTATTAAATTAAAATTTTAAACTATTTAAATTATATATTTAAAACAAAATAAAATTATAAGTTAAAAACTTAAAATTCATTTTAACCATATATTAACTTGTGATTTGAAACTTTAAAACATATAAAATAATTTTTTTTCCAAATATAAATTTTAAATAAAATCATTAAATTAAATTTAAAAATCAAATTTAAAAATCAAACATAATTTACTATTTAGAAAATAATTTAAAACCGACCAACGACGACCATATATAATTTTCTATCCTATGGTCAAGTGATTGGGTATGTATCATTTCAACCCAAAATAGTTAAATTTTCACGGGGATATAACATTTCAACCCGCAGCTCGAATCAAATCCAAATCAATAAAATCGCTTGGATATGTATCATTTCAACCCATAATAATTTTCCATAATCTATAGGATCATTCTAGTATATATCATTTCAACCCATAGTGATTTTCCTAACAACAAACTAAGTGAACTTTTAGTGTGATAACAATATATATAATAAACATAACACCCGGTCATCCAAAATGACAACAAATAAACATCCAAACAATCAACATCCAAATCAGTCAATAAATCACAATGATTAACTGGTTGTCAATATCAGGTATTTAACTATCAATTTAATTTCAATATTAATTTAAATGGAAATTTAATTCAAATTAAATTTAAATGACAATTCAAATTACCAAATAGCAATCAATGAAATTCTTATCAATTCATAAATTTAATTTAACTAACATAAGAAGGTTTAGTATTTTGTGAGTGTGTTAAACCACTCACCTTTGATTTAAAGCCAATTTAAAAATCCAATAAAAGCCCAAAAATCCAACAGTCTCAAAATTCAACCAAACCAGTTTCATATTGTTTGGAATTTCGAAATAATCCCAACGAAAGAAACCGCGTCCAAATACAAGTTCGTGTGCAAAAGTTATGATAGTTAGAACATTTAAAATTTAAATTAAAAATAGAATGAGGGCAATTACGTAAATAATCATACCTTCCACTCTCTCCAAACCCTAAAAGACGTATGCGAGCACGTAACCCAACGCCACCGTCCTACTTTAACCTGTCGTGCCACCTACGATCGACTTCACCACGATCAGAAGCCACCGCGCGATGCCCACGCTAGGCCGGCCCCACGCTGCAAATGCCTCCCCTCAGGCTCATGACGTCGCCAACCTTCCAAGGCCATTCGTGGCGAACTTGAGCCTCATTGACACAAACGAAGACTACCGATGCACTCCCTTCGACCTTCTCTATGCAGTAGCGCCTCCCGATCGTCTATCGGACGACGGCCTACCATCGAAAAGCAAACCCTAATATGGACGGCCGAGGCTTCTTCATTGATTTCTGGCCAAACAGAACCTTGATTATAAAAACGAACTGTAGATGTCGGTTGTGCTCGTCGAGAGCTTCGCAATATATGTTATTCGATAGGTCTTATTGAGTTTGAATTTTAAAGTTGATTGAAATTGAAATTAGGGTTTTCTACCATTGGAAAGGGAGAGGAGATAGAAATAAGCAGTATGAACATCACATAGAAATTAGAATAGACTTCTAAGATTTTAGAACATATCTATTTATATAGATAGAGATAGATAAGAACGAATGGACAAATCGAATTGGGTCGAAAAGATAACAAAGACCTGAAAAGCCCGTTTTGTTCCCGAAGCGAAAGTAAGTCATCCCATATATCAAAATATGGGTTTTAGATATTTTTAAACTCAATGGAACTAGTTTCAAACCCTAATTCCATTGTATACAGAAGTTAGCTTTTAAAATCAATTTATATTCATTTAAATTTCATTAGTCGATTTCTATGCATTTTGAGTTCTCACGATCAAACGATAAGTCTAATCATTACGAAACTTGAAATCCTATAATAATTCACTGTTATGTATCTGATAAACTGGTTTCATTGAAATCCAAGACATTGGCCAAAAAGGCTAATTTTCACGTTAATTTAAATTATTATTAAATTGATTTAATCACCTTTAAATTCAAATTTAAAAGTTAACCATTTAACCATCCTGAATTAAACATGAATTACACATAAATTAATAATCTTTTGAAATTTAAATTTTCCATGTTAATTCCAAAGTTTAAGTTCTACATTAATTTCAGCGTTCAATTACAACTGTAATAAATCCATTCATTATAAACTAAATCCTAAATAAACTGTATTTTGATTATCCCTCTTATTATTGAATCAACTATTACCTTATGAATATAATTATCGTTATTTTACATTTAATTACATTAATAATCTATAGTTATCATCTTAAGTCATATTAGTTGCAATATTTAATTACATTAAATTTCATTAATTCCAAATTAATTTCAACAGATTAATAATAAGGTAATAAATAAATAAAAATGTCAGATATTAGTAATCCAAACACATTTCGAAATTTATTTTTTACAAACAGAAGCTGACAAATTTATGAACTAATTAAATTGATTTCATATTCCATAATAAACCTATTCCAATTTATAACATATAATTTCAACCTTAGATCCAACATTTAATTTATTCGTTATTTACAATTATAATCAAATCAACTTTACAATTATTTCAATTGATTGAAATTACATTGAAATGGTTGTCAATAACATTCAAACAACATTATTAAATCATATTCTAATCATTTTTATCATTAATAAATCATAAATTTTAATTTCTCATAACATTAAATTTCAAAATCTTATTTAATTTAATGGTTTTAATTATAAAAAATACGAGTCGTTACATTCTCCCCCATTCAAAACTTCTCATCTCCGAAAAGGAACAAAAAGGAATTAAGAAACTTGATATAATTTTATTCAAAATAATCAATTTATAAACAATTTAAATTTACATCATTAAGTTTTAATATAAATTTGAAAATAACTACATTTGCACAAAATTTTCTAAGTCCTAAATTTACGAAAATTTTCGACAGAGTCTCCTTTGCGTGGTTAGGTCCGAAAAAATAATAATATCAATAATTTCAATATATATATATATATATATATATATATATATATATATATCATATTTCAATAATAAACATCCCAAACCATTGGAAAAACAATTAAAATACCGTTCCAAAACTGAAATTCGGAAACGTACCTATTTGTCGGGCAAACAAACTTTATTTATGAAACCAAAAGCAGTAGCCATTGCTTCCATAAACCTGTATTTCACTTATATAATACAAAGAGCTAAAATGATGTGAAAGAATAATATTTTAGTTGTTTCAAATCAATAGCACAAGCAACGTACAATATATAGTAATTATATAGGAACAATAGCAGTACAACTATGATATTAAATAAAGAATCAATCACATATCCATGGCAAACAAAACAAATAGTTTGTTCAGGTTCAGAAACTTTTCATTATACAAGGGTCGTAAATAAACTACCAAGTGTACCTTATGCTCAACAGCCTTAGATAATTACTTAATAGATTATTTATACATCCTCAAACAATTTGAAGTATCATCTCCTAAACTTTCCATCGGCCAAAACAACAAAGAATTTAAGTATTATGTAAATTTGAATGATGTACATAAATCTTTTATACACAATATCAATTCTAATAGATTACTTGAATAAACACATTCCACTTTCAAACTAGTATTGTTAACCCGACCATTCTAGAGTGGACTTTGATCCTGTTTCTTGATTTGAAATTTTCGTTTTTCTTGCATAGTCATAAACCATGATAGAAAACTTCAAATTCATATCAAAAATTCATATCAATTGTTCACCATCAAGAATCAAGCGAAAAATCCTAATTCGAACTGATGCGAATTACTACAAATCTTGTATTCAAATCTGAATCAGAATTATTATGTGAACAAAATGATTTACGCATAATTTACATATTTTATTCTATTGGTTTCTTTTCACATCATTATTCACCTTTCATTTTTTTAATTTATTCATATAGTAATAATATTTTATTAATTTGCTTCATTACTTACACAATTTATTTCTCATTCAATATTTGAAATCATCAATGAATCTATTATTAAAGTATTGTGCACATCTCATTGCAGTTTATTTCACATTTATTATTTACTTATAACCATGATATCCATTTAATATTAATATTCATCATTGAATCGTTGCAGTCATTTTCTTGAGTTTATAATCATTTACTTAAATAGTCTTCATTTTTTTCCTATTTAATTTACTTACTAGCATTTCAAAATATTAACATATGTTTAAAATATTTTCTGTACTTCATTTATTTGTAGACATAAATTCATTACTTAAGTTTTACTTGTATAAAATTCTATTGCATATTCATATTGACATTTCAACTTTTAAATATTTTTGGTAAGTTTTATATATGTGTTTTTAGAATGTAACTAAGTGTTATACAAATTTATTTTATTCAATTTAGTTAACAAAAATGTTCAATAGTTTGCATCTTCTAAATTCCTTAAATTTACATGTGAAATTTCTCCAATTTCTTTACAGTTTCATTATTTGATGCTTCTTATTTCACATTTTAGAAGTTTCCAACTATTAAAATAGTTAAGATTTCATTTCATTATGATAGTTGAGATCCCTAAATTGTAGAAAACTTAAGATAAACACCGGGTTTATTTCTATCGTTTTAAAATTATGATATATATATATATATATATATATATATATATATAGACACACACACATACATATACGCTCTTATATCTTTATATATATTCAATCATATTTAAGAAAATAATATTAAAATTTGTTTATCAAGACAAATGTGTAGTAAAGCTACTACAGTGGTCTTCCTACTTTAAAAATCGAAAATGAATGTCGACGATGTCGCGATCATCACCAAAATTATTTTCCAACGACAGAAGAGGGGAGTACAAAGCTTATTTCCTCTTAAAATTCTTTTAAAACATTTTTTTTTCAAGTAAATATTTCTGCCAAATACTTCCAAATAATAGTAGTAATATCTTTCCAAAATCTTTTGAAAACCAATTTCAATACCCCGAAACTTAAGTTCTCAAATTTCCAATTAAATCGTTTTATTTGTAAATCATATTTTACAACCAATATTTTTAAAATTTTACTTCTTAATAAACAAACATATCACATACAACTATATCCATTTATAAAAATTATTCTTTTATATGAAAATATAATACTAGGTAAAATTATCTCATTCACTTTTATTTCAAAAATAATAATATGTCGGTCTGCCCTATTAAGTCTTTAGAAATCTCTATCGATGCCATAGCATCCTATGTACCATCAGAATTTATAAATACTAAATAGAACAAATTAACACAATGTAAAAATATTTTTATAGCACTAACAAATACGCTCTCATACACACACACATGCTCAGACTCATTCTAGGGTATTAATAACCCTATCTCTAATGAATTAACCCTGAACAGGCTAAGGTATCTATAAACCAAAGCTCTGAAACCAAATATGAAAACCCACCTTTTTGGACGGTTTAAATCGGCAATATACCAGACATGTCAACTCAAACCATTCAAAAGGGAGGATCGTCAATAGGGTAAATAAGAAAATAAGAGAAAAGAAGGAAAAACAGAACATACAATCTCACAGCGGAATAGCAAAATATAATACTCAAGTAAACAGTTCACGAAGCCGTTTTGTAATATACATTTGATTACACGATTTTTTTTACAAAAATCAGAGTACAAACAATGACATATCAAAAATGATGCAACGGAAAGTTATTAATAATATAATACACCAAATTCCGCCTTCATCCTCCAAAAATCTAGTCTTCAACACTGAAAATTAGGCTGACCCGAGCGTAATGAAAGGACAAAACACTCCAGTCGAAACTAAAGAGCTTATGTAAATTAAATCAACAGTAAGGAAATATGAGTGTAGTGGCTTCAAAGTTGTTTCTGAGATTTTACATCTCTTATCCAGTGTATAACGTGCGTGCAATAAGTTAAGAGTGTTTTAGAATTTCCATCTCCTAAGGATCTGTTAAACTATATATATATATATATATATATATTAAAATACTATATATATATATATATATATGTAATGTCTATCAGTAAAGTATTAAACTAGCGTTAACGCGTTACTCATATCACCCTTAACATATTTTTATAAGCATCATAGTCCATACAATACTGTAAAATCCACCGTAAACTGGTAGGCTATCAGGGAGCACTCCATAGGTATCCCACAAACCAAAATTGTAGTGGGCTCGATAAGGCATATGACAAGGCACGCGATGCAATGCCCAGAGTATGATTCTATCATTTTCCACTCCCGGAGTAGTGGTAACGCGTAGCAACTACTACTGCCCACCTCAAGACTCACTCCCACAATAAGATCGAGGGTGACCACCAATCAATCACAAAGTAATAAATATGGTATCGAAGAAGTGAGTCCGATAGGAGTAGTGACCTCACTTGGCACGGTATAGCTCCTATTTTAGTCATATCAAGCTAACCTGAAGATCAAGGCAGTGTTCTTACCACATACTAGTAGCGTTCGCCAAACCATCCTACTTCATTCTGGATTCTCCACCATGTGCACAGTTGTTAAAGCGATTTCGGAATTGGCAGAGAGTATTACAATATCCGACTTCGATCGCTTTAACAACCAAACGCTTATTTCACACCGTGGTCATTTTATAAAACATATTTAATAATAAATCCAAAAAATAATTTATACCTTCATATCAAGATATCCATATACTTATTCCAAAAGTATAAATATATTCATAAATGAAAAGGAAGATTTCTTTCAATCAATTTCAAAAATAATTTATAAAGTTCTCTTAAACCATTTATAAACTATTTATATGCTTTAGAATCATTTATTAAGCTATTTATAAATTCCAAAATAGTTTACAACTCTTTCCCCTTTTCATAAACTTCTACGCAAATTCCTTTAAAACGCTTCCAAATTCCTTTTACAAGTTCTTTATAAAACCCATTATAAAATCCTTTAAAACCTTTATATTCCTTTATAAAACCATTAGTAAATCCTTTATAAAAATATTTTGTACAATCCTTTAATAAAATCCATTATAAAATCCCTTACAAAACTGTAAAAAATATTTTATTAAATTAAATTTTATATAAATCTCTTAAAAAATATTTTATTAAATTTTTACACTGTAAATTATATATTTATAACTAAATAAAATTATAAGTAAAAACTTAAAATTACATTTAAAACAATATGTTAACTTATAATTTGAAACTTTAAAACATATAAAATATTTTTTTCCAAATATAAATTTTAAATAAAATCATTAAATTAAAATTAAAAATCAAATTTATAAATCGAAGATACTTTACTATTTAAAAAATAATTTAATACCGACCAACGGTGCCCATATATAATTTTCTACTCTATGGCCAAGTGTTTGGGTATGTATCATTTCAACCCAAAATAGTTAAATTTTCCTGGGTATATATCATTTCGACCCGTATCCCAAATCAATAATTTCCAAATCAATAAAGTCGCTCGGATATCTATCATTTCAACCTATAACGGTTTTCCCTAATCTAAAAGATCATTCGGTTATATGCCATTTCATCCCATAGTGAATTTCCTAGCAATAAACTAAGCGAACTTGCGGTTTGATAACAACATATATAATAAACACAACATCCAATCATCCAAAATGTCTACAAATAAACATCCGTCATATTCAACATCCAAATCAGTCAATAAATCACAACCATTAACTAGTTATCAATATCAGGTATTTAATTATCATTTTAATGTCAATATTAATTTAAATGGCAATTTAATGCAAATTAAACCTAAATGATAATTCAAATTACCAAATAGCAACCAATAAAACTCTTATCAATTCATAAATTTAATTCAACTAACATAAGAAGGTTTAATATTACGTGAGTGGGTTAAATCACTCACCTTTGATTTAATGCTGATTTAAAAATCCAATAAAAGCCCTAAAATTCAATAATCTCCAAATTAAGCCAAACTAGTTTCATGTTTTTTGGAATTTCGATACGATCCTAACGGAAGAAACCGCGTCCAAATCCGAATTCATATGCAAAAGTGACGATAATTAGAACATTTAAATTTTAAATTTTAAATTAGAAATCAAACAAGGGAAATTACGTAAATAATTGTACCTTCCACTTTCTCCAAACCTCAAATCACTTACGTGAGCACATAACCCAGCCGTCGCCACCTTATCTCAACCTGCCACTCCACTTACGATCAACTTCACCACGATCGGAGGCCACCACCCCGATACCCATGCCAAACCGACCCTATGCTGTAAACGCCATCAACTCCGCCCTCCCGTCAGGCTCACCGTGCCACCAAGATTCTAAGGCCATTCATGGCAAACTCAAGCCTCTCTGACATGAACAAATACCATTAATGCACTGCCTTCGACCTCCTTTACACTGCAACGCCTCCCAATCGTCGATCGGACGACGACCCACCGTTGAAAAGAAAACCCTAATATGGATGGTCGAGGTTTCTTCATTGATTTCCACCCAAATTGAAGCTCGATTGCAAAAATGAATTGTAGACGTAGGTTTCTCTCATCAAGAGCATTGCAATGATATGTTATTCGGTAAGTTTTGTGGAGTTTGAATTTTGAAGTTTGATTGAAATTGAAATTGAAATTAGGTTTTTTGCCATTGGAAAGGAAGAGGAGATAGAAATAAGCAGTACGTACATCTCATACAAATCAGAATAGACTGCTAGGGTTTTGGAACATATCTATTTATATAGACATAGATGGATGAGAACGAATGGACGGATAAAATTGGGTCAAAACGATAACAACGACCTGAAAAGCCCGTTTCGTTCCCGAAACGAAAGTAAGTCATCCCATATATCAAAATATAGGTTTTTGATATTTTTAAACTCAATTTAACTAGTTTCAAACCCTAATTCCATTGTATATAGAAGTTAGCTTTTAAAATCAATTAATATTCATTTAAATTTCATTAGTCGATTTTTATGCGTTTCAAGATCGCACGATCAAATGATAAGTCTGATCGCTACGAAAATTGAAATCTTATAATAATTCGCTATTACGGATCCGATCAAACAGGTTTCGTTGAAATCTCAGATGGTGGTCAAAAAGGCTAATTTTCATGTTAATTAAATAAATTATTATTAAATTGATTTAATCACCTTTGAATTCAAATTTAAAAGTTAACCATCTTACCATCCTGAATTAAACACGAATTACATAGATATTAATAATCTTTTGAAATTTAAATTTTCCATGTTAATTCCAAAGTTTAAATACTACACTAATTTCAGCATTCAATTACAACTGTAATAAATCCACTCATTGCTAAATTAAATCCTAAACAAATTATTTTATTTTGATTCTCATCTTATTATTGAATCGGCTATTACCTTATGAATATAATTATCATTAGTTTACATTTTATTACATTAATATTGTACAGTTATCTTCTTAACTGATATTAACTACAATATTTAATTACATTGAATTTCATTAATTTATAAATTAATTTCAACGAATTAAATAATAAGGTGATAAATAAAACAATTATCATATATTAGTAATTCAAACACATCTCTTAATTTATTGTTTACAAACAGAAGCTGATAAATTTGCTTACTAATTAAACTGATTTCATATTCCATAATAAACCTATTCCAATTTATAACATATAATTTCAACCTTAAATCCAACATTTAATTTATTTTTTATTTACAATTATAACCAAATCAACTTTACAATTATTTCAACTTATTGAAATTACATTGAAACAGTTGTCAATAACATTCAATCAACATTATTAAATCATATTCTGAATTGTTTTTATCATTAATAAATCATAAATTTTAATTTCTCCCAATATTAAATTTCTAAATCTTATTTAATTTAATAGTTTTAATTATCAAAAATATGGGTCGTCGCACATGTTTAAATGAGTTTAAATGTGTAAACCAAAAACAAATAAATGAGAGAAAAAGGAAGAACGTTATGGAAGTCAAGGTGTTTCTTTGCTGTCAATTTTAAGAGTTGGCAGTGGTAGATAACTCTGTTAATAACTCTTCTTTAAATAGCATCTCAAACATCTTCATTCTCTTGCTTGGAAAAGCAAAATAGAACCTAAAATGCTCATGATAAGGTTGGTCACCCATTGCTCCATTCTAGAAATCCTAAAGCTTCCTCTCTTTCATTCTTTGAACCTTGAAAGATCATGAAATTGGCATTAGATTCCTAGGAGACATAAACAAATCAAGGTACAACTAGTGGTAGGATCACAAAATTGGTTAATATTGTATTTTATTTGATTTCATGATGTGTAAACCGGATATGCTATGATAACTCTTTTATAAAAAATTGTTGTATAATTGTTAAATAAATAGTTGGTTAAATATAATTTGTGTACATTAATTGACCTATTACGAAATTAGACCCTAATGAAATTACATTATGCTACTGATAGTATATTGTGCAAATCATATAAAAAAATATTCAACCTTTCTTCACCATAATTTAATTGATTGGTAACTTTACTTGCTGGGTTTGCATGCACAAATTAGATTTTGTATTGATATATAAGTTATGAATTTGGAATATTGAATGAAATTATTTTGGATTTTATGATTTGCATACACAAATTATATATTGCACTTATACGTAGATCATGATTTTGGAATGGTAACTAAAATTATTTTGTATTTTATCATATGTATGCACAAACATAAAAATGTGATTTATTAATTAGAATATGAGTAAAATTAAATAAAATATATTTTAAGTTTTATTAATATATATACATATTTATTTTGAAATTAATTATAAAATTGAATATGTGTGTATGTGCTACTATTTATTATGGTTAAACCATTCTCTATTATTCCTATTGATCGATGATAAAAAAAATTGGAATGTTATGAGTCTTAGGCTTGTAATTTTGAATTTGATGTATGAATCACTTATTATTTATCATTTATATGTGTGTATATGCATATATTAGTTGCAAATCCCAGAAATTATATGTACAAAATTTCCATATGCTTTGAATTTGTTGAATCATTATGTTATTATGTTTATGTATATCACAGTTGTAATCTTATCGTGTCATGTATATCAATGTAACTTTTGACATACTTAAAATAATAAAGCATAAAACCCTTATATTTGGAAAATACAAATATATTAAATTGGATGAACATCTCATTATGACTGGTCATTGTAGAAGTTTCACATGTGGAACGTGAAAGATTTTGTTTATGAATACATAACATAAACACATTTAAATTGAAATAAGTTTTGATTTAAAATGTAGACTGGGTAGTTATTCATATATGCCCATCAAGACCGACTTAGTGAACTTTCTTCTTAAATTTACCCTATTTCATTCGCTCTCAAATAGATATGAGCAACATGATTATGGTCATGCACCTGGTATAGAAACTATGTTACTACGTAGTTGGGACATGTTGAACTGTATGAAGTGAAACGCTATGTAAGAGAAGGTTTGTCACCTTCTTTATTAAAGTTAGCATCACTGTAGTTGGTATTCAACTTAAAGTATAAATCGCTAGACATGGAAAATCGATTAATCGATAAATGTTATCGGATTGAACAAAGGATTTTAAAGTGATCTATGCAATTAAATCCGGATATAAATCGAGTTTTTGACCATAGACCATACACTAGATATCTAACTAATATAGTGATGACGGAAAGATTACGTGTTCAAAATGCCATTACTAGGTGAGAATATTTTGATTTAAAAATTGGACTTCGTCTAAAAGTTCTATGAGTGTTGAACTTGGCTCAATATTTCACATCAGCAAAATCTGTATATGCTTCAGTATTCAAATTGTTTAAATATTGACCGAGGACTGAGTTCATACCAAAGAGTCAACACAACAACGCTATTAATTATCTCCACATTCAACTAATGGAAATTTTGTTTATAAATTTTATAAATTAATACAAATATTGTACTAATATTTATGAAACATTTAATTATTTATTTGATGCTTAAAAATCAGATTAGAGGCTGTATAAAAGTCGTATGTCAGTTGATCAGTTAAGGCGCTATAGTTAAATAATTGAAACAATGATTCAAAGAGAAGTCAAGGGGGGTCATTGAAAATGTTGGATCATTGAAATGTCCAGACATAACTTGTTTAAATGAGAAAACTTGTTTTTGTCTTCAAGGTCTAAAGAAAAGAGTAAAGGAAAAAGTGCAAAAACTTGACTATAAGTAGTATAGCCTCCACTCCTTTTTTTAATAGACTTATTAACAACTCTCTAGCCTCAATTATTATCAGTGGTGAAGCCTTGTGTTCATCCTTTTAAAACTAAAGTCGAGGAGAAGAACATGAAGCTCTAAGTGGAAGCTTTAGCAAATAACCTGTTAGGCTCTCAATAAGACATCAACAGTGGATGGTAGCATTTCTTATTTGACATTTCAATACATATATACATATGAATACATGCAAAACACATTGTCCCCCTTTTTAATACCTTCGGCAATAAACATTCAAAAAACAATTAAATATTTTCTTGTATATATTTTATATAATCAATTAACTATTATATAATATATATATATATATATATATATATATATATATTAATGTGCTTTCAACAAAATAAATAAAAAAATTAAATCTAAATCTAAATATTCATATATATTAAGACAAAATTTCATCTAAAAAAATTTTGGTTTTTAATTAATAAATATATTATTTTTTCTTGTATTGTTTCGGATGTAACATGTATACATATATATACGATCTAAAATATCCATACATTAAAAGAAGTTTGTGTTTTAAAAACCAAGTCTTAGGTATTTTAAATTTGAATATTTTGAATTTCTCAAATAACTCCTCTCGATCTGGGTCTTCTTATTAAAAAAATTATGTACTTTTAGTAGTTGAAAAAAACAATTAATATTTATTTTATCATATATTATATTTTGAAAACTCCTTATATATCTATATATATTTAATTAAATATTATTTTGTATATTGTACATAAATATATTTTAAATTATGTTTCACACATGCACACATATATACACATCAATATATAATATATTACAAATTTATTTTAAATTTATAATGACCAATATATATGTTTATGTATGTTTAATATGAAATTTTAGTATCCATATAATTCCCATATGTTGTTATTTTGACACATGACATTTTATTTATCGTAGGATGCAATGGCCGATTTTCCCTATAAACTCCTAGGCTAGTCTATTTATTTTATACCCTTATGATGTTCATATTTTGAATATAAGCATCTTAAAATTTATATATAAAATAAAAATAAAAATTAATTTTAAATTAATTTAATAAATTAATTTTAAATAAAATTAATAATAAAACATTAATAGTAATATCAATAAATAAATAAATATTTAAATAAATTTAATTACTCTTTGAACTCATGTTATTAATTAAATACTAAATTTGATTTAGTATAAACAAATTTTTATTCACATAGTTGTAAATAATATATTATGTTATTTAATAAAATGATTTTTTGAAATTCACCGTTTTTATCATGCTATCAATGCACCTAATCCAACATTTAATCTTTAGGTAATAGGTGACATCTTGATTATTCCCTTTTTCAACAAATGGAAAGTTTTGTGACTCTCATTTGTGACTTATGTACGTTTATATGCAAACAACATGGGAAGTTTGTACATAAACGTCGATTGGTCTAAGACTTACTAAGGTTGCGGATATCTAATTTTGATCTTTCTCTTATCCTTAGTTGACTTGTAGGGATCTTCCTGAAAGGTATTCTATTGTTTACATGTCTATGTAAAGTGAAGGAATACAAAGATTTACTTGTAGAGCATGGTTCATTCCTTATACCAACCATAAATTTCCTTAAGTATTTTTTATAATTATAGTTTTTAAGAATAATATTATTTTTCTCTTATATGTAAAGCTTTAAACCAAATATTTTTGACTAAAATGGGAAAAAATCTTCTTTTGAGGTTTAAACTTAAGATTTCCATTGTTGACATTGTGCCTATTTAAGTGCTTTATATTCTAGTCGATACGGGTAACCAATGTGTCGATGAGAATTTGAAGTACTTGCATGGGGTACTTCAACCTTAAAATAGATAAATCATAATTTAGAAAACGATTTTCAAACAAATTAAGTTTAATTTTTCAGAAGTGCTTTTGAAAATCTGAATATTGCATAATCTGGAAAAGTTAAATAGATTTAGTGGAAATAAAACCTTTAAATAAAAAAATTCTAAATAAAAGTAACCTTGAAATACTATTCCTTTATGAGTGATTCTTCTTCAATCATGAATTTGAAGCTGAGTTTAGTTTTGGTGGAAGCATGTAGAGATTAACCTACGCGTCCTAGGAAGGTTAAAATCCAATGTGGGTGAAAGAAGTAAGAATTTAAATTTATCTCCATGAAGATGAAATTATGGAAGTCACTTTGATAAAAGTAATTATATATTTCTATCATTTGAGTAGGCATGCATTTTTCTTCATTGTCTAGAACCCAATGAAGAGAAAACTAAGTCCTTTACAATAGGGTTCCATACTTATCGGTTGTGTTTCGGGTTCGCATGTTGCATAGCTAAAAAGATGATTCCAGTACCTTTTTGTAGAGAGTAGCTTAAGAGTAAGCAGTCTTTTCTAGAGAAGGATTGTTGGTCAAAAAAATCCAAGTGATATTTATGGGAGACAAAAAAAACAATAAGATGCAAATACCATGTTATCTAGTTTTCAAGCTTTTATGGTACAGTTAAATAATATTGGATGTATGAAACACCCTAATAACGATTAAAATATTAGTAATGGTAAAATTATACATAAAAATAAAAAAATAGTAAATTTTCAAAAATGTTGGACCTAGGCTTTGAGGCATATTCCATTATTGATGAAACAATGTTTATAGTTAGAAAACATATACAACTTGTTAAATTTGATAAAACAGATCAAAATTTGCGAAAACTATGGCCAGTGGTATTTTTATAATTATTAGTTTAGATATTTTATTAGCTAACCCTAGTTTTCAACTATAAATTAGACCCTAGCCGCCAATATTTCTTATTCCAAACCCCACCTGCCACCTCCATATTCTATACGTATAATTCATCTTTTTCTTCTATAGAAACTTCTCAATTCTGGAACAAAAATTTCTATTCTCTTTAAAAATTTATACACCAGAAAAAACAAAGAAAAATAAAACTAAAATGAGCGAATCAAGATTAGAATAAAAAAAACGAAAAGGCGAATCAAGCGAGTTTGGGGGGTCTAGAAGAGGAGATTCAAATCAAGGCTGGAGCGAAGAAAGATTTGAAAGGTTATTGAATTAATTATGGCATTATGTTGATTCATGAGTAAATAAATTCCTTTGTAATTCTACTTGATATAATAATATAATCTTCGAATTTGGAATAGTAGTTTCAATTTAGATTTTATTTGAACTATAATTTCCTCTGTGAATAAGAAAGAATGGTAATGATGGAAAACCCTAGGTATTAATTCATTAGAAATAATTATAGAAAAGGGAAAAAGACAGACAACAGCAATTCACTTTAAATTGTATAGATTTAATCCTATATGCAACAAAGTTGGTGTGATTTGAATAAATGAAAGAGAACCAAATACTCTTTAATTTCAACTTGAATTGATTATATAATTTGAAATATAAATAAATTTTGATACAAATATATTGGTGGTTTATTAGAGAATTTTGTATGAAGTTGCATGTAAACAAGAGTAAAAATCTCTATCGAAAAATAGTCAAGATAATCTATTAAGTCTACAATCGAAACACAAAGAAGAAAAAAAATAAAAAATATTAACAAATTACAAAAGTCTGGATAACCCTGACCAAATGTTTAAAATATTAATCAGTCATGTGAATTAGGGGTTTGATATCTGGATTTCAGAAAATTTCAATCTTGTAGCAACGAGTTCAAATTTGACTTGATTCATACATCAAAATTCTTTTTCCAAACATTTGGAATTGAAGTTCGATGTTTGAAAAAGAAAGTCAAATGCTTAAATACCTAGAAAAATATTTTTCTAAAGAGGGTTAAATGTCTATAGTAGATTTTCAGGCGTCTGAATTATTTCGGCAAGCTCAAGTTGAACATGGACCTATTGCAGGTTATGTATGGAAAATAAGGGGACTTGCGCAAACTTTCTCGACTGTTACGACTTCACGTAGCTGCATGGAGAGCGTACATTGGGCCGTATCAGTTCTACAATGGATGACGTACAAAGGTTCACACTTTATGGCTCGCATAATATGGAACTCGACAAGGCGTGCATTAGCATCGCAATAAGAATCCCTTATTATTACCGGGGCACACCCGGTCACATGTTAAACCTGTAGGATCCAGGGAAGGGAGATAGAGCCACCTACAATAGTAGGGCTACATAGATTAGATGGACCTATAGGAAAATTTCTATTGCGATTTCTTTAGCTTCGGCAGAATGATAAAGAGCATATGACACATTTACCATTTAGAAGGTAACGCGAATGCTTAGGTAAGCCATAAATTATTGAAGTAGTGTACTTAATGTGAGCCTAGACATTGAGATGTTAACTCAACGTTGATTAGAAAATTATTTATCAGGACCATATAATAGGAACTGACCTAGAGTTGTTAGATATTGGTTGTTTGACCCTCCATTGGAAACCATGGTAAGATATTTATGGGCATAGGTGCATTTGGAATTATCCACTTAATTTGTAAAATAACCTATCCTTTGTAAGAAATACATGAATACAAGTAGACACCCTAGGTTGTGTAGATTATAGATGAATTGGTTATGAACACCATACACTAGTAATATAATTCATTCACCAGACATTGTCTGGTCCACTCTTTTTCTTCCCTTTTATACCCACTATCTGATTTGGCCAAGACGTAGTGTGTGGAGGAGACTGGTCGCCCGGAGTTATATTTATTATGGTTACTCTATGTACTATTTATTATATTATATTATCTTTCATACATCATGTTGTTATTTGGGAACTTTATTGCGTCAGTTATTTTATGAACTACGTTATGTGGAGAGTATTATCTGATTTACTTATTTTCGGTATTTATATTTTATTTTCTTCTGCTGTGATATCTGAAAGTAATGACTACTTTAAGTTATTAGTCTCTATGTCATGAAATGTTCTAAAATCCTGATGACTCATACTTCTTGGCACAACACGAGTTCGAAAGTCATTTTAGGCTTTGTCTATGTATGTCCAAAGGTACGGGTTGTCACGGTTGGCATAAGATCTTAGGATTAGGATGAATAATCAGCTAGGAAATAGTATAGTGAGGCAGCTGAGGTCCCAGGCATGAATGTTCCAACATGATTTCGTCGATATCTCCAAGCAAGGGACCGGACTAAACTCAACCCCAATGGAGGACCCATATGCAAGCGTAGGTTGTAGCCCCAGCTCCTCGGCATGCTTTTTATTTCCCCAAGCTGTGGCAAGACTTCTATTATTTAGGTGGAAAGAATTATCATGGAGATGAATCAATTATGGAGATTTGGACATGGCTGAGGAATTATGATAATATTTTTATCATAATGAGTATGGAGGATGCAATAAAGAGGCAGTTAATTTCGTGGATTTTGCAAAGAGAGGCTTTAAATTGGTGGGAGATTGTTGTTGCTCGGATGAGACTAGTATTGCTTAGACCGATTTTAAGAGATAATTTGAGACTAAGTTCATTTCCAAGGCAAAATAGCAAGTAGAGCTAGAATAGTTCATTTATTTGGATCAAGCTGATCGCAATGTCAAGGAGTATGTGAATGAATTTAATCAGTAGGAAAATTATGGTTTAGATCTTATTGATACACCAGCGAAAAAGGTGATGAAAGTTGCTAAAGGGTTGAATCCATCTTTGAGAGTTATTGTTTTAATCTATATACCTATTGGAGCTACTTTTTATAGCTTGGTTGAGATGGCATTATTGAATTAAATTGGAAGGAAGGAACCAAAGAAGGCAGAGATAAAGCCAGTTCAGCAAGACCATCAAGAAGTGGAATAAGAGTTTAAGATAAGCCAAAGTTTAACTTTGGAAAGTGCCAAGGCAAGGGACATTTGGCAAAGAACTGTAGGACAAGCATTGCAAAAATCAAATGCTACAACTACAACCCATTTGAAAACATAGAGAGAGCTTCCGAATGAACCTAACTGCAACGACGCAGAATATCTGTCATTTGAAATTTATATATTTAATTAATTTCAAATATTCATAACTTAATTTTATAAGTTGAATGTCTTATATTTCGAATATCTTGATTTAATTGGATTAAATTGTTAATTTAATATTTGAAATTGCAGAAATAATTGGAATTATGATTAAATGCTAATGAAAATGATTTTTAATGTTGAATTAAATTCTATTTGAATTAGAATGATGTTAGAGAACTTTTTAATTCGAATTAAATATTAAATTGTAGAAATTGAATATTTTAGTATTTAATTGACAAGTAAAAATGTCATTTTTCAAACAATCTTCGATTTCGACGAAAATAGTTTTATTGGATTCACAATGTTAAATTATTATAAGATTTCAAATTTTGTGTCAATCGGATTTACAGTTTGTCAGAGGCAAGCTAAAATGCGTTGAAATCTGTTTAAGTGAATTTTAAATTTAAATAAGTCGATTCAAAAACCTATCTTTCAAATACGATTGAATTGGCTCCCGATATATACTCCATTGTGTTTGGAATAGGGGTAAAACAATATAAACGCCAGGCATCATGCTTCTATTCGAGTTCGAAATTTTTATGGATGATAGTGTCGTGAAATTTTCTATATAAGGCCTCATTTTCTTCAATTTTTCACAAACCCTAGTTCAACTAGGGCAAGCCGCCATTTTTTTTTCAAAGGCCTAAAATGTTCGAATCTATTCTCCTTAATCTCTCTCGATCCATAAACAATTAGCCAATAATTTCAACTACAAAAATGTCAGGCTTGAGGAATTCTTCAAATCCATACGGGAGGGTCGACGAATCGTCGACCACAGGGAGAGAAAATAACCTGCGTTCATCATCAAGTCGTGCATGTTTTCGAGCAGCCTGGGCCATTGCTCTTGACTAGTCTTCTGCCAATGGTAGACACGAGTGCAAGCTTTCAAACGATGTGATTCGATCTACATATATTTGAACATGGGTGATGTGCCATCAAAAGACGATCGGCGATGGATGGGTTGAGCTACACAAATGAATGAACGAAGAGGGAAGAGGGGAATCCACTGCTACGATCTAATGTAAATGAAATCTAATGGCCGGGGAAAAAAGGTTATAAAAAAATTGTAAATTTTGTTTTATTAAATTCATGCAAACTTTAAAAATGCATAAATTCTTCATACGAGGTCCGTTTTTGACGAAACAAGAGTTGTTGGGTCCGTATTGGCGGGTACTACATTTTAGAGCTGGTTTGGAGTTGGTTGAAGCTAGTGTAAGTTTTGTATAAAATTAAACACCGGTTTAATTTTATTCGGAATAAAACACCACAACTGTTATTGGAACCAAAGTAAGCACAACTCACTCTTTCCGACTCACTAATATTTTTATATATGTGAGAATATAATTTATTTTATGCTAGTTGATTATTTTTTGGATGATATATTACCTATATATTGATTAGTACTTGGATATATACATGCCTATTAGAGTAGATGAGACCCTATACGTTCCCGTGTATGAGCGGATGATCCTTTGTATGCGCGTCTGCCTTGAAGCGGACATTGTACACATAATCTAATATGCATATTTGTTACAGATGACAGGTTAGAGGGATCCAACTAGATTCCTCACTAGTATTGATTTATTTATAGATATTGTGATTTATTCTGTTATCATATGATATATGATGCTTGGGATGCCATGATTGATGTATTTAGTGTTGTTGCAGCATTGGGCCTGTTTTTGGAATTTTAAAAATGTTAAAGTGATGATTTTTAAATTTAAAAGGAATTTCAAGTGATTTTGAAAATAGGTGTTTTATTGAATTTTAATTTTTATGGAATTGATTTATTTTAAACAAATAAATGTTATAATTTTTATGTTATAAAAATTATGATATTTGGAATATAATTTGAATGTGATTTTTGAAATGTTAAGCTATCTACTTTGTGAAATAGTATAAATGGAGATTTTTGAATTTATTACAAATGATATGTATGTAAGTTTTTTAAAACTGAATTTTTTTAAATCAAAGGGTTGAAATTGTAAAGAAGTTTTGTATGTGTAAAATGAAGTGATAACTGAATCTTATAAGTAAATAAGATTTATAGATTTATAAAATTTATGAAGTTATAAAATGAATGAATTTGTGAATGAATGATTTATAAGTAATTTACTTATAAATGTGACTTTGACGTGTAAAGAAATATATATAGAATTGGTAAATAAAGGGATTTTACAAGTTGAAGTTTATATAAAATATAATTGTGATTTATAAACATTGTTTTATAAATCCGAAATCAAATTAATTTGATAAATTAATTATTATAGCTTATTAAAGGTATTTCATCCACGATTTTGGACATAGAATAATCCTTTAGTAAACATGTAGAAATATTAAATTTAGTTAGGGAAGTATATCCACAATTTTGGACAATGGATTATCCTTTAATTTAAATGTGTAGAAATGTTGGATTTGGTAAATGTCTATATTCACGATTTTGAACAGTGAATAATAATTTAAATAAAATGGATATTTTTGGGAAGTAATATTTTAAATGGAATAAAATGGTTTGAAGATGTTTTAAAATGTGTTAAGTATCGAATACATAAATTTCAACATCCATTGTTGAAATAGACATTTTCGAGAAATAAAGAAACGATGGACTTAACACTATTGTTGTAGTAAATGATTTTTTAAATGAAATTTTTTTGTATAGTATATGGGATTTATATATCTATCTAATTTTCAAATCCGTATAATAGTGATTTTGGTTTGTCGTAACGATTTTTTACGCAACATTCATTTTGACCCAAATGAATGTGTTAAAGAGAATGTTTTCCTTAAAGAATTAAATATATACTTAATCGTTATTTAAGAATATGGAATATTTTCTAAGTATTGAAAATAAATTGATTTGTGAATTACTTATTATTAAATAAGTATATGGAAATGTTTTCCAATATTGAAATGATTTTGAGAATATATCAAGATAATTTGAAGTGATTATTTGGCAAGTGATTTAATCAATAAAAGATTAATTAAAAGGGCCTAGTGATTGTTATGGTGCCAAATATTTGTTTGTTTGCTTTGATAGTTAAATAACCAACTATCAAATTTGGCTATTTTAGTTCCTCAACTTGATGCGAAAACTATTTAGTCGTACACTTAGTACATAGCCTTCTGTGTAGGCTTGGTTATCGTTTGTGTTGAGAATGTTGATTCGAATAATGCGGAGTATTATTCCGATCTATCGAGCTTCCTTCTTGGCCCGAAGGATAGCAAGTTGAAAGTTGGAGACGTGATAAGTCAATAAGACTTAGTTTCTGTGTGAGGTTGAGAAACGCTTTTGCGTTGTTGGTGCAAAGAGACCAGAATCAGATTTATCTGAAAACCATTTCGAACCAACGTATATGCGACGATTGTGTAGGTTGCCTGTGATGATATTGATATTCCGGATTTTCATAGTGGGGACTGCTTGTTGATCGTTTGGGGTTAAAATCCCAATGTACATATAATAGCAATGGTCTCTTCATTACGAAATATCCAATGCAAGGACTATTCGCTACTAATCCTAGGGATTTCCCGACGGGGTGTGGTAGGAAAGTACCTTCGGTTTGTCCTATTTTTGGATAACTTGTATGGATGTGTGTCTGACATTGCATTTCTAAAGATTACATACATTGGTTTTTACAAACGTACATTAGCAGTGGCGGAGAAGGAAACTTAAGATGTATAAGCTTAAGGGTTGTGTTTTTGTGGAAGGCAATTAATAGTCAATGGAAATGGCCGTGTGGCATTCAGAGTGATGTGATTGTGATTTGTGAAAGGTAATCGTTACCTCAAGCTTCATCAACCAGAAATGACCAAAACAGGGTTAGATGTGGCAAGGCTAAGTGGGTCGTTCCCAAGTGGGATATGATCATCCTCTTCTAGATATATCTTTACACACTATGACGTCATGTATCTGAATATTGTGGTTCGTATGCTTAGAGGGCCCTCAGTAAAAGGTCGGTAGCAATCGAAGGATGATATATTCGGTACTATTTAGTTATAGAGGTGGGTCCGTCTTGTGTTGGTAGAGGTTCCTTTGTGATGATCCTTGGTACATTCTTCTAGAGATATACTGCTGGAAGGTAGTCCCTTCACCTGTTCATTTGTATGGAAATCCAAACTCCACTACATACCTGCCATTTTACTTGTAGAGCCTGGTATGCTAAAATTTAATAATCGTAACAATTTCAGCTATTTTGAATATTATTTGTATACTAGACACTAGTATAATATAAGATGATCTGATATAAAATGATTTAGTTATCGTAAGGTAAAAACATGTCCATGTTTATGTGTGGACTTGTCTTACGAGATACATTTATTTTGATAAAGGAAAAGTATGGTAATTTAATAAATTCAGTTGAGTGTGTTTCTCACACTGGTTTACCAGACTGATCCGAGCGTTCTTCCCTTTCAATGCTTCGGTCAGACCGAGTATATATACAGGTTTAGATTGGTGCTTTTGGAGCTTCAGCAGGAGAGATGGAGATCTTCATTTTCGTATACGTGTATCTATTTTGAATATTGATTATCCGCTATGCTTAGTTGTTGTATATTATCGGTAATTATGAGGACAGGTTATTATAATTGCCCGGGCTGATGATTATTGATTGATTGTTGAACTCTGATTGATGTATATATATACAGTTTATGTTTTGTAAAGATCATTGACATGATATTATATGTTTTCCCCTGCAATGTGATATTCTGTATTGTTCTGTTTGGTTCTATCTTTTTTCTTCTCTTCTCTTCTTCTCTCCTCTTTTCTTTCTCATCACTTTCCGTCAGTCTGTGATTTTTGGGTCGGGCATGTGTGTTTTATTATCGATTCAAATGGTACGGATTTGCAGGACTTCACATTTGGTATTAGAGCTTAGATTTTATATATTCCTGAGCTTTGATGTGTACTCGGTATTGATAGGGACAGTAGCACCCTAGATTGAGTTTGAGTGTAGTATATATATGAGCGCGTATTTGTTAGTGATTATAGAATGTTTTATATATTTTTTACTTACACGTTGAGTTGTTTGTGAATTTTGCTCAATATACGGGACGCCGTATTATCGATAAGGATTTCTAAACACTTAAACGAGGCAAGCCGACAAAGTATCATTTTAAATTGGGTTAATGAAATAATTTTACCTAGATTATATTTTATATATAAAAGAAACAATTTATCATAAGTTATTATAGTGTATATAAATTGATTGTTTGGTTGTTTAAAAAATGTAAATATATATAAGTTAATAAAAGATGTTTGAATAATCTAAATAAAAACAACAATTGTAAAAGTATGAAATTGAATAAGCAAATGAATCATAGAGTATGGAATTATAATTAATATGATTTACAATTATGAAATAATATTATATATAAGAAATGAAACTATATAAGTTGTAAATCAAAATGAATTTGAACTAAGAATTTGAGAAATTTGAATCCCGTTTATTTTGAAAGCTATTTTTCAAAGTTAAAGCAATTATATCGTTATAAATCTAAATAAGATAAATAAATTTGGAATGATCTTACATAAGTAAAGTAAAGTAGTGAAATTGTATAAATAAAAGATTTATAAATGTGATTTATAAATATAAAAGGATTTCTTTAAAAGAATATAAAGCACTGAATTCGCTACTGTTGCTGCGAAATCATAGGGTGATGACTGCAACATCATAAGTATCATTTTTGAGTTTCTGTGTGATGGATTTGCTACCAATAATAAATTGAAAAGTGAAGTTTTGTTGTGATAAAAAAATTTTGATTTAAAATCCAAGTTGAAATTGATAAATATAAGTAAAATAAGTTTTGGACTTATAGTAGGAGATAATAAAATTTAATTTTGGTAAAATCGAATAAAATTGAGTTAGCATAATAAACATACGATTTGGAATTTAACTAAAGGAAGGTTAAATAAATTGAATTGGGTTTGAACCGGATTAGATAAATTATTGAAATAGAAATTAAACTTTTAAGTGATTATATATTATGAATTTGGAAGTTTATATGAATAAGTTGTATAACTTATAAAGTGAGAAAAAGTAAGTAAAACCAAATGTTAAAATGGTTAAACAATTTTGTTAAGCAAAAAAATCTAAATTTTCAATAGTGATATGAATTTGACTTAAGTAAAAGTAAAATAAAATAGGATTTGAATTAAATTAGTAGTGAACTTAATGTATAGTGAAAGTAAATGTAAGTGGCAATTTGAAATGAAAAACAACTTAAGTGATGTTGAATCAAGTTGATTTTGATAAATAAAATGAATGAATTATATAAGGAAATTCAACTTTAGTTGTAAAATGAATTAGCATTAGAAACATTGTTGTTATGAATTGGATAAAACTTAAGTTAAGTGGTTGTGAATTAATAATAATATTGGAAGTGTTGTATAAAAATGTGAATATAGTGAATATTAGTATTCAATCTGAATTGAATATTAAACAAATTGAAATTAAATATGTTAAACCAAATTGAAGGTAAGTGAATATGAATGTTGAATGTAAATTATATTAATTTGGTTATATTGGTTATGCATTGGTTGTCGGATGGATGTTAGTTAATTGTATAGAAATTCATAATGAATTGAATAAATGAAATTGGAAGCTAAGTAACTGAATTGAAATTGGAAATGAAGTGAATCTAAATAGAATTGAGTTTGATTTGAATTGAAAGTGAACTAATTTGATTATAAATTAGTGAATGTAAACTAATTGAATTCGAACAAATGAATGTTAGTGAAACCCAATGTTAATGAATCAAATATGATTTAATTGAAAAACCAATTCAATGAATATTATTAAGATATGAATGTATATTGGTTTGGTTATGGATTAATTGGATAGATATGGTTTGTTGGATGATAGTTGTTTGATGATCGGATTTGTTGCTTTTGTTGCATTTGCTATATTGGAATATATAGTTGTTGGTACATGTTTTATATTGATATTACTTTCTATATACATGTTTCTCATTGTTGTTGAGTTTTAATAGGTGCGGATGGCGTATGCTTCGCATTTGGAACTCGCTTTCGCGCTATATTAGCCGTATATGCTCGGTTATAATATATAAGGTACATATCTCGGATTACATATCGTACTTTTATATTTTTTCGCTACGGGATGCCTCATCCTGGAAGATGATATGTATATTTGTGATATATAAATGTTGCGATCCTATTACGATCGAACCGCGCAAATGAGACGTTGGCGAATTTTTTTGAAAATGTAAGGCATAAGAAAATTTTGGGAAAATGGGGAAAATTTTTGATAACTAAATATGGATTTGAAAACTTAGTATAGTTTTTGTAAGAAGTTTGGCTAAATGATTTTGGAAAAATTAAAAGGTCAAAGGAATTTGATATCTAATTTGAACGAATTGTTTTGAAAAGTTAATGGATTTTGTGACTTTTTCTTACTTGGTAATTTCGAGGATGAAATTCTTTTAATTAGAAGAGAATGTAACGATCCAGAATTCCTGTCATTTAAAATTCGTATATTTAATAAATTTTAATTATTCAAACCTTAATTTTACAAGTTGAATAACTTATATTTCGGATATCTTGATTTAATCGGATAACTAAATTGTTAATTTAATATTTGAAATTGCAAAAATAATTGAAATTTTAATTAAATGTGAATGAAAATGATTTATAACGTTGAATTAAATTTTATTTGAATTAGAATGATGTTAGAGAACTTTTAAAATCGAATTACATGTTAAATTGCAGAAATTGAATATTTTATTATTTAATTGACGAGTAAAAATAGTCATTTTTCAAACAGTCTTGGATTTTAACGAAACCAGTTTCATTGGATCCGTAATGTTAAATTATTGTAATATTTCAAATTTCGTATCAACCGGATTATGGTTTGTCTGGGTCAAGCTAAAAATTGGAGAAATCTGTTTAAGTGGATTTTAAATTTAAATAAGTCGATTCGAAAACTATCTTCCAAATACGATAGAATTGGCTTCAGATATATGTTCCATTATATTCGAAATAGGGGTAAAACATTATAAATGCTAGGCGGCATTCTTTGATTCGAGTTCGAAATTTTTCCGGATGAATAGTGTCATGAAATTTTCTATTTAAGGCCTTATTTTCTTCAATTTTTCACAAACCCTAATTCAACTAGGGCAAGCTGCCGTTTTTATTTCGAAGGCCAAAAATGTTCGAATGTTTTCTCCTTAATCTCTCTCGATCCATAAACAATTAGCCGACACTTTCAACTATAAAAATGTCAGGCTCAACGAGTTCTTCAATTCCATATGGGTGGGTCGACGAATCGTTGACCATAGGGAGAGAAAAAAGCCCACGTTCATCATCAAGTCGCGCACTTTTTTTGAGCAGCAGGGGCCACCGCGCTTGATCGGTCTTCGGCCAGTGGTGGACGCGAGTGCAAGCTTTCAAACGATGTGATTCGATCGACTTGTATTTGAACGTGTGGTGGTGCGATCGTCAAAAGATGATCGATGATGGATAGGTTAAGCCGCATGAATGAATGAATGAAGAGGGAAGAGGGGAATCCACGGCTGCAATTTGATGTAAATGAAATCTAACGGCCTAGAAAAAAAGGTTATAAAAAAATTATAAATTTTGTTTTAATAAATTCGTACAAACTTTAAAAATGCATAACTTCTTTATACGAGGTCGGTTTTTGACAAAACAAGTTGCGTAGGGTTCGTATTTACCAGCAATGCATTTGAAAACTGGTTTGGAGTTGATTGAAGCTAATGTAAATTTGAGGTAAAATTAAGCGCCTGTTTAATTTTATTTGGAATAAAACACTACAACTGCTACTGGAACCAAAGTGAGTACAACTCACTCTTTCTGACATACTAATATTTTTATATAAGTGAGAATACAATTTATTTTATGTTGATTGATGATTGTTTGGATGATATATGATATATTATATATATAGTGATTGGTATTTGGATATATACCTGCCTAGTGGAGCAGATGAGACACTATACATTTACGTTTTGAGCGGATGACCCTTTGTACGTGCATCTGCCTTGAAGCGGACATTGTACACATATTCTAATATGTATATTTGTTCCAGGTGACAGGTTGGAGGGATCCAACTAGATTCCTCACCAGTATTGATTTATTTACAGATATTGTGATATATTCTATTATCATATGATATATGATGTTTTGGATACCGTGATTGATATATTTAGTGCTATTGCAACATTGGGCCTATTTTTGGAATTTTAAAAATGCTAAAGTGATGATTTCCAAATTTAAAAGAATTTTCAAGCGATTTTGAAAATAGAATTTTCATTGAATTTTAAATTGTTAAGGAATTGATTTATTTTAAATAAATGTTATAATTTTTATGTTATAAAAATTCTGATATTTGGAAAATATAATATAAATGTGATTTTTGAAATGTGAAGTTAACTATTTTATGAAATAGTATAAATGGAGATTTTTGAATTTATAACAAATGGTATGCATATAAGATTTATAAAACTGAATTTTTATAAATCAAAGGGATGAAATTGTAAAGAAGTTTTGTAAGTGTAAAATGAAGTGATAATTGAATCTTATAAGTAAATAAGATTTATAGATTTATAAAATTTGTGAAGTTATAAAATGAATGAATTTATGAATAAATGATTTATAAGTAATTTACTTATGAATGGGATTTTGACATGTAAATGAAACATATATAGAATTGGTAAATAAAGGGATTTTATAAGTTGAAGTTTATATAGAATATAATTGTGATTTATAAACATTATTTTATAAATCTGAAATCAATTTAATTTGATAAGTTAATTAATATACCTTATGAAAGGTATTTCATCCATAATTTTGGACAGTGGATAATCCTTTAATAAATATGTAGAAGTATTAAATTTAGTTAGGGAAGTATATCCACGATTTTGGACAGTGGATTATCCTTTAAAGTAAATGTATAGAAATGTTGGATTTGGTAAACAAACTATATTCACGATTTTGGACAGTGGATAATAATTTAAATAAAATGGATATTTTTGGAAAGTGATATTTTAAATGGAATAAAAAGGTTTGAAGATGCTTTCAAATGTGTTAAGTATAGAATATATATATTTCAAAATCCAATGTTGTAATAGATGTTTTCGAGAAATAACGAAATGATGGACTATAACACTGTTGTTATACTAACACTACTACAAAACAGGTCATTTGCATCGGTTGTTCACCCCCATGTTGCATCAGTTCTACAACCGGTGCACATGCAACCGATGCAATAAACTAATTTTTTTTTGCACCGGTTGTAAAACCGATGCAAATAGTCATCATTTGCATCGGTTGTCAGTAAAAACCGATGCAACATAAGATCTTTGGTACTGTCAACATTGTGCACAATTACACAATGTCATCATTTTTGCACAATGTTATTTTTACTAACAATTGTGCAAAAATGACCACATTGTGCAAAAATAAGAGATAACATTGTGTAATTGGGTAGAAATTACTAACAATTCTACTCAAAGCAAAGGAATATAACTCTCTATTACAAGCAGTATATGACAAACCAGAAGATCTGGACTTGTGTGATAACATGTTAGCAGTCAGGAGAAGCTTTCAGGAACAATAGCATGCAGAGTTTGGTACTGCGACTAATATGGTCCATGCACTAACATGAATATATACTTATACAAACCAGTAGTAGTTTCAACTTCTGTTGCACCACTGTTGCACCTTCTAAGTTTGCTGGTAGCCTTTATTAGTGTCATCTACTAATCGTATGCCATTGCATTTTCTATACATACTCAATTTGTATAAAAAAACATTTCTCTGTGCAACTTCCCTTCTGAAACCATCAACTTCCCTTTTGAAACCAACAAACTGTCACTGCCTAACTATTGATCACCACAAAATCTACTTCTGCCTATAACATTTCCATCAATTCACACCACCCTGCACACATTCATTCCATTCACCAGCAACATTCATTTCCACCACATCTCACAAACAAAACATTCAAAACCCCACTGCCTCGATACATCCATCCACCACACACCAGGCTGCACACTTGCCTTTCAATACAACCACTACCATTCACATACTATGCCTTCAAGTGCAACTGTGCACACCTCAACTTTACATACATACTAAAACCACAACAGTGACCACCTCAACTTTACATCATCCAAACCACACTTCTTCTTTATCTTGCCTGCCTGCACCACAACAATCCTCCTAACTATTACTACTTACTGCCTTCATCTGACCCAAACCACAACCATGACAGTGCTCTGCCATACCTCTTCTTCAGGAAACAACACTACGCTTCATATCACATACCACCCAATACTTCACAAACCATCTCCACCACAAAATACTAGTGCAATACATACTGCACAACACCCATTGCCACCATATCTCAGAACACAGACAACCCGATTTCACCATCTTGCTGCAGCTACTAATATCCACAAACTTTTGTTACACATCCTTCTCACTGCCATAATCACTGTCATCCCCTTACCTACTGTCCACTACCACTTTCCTCAACATAACCCTCACTATAATTACACTTCACACTTCTGACCACCATAAATACAAAACTTTCACCTCCCTGCACACATCACCCATACAAACCATTAAGTGCACCATCACTTCTATGCACACTTCCTTGCATTAGCAACAACCAACCCCAAAACATCGCACCAACCAAACAGTCACCACCCTCACGTTTCAACTACTGTCAACAACTTACTACTGCTGTTACAACCTGTAACACTACTCATTCATCTTCCCACTGCACTGCTATATATTCTTTCCACCATTTACATTATCCCAGCATCAAGCTTTCGATCTTCTGTGCACTATCAAATTTCTTCTGTGAACTGCTCATCTTCTAACACCATCCACTTTCTCACCCCAACCTCACAGTGAACTACTTATCCATAATACAACACATATTTCACTTCCCTAACCATCTCCCTCCTACAAACACTTTCACCAACACTGTCATACATTTCCATATCAGACCAACACTGCCTGTACACAAAACAGTTCATATATCACCTATAAAGATCCAATAGGACAAGATCAAATTTAATACAATATCAATGGCTCATTCACTTGTTAATTTTAACATGTAAAGTCTGCACTAAATAAACTTTGATAATCTAATGTAAAGCTAATAAACTAAGGGAAACCAGTAGTTACCAAAACTTACAATTGATAGACGGTCGATCAGGGTTAGTTTTCTACTCACGAATTGCAAGGCCTTTTACATTCCTCCACTCCTTTTTACGTTTCACTCTCGCTATCGTCTACGATTACCAGAACATTGAGACTCTCGCCTTCAAATTCGCCTTCAACCTGAACCATTCGTCTTCCCGTGGCTCCTCTCCTTTCCAATTTATCTTTGTTTTTGCTTATCCCTCCGGAATCACTGCACCTTTCACATCTGATATGCGAAGATGGTAAGAGATGTATAGAGAAGACATATTTCGTAATGCTCATATTTATAGTAGTTAAACAGTTAAAAATATCCATATACGAAAACCTGATAGTTGTTTGACCATAAACACATGTTGATGACACTCCAATTTCATTTCTGACGCAGATAGGGATGCAATACCAAATAGCTATAGTAGTGTGATTTGGGTTTCTCTACCTATATCTGTGCTTTTGTTCAGTTGTTTTTGTTCAAATGCTATTGATGTTGGGATCAAAAACAACTCGTTAGACTTACATAAAGGAGATCAACAAAAACGAAGATTGGTAGAGGACTAAAATAGAAAATCAAATTAACTATTAAATGCATTACTGCTTTGCAATATTATGGTAAATAGTGATAGCACTACTAACAAACCACTACAATTAATTCACAGTTACATCTGGGAGGCAAATACATAACACAGACCTAGACCAATAGTGTATATGTCTTCATAAAGATGAGAAACGTAGATTTATGACAATATAATCTACAACCAGTTGATTAACATGTCGTAACACAAATAAAATTTGCAATCTCTCTATTGAACAATTGAGCATAAATAAGGAATAGAAACACCGAATTGCATGCGACCAGACACAAACAACCACAAACATAAATGGTTTCATGTTTGCAGCAAGTGAAAGATTAACTTATTCACTTTTTAGCCTCATAAAATCATATCATTGATTTATGATAAAACACAACTCATGGATTGTACTTAAAGATAAGATCAAGGATAAGTTCCAGATAAAGGCGTAATTAATCATTCTTTTACACTATAATTACTTGCACACATCTTAATATTTTATTTCATAAAATCTTCTTAAAATCTTAATATACATATTTTTCACAGCTAAAAATGTGGTATAATGAAAAATCTTGTTATATTTTACTCAAAGTAGCAATCTTGGAAAGCTAAAGTAGTATAACTCTTAAAAGTGTTTTGTAAGCCGGAATAAGAAAACGATGACCATCTTACTACAACTGGCAGTTAAATATATAATTTACATAAACTATGATGTTCTTTTGTAGCGCAGAGCTGTAGAAATACACATAATTCTTTTGTAGCGGAGAGCTGTAAAAGTGTTTTGTAAGCCGGAATAAGAAAACGATGACCATCTTACTACAACTGGTAGTTAAATATATAATTGTCATAAACTATGATGTTCTTTTGTAGCGGACAGCTGTGGAAATACACATAATTCGTAAAATTATCATGATTGAGGTAAATTTATTCCCTAAAGTTTTTTTTGAAGTACTTGGTTAGTCATGTCTTATGTGGTTCCCCTTGTCTTTATAGATCCATGGTTAATAAGGGTTATCCCATTTCTTTACACCTGTTGCTGCCTTAAGCAACTCATGATGTAGATATCTTTCATCAAACCTTTGCATGTCCATCGTATTATCAAAAAGCACCTACCACATTAACAAACATAATCAATACAGTTCATAGGTATACATTTAATCAACCTAATATCCTCTAAATATCAATATTCCATAACACAATATTACATACTGCAATAAATATCAAACCTCTATTGACATATCTTACAAATATATTAGCATTTCAAATAATCATGCGAAGACCTATTTATCATTGAATATTTTTTTCAGTTATCCCATCATATTTGAACTCCTGTTTTTATGGTGAAATAATGGACTTTATCATTGTAGTTTTGTCAAATTCACGGTGTCTAGCCTTTCGCTTTTAGAGTTTAAAACGCATTACCCTTAATTTAGATACAGAAAATTTTATCGTAAACCTTTTTGTTCATAATATTTTCTACCATATAAGAGTTTAAGTAACCATAAAGCATTATTGTGTATTCAGAATAGGCTAAATGTATAAACATAAAGGATAATGTCTTACAAATAACAAACATATTAACGATTATCAGAAAACTAAAAGGATAATTTAAATATTATATAAGAACAATTCAAATATTATATAATAATCCAGCCTTTTTGTTTTACTTCAGATCTTCTCCTTCCTCAAACATAAGCTCTCATACATATTAAACCATAACAATACTGAGATAAAACAAAAGGATACACAAATACAATATTTGAATCCAAAACATGTAATGAAATAAAATAAAATTTAGGAAACAAAGAGAAATGTTTTAGTCTGTCATTAGTTATGACAGAAACAGCTTTTGTTTATTCATGAAGTCATCACATGAAAGTCGGTATGATGTTGCATTTACTACAAATTACTTATTTAGATTGAAGAAAAATGCATAATACGGACAAAATTAAAACTTCACCTAAAGTATTCAAAATTGTAGAAACATCAAAAACTGACCGAATTACAATTCAACTAGACTGCATAAAGTATAAATCCTGACGACGTTGATGAATCACCTATCCTGTCTACCGTAAAACTAAAATGAGTAGCAGTTACAAAAGAGGAAGTGGGTTTAAAAAGACTAAATACATAGATCATAAATATCATAGTGGCAATTGGGATGAGCTAGAGCGAACAAAACCGAAGAAAATGTGAAGGAGGATACGAGGAGAGAACGATATTAGGTTAGGGTTTTTCCTGATTTGGGGAGAAATGGGATAATGAGTAAAATATTAAAGCGGCCAAAATGTGAAATTAGCGGGTTTGGTGAATTTCGTGTAAAGACCCGTAAGTCTGTACTCCTTGAATAGACACTAATCTCCTTTGTTTAATTCAAGATGAACGAAAATACGAACCCTTAGGGGTTTTAAAAAGATTTTAAGAAAAGAAAAAGTAGAAAAGAAGGTAGAAAGAAGGTAGAGGGAAAAGGAAATAGAAAATAGAAATTAGGGAGGAGAGAAAACAGAAAAGAAGATAGAACATTTTAAAATAGAAGAAAAAGAGAATAGAGGAAAAAGAAAAACAGAAGAAAATAGGACGGAACAGAAAACAAGAACAGAATCTCACAATTCGCAGCGGAACAACATATAATAATAGATGAATAATCTTTAAACAAAGAACTATATCAGTTATTACATTACATCACATTTCATTACATCATATCATCAGAGTGTACAACAACAACAACAACAGTGCAGCGGAAAAAGAAATACTATATAAACTAGTAATACGCCATGCCATCCAGCTTGCCTCCAGCAATTCCAGAATATCCAGAATATCCTGATAAACCTTAACTCTTGACTGCCCGTGTGGAAATTTGTGGGCACCCAGAGTTTAGGAAGGAAAACAATAAACTCCAAGTCAGTCATGTGACTGGTGTGAGAACTCAAAACAGTTTATTTATCTTTAAAATCAAAATAGAGAGATATTTTTAAATTCAATTCGCAATGCTTTTAAAAATGAGACTACCATAAGGCCTCCCGCACACACACACATGCAAACGCAGAATCGGAGGAGATTTCTCCTTATGATAGTCAAAGATGCTTGATACGCATTTAAAATAACATTTGATATTATTACTAGTGCATAGTGTAGGAAAAAATTCATTTCGAAAGTAGAATATAAATCTTAGCCAACATACGACCATTATCGTATGCCTACTATAGCTAACTATGTTCAATAGCAGGTTACCGCCACATTCCATAGCAGGTTATACAACTAAAACCGTACAAGTCACGTATTGTTTCTTTGGATTTCCAACAAATGGTCAGGCCAAGGAACTTCCCATTACCACATGAGAATGCCTCTGGAAAGACATCCCCGAGAACCAAACCGGAACTCTGCCAACACAAGGCCGGGTTACCCCTAACTGGGTAACTACTGACACGAGCACGCCATTCCCCGATCGTAAACGACCTTTCTCACGGGATCCTGAAAACCAACAACCACAAAGTAATAAATTCGTAGTAACCACATAGGTTAAATATCTGGGCTCCATACCATGATACCACCTCTATCCAGAAGGAAATGTACATACCCTAAAGGGTGCTACCCCTCATAACCTTGCTGCATCTTTCCTGTTTTGACCATTTCCGGGGTGTGAGGTTCGACGAAGTCACGTCCACAAAAACATACTTTATACAAAAGCCATGCTTTGGGTCAACAAATGATCAACACGATGATCACTAAGATAGACGATCAAATAAACGATCCTATCACAATAATCAACACAATGATCATTTCAGCATCACTTAGCATATCACATTACCAAATTGGGAATATATCGCTGATAACTTCAACTATATAACCTCTGAGCTCGTACGTCTCAGAGAAGGGTGTTAAGCTAAAAGAATAAATTCTCCGCCACCAACAGAAATATATTTGAAAGAAATCGGCTTTATATCTCAACTTGTAATGTCAGACACACAATCCATACAAGTCTGTTCCGGGATCGAACAAAACCGAAGGCACTTACAAAGAAGTCCTTGCAATCCGGATATTCACAATCTTGATCGGATTCACCATCACATATGGAGAACTCTATACCGGAGCAACTCGGTGCAGAGTAAATCGACAGGTCATCCTATCGCTCTCGCAAATATCGGGTCTTCAACACCGATCTTCAATGCAATTATAACGACGTATCACATATTCGGAATGGGTTATACGACCCCATGGTCCTTTCCCGGTTAACCCGAATAGTGAGCGCTTATTTAAAAATAAGTGTAGCATTCACATTCAAACAAATCACATCAATTACCCATTCAAAGGGAAATATTGATAGTCGGTTATTGAACTATCAATGGATATACACACATCACCAGTTTCCAAATAATTTTCCAAATTATTTATTTTCCAAAAATATCTTCACTAGATATATAATTTCACACTTCAAAAATAAATCGATATTTATTTTTAAACCCATTCTCCAATTTCATTTATAAATTCAATAGTGAATTTACAATCCAAAATATCTATGAATATTCGATTTCAATTATTCATTTCAATTTTCTTTTCAATTTATCTTCAAAAAGTTAAATTCTCAAAATATTCACTTTATATTGGAAAACATTTCCATACTTATTTATTCATAAGTAATTCACAAATTTTATTTATTTTCAACACTTAGAAAATATTCAATATACTTAAATCGAAATTAAGTATATATTTCGTTCTTTAAGGAAATCATTCTCTTAAACATATTTATTTGGGCCAAAACGAATGTTGCGTAAAACATCGTTACGACAACCCAAATTCACTAGTATAGGGATTCGAAATTAAAATAGATATATAAATCCCAATACTATACAAAACATTTCCTTTCGGAAATCATTTACTATAACAACAGTGTTATAGTCCATTATTTCCTTCTATTTCTCGAAAACGTCTATTTCAACAATAAATGTTGAAATCTATGGTTTCGAATCTCAACACAATTAAAACTTCGTTAGATCGTTTTAATTCAATTTCAATATCACATTCAAAACAATTTCTTTAACATCTTATTCACTATTCAAAAACGTGAATATACTACGTTAACAATTTCATCCTTTTATACATTTTAATTCAAAGGATTATTCACAGTCAAAAATGTGAATATAACTCCATTAATAAGTTTCAACAATTTACTTATCAAAATAAGTCATTTGCGAATTTATAAACAACGTTTATAAATTCCATTTCTATTTATTTATAAAAACTTCTTTTTTATAAACTCCTTTATTAACCTATTCCAGTTTATAACTCAATTATAAACTAAAAATTCACATTATAAGTTAAATGCTTATAAAATGATTATTTTACAAAATCGTTCTTTGAACTTCATAATTATAAATCTTATAACTTATAAGATTCAATGATTTATTCAAAACTATTCTTTTAATAACTTCATAATTTATAAATCTTACTATTTATAAATCTCATTTATAACTTCACCGTTTATAGTTCTATAAATTCCATTCTTTAATGAAATTCATTTTCACTCCATTCAAACACTTATAAAAACTCGTTTTATAATTTCAATATCTCAAATTACAAATATCCATTTATAAATCTCTTAATATAATTCAGTTTATATTATTATTTTTAAACGTCTTTAAATTCCTTTAAAAACTTCTTCCTTTTTGATTCATAAAATAATTAAATTTTATAAATCCTATATTTCAACTTTTCATAATAAATTCAAAAATTCCGATTTAACTATTTTATAATATCATTAATCCATATTTCTCTAAAATCAGCTTTTAGCTATATTTCACAAAAATCATAATTTTTTATAACATTAAAATTTATATCGTTTAATTATTTAAAATGGATCAATTCTAAAAATAAAGTATATTTTCAAAAATCACTTTTAAAAATCATTTTAAAATCCCAAAATCTGGGTCCAATGATGCTACACACCAAATAGTCAATCAGGACTACAACGATATCATATATCAATATGAAAATCAATCAAATATCAAAATATCTGAAATCAAATAAAAACTGTTGAGGAATCCAGTTGGATCCCTCCAACCTGTTTTCCTGCATCCACAAACATTAGCACAATACCAATTTCGCTCCAGTACGAAATTATCGCGGTATATGTTCTTATTAAATATTATCCGCTTAATAACGGCGTAATAGGGTCTCATCCGCTAAACAAAAAATGCGGGAAATCAATCAACTCCAATATATACATATGCCAATATATATATATTGATATTATTTATAATACCAATTTCACTGTTTATGAAATATTCGCGGTATATGTTTTTATTAAATAACATCCGCTTAGTAACGGCGTATAATGTCTATTTTAACAATCAATAGATATCAATCATCATTCAAACATGCATTCAAATATTTTAAATCTACTATTTAAAATAAAATCGAAACTGATTCGATTGAGTGAGAAGTTCTCACCTTGATTTTAAATTCCGTTTTAGCGATTTATTTCGAATAAAATTAAACGGACGTTTAATTTTACCCAAAATTCTCACTAACTCCAAATGGCTCCAAACCAACTCCATCGCGTAGTGCTCGTCCATACGATTCCAACACAACTGGTTTCGCGCGTTTTCGACCTCGTATGAAAAAGTTATGATTTTATGAAGTTTATACGAATTTTTATAAATAATTTTCAACAATTTATTTCTATTTTTATAACCTAGGCCGTAGATCCCTTGCTCATGCGATCCTTGCCGTCCCCAACATCCTCCTTCTCTACCCAGATACGCGTGAAACCCCCCCCCCCCCCCCATAGCCGAACCCAATACAAGAAAACTAGGGTTTAAATTTTACTCCACTTATAAGCGACTTGAACTCGATCGAATTACTCCATGTCGTGCGCCTCACCAACCTCCATGCTCGGCCCCAAAGTCATGCAACTCGGCCTCACCATCACCCTTGTTTCGCGTGCGCAGGTCGAAGCAAACGCGGCCCTGTAGCTTCCTCCACACGACTCCATATTCGATCATAACCGTTGAATCTCTAGCTCTCATCGCCATCTTCAATTCTCTAGTTGAAACTTTAGCCTAATTGTCGACGGATTGAAAGAAATCGAGGGGGAAAGGGAAGAATTTTCTGGCTGTTCATGCTTGAACTGGCGGCTAGGGTTTATAATTTTCTTTCTTTTTTTTTTTTTAATGAAGGGTGGGGCTATTTATAAGAGAACGAACGACACTATTCATCCCGGAAATTCCAAACTCCGATTTAGGCGTCGTAACCAGCGTTTCTAGGGTTTACCCCGCGTTCCGGACACAATGGAATAGGTTTCGAAAGCTAATTCGGACATCTGTGCGAGTTATGGCTGTAAACGCTCAATTTAAATTAAACCGATTTAAGCGATTTTCTAGGCGTTTTAATTTGTACCGGACAAACGGTAAATCCAATTGACTTGAAATTTGAAACTTAACAATAATATCACATTACGGATCCGATGAAACTGGTTTCGTCGAAATCCGAGACTTTTCGAAAAATGGCTATTTTGACTCGCCAAATTTAAAATTAAAAATAAATCGATGCGTTTCGAGCTGCCACGATCAAACGATAACTCCGATTGACACGAAAATTGAAATCCGGTAATAACTAACTATTACGGATCCAATGAAACTGGTTTCGTTCAATTCTGAGACTGTTCAAAAATTGGCTATTTTCACTAGTCGATTAAATTATTAAAATATTCAATTTTCACAAATTAACTTTTAATTCGATTTTAAAAGTTCTAAAATATCGTTCTAACTTCCATATGATAAAATAAAATTTTACAAATCATTTTCAATCATATTTAACTATATTTTCAATTATTTCCATAATTTAACGTATTAAATTATCGATTTAAAAATCCAATTAAATCCAATAATTCAAATAAAAATTTATTTGACTTATAAATTCACTTATTAATATTTAAAATTAATTAAATATTCATATTTTAATTTCTAAAAATTCTGGGTCGTTACAATCTTCCCCACTTAAAAGAATTTCGTCCTCGAAATTACAAGTAAGAAAAGTTACAGAATCTATTAATTTTCAAAAATCCATAATTAAACTTCTTACAATACTTTACTAAGTTTTCCAAATCATACTTAGTTATCTTTTCAAAAACAACTATCTTGTTTAACTTTCAATTCCAAAATCAAAGTTAAAGTTTTCAAAATTTCCAATTTTTCTCAAAATTTTTCTAACGCCTTAAATTTTCGGAAAAATTCGCCATAGTCTCCTTTGCGCGGCTCGATCCGAAAAAAAAATGACAGTATATATATCACAAATATACATCTCATCAAGTAATGAGGCATCCCGCAGGGAAAAAAGTGTAAAAGTACGATATTTAATCCGAGATATGTACCTTATATTTTATTAGCGAGCATATACGGCTAATATAGCGCAAAAGCGAGCTCCAAATGCGAAGCAAACGCGATCCGCACCTACTAAACACTCAACAAACAACATGAGAATCATGCATATAGATAATAGTATCGATATACATCATATAGCAACATAATAACTATATATGCCAACATAGCAAATGAAGTAAAAGCAACAAATGCAAACATCAACCAACTATCATTCAACAAGTTCATAACCAATATATATTCATTCATATTCTCATTAATATTCAATGAAATGGTTTTCAATTTAAATCACATTTGATTTATTAATAGTTGATGTTTTTATTAACATTTATTCTCAATTAGTTTATATTCACTAATTCATATTCAATTTGGTTCACTTCCAAATTAAATTCAATTTTATTTAAGATTCATTTAACTTCCAATTGAATTTCAATTACTTTAGCTTCCAATTTTATTAAATCAATTTCATTAACACTTAATGAATTATATACAATCAACTAACAATCATATAACAACAAAATCACTTTGCATATATTCATTCAATTTGGTTTTAACACCATCACTTTCAATTGGTTCAATTTAATTGATTTTCATTCAATTATTCAACTTTCTAATAACATTAGATTTTAGTGAATTACACTTATATTCATTATTTCATATCAACTTAATTCACATTTAATTGATTAATATTCAATCCATTTATTCAATTCAATTACAAAATCGAATTTCATTTACATAACTTAAGTTCACATTTATCTCTTAACTTTATTATTTTTAACTCATATTCATAAATATATTCATTAGTTTCACTTCTTATATATATAAGTTTATTTCACAATTGTAATCACTTTAATTATCATTCAATTCTTTATAATTCTTTACTTATACAATTCCTTTATTTAGATTATTCAAACATCTAAACAATCAACTTATATACACTTTAATAATTCTGAAAAATTATTTCTTTATATACAAAATATACTCAAGGTAAAATTATTTCATTTACCCAATTTAAAACAATACTGTGTCGAATTGTTCTATTCAAGTGTTTAGAAACCCCTTCGGCATAGTCTTGCGGACCACGCTGACGAAAGTTCATATGCCACTCAATAAACCAATCATCACAATATAAAACAATTTTATATTCACTAACAAATACGCTCTCATAGCTATTATTACACTCAAATTCATTCTAGAGTACTACTGACTCTATCTCTAATGAATTATACCCAACAGAACCATGGTTGTCGCTTAACCATAAGCTCTGATACCAACTGTAAAGACCCGTAAGTCCGTACTCCTTGAATAGACACTAATCTCCTTTGTTTAATTCAAGATGAACGAAAATACGAACCCTTAGGGGTTTTAAAAAGATTTTAAGAAAAGAAAAAGTAGAAAAGAAGGTAGAAAGAAGGTAGAGGGAAAAGGAAATAGAAAATAGAAATTAGGGAGGAGAGAAAACAGAAAAGAAGATAGAACATTTTAAAATAGAAGAAAAAGAGAATAGAGGAAAAAGAAAAACAGAAGAAAATAGGACGGAACAGAAAACAAGAACAGAATCTCACAATTCGCAGCGGAACAACATATAATAATAGATGAATAATCTTTAAACAAAGAACTATATCAGTTATTACATTACATCACATTTCATTACATCATATCATCAGAGTGTACAACAACAACAACAACAGTGCAGCGGAAAAAGAAATACTATATAAACTAGTAATACGCCATGCCATCCAGCTTGCCTCCAGCAATTCCAGAATATCCAGAATATCCTGATAAACCTTAACTCTTGACTGCCCGTGTGGAAATTGGTGGGCACCCAGAGTTTAGGAAGGAAAACAATAAACTCCAAGTCAGTCATGTGACTGGTGTGAGAACTCAAAATAGTTTGTTTATCTTTAAAATCAAAATAGAGAGATATTTTTAAATTCAATTCGCAATGCTTTTAAAAATGAGACTACCATAAGGCCTCCCGCACACACACACATGCAAACGCAGAATCGGAGGAGATTTCTCCTTATGATAGTCAAAGATGCTTGATACGCATTGAAAATAACATTTGATATTATTACTAGTGCATAGTGTAGGAAAAAATTCATTTCGAAAGTAGAATATAAATCTTAGCCAACATACGACCATTATCGTATGCCTACTATAGCTAACTATGTTCAATAGCAGGTTACCGCCACATTCCATAGCAGGTTATACAACTAAAACCGTACAAGTCACGTATTGTTTCTTTGGATTTCCAACAAATGGTCAGGCCAAGGAACTTCCCATTGCCACATGAGAATGCCTCTGGAAAGACATCCCCGAGAACCAAACCGGAACTCTGCCAACACAAGGCCGGGTTACCCCTAACTGGGTAACTACTGACACGAGCACGCCATTCCCCGATCGTAAACGACCTTTCTCACGGGATCCCGAAAACCAACAACCACAAAGTAATAAATTCGTAGTAACCACATAGGTTAAATATCTGGGCTCCATACCATGATACCACCTCTATCCAGAAGGAAATGTACATACCCTAAAGGGTGCTACCCCTCATAACCTTGCTGCATCTTTCCTGTTTTGACCATTTCCGGGGTGTGAGGTTCGACGAAGTCACGTCCACAAAAACATACTTTATACAAAAGCCATGCTTTGGGTCAACAAATGATCAACACGATGATCACTAAGATAGACGATCAAATAAACAATCCTATCACAATAATCAACACAATGATCATTTCAGCATCACTTAGCATATCACATTACCAAATTGGGAATATATCGCTGATAACTTCAACTATATAACCTCTGAGCTCGTACGTCTCAGAGAAGGGTGTTAAGCTAAAAGAATAAATTCTCCGCCACCAACAAAAATATATTTGAAAGAAATCGGCTTTATATCTCAACTTGTAATGTCAGACACACAATCCATACAAGTCTGTTCCGGGATCGAACAAAACCGAAGGCACTTACAAAGAAGTCCTTGCAATCCGGATATTCACAATCCTGATCGGATTCACCATCACATATGGAGAACTCTATACCGGAGCAACTCGGTGCAGAGTAAATCGACAGGTCATCCTATCGCTCTCGCAAATACCGGGTCTTCAACACCGATCTTCAATGCAATTATAACGACGTATCACATATTCGGAATGGGTTATACGACCCCATGGTCCTTTCCCGGTTAACCCGAATAGTGAGCGCTTATTTAAAAATAAGTGTAGCATTCACATTCAAACAAATCACATCAATTACCCATTCAAAGGGAAATATTGATAGTCGGTTATTGAACTATCAATGGATATACACACATCACCAGTTTCCAAATAATTTTCCAAATTATTTATTTTCCAAAAATATCTTCACTAGATATATAATTTCACACTTCAAAAATAAATCGATATTTATTTTTAAACCCATTCTCCAATTTCATTTATAAATTCAATAGTGAATTTACAATCCAAAATATCTATGAATATTCGATTTCAATTATTCATTTCAATTTTCTTTTCAATTTATCTTCAAAAAGATAAATTCTCAAAATATTCACTTTATATTGGAAAACATTTCCATACTTATTTATTCATAAGTAATTCACAAATTTTATTTACTTTCAACACTTAGAAAATATTCAATATACTTAAATCGAAATTAAGTATATATTTCATTCTTTAAGGAAATCATTCTCTTAAACATATTTATTTGGGCCAAAACGAATGTTGCGTAAAACATCGTTACGACAACCCAAATTCACTAGTATAGGGATTCGAAATTAAAATAGATATATAAATCCCAATACTATACAAAACATTTCCTTTCGGAAATCATTTACTATAACAACAGTGTTATAGTCCATTATTTCCTTCTATTTCTCGAAAACGTCTATTTCAACAATAAATGTTGAAATCTATGGTTTCGAATCTCAACACAATTAAAACTTCGTTAGATCGTTTTAATTCAATTTCAATATCACATTCAAAACAATTTCTTTAACATCTTATTCACTATTCAAAAACGTGAATATACTACGTTAACAATTTCATCCTTTTATACATTTTAATTCAAAGGATTATTCACAGTCAAAAATGTGAATATAACTCCATTAATAAGTTTCAACAATTTACTTATCAAAATAAGTCATTTGCGAATTTATAAACAACGTTTATAAATTCCATTTCTATTTATTTATAAAAACTTCTTTTTTATAAACTCCTTTATTAACCTATTCCAGTTTATAACTCAATTATAAACTAAAAATTCACATTATAAGTTAAATGCTTATAAAACGATTATTTTACAAAATCGTTCTTTGAACTTCATAATTATAAATCTTATAACTTATAAGATTCAATGATTTATTCAAAACTATTCTTTTAATAACTTCATAATTTATAAATCTTACTATTTATAAATCGCATTTATAACTTCACCGTTTATAGTTCTATAAATTCCATTCTTTAATGAAATTCATTTTCACTCCATTCAAACACTTATAAAAACTCGTTTTATAATTTCAATATCTCAATTTACAAATATCCATTTATAAATCTCTTAATATAATTCAGTTTATATTATTATTTTTAAACGTCTTTAAATTCCTTTAAAAACTTCTTCCTTTTTGATTCATAAAATAATTAAATTTTATAAATCCTATATTTCAACTTTTCATAATAAATTCAAAAATTCCGATTTAACTATTTTATAATATCATTAATCCATATTTCTCTAAAATCAGCTTTTAGCTATATTTCACAAAAATCATAATTTTTTATAACATTAAAATTTATATCGTTTAATTATTTAAAATGGATCAATTCTAAAAATAAAGTATATTTTCAAAAATCGCTTTTAAAAATCATTTTAAAATCCCAAAATCTGGGTCCAATGATGCTACACACCAAATAGTCAATCAGGACTACAACGATATCATATATCAATATGAAAATCAATCAAATATCAAAATATCTGAAATCAAATAAAAACTGTTGAGGAATCCAATTGGATCCCTCCAACCTGTTTTCCTGCATCCACAAACATTAGCACAATACCAATTTCGCTCCAGTACGAAATTATCGCGGTATATGTTCTTATTAAATATTATCCGCTTAATAACGGCGTAATAGGGTCTCATCCGCTAAACAAAAAATGCGGGAAATCAATCAACTCCAATATATACATATGCCAATATATATATATTGATATTATTTATAATACCAATTTCACTGTTTATGAAATATTCGCGGTATATGTTTTTATTAAATAACATCCGCTTAGTAACGGCGTATAATGTCTATTTTAACAATCAATAGATATCAATCATCATTCAAACATGCATTCAAATATTTTAAATCTAACTATTTAAAATAAAATCGAAACTGATTCGATTGAGTGAGAAGTTCTCACCTTGATTTTAAATTCCGTTTTAGCGATTTATTTCGAATAAAATTAAACGGACGTTTAATTTTACCCAAAATTCTCACTAACTCCAAATGGCTCCAAACCAACTCCATCGCGTAGTGCTCGTCCATACGATTCCAACGCAACTGGTTTCGCGCGTTTTCGACCTCGTATGAAAAAGTTATGATTTTATGAAGTTTATACGAATTTTTATAAATAATTTTCAACAATTTATTTCTATTTTTATAACCTAGGCCGTAGATCCCTTGCTCATGCGATCCTTGCCGTCCCCAACATCCTCCTTCTCTACCCAGATACGCGTGAAACCCCCCCCCCCCATAGCCGAACCCAATACAAGAAAACTAGGGTTTAAATTTTACTCCACTTATAAGCGACTTGAACTCGATCGAATTACTCCATGTCGTGCGCCTCACCAACCTCCACGCTCGGCCCCAAAGTCATGCAACTCGGCCTCACCATCACCCTCGTTTCGCGTGCGCAGGTCGAAGCAAACGCGGCCCTGTAGCTTCCTCCACACGACTCCATATTCGATCATAACCGTTGAATCTCTAGCTCTCATCGCCCTCTTCAATTCTCTAGTTGAAACTTTAGCCTAATTGTCGACGGATTGAAAGAAATCGAGGGGGAAAGGGAAGAATTTTCTGGCCGTTCATGCTTGAACTGGCGGCTAGGGTTTATAATTTTCTTTTCTTTTTTTTTTTAATGAAGGGTGGGGCTATTTATAAGAGAACGAACGACACTATTCATCCCGGAAATTCCAAACTCCGATTTAGGCGTCGTAACCAGCGTTTCTAGGGTTTACCCCGCGTTCCGGACACAATGGAACAGGTTTCGAAAGCTAATTCGGACATCTGTGCGAGTTATGGCTGTAAACGCTCAATTTAAATTAAACCGATTTAAGCGATTTTCTAGGCGTTTTAATTTGTACCGGACAAACGGTAAATCCAATTGACTTGAAATTTGAAACCTAACAATAATATCACATTACGGATCCGATGAAACTGGTTTCTTTGAAATCCGAGACTTTTCGAAAAATGGCTATTTTGACTCGCCAAATTTAAAATTAAAAATAAATCGATGCGTTTCGAGCTGCCACGATCAAACGATAACTCCGATTGACACGAAAATTGAAATCCGGTAATAACTAACTATTACGGATCCAATGAAACTGGTTTCGTTCAATTCTGAGACTGTTCAAAAATTGGCTATTTTCACTAGTCGATTAAATTATTAAAATATTCAATTTTCACAAATTAACTTTTAATTCGATTTTAAAAGTTCTAAAATATCGTTCTAACTTCCATATGATAAAATAAAATTTTACAAATCATTTTCAATCATATTTAACTATATTTTCAATTATTTCCATAATTTAACGTATTAAATTATCGATTTAAAAATCCAATTAAATCCAATAATTCAAATAAAAATTTATTTGACTTATAAATTCACTTATTAATATTTAAAATTAATTAAATATTCATATTTTAATTTCTAAACATTCTGGGTCGTTACATTTCGTTTATGCGAAAATGATTATTTTGGATCCACCAAACAAAACCATGTTGATAAGGAATGCAAATTAATGTAGTTGCATCGGTTGACTTTATAACCGATGCGACTAAAATTATTTGCATCGGTTGTTGCTGACAACGGATGCAAAATTTTTTTTTTTATTACATGTTGCTTTCCACGTACCAATTGCACCGGCTATTAAGATAGAACTGATGTAAATAGTTCTATTTGCATCAGTTTTTACTTCAACCGATTCAAATAAGGCGAAGCAGTATGCACTTTTTGTACTAGTGTAAATGATTTTCGAAAGGAAATGTTTCTATATAGCATATAGAATTTATATATCTATCTAATTTTCGAATCTCTATGCTAGTGTTTTAAGATTGTTGTAATGGTGTTTTACGCAACATTCGTTTTGACCCAAATAAATGTGTAAAAGAGAATATTTTCCTTAAAGAATTAATATATACTTAATCATTATTTAAGAATATGGAATACTTTCTAAGTGTTGAAAATAAATTGATTTGTGAATTATTATTATTAAATGAGTATATGCAAATGTTTTCCAATATTGAAATGGTTTTGAGAATATATCTTTTTAAAAGATAATTTGAAGTGAACATTTGGCAAGTGATTTAATTAATAAAAGATTAATTAAAAGGCCTTAGTGATTGTTATGGTGCCAAATATTTGTTTGCTTGCTTTGATAGTTAAATAAGCGAATATCAAATTTGGCCATTTTAGTTCCTCGACTTGATGTAGAAACTATTTAGTTGTACACTTAGTATGTAGCCTTCTGTGTGGACTTGATTATCGTTTGTGTTGAGGATGTTGATTCGTATAGTGCGGAGTATTACTCCAATCTATCAAGCTTCCTTCTAGGCCCCAAGGATCGCAAGTTGAAAGTTGGAGACGTGATAAGTCTATGAGACTTAGTTTCTGTGTGAGGTTGAGAAACGCTTTTGCGTTGTTGGTGCGAAGAGACCGGGATCACATTTATCTATAAACCGCTTCGAACCAATGTATTTGCGATGACTGTGCTGGTTGCTTGTGATGATATTGATATTCCAGTTTTTTATAGTGGGGGACTGCTTGTTGATCATTTGGGATTAAAATTCCTATATACATATAGTAGCAGTGGCCTCTTCATTATGAAATATCCAATGCAAGGACTATTCACTACTAATCTTAGGGATTTCTCGACAGGATGTGGTAGGAAAGTACCTTCGGTTGTCCTGTTCCTGGACATCTTGTCTGACATTGCATTTATAAAGATTACGTATGTTGGTTTTTACAAAGGTACATTAATAGTGGCGGAGAAGGCAACTTCTCTTAGCTTAACACCCTCCTTGAGACGTATGAGCTTAAGAGTTGTATTTTTGTGGAAGGCAATTAGTAGTTAACAGAAATAGCAGTTTGGTATCCAAAATGATGTGATTGTGATTTGTGAAAGGTAATCATTACCTCAGGCCTCGTCAACCGAAAATGACCAAAACAGCATTAGATGCGGCAAGGCTAAGTGGGCCATTCCCAAGTAGGATGTGATCATCCTCTTTTAGATATATCTTTACGCGTTATGACGTTGTGCATCTGATTATTGTGGTTTGTATGCTTAAAGGGAGCTTGGAAAAGGTCGGTAACGACTGAAGGATGATATATTCGGTACCATCTAATTATAGAGGTGGGCCAGTCTTGTGTTCGTAGAGGATCCTTTGTGATGGTCCTCGGTACATTCTTCTAGAGATGTACTGCCAGAAGGTTGTCCGTTCACCTGGTCATTTGTATGGAAATCCAAACTCCACTACGTACCGACCATTTTATTTGTATAGCATGGTATGCTGGAATTTAATAATGGTAACAATTTCGGCTATTTTGAATATTATTTGTATGCTAGACACTAGTATAATATCAGATGATTTGACATAAAATGATTTAGTTATCATAAGGTAAAAACATGTCCGTGTTTATATGTGGACTTGTCTTGCGAGATACTTTTTTTATAAAGGAAAAGTTTTGTAATTTAATAAATTCAGTTGAGTGTGTTTCTCACGTTGGTTTACCAAACTGATCTGGGTGTTCTTCCCTTTCAATGCTCGGGTCAGACCGAGATTGGTGCTTTTGGAGCTTCAGAAGGAGAGCTGGAGATCTTCATTTTCGTATATGTATATTTGTTTCGATTATTGATTATCCGCTGTGCTTAGTTCTTCTATATTATCAGCAATTATGAGGACAGGTTATTATAACTGTCCAGGCTGATGATTATTGATTGATTGTTGAACTCTGATTGATGTATGTATATAAATTTCTATTTTGTAAAGACCATTGATATGGTATTATATGTTTTCCGCTGTGATGTGAGATTCTGTATTGTTCTGTTTGGTTCTATCTTCTCTCTTTCTTCTCTTCTCTTCTTCTCTCTTCTTTTCATTCTCATGACTTTCTGTCAGTCTGTGCTTTTTGGGTCGGGCTTGTGTGGTTTATTATCGATTCAAAGGGTACAGATTTGCGGGATGTCACATATACTTCTACCCAAGTGGTTCCATATGTGCACTAGATGTTATTCCAAGCTCGAACGTTGCTCCAACTATGGATAAGGGAAAGGAGGTCGTTATAGAAGATGTGTTCACACTTTTTGATTTATTAATTCATACTTTGTCTGACACCGAAGCACCACACTCATTTGTTTTGAGTAGAGTAGGAGATGAATTACATTTATAAACTAGTATAGTTATAGACCCTATAATGACATCGAACCCTATTGGAGGATTGATTCATTTATCCATGACATGTAAGGGTCTAAAGTTATATATTTTAGGTGTTGAGTTCAATTATGATGCTTTTGTTTTGGAAATCTCTGGGTTTGGTTTAATTTTGGAAATGGACGCGATGACTATGTATAGAGTGATGCTAGAATATGTCAAGAAGGTGATTCGATTAGTTACTTGTAGTAGGTGAAACTTTGAGGTTTACTATGACCCATGGAGTTTAGTTATGTTAAGTTACATATATTCTTTAGACCTATCACATGATGAGTTAACTTCAATACCACTAGTTCTTAATACCCACAAGTCTTTTCCAATTTTTTTGGTTTCCCGCCTCATAAGGAGATCGGATTTTGAATACCTTGAAGATAATGCTAGACCTATTGCCTTACCTCCTAGGCATGTGGCTCCTAGATAAAAACGCAGGCTAAATAAGCAAATCAATGAATTATTGAAGAAGGGCTTCATTTGAAGAGGGTAGAGTGGGAAGCATCAGTTATCTTTGTTGCCAAACCAGATAGCTCTTTAAGGGTTTGCGTCGATTATCGTGAACTGAATAAGCTAAAAAACAAGAATCGTTATCCGCTACCCTATATAAACAATCTCTTTGATTGGTTAGTAGAGCAAAGGTGTTCTCTAAGCTTAACTTGGCTATAGGATTCCATCAGTTACATATAGTTGAGGATAGTATTCTGAAAACTGCTTTTGTACACCTGACAGACTTTATAAGTGGTTAGTCATGCCATTTGAACTAATGCACTAGCATATCTCATCAACCTTATGAGTTGAGTTTTTAAAGGGTTTCTAAATACATTCATGGTTATATTTGCTAAAGACATACTTTTCTATTTGAAGAGTGAGGAAGGGCATGTGTTGCATTTTGGAGAATTGGTCAATTCTCTCCATAGTCATAAGCTAAAGGAAAATATTTCCAAATATCACTTTTGTTGCAAGGAGGTTCACTTTCTTGGACATATTGTCAGTCGATCTTAGTAAAGTTGCTGCGGTATAGGATTAGCACGTTCCAAAGAATGCCATAGAGTTAAGGAGTTTTCTTGGTTTGCTCGGTTGTTATAGGAAGTTCATTAAGGACTTCGCTAAAAATTTCACATCGTTGACATGTCTTACCAAGAAAAATTGTTTTTCTCATGGAACTCAGAATGTGAAGATGCTTTATCAAACTAAAGGAGTTGTTTACTAGTGCACCTGCTTTAGTATTACCAGAGGGTGCAAAGGCGTTCGTAGTGTAAACCGATGCTTATGGTACAGGGCATAGTTTCGATACAGGAGGGTAGAGGTTTTTATTATGCAAGTTGATAATTGAACATTCACAGGAGAAATTACCCGACCCATGATCTTGAGTGACAATTATTGTCTTTTCCCTCAAAGCATGAAGGCATTATCTTTAAGGGGAGCGGTTTGAGCTATTCACTGATCATAAGTCTTGGAGTATTCATTCTCCCAAAAGGATTTGAATTTGAGGCCACATAGGTGGTTAAAGTTCTTAGCGTCCTATGATTTCAGCATCTCATATGCTTCAGGCAAGGTGAATGTTGTAGCCGATGCCTTATGTAGAAAGTATTTGATGTCAAGTCTTTTGTTCTTAGAATGGTGGCACTTAGAGACCGTTTCTATATTTTATTTTCAACCTTTATCATACATTACTCCAAGATTGTTGGCTACTTTGGATGTTCAGCCTTTACTTGTGGACTGTATTGGTTCGTGTCAGAAGCAAGACAGGGATTTGTTGGATATTTTTAGAATCTAAGATAAAGAGAGAGTTGAGTCATTTGGATCACTATTCCATTGATCGAAAAGATGGTTGCGAAGAGGGGTAGGTTGTGTGTCCCGCTTGTTAAGGGTTTGGTAGGCGTGGTATTAGCAGAGTCCCATCAGTCTATAATGACTATTCATCTCGGTGGTGACAATGGGAAATGTGATGTGAAATTAGTATTTTATTGGCCTGTTATGAAGAGGTATATGGCAGAGTATGTTTCCAAGTGTGTAACTTGTCAAAGGGTAAAGGCAAAGCAGAAGAATCCTGGGGAACTGTTGCATTCGTTTGATATCGCTCAATGGAAATAGGAGATTATCTCTATGGACTTTGTGATGGGCTACCTAGGAGTAGAAGCAGGAATGAGAGTTTTTGGGTCATAGTCGATCAATTTATCAAATGCACTTATTTTATTCCATCAGAAGCACAAGGACGTTGTGTCTTCCGCAAACATATACGTGAGAGAGATAGTTCAGTTGCATGGAGTTTCTTCAAGCATTGAAGCGATCGAGATCCACTATTCACCTGTGTGTTTTGAAGAAGTCTACAAGAGCCCTTGGGCACTGAATCAAATTTGAGTACCGCACATAATCTACAAATGGATGAGTAGACTGAAAGGGTGAATAAGTTATTGGAAGATTTTCTTCGGATATGTATTATGGATTATGGACATTCTTAGGAGGACACTTTCCATTATTAGAGTTGGCATATAACAATAGCTATTAGGAAAGTATTGGGATGGCATCGTTTGACACATTGTGTCGGAGGCCATATAGATCACCGTCTTGTTAGTGGGACACTATGGATAAAATCATTAAATATAAGAAGGGAGACTTCAAAGAAAGTAGACTTGACCCATAGAAAGATAAAGACTTCTCAAGATAAACAAAAACCATACACTGATAGGAGATGCATGGAGATGGAGTTCGTAGTAGGCGGCATGGACTTTGTGAAGATCTCGCCACTTAGACATGTTAAAAGAATTGATAATTCGGTAAAGTTAGCACCAAGGTTTGTACGGCCTTTTTTGATGATGGAGAGAGCAGGGAGATAGCTTATAGAGTGGGGACTCCAAAAACATTGACAGGAGTACACAATGTCTTCCATATGTCACAATTGCAAAAGTATTAACATGATTTAGCTACTGTGGTCGAGCCAAGTCAGTATGAAGAAGTAGAAGTGGAGAGAGAAAGTCACATTTTCACTATGCACCTACCTATACTATTAAGCATGGGACAAGACAACTCCATAATAAAGTAATTAAATTGGTTTCCAATGGGGAGATGATCCAATTGAGAGTACATGCAAGCTCGAGGATAAAATCCAAACTACCCATCCAACGCTTTTTTCTGGTACGTTTCCATTTAAATTTATATGATTGTTAGTGCATAGTGTATTTAGTTTAGTATAATACATATGTAGGAATATTTAGACGCTAGGCATGGTTGTGGAAGTGTCGCTAGGACTTGTTTTGGATGATGGTTGCCAAGGGATGAATTTTATTAGTTAGTATTGCATAAATGGGTAGATATGTTCATGTTGGCCTACAACACGCATCACATTATCCATTTTATTTTATCAGTTATACGTATAATGTTTGTTGCATTTTTTTCATATGTATTGAATGTTTACTTATCTATTTATTACTAGTATAGGACATTGCGTACATTTAGGTTACATGGCATAAGCACTTGCATTTTAGGAGGTCGACCAGTTCAAGAAACCATCTAATTTTACCCTATCTATATGTTCGTATGCATACCTCTATGTGCATATTACATTCGAAATTTCAAATTTAAAGAAAATGTTTGCAAATGGTTGAAGGTTGAGTAGATGATTATAGATATTGGTTGTATAGGCGAATTACATTTTTCCATCCTTAGAGATTTCAGGGATGAAATCTTTTTAAGGGGAGTGAATGTAACACCTAGAAAGTTTTAAAACAAAATAAAATATTATTAGGGTGAAAATTTAATTTTATCTAAAAGGAGAAATAGTAAAATTTCACAAACATTGGAATTAGGCCCCGAGACCTTCTATTGCATCTGACACATCGCTTACAGTTAGAAAACATATATAACTTGTTAAATTTGATAAAATGGATCAAAATTAGCGAAAGCTATGAACAGTGGCATTTTTACGATTATTAATTTTGATATTTTATCAGCTAACCTAGTTTTCAACTATAAATTAGACCCTAGCAACACTATTTCTTATTTCAAACCCTACCCACCATCTTTATACTTTGTACGTACAATTCATCTTTTTCTTCTACATAAACTTCTCAATTCTAAAATGAAAATCATTATTCTCTTCAAAGATTTCTACACCAAAAAAACAAAGAAAAATCAAATTAAAACGGTAGAATCAAGATTAAAATAAAAGGAGAAAGAAAAGGTGAATCAATCGAGTTTTGGGGTCTGGAAGAAGAGATCCAAATAAAGGCTAGATGGAAGAAAGATTTGGAAGGTGAGTGAATTGATTACGACATTATGCTGATTCATATATAATTAGATTCCTTTGTAATTCTACCTGATCTAATATATAATCTTTGAATTTGGAATAGTAGTTTCGACTAATATATAATCTCTGAATTTGGAATAGTAGTTTCGACCTAGATTTTATTTGAAGTATAATTTCCTCTATAAATTAGAAATAATGGTAATGTTGAAAAACCCAAGGTATTAATTTAATAGAAATAATTATAGAATAGGGGAAAGATAGACAAGAGTAATTCACTTTAAATTCTATAGATTTAAACTTTTACGCGACAAAGTTGGTGTGATTTAAATAAATGAAAGATAATTGAGCACCCTTTAATTTCAACTTGAATTAATTATACAACTTGAAATATAAATATATTTTAATGCAAATACATTGTTGGTTTCTTAGAGAATTTTATATGAAGTTGCGCGTAAACAAGAGAAAAAAATCTCTATCGAGATATTGTTAAGTTAATCCCTTAAGTTTATAATTGAAACCACAAGGAAGAACAAAAAATTACTAAATTAACAAATTATAAAAAATCTAGAAAGCTTTGATGAGACATCTGAAATATGAATTAGATGTGTGAACTAGAGGTTAGACATTTGACTTTCAAAAAAATTCTATCTAGGAGAAACTTGGTCAAATTCGAATCGATTCAGACATCTAAATTCCTTTTCAGATGTTTAGAATCGAAGTCTAGAAAAGTTATTTTTTAAAGAGGTTCGAACATCTGGAGTAAATTTTCAGATGTTTGAATTGTTTCGGCAAGCCCGGGTTGAAGCGAGACCTGGTGCAGGCCAAATAGGACGAATAAGAGGACTTTTCCTCACTTTATGAACTGGTAGGAGTTCACATAGCTCCATGGAGAGGGTGCAAATGGCAATGTCAATTCAACATTAGATGACGTACCTAGGTTCACACTTCACGGCGGGCATAATATGGAACTTAACAAGGTGTGCATTAGCGGTACAATTAGAAGCTATATTGTCACTAAGGCATGCTGGACCACATGTTAAACATTTAGGAGCAGGAGAAGGGAGACGGAGGCATTCGTAATAGTATGTTGTATGGCTGGGCAATTGTTGGATTTATAGGAAAATGACTATTGCTATTTCTTCAGCATTAGGTTGAATGATAAAGTGCACAGGACGCGTTTACCATTGAGAAGGTAACACAACTGCTTAGGTTGGACCTAAATCATCGAGGTAGTACACACGGCGCGAGCCCAGGAACCTCGATGTTCTCTTAGTGTGCAAGTGCGATATACGTAGTTTGTTGTTGAAAATTTTAGCTCAATGTTGGTTAGGAAATTACTTGTTGGGACCATATACTAGGAATTGACCTAGAGATGTTAGATGATAGTTGCTCAACCCTCAATTAGAAACCTTGGTGAGTTGTTTATTGGTGTAGGTGTAGTTTAAATTATACCATTGATTTGTAAAATAAATTATCCTTTATAAGTAATACACAATCAAAAATAGACACCATAGTTATGTGGATTATAAATGAAGTTAATTGCTTATGAACACCATATGCTAGTAATACAGTTCATTCATCAGACTTTGTCTGATGCGCTCCTTTTCTTCCCCTTTTGATACGCAGTATAGGCAGACATGAGAGCAGATTATCTGGCCCAAACATAGTGCATGGAGAAGGAGACTAGGCCCCCGCAATTATGTTATTTACAGTTACTCTCTGTGTACTATTTGTTATATTATATTATCAATTAGAAATCATGTTGTTATTTGGAAACTTTATTACGTCGGTTATTATATGGACTATGTTACGTGAAGACTATTATCTAATTTGCTTATTTTCATTATTTATATTTTATTTTCTTTTGCTATGATATTTGAAAGTGTTGAATGGTTTAATTTTTATGTTAGTCCATGTATCATGAATTGTTATAAAATCTTGACGAGTTGTACTTTTTGGCATAACAAGAGTTCAAATGTCATATTAGGCATTGAATCGGTGTGTCTACACGCGTAAGTTGTCATAATATCACTGAAGTGAGTTAGATGGGAATTATGTTTTACGGATAATCCATACATTTTCCATTATAAGGAAATTTCTTTGCACACAAAGAGTGTAGAAAGATGAATAATATGGTATTATTATCAACTTGATTGGTAATTACACATCAGGCTTACATGACGCATAGTCAGCAAAAAGGAGATGGATGAATCCACAACAATTCTAGTTGAGATAGCTTTAAGATAATGAGGTTCTCGAGGATGGTATGTTGCAAGATACTGATAAGTACTGGTATAGTGTGTTACCTATCGAATGGAACCAAATCATCAAATAAGCTTATTATTCTTAATTATAGGACACATTACTTTGGAAAATGAGATGGTATATCTATGGAATTTGTTTAGGAGTCACCTTATTCGCAGCATGGACTTAACTATATATTGGTCACTGCAGATAGAGTTTTAAATTTCACACTTCATTCTCGCACGTCCTAGCAAAACATCAACTTGTTTAACGAATCGTCGCATGTAACTCACTTTGCCCTATATGGTGTTCCAACCACTAGTTTATGATTATTAACCTATATTTGGAGTTATTTTAGGTGAAGCTGATGGAAATTTTTAAGTACAAGATGATACCTCATATGATAAATCATCCTCGGCCTGGTAATAGATCAAGCACGTCAACTGTATTCTTGGAAGTCCTTTTCCATTAGAGTTTTAGACTTTAGTGGTTTAAGAAAAATTCTCTCATCAATTCACTTATAATAAGGGTATCCAATCCAACATTGGAGTAGCTTCATTTGAAGTTTTGAGAGAAACAAGTTTTTTTCTGCTTATGGGTGAAGTATAGGAGATAAATACATAATCGGATCAGACTGTGTTTTTGAAGCTATCGAAGTGGTCCGAATCATTCATATGCGAAAGAAATAGTCCCAAGGATATGTAATGACCCACCTTTTTGGATGATTCAAATCGACAATAAACCATGTATGTCAGATTCAAACCATTCAAAAGGAAGGATTTGTAATGGGGTAAATAAGAAAAAAAAGGAAAAAAAACACAGAATCTCGCTGCGAAAATGACAAAATATAATAATCAAATAAATAACTGATGAAGCTGTTTTACAAATAACATTTGATTACACTTTTACAATTCAAATCAAAGTTATACATACATTAGAAATAAACAAATAATGTAGTAGAACATAGAATGGAGTGGAATAATACGTAGTAATAATATACTGAATCTTCGTCTTCGTCCTCCAGAAAATAGTCTTCAATACACTAAAAGAGCTCAGACTAACCGAAGTGTAATGAAAAGAAAAAACACTCGAGTCAGAACTAAAAGACCTTATGTAAGTCAGATCAAAATAAGTAAAATAGAAATATTAGTGCAATGGTTTCATAGATGTTACGGGACTTTCATCTCCAATCAAGTATACAACGTGAACATAATTATTTAAATGATTTCAAATAATTCAAAATATCAATCTTAATCATCTAAATAAAAAATATCTGAAGTTCTTAAACCCTTTAAATAATTCAATTCCAAATAAAACCCAAATTAAGAAATTATATAGGTAAGTGTCATTTAAACCAGTATCAAAAATCAACATTTCCAAATCGATGAAAACCGCTCGGGTTTATCATTTCAACCCATAATGATTTTACCCTAATCTATAAGATCGTTCAGGTATGTATCATTCAACCCATAGGGATAATAGAGATATAAACGTAAATAACATCCAATCATCAAAATGTTAACCAATAACATCCATCTAATCACCCAAATATCAAAATTGAACATACAGCACAATCATCATTGAAATCAACCAATAACTACCAATAGTTTATTGGTTATCATTAGCAGGTATTTAACTGACAATTTAAATTTCAATATTAAATCTAATGGCAATTGAATTCAATAAAAGTCAAATTTAACTCGAATGACAATTTAATATACTAAATATCAACCAATCAATTTCTAATCACATCATAAATCCAATTTAACTAACATAAGAAAATCTAGTAGTTGTGAGTGTTGCTCACCTTTTGCGGCTACGAAGGTGATGATAAAAAACGAAGCAATATGGAGATTCCTAGCAAAGATCAAAAAGCAAAGCAAATCCAACAAAGCTTAGACACGAGCACGAATCAGTAAATAAGTTTCAACTACTTCCAACTTCCAAACAGCCCAAGATCCAAACTATGGACAAACCCAAAACTAGGTCATTTTTAAGAAACTATTCGTACTAGAATATTACTGAATCTATAAAATGGACTAACAGAAAAGTTGTTACAAATTCTTTTCTCTCCACTTTCAATAAAAATAATCACTCAAAAAGCTTCTGTCTTGAAGAAGTCATGGTCAAAACAAACAGAGGTGTTTTCTGAGTTAAAAATTTGTTCAAAAATACTTCGAAAAGATTTAAGTTTTTGGCCTAGAAAATTATTGAAATTAAAAAACTGATCTAAAGGAAAGTTGAAGCCACTGGAAAAATAAATGGTATGAAAAAAGTACATATAATTTGGTTCATTCCTAAAGGAGATATGATTGATACAATATAGGGTATTTTCGACCAAAACAGGACCCGGGAAAGGACTTGAAAAATGGAGTTTTTGATATAGAAATATTCAAAACGGGTAAAAGGGTTCAACAATAAAGTTATTGCCATATTATATATCGTTTCAAAAAAATCAATTGATTTGGAGTAGTTTAGTAGAACATAGAGGCCATGGAAATAAGGGGAAAAAAGAGGGAAAAAAGGGAAGGGGAATAAACGGGAACAAGGAGAAAGAAGTGGAGAAGGAAGGTGGAAGGAGATAGCCTTGGAGATGATGGAGAGGGCTACGACTATTGAGGAGGAGGAAGGGTAGAAGGAGAGGAGGAAAGGAGTTATGATTTGTGAGGTTTTTTGAGTGTTAGATCTAGAGTTCTCTTTAGATTTTGAGGAGAAAGAAGAAAGTGTGCAGAGAAAGTTTCTCAGAAGAAAAACCATGTACGCAGATGTTATCAAATAAGAAACATAAGGTCGTAGGCAAAGGAATAGTCACATGAGTGACTAGAGTCTCTTGATTAACCAAGGCTCATTAGATTAAACAAACCCAATATGCCTTTGACAAATAAAACACAACTAAACACTACCGATTCATGTTAATTTTTCACCGTAATTCAAAATTTTAGAGCAATAGAAATTTGATTTTGATGAAATGAAAAGTGGAGGATGATCAGAATTCAGTCTAGTATCATATGAAAAGAATAAAATTTTAAAATTCAAATCTAAACTTTTCAACCAAAAGTCAATCTTTGACTAAGTTTGACCAAAATTTGGAATTCACAAAATTTTTGTTTTATTAAATTTAGTCAAATAAAACACTCAGCATCACAAATTCAAAAAAAAATATTTAATTTTTACTTTAATTCAAAATACTACCATTTTAAAGTTGTTAAAAGTTACGGATCGTTACACTTTATCTTAATTAAAAGATGTAATATCAATTAATGCAATATTAATTTGTTTCCCCTTATCATATTTAAAAGGTTAAATGCCATTAACTATACATCCAATTCTCATCCAATTACATTCAAACCAATGTTATCATCCTTATTATTCAATCAACAACACCCTATGAATTATATTAACATAAGTTTAGATTTTATTACATTCATTATTTTACCGTTAACATCTTTTACAATATTAACTGCAATAGTTAATTACATAAATTTTTATTGATTTCTAAATTAATTCCAAACATATTAAATAATGAGATGATAAATGAACAATTGTTGCCTTTAAGTAGTTTAATCATATTTATAAGTTTATTATCTACAAAAATGTTATGACTGCATACATCACTGATTATATCCAATTTCAATTAACAACGTATAATTCCAATATTCAATTGCCTTAATTCCATTGATTAGCCATTTAATATTCAAACGGACAGATTAATGAGAAGATAATTACAACCATTATTTATAACAATAGTTTATATCCATTATCTTATCATTTACAACCAAGGGTTCTAACAAAATGATTTTGTATTCTATATTAACCTATTCCAATCAGTTACATACAATCTCATTATTAAACGCATCATTTAATTTATTTCATTATTCACTATTATAACCAAATAACCTTACAATCTATTTCAGTTAATTGAAATTACATTAAATAATTATCAATAACATTCAAACAGCATCACTGATTTCATATTCAATATTAGCCAATTCCAATTGATTACATATAACTTCAACATTCAATGTATTTCCTTGTTTACAGTTTATAACCAATTATAAATTTACAATCATTTCAAATAATTGGATTTATATTAAAATAGTTAGCAATTACCTTAAATTAACATTAATAACATTACAATCTAGTATTTACTCTCATTATAAAACCATAAATTTATTTATTTTTCTATATTAAATTCAAAAATCTTATTTAATGAATATTTTATTTATCAAAAAAATACAGGTATTACATTCTCCCCCACTCAAAACTTTTCGTCCTTGAAAAGGGAAAAATAAGGAACTAAGGGATTAATATATTTTATTCAAAGTACTCAATTTATAAACAATTAATTTACATAATTAAGTAATTTAAATAAAATATACAAACTAATAAACAATCAAATCTTTATATATAAGTTAATAAGAGTTTGAAAATATTTACACTTTCACCAAAAACTTTCTAAGTCTAAAATTCACGGAAAATTTTGGCAGAGTCTCCTTTGTAAGGAGAAGTCCGGGAGAAATAATAATATTAATAATTTCAATAACATATCATATTTCAAAATAAAATATCTCGACTATGAAAAACGATATAATATCGCTATAAAACCGTAATCCGAAAACGTACCTATTTATCGGGCAAACAACGCTTATTATTGAAACCAAAAGCCGTAGTATTGCTTCTATAAACCTTTATTTCACTTATATAATCAAAAAGAGGTTAATAACTATGCAAAAAGAGAAATATTTAAGTTATCTAATTTGCAAAAAAATAAAATCACTATAAACCATATATCCACAAAAAATACAAACATTATATGCAACCACAGAATAGATCATACATTCATAGCAACGAAAATCAATGGTTTGTTTAGTTCAGAAACTTTTAATCATACAAAGGTGACGTGTAACGTCTCGCCTTTTCGCACGCTTTAAATCGACGATAAACCACACATGTCAGACTTAAACCATACAGAAGGGCGGATTGTTATGGGGTAAATAAGAAAAGTATAAAAAGAAAAAAATAAAATAGAATGTTGCAGCGGAACGATAAAATATAATAATCAAATATACAGTTCATGAAGTTGTTTTACAAAATATTTGATTATACTTATACAATACATATCAGAGTTACACATACCAGAGAATAATAGATAATAATGCAGCGGAATAAAATGGTGTAGTGGAATAATACAATAGATAATATTAAATCTTCATCTTCGTCCTCCAGAAATAAAGTCTTCGATTCCTGAAATGCTCGAACTGACCCGAGCGAATTGAAAAGACAAAACACTCGAGTCAAAACTAAAAGATCTTATGTAAGTTAAATCAACGGTAAATAATATGAGTGGAACGGCGTCAGAGGTGTTTACGTGATTTGACATCTCCTATCCAATGTCTAACGCGAGTGCAGTAACTTAAGAGATGCACGGGATTCACATCTCCTAAGGATCCGTTAAACTATCTACTATGTAGTAATATACGCTATTATAATAGTGTCTAAAGTAAAGTATAATATACTGAAAATAACATTAAGGGGTTACCCATATAGCCCTTAACACACTTTTATATTCCCATAGTCTATACAGTACCGTAATCTCCCCCGTACTGGGCGTCGTCAGAGGGCACTCCATAGGTATGGTACAAAACAAAATCGTACAAGGCGCGCTAGGGTAGGTGACACGGCACAACTAGGAAATGTCGGGGAGATATACCAATTACGCTTCCGGACCAGTGGTAACGCATAGCCGCAGCTACCGCCCACCTCGAGCCACAATCCCAAATCAAAGAAATCAAAAGTGGCCACCGAATCAATCAAAAAGTCAAAGTATAATATCAAAGGATGTGTCCGATAAAAGGTGCTACCTTCTTAGCCCTTCGATCGCTCCTGTTTTAGCCACCTTATGCCAACTCACGGGAGTTGGGTCCACGTATTTACCTCAAAGGAAACGCCGCCGCCATCCTACTTCATTCTGCAATCTCCATCGTGTACACGGTTGTTAAAGTGGTTTTCGGAGTTGGCAGAGAGTATGACAACTTCCGATCCCGGTCTCTTCAACAACCAAATGTTATTATACCACCATGGTTATTTCAAAATAATTTATACTTTAAAACCAGAATATAATATCCCTTTAAAAACCATATAAATATGATATCATTTCTATTTTTAAAACTCCAAATCAATATGATATCATTTTTATTTTAAATATAACCCTTTTTCCAAAATCATAATACTTCCAAATATATATATCTTAAACCCCTTAGCTTTGAAACAAAATTTCTAATACTTAATGGTTTAAATATTAAACCACTTTATATAATAAAATAGCTTTTTAAATTTCATAAATAAATTCGACATACCGATTTGAACCTCCAAATAAACCATTTCAATTTTCATATATTTCAAAGCTTTAAATATTCCACCTTTTCAAAACTAATTCTTTGATAATTCCATATATATCAAATTCAATTACTATTGTTTAGATTTGAAATGTTTGCTTAATAAAATCCAATAAAATTTAAGTAAAACCTTTAACTTTAAACAACTGGATATTCTTTCAATTTATTTAACCTGATATATTCATTTGAATCAACTTTATATTCATTTAAATCGCTCTCAACCAAATTAAATTATAAGAATCATACCCTTTAAACATCTTAACTTTATTTAAATTTCAAAACAAATTTATTCAAGTATAATTCTTAATAATTCAATTCAAACAAATTTCATATTTATCTTCCAACTTAATTTTAATTTAAGTCATTAAAACTCTATATATACAATATCTTAAACAGGTACTTAACCACATAATATAAAACAATCAAACTCCATTATTCAACTTATTTTTATTTAACAAATTTTATACATAGCTTAAATTCAAGAATTTAACTTTATATATAATATTTATATAATATCAAAAATTAATATTTATTGAACCGCATATTTCTTTCCAAAACCATAGAAAAATCATTTCAAAATATTTTTATACATAGACCGCGGTGCTTGTATATAATTTTCTATCCTATGGTCAAGTGATGCGGATATTTATCATTTCAATCCGTAATTTAAAACAAAAATTACGGTTATATATCATTTCAAACCGCAATCTCGAATGAAATAAAGTGCATAACAAATTTGCAGTTTAAAACAATATAAAATACAACATCCATTCATCCAATATCAATCATCAACCATTTATTCAATCATCATCCAATTTAAACAATAACATCAATATAGAGCATATAATAAATAACAGGTAATTACCGACAGTCCATATTCAATAATAAATTAAACAATCTATCTAACTGGCAGTTTATATTGCAATAATAAATTAAATAGCAGTTTAATTTAAATAAATGCAATTAACTGAGACGATGATTAAAAATATTCCAGCAGTCATAAATAAATTCAAAATCACAACATAAATTAAATTTAACGAAGATAAGAAATTTTAGAAGTTGTGAGTGGGATAAAACACTCACCTTTTGAATTTAAATTCAATTTAAACCCAAAAATTTGACAGTCTCAGAATTCATCCGAACAAGCGCCGTAATGATCGGAATTTCAGTACGATCCTAACAAAAAAAACTGCGCGTGAATTGGTGTTCGTATGTGAAAGATATAGCGATAAATGTTGTTTGAATTTCAATTATAAAATAAATAAATAAAAGAACATTTTACCCATTAGTGCCACGTCATCTGTCTCTTATTTGCAAAACACAATGCATGCCAGCTTCAGCAGCATGAACCCGGAACCCTACATCGCAACGCACACACCCCTCCTCTACGCACAACGCCGCCACTACCAGACGTCGACCACGCACGCGCCTTCCTCCAGGCCGACTTCGCCTGAGACACGCGATCGTCGTCGCGATATCCACCCGGCCGCCGCCAAGAAATGATGATCTAATCGAATTTTTACCGCTCATCCAACTGTTGAAACCGCGAACGAATTATACCGATGGACTACGCTTTAAATCGACGATAAACCACACATGTCAGACTTAAACAATACAGAATGGCGGATTGTTATGGGGTAAATAAGAAAAGTAGAGAAAGAAAAAAAACAAAATAGAATCTTGCAGCGGAATGATAAAATATAATAATCAAATATACAGTTCATGAAGCTGTTTTACAAAACATTTGATTATACTTATACAATATATATCAGAGTTATACATACCAGAGAATAATAGATAATAATGCAGTGGAATAAAATGGTGTAGTGGAATAATATAATAGATAATAATAAATATTTGTATTCATCCTCCAGAAATAAAGTCTTTGATTCCTGAAATGCTCGGACTGATCCAGCGAATTGAAAAGACAAAACACTCGAGTCAGAACTAAAAGATCTTATGTAAGTTAAATCAATGGTAATAATATGAGTGGAACGGCGTCAGAGATGTTTACGGGATTTGACATCTCCTATCCAGTGTCTAACATGAGTGCAGTAACTTAAGATATGCACGAGATTCACATCTCCTAAGGATCCGTTAAACTATCTAATATGTAGTAATATAGGCTATTATAATAGTGTCTAAAGTAAAATATAATATACTGAAAATAGCGTTAAACGGTTACCCATATAGCCCTTAACACACTTTTATATTCCCATAGTCTATACAGTACCGTAATCTCCCCCATACTGGGCGTCGTCAGAGGGTACTCCATAGGTATGGTACAAAACAAAATCGTATAAGGTGCGCTAGGGTAGGTGACACGGCACAACTAGGCAATGTCATGATAGATATACCAATTACGCCTCCGGGCCGGTGGCAATGCATAGCCGCAGCTCCCGCCCACCTCGAGCCACGCCCCCAAATCAAAGAAATCAAAAGTGGCCATCGAATCAATCCAAAAGTCAAAGTATAATATCGAAGGGATGTGTCCAATAAAAGGTGTTACCTTCTTAGCCCATCGATCGCTCCTGTTTTAGCCACCTTATGCCAACTCACGGGAGTCGGTCCACGTATTTACCTCAAAGGAAATGCTGTCACCATCCTACAACATTCTGAAATCTCCACCGCGTACACGATTGTTAAAGTGGTTTTCAAAGTTGGCAGAGAGTATGACAACTTTCGATCTCGGTCTCTTCAACAACCAAACGTTATTATACCACCGCGGTTATTTCAAAATAATTTGTACTTTAAAACCAGAATATAATATCCCTTTCAAAACCATATAAATACTATATCATTTCTATTTTTAAAACCCCAAATCAATATGATATCATTTTTATTTTAAATATATCTCTTTTTCCAAAATCATAATACTTTCAAATATATATATATCTTAAACCCCATAGCTTTGAAACAAAATTTCTAGTACTTAATGGTTTAAATATTAAACCACTTTATATAATAAAATAGCTTTTTAAATTTCACAAATAAATTCCACATACCGATTTGAACCTCCAAATAAACCATTTCAATTTCCATGTATTTCAAAGCTTTAAATATTCCACCCTTTCAAAACTAATTCTTTGATAATCCATATATATATCAAATTCAATTACTATTATTTAGATTTGAAATGTTTACTTAATAAAATCCACTAAAATTTAAGTAAAACCTTTAACTTCAAATAACTGGATATTCTTTCAATTTATTTAACTTGATATATTCATTTAAATCAACTTTATAATCATTTAAATCGCTCTTAACCAAATTAAGTTATAAGAATCATACCCTTTAAACATCTCAATTTTATTTAAATTTCAAAAAAAAAAATATTCGAGTATAATTCTTAATAATTCAATTCAAACAAATTTCATATTTATCTTCCAACTTAATTTTAATTTAAGTCAATAATACTCTATATATATATAATATCTTAAACGGGTACTTAACCATATAATATAAAATCATCAAACTCCATTATTCAACTTATTTTTATTTAACAAATTTTATACATAGCTTAAATTCAAGAATTTAACTATATATATAATATTTATATAATATCAAAAATTAATATTTATTAAACCGTATATTTCTTTCCAAACCATAGAAAAATCATTTCAAAATATTTTTATGTATAGACCGCGGTGCCTGTATATAATTTTCTATCCTACGGTCAAGTGATGCGGATGTTTATCATTTCAATCCGTAATTTAAAACAAAAATTACGGTTATATATCATTTCAAACCACAATCCCGAATGAAATAAAGTGCATAACAAATTTTCAGTTTAAAACAATATAAAATACAACATCCATTGATCCAATATCAATCATCAACCATTTATTACAATCATCATCCAATTTAAACAATAACATCAATATAGAGCATATAATAAATAACAGGTAATTATTGACAGTTTATATGCAATAATAAATTAAACAATCTATCTAACTGGCAGTTTATATTGCAATAATAAATTAAATAACAGTTTAATTTAAATAAATGCAATTAACTGAGATGATGATTAAAAATATACAGACAGTCATAAATAAATTCAAAATCACAACATAAATTAAATTTAACGAACATAAGAAATTCTAGAAGTTGTGAGTGGGATAAAACACTCACCTTTTGAATTTAAATTGAATTTAAATTCAATTTAAACCCAAAAATTTAACAGTCTCAGAATTTGTCCAAACAAGCGCCATAATGTTTGGAATTTCAATACGATCCTAACAAAAAAACCACGCGTGGATTAGTGTTCGTATGTGAAAGATATAGCGATAAATGTGTTTGAATTTCAATTATAAAATAAATAAATAAAAAAACACTTTACCCCTTAGTGCCACGTCACCTATCTAATATTTGAAAAACATAATGCACGCAAGCTTCAGCAGCACGAACCCGGAACCCTACATCGCAACGCACACGCCCTTCCTCTACGCACAGCACCGCCCCTACCAGACGTCGACCACGCGCGTGCGCCTTCCTCCAGGCCGACTTCGCCTGAGATACGCGACCGTCGCCGCGATATCCACTCGGCCGCCGCCAAGAAAGATGACCTAATCAAATTTTTGCCGTCCATCCAACTGTCGAAACCGCAAACGAATTATACCGATGGACTACGCGCCTCAATCTCCACAAAGCCCAGAAACGAATTGACGATCCGACAACGTTCATCAATGCGCGATGAACGGCCGAGAATTGATTCTGAAATTCTGGACAAACGATGTATCGAATCGAAAAATGAATTTCAGTTTTGAGATGCGTGCATCGAGAGCTTCGATATATAATTTTTCTGAATTTTTTTGAGGAGTTTGAAATTTCACTTTGATTTTGAATTGCAGTTGGAATTAGGTGTTTGTCTGTCATTGAACTGAGGAGGTGAAAGAAATTGTATGCGTAGACAAGTGAAAGATAGATGTAGGCTAGGGTTTATTACAGGATATTTATAGATAAAGCTGAAATAGAATGAATTGGATCGATTGGATATACGCGCGAACGACAAAGTGGTCCAAAAAGCCCGTTTTGGCTCCGGAACGAAATTTGGTCAATCCATATATCAAAATAGATGTTTTAAAATAATTTAAACGCAATGAAAAAGGTTTCAGGTCCAAATTCCATCGTACGAAGAAGTTATGCTAAAATCAATAATTTTCAAATCGATTTCAATTGATTTCAATTTCATTTATTTCGGGCGTTTTGTGTCCGTACGATCGAACGACAAGTCTGGTCGCTACGAAACTTGATATCCTACAATAATTCACCATTACGGATCCGATGAAATCGGTTTCGCCGAAATCCGAGTCAGTGGCCAAAATGGCTATTTTTACACTAATTAAATAAATTAATTAATTAATTAATTAAATCAAATTTCCAATTTAAATTCTAAAATTGACAATTCTTTTCATTTTAAATTTCTTAATCATTTACAATGATTTTAAACAAATATAGATGTCAATTTAATGTTGATTCAATCATAAATTTCAGCGTAAATTCAAATTTCATTATATTCATCAATTATAAATTAAATTTTCAATAATTCCATTGAATTCACTATTTATTCTTATTATTCAGTTCATTGTGGTGAAATGGAGGAAATTAACATTGGGTTCAAAGCTATTACATTAACATTCTCCAATTTCAACTTGATTTTTAATTAACGTAATAATTAAATATTTAATTTCATTCATTTGCAATAAATCCAATTATTATAAATTAAATTCAGTAAATTGATAAGTCTTGTTATCCATTCTTTTAATCCAAAAAATTTTCATAATAGGAAAAGAATTAACAATAATTCCCTTAATTTATACTAACATAACACTAAATTAAATTTATTGCAATTGATTACCCGTTTTAATTTATTGGACTAAATAAATGGTTAACTTATAATAATTGTTACCATTAACGTTAAATTACACTTATAAGTTATCACTAACAGACAAGTATTGAATTTGATTACATACACTATTCTCACCATATTTCATAAATTTTACACTAATTCACCAATTAGTTAAATATGTACACTTGTTTCCTTGTATTCAATTAGCAGCTAAGTGTAACATCTACATTATTCCCAACTTACAAATTTTGATTTAATTACTATTTATTATTATTGCTTCATTGATTAATTCAATATTTGCATTGGTTTTTTCTTATATTAAATTTATTACCAAATATTTCTATTTACAATCAATAAATATAACTTTGAATTTGTTTCCTAATCTACCAATTTAAATCAATTATAACCTTACAATTTGTTTCCATTAATCGGGATTGAACTAAATTTATATTTTATCAACTTGCATTAATGTTGTTACTTTAATCTACATCTAATTACAACTAATACTCTAAATAAATCTATCTACTTGGTCTTATGCTTTCTATTACACCAATTACTGTCTTATAAATAAATTTTATGTTTCCTTTTTAAATTTACATTCACACTTTCCGTTATTATATTAATTATCATTAAAGTACATTTAATTATCTTTATTTGCAATTGGTGAATTAACTGGTAACAACCATTTGTCATCATTATACCCTTTATAATACTTGTATGTTCATTCTTCCCAACCAATTACCATCTATTATGTTATAACTTTACAATTTCAATAAATTCATTAATTGTCATTTCATTCAGCCTATTAATTATTAACCTAAATTAGCACTGCTACGTTTTAATTTACTTATTACTTCATTAATAAGTTACAAAAAATTATTTCCCCAAATATTAAATCACAAAGTCTTATTTAATTTACCATTTATATTATCGAAAATTTACAGGTCGTTACACTCTCCCCCACTCAAAACTTTTCGTCTTCGAAAAGGAAAAGAAGGGAAAAGAAGGATTAAGAAATCAATATATCTTACTTAAAATGTTAAATTTATAAACAAATAAATTTACAAAATAAAATAATTTAAAATAAAATATACTAATTTATAACCATCAAATCTTTTATACTCAAATTAATAAAGTTTGGAAAAACATTTTCAAAATATTCTCTAAGTCCAAAATTTACGGAAAATTTCGGCAAAGTCTCCTTTGTACGGAGAGGCTCGGAAAAAATATAATATCAAATATAATAATATATAACATATGTTTTCCAAAATAATATATATATCCCCACTCGATAAAATTATATAATACTGCTATAAGCCGTAATCCGAAAACGTACCTATTTGTTGGGCAATTAACACTAAATTATGAAACCAAAAGCAGTGGCAATTTCTTCCATAACCTGTATTTCACTTGTATAATCCAAAAAGGTTAACAATTATATAAAATGAAATATTTAAAGTGGTTTCAACCATAAAAAAATCAATACAACAACCATCACTTGCAACAAGCAAACAACCATCATATAAAATCAACACACATCAATTATCCATTCATATCAAACAAAATAAATAGTTGTTCGGGTTCAAAACTTTAAATAATACGGAATGAAAAATAAACTACTAAGTGTACCCTTCACTCAACAGTCTTAGGCAAAACTAAATAGATTATACATACATCCAAACAAATTTAAAGTATCCTTACCCAAACAACTATAAACCAAACAAACAAAAAATTCCCAAATCAAGTTAGTTTTTATTAATTTCATTCATATAATAATTTATCTTTTAAATTTACATTTATTTTTGCAATTTCATTTATTTGCAGTATTCATCTTTCTGCTTATAATAAATAACTTCAATAATTTACTTAAGTCTATAATTACTTACTTACAACATTTACCTTCTATCATATTTTATTATAGAAAGACTTCCATTATAACTTAAGTTTATAACAATTACAACATCAACTCTTATTTATTAAGGAATTTCATTGAATACTTTCATTACCTACTTTTACTTGTACCATTACCATTTCTTATTAAACATTTCAACTTTTAATATTCGGTAAGTTATATATATGTTTTTAAGGATGTAATTGAAAGTTATACAAGTTTATTCTATTTCCTTTAATTAATTTAATGTTCATTAATAATATCCTTTGTTTTTTTACTTAGCAGTAAATCTCTTATTTTAATTAAAGGCTCCAATTATTAATTAGTTACATTCCATTTCACTTCAACAACTGAAACTATTAATCGATGGAAACTTAAGAACTGCATACCGAGTTAAATCTCAAATCATTTTAAAATAACAGATAAATGTATATATATACAATTTATATATCAAATTATATTTAAAATAATATATTTTTTATCAACACAGATCTGCAGTAAAACTACTACAGTGGCCTTCCCGCTTCGAAACTCGAAATGAATATCGATGATGCATGCACTCATCACCGAAATAATTTTCCAGCGGTAGAGAGGGAAACTTATTTCTTTTCAAAAAAAAATTCAAAATAATTCTCTAAAATCATATTGAAATATTTATACCAGAAAATACTTCTAATAATATTATTATATTTCAAAAGAAATTTTTTCAAAAATCCCGAAACTTAAGTCCTAAATTTCCAATTTCATTTATTTTAATTTCAACCTCATTTCGTTACTTAACAATCAATATATTACAACCAAATATATATCATTTGTCAAATGATTTATTTTATATATAGAAAATATAATAGGTAAATTATTTCATTCACCTATATTAAAACAAATATTATGTCGGTCTGTCCTATTAAGTGTTTAGAAATCACTATTGATGTCATAGCGTCCCATGCACCAACCAGAATTTATAAATACAAAACGAAATAGATTAACACAACATTAAAACCTTTTTATAAAACTACAAATACGCTCTGTCATATATATACACTCAGCGACTCCCAAAGGATATTACTACCCTATTGTAAAGATTCAGACCCCGCAAAGCTAAGGTTTATCGCTAAACCAAAGCACTGATACCAGATGTAACGTCCCGCCTTTCCGCTCGCTTTAAATAGACGATAAACCACACACATCAGACTTTAACCATACAGAAAGGCGGATTGTTACGGGGTAAATAAGAAAAGTAGAGAAAGAAAAAAAAAACAAAATAGAATCTTGCAGTGGAACGATAAAATATAATAATCAAATATACAGTTCATGAAGCTGTTTTACAAAACATTTAATTATACTTATACAATACATATCAGAGTTACACGTACCAGAAAATAATAGATAATAATGCAGCAGAATAAAATGGTGTAGTGGAATAATACAATATATAATGATAAATCTTCGTCTTCGTCCTCCAAGAATAAAGTCTTCGATTCTTGAAATGCTCGAACTGACCCGAGCGAATTGAAAAGACAAAACACTCGAGTCAGAACTAAAAGATCTTATGTAAGTTAAATCAAATGTAAATAATATGAGTGAAACGGTGTCAGAGATGTTTATGGGATTTGACATCTTATATCCAGTGTCTAACGTGAGTGCAGTAACTTAAGAGATGCACGGGATTCACATCTCCCAAGGATCCGTTAAACTGCCTACTATGTAGTATTATACGCTATTATAATAGTGTCTAAAGTAAAGTATAATATACTGAAAATAGCGTTAAGGGGTTACCCATATAGCCCTTAACACACTTTTATATTCCCATACTCTATACTGTACAGTAATCTCCCCCGTATTGGACGTGTCAGAAGGCACTCCATAGGTATGATATAAAACAAAATCGTATAAGGCACGCTAGGGTAGGTGACACGGCACAACTAGGCAATGTCAGGGTAGATATACCAATTACGCTTCCAGGCCGGTGGTAACGCATAGCCGCAGCTACCGCCCACCTCGAGCCACAATCCCAAATCAAAGAAATCAAAAGTGGCCACCGAATCAATCAAAAAGTCAAAGTATAATATGGAAGGTATGTGTCCGATAAAAGGTGCTACCTTCTTAGCCCTTCGATCGCTCCTGTTTTAGCCACCTTATGCCAACTCACGGGAGTCGGGTCCACGTATTTACCTCAAAGGAAACGCTGCCGCCATCCTACTTCATTCTGCAATCTCCACCGTGTACATGGTTGTTAAAGTGGTTTTCGGAGTTGGCAGAGAGTATGACAACTTCCGATCCCGGTCTCTTCAACAACCAAATGTTATTATACCACCGCGGTTATTTCGAAATAATTTATACTCTAAAACCAGAATATAATATCCCTTTCAAAACCATATAAATACGATATCATTTCCATTTTTAAAACTCCAAATCAATATGATATCATTCTTATTTTAAATATAACCCTTTTTCCAAAATCATAATACTTTCAAATATATATATCTTAAACCCCTTAGCTTTGAAACAAAATTTCTAATACTTAATGGTTTAAATATTAAACCACTTTATATAATAAAATAGCTTTTTAAATTTCACAAATAAATTCGACATACCGATTTGAACCTCCAAATAAACCATTTCAATTTTCATATATTTCAAAGCTTTAAATATTCCACCTTTTCAAAACTAATTCTTTGATAATTCCATATATATCAAATTCAATTACTATTATTTAGATTTGAAATGTTTGCTTAATAAAATCCAATAAAATTTAAGTAAAACCTTTAACTTTAAACAACTGGATATTCTTTCAATTTATTTAACCTGATATATTCATTTGAATCAACTTTATATTCATTTAAATCGCTCTCAACCAAATTAAATTATAAGAATCATACCCTTTAAACATCTCAATTTTATTTAAATTTCAAAACAAATTTATTCGAGTATGATTCTTAATAATTCAAATCAAACAAATTTCATATTTATCTTCCAACTTAATTTTAATTTAAGTCATTAAAACTCTATATATACAATATCGTAAACCGGTACTTAACCATATAATATAAAACAATCAAACTCCGTTATTCAACTTATTTTTATTTAACAAATTTTATATATAGCTTAAATTCAAGAATTTAACTATATATATATATATATAATATTTATATAATATCAAAAATTAATATTTATTAAACCGTATATTTCTTTCCAAAACCATAGAAAAATCATTTCAAAATATTTTTGTATATAGACCGCGTTGCTCGTATATAATTTTCTATCATATGGTCAAGTGATGCGGATATTTATCATTTCAATCCGTAATTTAAAACAAAAATTACGGTTATATATCATTTCAAACCGCAATCCCGAATGAAATAAAGTGCATAACAAATTTGCAGTTTAAAACAATATAAAATACAACATCCATTCATCCAATATCAATCATCAACCATTTATCACAATCATCATCCAATTTAAATAATAACATCAATATAGAGCATGTAATAAGGACAGTCTGTATTCAATAATAAATTAAATAATCTATCTAACTGACAGTTTATATTGCAATAATAAATTAAATAACAGTTTAATATAAATAAATGCAAATAACTGAGAAGATGATTAAAAATATACAAACAGTCATAAATAAATTCAAAATCACAACATAAATTAAATTTAACGAACATAGGAGATTTTAGAAGTTGTGAGTGGGTTAAAACACTCACCTTTTGAATTTAAGTTGAATTTAAATTCAATTTAAACCCGAAAATTTGACAGTCTCGGAATTTGTCCAAACCAGCGCCAAAATGTTCAGAATTTCAATACGATCCTAACTAAAAAACCGCGCATGAATTGATGTTCTTATGTGAAAGATATAGTGATAAATGGGTTTGAATTTCAATAATAAAATAAATAAATAAAACAACACTTTACGCCTTAGTGCCACGTCACCTATCTCCTATTTGCAGAACACAACGCACGCAAGCTTCAGTAGCACGAACCCGGAACTCTACATCGCAACGCATATGCCCCTCCTCTACGCACAGCGCCGCCCCTACCAGACGTCGACCACGCGCGCGCGCCTTCCTACTGGCCGACTTCGCCTGAGATACGTGGCCGTCATCGCGATATCCACCCAGCCGCCGCCAAGAAATGATGACCTAATCGAATTTTTGCTGTCCATCCAACCGTTGAAACTGCGAACGAATTATACCGATGGACTACGCGCCTCAATCTCCACAAAACCCAGAAACGAATTAACGATCCGACAACGTTCATCAACGCGCGATGAACGGCCGAGAATTGATTCTGAAATTCTGGACAAACGATGCATCAAATTGGAAAATGAATTTCAGTTTTGAGATGCGTACATTGAGAGCTTCGATATATAATTTTTCTGAATTTTTTTGAGGAGTCTGAAATTTCACTTTGATTTTGAATTGTAGTTGGAATTAGGTGTTTGTCTGCCATTGAACTGAGGGGGTGAAAGAAATTGTATGCGCAGACAAATGAGAGATAGATGTAGGCTAGAGTTTATAACAAGGTATTTATAGACAAAGCTGAAATAGAAAGGATTGGATCGATTGGATATACGCGCGAATGACAAAGTGGCCCAAAAAGCCCGTTTCGACTCTGGAACGAAATTTGGTCAATCCATATATCAAAATAGATGTTTTAAAATAATTTAAACGCAATGAAAAAAGTTTCAAGTCCAGATTCCATCGTATGAAGAAGTTATGCTTAAATCAATATTTTTCAAATTGATTTCAATTGATTTCAATTTCATTTATTTCAGGGCGTTTCGAGTCCGTACGATCAAACGACAAGTCCGATCGCTACGAAACTTGAAATCATACAATACAACACCGTTACGGATCCGATGAAATGGGTTTCGTCGAAATCCGAGTCAGTGGCCAAAATGGCTATTTTTACACTAAAAATTAATAAACAAATTATAAATCAAATTTCCAATTTAAATTCTAAAATTGTCAATTCTTATCATTTTCAATTTCTTAATCATTTACGATGATTTTAAACAAATTTAGATGTTAATTTAATGTTGATTCAACCATAAATTTCAGCGTAAATTCGAATTGCATTATATTCAACAATTATAAATTAAATTTTCAATAATTCCATTGAATTCACTATTCATTCTTATAATTCAGTTCATTATGGTCAAATGGAGGAAATTAACATTGAGTTCAAAGCTATTACATTAATATTCTTCAATTTCAACTTAATTTTTAATTAACGTAATAATTAAATATTTAATTTCATTCATTTGCAAAAAATCCAATTATTATAAACTAAATTCAATAAATTGATAAGTATTTTTATCCATTCTTTTAATCCAACAAATTGTCTTAATTGGAAAAGAATTAACAATATTTTCAATAATTCCCTTAATTTATACTAACATAACATTAAATTGGATCTATTGCAATTGATTGCCCGTTTTAATTTATTAGACTAAATAAATGGTTAACTTATAATAATTGTTACCATTAACGTTAAATTACACTTATAAGTTATCACTAACAGACAAGTGTTGAATTTGATTACATACACTGTTCTCACCCTATTTCATAAATTTTACACTAATTCACCAATTAGTTAAATATGTACGCTTGTTTCCTTGTATTCAATTAGCAGCTAAGTGTAACATCTACATTATTCCCAACTTACAAATTTTGATTTAATTACTATTTATTATTATTACTTCATTCATTAATTCAATCATTGCATTGGTTTTTCTTATATTAAATTTATTACCAAATATTTCTATTTACAATCAATAAATATAACTTTGAATTTATTTCCTAATCTACCAATTTAAATCAATTATAACCTTACAATTTGTTTCCATTAATTGGGATTGCACTAAATTTATAATTTATCAACTTGCATTAATGTTATTACTTTAATCTACATCCAATTACAATTAATACTCTTAGTAAATTTATCTACTTAGTCTCATGCTTTCTATTACACCAATTACTATCTTATAAATAAATTTTACATTTCCTTTTTAAATTTACATTCACACTTTCCGTTATTATATCAATTATCATTAAAGTACATTTAATTATCTTTATTTGCAATTGGTGAATTAACTGGTAACAACCATTTGTCACCATTATACCCTTTATAATACTTGTATGTTCATTCTTCCCAACTAATTACCATTTATTATGTTATAACTTTACAATTTCAATAATTTCATTAATTGTCATTTAATTCAACCTATTAATTATTAACCTAAATTAGCACTGTTACATTTTAATTTACTTATTATTTCATTAATAAGTTACAAAAATTTATTTCCCCAAACATTAAATCACAAAGTCTTATTTAATTTACCATTTATATTATCGAAAATTTACGGGTCGTTACATGACGAATAAACTATCAATTATATCCTACGCTCAACATCCTTTGTTAATTACAATAGACTATCCATACAATCATAAACAATTAGAACTATCCTATCCAAACATCTCGTAAGCCAAAACAGCCAAAAAAATTCACACGTTGTTTAAGTTTATTTAATTGGTTTCTTTCACATTATTATTTGCCTTTTTTCTTTTTTTTCATTCATACAATGCCTTTTTCTTTATTTCATGTACTTACATAAATTATTTCATATATTAACTGGCATTTGTAACATTTCTTGTACATCAAAATTCTTATTTAGAAATAATTTCATTTGAAGCATTTTGTTATTATGATTTTACTTATATAGTATTCTATTACATATTTCTTTAACATTACAACTTTTTAAACATTTTTGGTAAGTTATATATATATATATATATATATATATATATATATTTTAGGAATGTAATTGAATGTTACATAAGTTTTTGGTATTCGTCCTTAAAAGAAAAGAAATATTTCAATTAAAACGTTTAACCTCTTTCACTTAGTAAGGATGTAAGATATATTTAAAACATCTTCATAGCATTATGCAAGGATTTTTCAAAAAGTTTAAACAATGTTAGAAGTTTATATCAAAACATTATAATAAGTTTTTCTTATAAAGTTCCTTAAATCCGATAATTTATTAGACTTGTTATTTTAAACTAAGTATAAACCCTAGATTATTAAACTGAAACTAATAGTATACTCAAATCTTACATTAAATATCCAAATCAAAGTATAAAATTTCATATCTTCATAACTAATTTTACATTTTTTTTTAAAATGAATATTCAAATGATGGAAAAACATTTATTATGGTTTGATACAAAACTTCAAATAGTGAATAAACCTATAAATTTACTGTTAGTGCTTTGAAATCAAGTGAATATTTCAAACCATAGTTCCAAAAAAGAGATTCAAATTTATTGGTCAAGTATATTACTATAAATAAACATTTACAAATCATTTTTTTATTTATATAATATCTTTAAATTATAAATTCAAAGAAACTTATATAAATTTTACTTGAAATATTCATTTGAAAACTTTATTTGTAAATCAATCATTTTTAATACTTTAATACTTTACGAAAAAATTTCATCTGCAAAATTGCTTGCTTCATTTATAAATACCGCATAAAAAAATTTAATAACATCTTTATAAATATTTGTATACTCTTTGAAAACAATTATTTGCATCATTACTTATATTTTAAAAGAAGTTATTGAAAACCAAAAATCCATTATTTATAAATTTAATTAGTTTTAAATCTCAAAATACTTTTAAAGATCATTGATAAATCAATAATCATTAACTTTAAATATGTTTTATTTAATTAATAACTCCTCACAATATTTACAACACTAATAATTTACTACCAAAACAATGTTGTACGTAAACAAACAATATTTTAAACATTTTAAAGTATTTAGAAATGGAAAAAACGACCAAAATATCTTTTATATAATACTTTATCAAAATACTTTTATAACACGATGTTTTTATAGGTTTATCCTCGTTCTTGTAGACTCTGTTCTACGTTGATTAGGCATAAAACTAAAAATCTCGAAGTACTTAGTAGATCTGTTTCAATACCTAGTAAAAATACTTAAAAACGGGTATGAGAAGTACTACTCAAAATCTGATGTCAAATGATGATGCTACGATAGCAGTGGACTGCTGCTGAATTAGTGTTTATGCAACGGACACAAAACTTTCCAAAAGGTCCTTCAACCTTCTGGAGTCCAGAAAAATATCATAGCCATTTCATAAACAAGGGACATCGACCCCTACCACAGCGGTAAATGCAGATTCAACGATTTACGCAATGGATGCACTTCCTTCCTAGAAAATCCATAAACAACAGATCCCGTGATTGAAAGTGCCTCCATTGGGTAAACTAAAGAACCATCTACCCTAGAGAAAACATCAAGGAACTCATGAGTTTAAGTCCAGACAACCATATTAGCTTGAATCCATTTCTAAATTCACTCAAGTATATTAAGGTTTATCGATCGAATCCATTCTTGGATTCCCCAAGTCCATCTAGGTCGAAGCATATCATATTATACTTCTTTGTGGAGGGTACTTCCCCATACCTCTTACTTCAAAACATAATATACCATATACAGTACCCTTTCAAAATCATAGCTTTACATATCGCACTTATGTAAATTCCATTATATATAAGATTTCATTTTCAGATAGAGTACTTTCCAAAATCAATAATCTCGAATATGTTAAATCATTCTTATATAAATTCTGTTATATATAAGATTTATCTCTTCGGATCAAATACCTTTCAAAATCAACGGTTTACAAAATCACCTTATACTTATATAAAGTCCATTTTATACAGGAATCAAAAATATTCCTAAATCAATTTCGCTTTATGAAAAACCATATAGGATTGAACATCTTTCCTTTATAAAAGGTTTTGAATTTAGAATAGTTTTGCAAATATAGAATAGTTTGTAGATAAAATAGTTTGTAAAATAGTTTGGTAAAATAGTTTGTGAATAAAATAGTTTGTAAAATAGTTTGTAAATTAAATAGTTTGTAAAATAGTTTTCTATATAAAATAGAATAAACTAGTTTGTATAAAAAAAATAGTTTTGCAAAAAGGTTTTAAATTAATGATAATTTTGCATAAAAGAAAATTTCCAATTTAAATTACAAAGAATATCCAACCCAGCAACTTTCAATTTCAACGTCAAAGCATAATAATAATATTAGAACATAAGATGTACATATGTCATCATTTCGCAAAATCACATTCGATCGCTCGATCGACCACACAAGCTCGCTTTCGAACTAGTATTGTTCATTCGACTTCCCTAATGCGGACTTCGGTAAGGTTTCTGACTAGAAACCATCATTCTCCTTGCAAAGCCATATATGTAATGGCCCGCTAGTTTGGACCATTCAAATCAACAATAAAACCACACATGTCAAATTTAATTGTTCGAAATACCGAATTGTAATTTAAATTTGGCAAAGCTCAGAATATACAGTAAATAAATAAATCACGGATCACAGATACAGAGTAATAAAATGCAGTGGAAGCAAAGAGATAGTAGTTCATGAAGCTACTATATAAATACATCAGAGTTATACAAGATACAACAGAAGTAACTAGTTGCAACCGAAGTTTCAATATGATAAACAATCACAAAGCTGGATACATCCCTAGAAATAACTGAATAACTGAAAGTGGAATAGATAGCTGGATCTTCAAGCAAAGCTCCAACTCCAAGGGTGAGTCTCTAATGTTGTATCACTCAGTCTGACCCGAGCGTGAGCAAAACAAAAACACTAGAGTCGGGTGAAGTAAACTTACTTATATAATGTAAACCAACTCAAGTGAACTGTAATAGAAAGGTACAAGTAACTTAAAGGATGCTTGGGACCACCCATCCTCTAAGGATCCGTTAAACTATTTACTATGTAGTAATAAATGCTATTATAATAATATCTAGAGGTAAAGTAAACTTACTTTAAAATAGCATTAAGGAGTTACCCATATCCCCCTTAACAAATACATAGTCCCAGTAGTCTATCCAGTATCATAGTCCCTCCTGATCAAGAAGCCATCAGAGGATACTCCATAGGCTACTGCACAAAACCAAAATTGTACAAGGCGTGCTAGGGTGGGTAACAAGGCATAACTAGGCAATGCCATGGTAGATATACCAATTACGCTTCCGGGCCAGTGGTAACGCATAGCAGAAACTACCGCCCACCTCGAGCCAAACTCCCAAATCAAAGGTGCACACCAATCAATCACAAAGTAATAGAATGGAATACGAAGAAATATGTCCGATAAGAGGAGCTGCCTCATTAGCCCATCAATCACTCCAGTTTTAGCCACCTTATGCCAACTTATGGGAGTCGGGTCCACGTATATACATCAATAGAACGTCGCCACAATCCTATTTCATTACGGAATCTCCACCGTCTACACGGTTGTTAAAGTGGTTTTGGGTATCGATAGAGAGTATGCCCATATCAGATCCTGCTCTCTTCAACAACCAACTGTTATGATAACACATGGATATTTATTTCAAAATCATTTATACTTTAAAACCAAAATATCATATCCATTTCAAAACTAAATACTATATTATTTCATTTCAAAACCAAATCAATATATCATTTCCATTTCAAAAACCAAAGTAGTAATGTATCATTTAAATTCCAAAACCAAATCAATATATCATTTAAATAAAACCCAAATTTCCAAATCACTGAATATTTCCTTCAATTTATTAAACTTGAAATATTCCTTTAAATCATCTTAAACCAAACCACTTTATAAAGTCATATTCCTAAATCTTCAGTTTCAATAAGTTTCAAATTAATATATTTAAAGACAATTCTTAATTAAATACAATTTCAACTAATTTCATTTCCAAAGCCATAGTACTTTTAAAGTTATAACAACTCGAAAACCAAACACTTTGAAACCATAATACTTTGAAATCATAACGATTTAGAAATGTTATCATTTGGAAATCATACTACTTGAAATCATAACACTTTGGAAATGTTATTCTTTTGAAAATCATAATACTTAGAAAATCATAACACCTTTAAAATGACCTTCATTTAAACCATTTAAATTCAATGTCAAATAATACTCATTTCAAATTTGTAACATTTCAAAGTTCATTCATTCAATTATAAAATTTTCAAACCATTGTAAATTTCAGCTACAACAGCACTTATAAAATGTTACGGTAGATATAGTAATATTTCAAAAACACTGTCAAATTCAAAAAAAACAGCACTTATAAGGTGCTATAGTAGGTAATTTAGTATTTCAAAACAATTCAATTTTAGAAACAGCGGCACTTATAAAGTGCTACAGTAGGTAATTTAGTATTTCAAAACAGCTCAATTTCAGAAACATCAGCACTTATAAAGTGCTACAGTAGGTATGAGTTTTTTTTCAAAACAGTTCAGTTTCAGAAATAGCAGCACTTACAAAACGTTGTACTAGATATATTGGTATTTTCAAAATAGTTCAATTTTAGAAACAGCAGCACGTATAAAGTGCTGTAATAGGTATTTAGTTATTTCAAAACATAGTTAAATTTCATAAATGATAGCACTTAGCAAATGCTATCTTAAAACCACATAATTTTGAAAATGCTACCAATAATAATTCCAGAATTATTTTAACATTTCAGAAACATTAAAACTACAATTTTAGCCATTTTTAACTTATAAAACCATATTTCCCGCTTCAGAAAATATTCATTTGGATGTGTCATTTAACTTATGATTTAAATAAAATAAAGTTTTATAACAAATATCCAATTTAAACCATAATTCATTTATTATGTCAAAAGTACCTTATTTTACTTAACTTTTTATTTTTAACAAATAGCTTAACACTTTATTTTAAAATACCCATTTCATAAGTAAAATATTCTTTTAATAAGTCAAACTTTATATTTCCATTTGAAAACCAAAATTTCAATTATCAAGTTAAGTCATAATTTAAATACATTTTAACCATTTACTTATGCATTTTTAACTTATAGAAAATCACCATAGACTTTATTATACAAGACATGTCCATTTCATAAAATAAAATTCATTGCCATTACTAGGTTAGATTTAAAATTCCATATTAAACCAAATTTAATAATTAAGTTATTTATCATAAATACAATCTGTAAATTCAGCTTAAAACCAACAATTGACTTATAAAATTTAACTTATAGAAAACCAATATCTCTTTATATTTTACATCATTAAATCAAATCTTTAAGCTAACATTTCATATATTTTAAAACCCAAAATACCTAATAATTTTTAGAAAATATTATTAAAATTTAACCATGGGCTTGTATATAATTTTCTAACCTAGGTCAAGTGATACAAATATGTATCGTTTCAATCCGTAATTTAAAAAGAAAAAACCCGCAATCCCAAGTCAAATCAAATAAAAACTACTCGAGCCTATCATTTCAGCTCATAACGATTTTTCCTTAATCTAATATCCTTTCGGGTATGTATCATTTCAACCCATAGTGAAAAGAGAACTTGCAGTGTGAGCTATAGAAAATAAAATAATAGTATAGCATATAATACCATATCGGGTGAGGTAACAGCTATATAGTCAGATTATAACATCATATAATCATATCACAGGCATATATGAACTAATTAACATAGCATATCAATTTTACACATTCACTTGTCATCATTTCACAATTATATGAGTACGGATGTCGAGAGTGATAAACTCACCTTTTAAAGCTAGAGATCAAATTCAAAACACAATCCAAACTCCACAAAGCACGAAAAAGCACGACAAAGCACGATTCAAACTTTAGTAAGTAGAGAGTCAAGATCCAAATCTTGTACACAAACAAATACAACATCATAAACATAAGTGTATGATTCAACAATGGAAAATATGAATCAAAGTGACCTAGAATTGTTTGACCAAGGCCATTGGGCTCGGCCACCATGCAAATAGGCTAGACCATCTTCATGTTATGCTTGGCCATGATGGGTTAAAGTCATGCTAGGCTTGGTTGTGATCACCAAAAGGCACGGCTATGGTTAGAATGTGAAGAGGTGCAAGTTACAAGTTATGGAAAGCAAAGAGGCAAGGCATTAAAAGGTCACAAGCACACATTGGTTCGGCCATGGCTTGTGTGGCTCGACCTGGACTAGGAGTGGGTCAACTAGGCACGGCTAGAGGTTGTTTTGGTCACGGCAAGTGATGGAAGTGATGGTGTGGGTAGTGGCCGAGGCAATAGGAAGATGAAGTGGTGCATATACATGGCTTGGCTAGGTTAGTTCAATATTTTAGTGATGTTGTTGGCATATATGGTCACGACAAGGACTTGGTGGTGGTGAAGAGGTGGTGAAGGCCGGGCATGTTGGTGTAGTGGAGATCGTGAGGTCGGCTAGGAGGTGGAGGCCGAGCAATACATGGAAAAACAAAAGAGAAAAAAAAGAGAATGGAAAAAGGAGGAAGAGAAGCCATGAAGTAGAAAACTTGCATATTATTTTTCACTTGAACGCAAATGGAAAATAAGGAGATGAAAAATGAGTTTGTACGTGAATGGTAAATGGAATGAACGGCTAGAAGGAGTTGTGGACGGCTAGGAAAACAAAAGAGTTAGGAAAATGTACAACAATAGAAAGATAACTTAAGTCTCTTGAATTTCCTAGCCAATAATTAAATAAAAGTAAAAAAATCACAAATAAACAAGTTAAAAATCCAATGAATAAAATAAAAAATCTAAACAGAATAAAATAGAAAACAAAATAGAAAATAAAATAAAGAAATGAACATAGGAAAAAAGAAAATAAAATATAGAAAATAATTGCGTGTAAAACGCTGTATTTTATCCAATTTTACAAAGTATAAAACAAAATTTGACGAAACGAAAAGCAGAACTAATATTAAAATAAAATAGAATTTCAAAGAAAAAGATAAGAATTTAAAATTTCAAATTTAAAATTTTCAACTAAAAGTCAAAGTTTGACCACAGTTGACCAAAATATAAAATTTTCAGGAAATGTTTATTTCATTGTATTTGGAAAATAAATTACAAACAAATTCCAAACTTATATTGGAAAATTCTAAAAATTCACTTTTAAATGATTTAAAAAATTTTAAATAAATTTTGTATTAAATATATTTACAAAATTATGGGTTGTTACAATACACTATTATAGAGAATTTTAGAATCAAATCAAAAATCCATACCAAATATTCGCCACCAAGAATCGAATGAAAAATCCTAATACGAAATGATGTAATTCGCCTTGAACTTGTGTACTCAAATCCGGATCAAGTTAATTACGCAAATAAAACAATATGCGTACAACTTACGTACTTATTCCAATTTGTTTCATCACCATTACATTTTGATTTAAATTCATTATTAATTTCATTGATTAACACAAATATCACTTCATACTTTAATATTTGTCTCACAGAATTTCTCCATTTAATATAAAACATTAATATATTCATTCTCATAACATTGCTTGTATTTCTCTTCATTTTTAAATTCAATTCAATTTCACATGTAATATTTCTCATTTAATACTATGTTTATTGCAAAATCCATTTACTTCATAAATAATTTACAAGTCGTGACTTTATTTAAAATCATTTCACCTTTAGTTCATATTCATATATCCAATTAGTTTTCACTTACTTTTCAAATTTATTTATGCTACATTTCATAAATTTAGTTAAGTTCATAACATTTTTTTAAATCTCATTTATGGCTTTTCCTTAATCACAATTTGGATTTAAACATGCTAAGGCTTGAAGTTCACACTTGTATATTATTACATTACATGTCAGTAATGTATATAACAATTCTATTCATTTATGAACATAGATATAAAAAAATTAACCTTGTTATGCTTGCTTTCAATTTAAGGTTACCAAATTCGGCTGCAGAATTCAACAAAATTTCTACGTTTCAACTTATATATTAATGCAGAAGTTTCGACTATCCAAAATATCCAATTATTCCATTTTATTTCAATAGTTGAAACTACTAGTCACAAACAACCAAAATTCACAACAACGTTGCAATTTCATATCCAATATCCTAATAATCCTAATAATCCACTTCATTCTCTTTAATTCACCATTATTAAACTAGTGTTTAGTCCATAAATTCAATCAACAATATAGCCAAAATTTATAATTTAACTAAATACAACAAGTTAACAATAAATGATAATAATTAGATATTGCCATTTCACAATACAAACACATTACAAATAACAATATTAGTTATAGAATTTTCCTTTATATATAACAAATAATATTAGGAAAATTATTTCATTTCAAAATTTATATAAAACTTTTTTATAACACTAACAAATACGCTCTCTTGTATATATATACACTCAGACAAACTCATTCTAGGAGATTACAATCCTATCTCTAATGAGTTAACCTCATTAGGCTAAGGTATGTCTAAACTAAAACCCTGATACCAACTGTAACGACCCACCTTTTTGGACAGTTCAAATCGATAATAAACCACACATGCCAGACTCAAACCATTCAAAAGAGAGGATTGTTAATGGGGTAAATAAGAAAAAAGGAAAAAAAATACAAAATCTCGTAGTGGAACGATAAAATATAATAATCGAATAAACAGTTCATGAAACAATTTACAAATAACATTTGATTACACTTTTACAATTCAAATCAGAGTTATACATACATCATAAATAAATAAATAATGTAGCGGAATACAGAATGCAGTGGAATAATAAATAGTGATAATATACTGAATCTTCGTCTTCATCCTCCAAAAAATAGTCTTCAATACACTGAAAAAGCTCAGACTGACCCGAGCGTATTGAAAAGACAAAACATTCAAGTCAGAACTAAAAGATCTTATGTAAGTCAGATTAAAATAAGTAAAATAGAAATATTAGTGCAATGGTTTCATAGATGTTATGGGACTTTCATCCCCTATCTAGTGTACAACGTGAATATAATTATTTAAAGTGTTTCAAATAATTCGAAATATAAATCTTAATCATCTAATTAAAACAAATCCGAAGTTTGAATTAACTTAAACCCTTCAAATAATAAAATTTCAAATAAATCCAAATTCAACAAATTATATGGGTATATGCATTGGAACCAGTATCAAAAATTAACATTTTCAAACCAATGAAAACCGCTTGGGTTTATCATTTCAATCCATAAAGATTCTCCCCTAATCTATCAGATCGTTCTAGTATGTATCATTTCAATCCATAGGGATAACAGAGATATATAGATAAATAACATCCAATCATCAAAATGTCAACCAATAACATCCATCGAATCACCCAAATATCAACAATTGAACATATAGCACAATCACCATTGAAATCAACAAATAACCACCAACAATTTACTGGTTATCATTAACAGGTATGTAACTGCCAATTTAAATTTCAGTTTTAAATTTAATGGCAATTGAATTCAATAAAAGTCAGATTTTACTAGAGTGAAAATTTAAAATATACTAAATAGCAACCAATCAAATTCTAATCACATCATAAATTCAATTTAACTAACATAAGAAAAATCTAGTAGTTGTGAGTGTTGCTCACCTTTAGTGGCTATGAAGGTGATGATAAAAAATGAAGCAATATGGAGATTCCTAGAAAAGATCCAAATTCAAAGCAAATCCAACAAAGCTTAGACATGAACACGAATCAATAAACAAGTTTCAACTAATTCCAACTTCCAAACAATCCAAGATTCAAACAACAGACAAACCCGAAACTATGTCATTTTTAACAAAATATTCAGACTAGAATATTACTAACTCTATAAAAGGGACTAACTGGAAAGTTGTTACAAATTATTTTCTCTCCACTTTCATTAAAAAATAATCACTCAAAAAGCTTCCGTCTTGAAGAAGTTATGGTCAAAACAAACAGAGGTGTTTTCTGAGTTGAAAATCTGAGTTCAAAAAAGCTTCGAAAAGATTTAAGTTTTTGGCATAGAAAATTTAGGAATTTAAAGAACTGATCTAAAAGAAAACTGAAGCCACTGGAAAAATAAATGGTTTGAAAAAAATTACGCATACCAAAACTGGACCAGAGAAAGGACTTGAAAAATGGAGTTTTTGATATCGAAATATTCGGAATGGAAAAAAGGGTTCAACAATAAAGTTGTTCCATTGAAATTATACACTTCTAAAAAAAATCAATTAATTTGGAGTAGTTTAGTAGAATAAAGAAGCCATGAAAATAAGGGGAAGAAAGAGGGAAAATAGGGAAAGGGAAAAGATGGGGAAACGGAGAAAGAAGAGGAGAGGGAAGGTGGAAGAAGATGGCCTTGGAGATGATGGAGAGGGCCACGCCTATGGAGGAGGAGGAAGGGTTGAAGGAGAGGAGGAAAGCAGTTTTGATTTGTGAGGTTTTTGGAGTTTTAGATCTAGAGTTCTCTGTAGATTTTAGAGAGAAAGAAGAAAGTGTGCTGAGAAAGTTTTCGGGAGAAAAATTATGTATGTAGACGTTATCAAATAAGAAACATAAGGTCGTAGGCAAAGGAATAGTCGCATGAGTGACTAGAGTCTCTTGGTTAACCAAGGCCCATTAGATCAAAAAACCCAATATGCCTTAGCCAAATAAAACACAACTGAACATTACCTATTCATGTTAATTTTTCACAGTAATTCAAATTTTTAGAGCAATAGAAATTTGATTTTGACGAAATGAAAAATGGAGGGATTATCAAAATTATTCTAGTATCATATGAAAAGAATAAAATTTTAAAATTCAAATCAAATTTTTCAACCAAAAGTCAATCTTTGACAAAGTTTGATCAAAATTTGAAATTTCACAAAATTTTTATTCTATTAAATTTAGTCAAATAAAACACTCAACGTCACAAATTCATTTTTTTATTTAATTTTTTTTAAAATTCAAAATACTGCAATTTTAAAGTTGTTAAAAGTTATGGATCGTTACACTTTATCTTAATTAAAAGATGTAATATCAACTAATGCAATATTAATCTGTTTCCCCTTATCATATTTAAAAGGTTAAATGTCATTAAGTATGCATCCAATTCTCATCCAATTACATTCAAACCTATATTATCTTCCTTATTATTATTTTTTGACAAAGCCAGCGGGGTTAACTGGTCCCCTACCAGATTTATTGCAAAACAATAAATGTTACATAAGTGAAGAAAAGAAAGAAGGAGAAAAAACTAAAATGCATAAACAACATCATGCCCAGACACACTGCATAACATAAGGGAAAGTATAATGATTGTTCACGAATTGGCAATATGTACCATTCTTAATTTCTTTCCACAGCACCTCCCAATTCTTACTTTTGCCTTCAAAAACTCTTGCATTCCTTTCTCTCCATATCACAGACATGTATATCTTCAAACAGACAACAAGAATTCTGCCACAATCAGTTTTCTTCCTAGTTTTTCGTATAAATAATCCCAGACAGGCCCAGTGTTAGCAGAAGTTAGATTGATCACAAGATTGGAACCAATCCTAGCCAAAAGAATAAGTAGTGCAGAACAATCAAAGAATATATGCTGAGGAGTTTCTTCAAGCATATTACAAAACAGACAGGTAGAAGAACAACTCAACCCATAATTGTTCAAAACACTTCTAGTAAGCATAGCTTGATTAATAACTTTCCAAAACATCAGATTGTCTTTAAGCTGTGAATCACTAGTCCAGATCACAGCAAACCATTTTGCAGTGGCTAGAGGGGCAGTAACAGTGACAAAGTTATAAACACCTTTGATAGAGTGAGGTTTCATATCCCATATAACATTTTCAAGTTGTCTATCAGGTAAATAATTCTGCTGCATATCAAACCACAGTTGCCTGATTTGTTGATTGCTATTGTATGGTAGCACAATTTTGCCATCAAAAATATAATCATTTGCCTTAGCATCAATATGTATCCCAGACTGCAGAATAGCATTATAATCACAAAACTTGGACAAAATCTTCCCTTTACTTACCCAAGGTTCATGCCAGAAACTAACTGGGAAGTTAGCAGTAACTGAATATTGATCATGGGTAAGAAGACTTCTCTCAGTTTCAACAAATTTCTCCATAACCAACTGTTGTTAAGAGGAATGGCCATACACCAAAAGTTCTTTTCCTTAATATTGAAATGCCATGTCCATTTAACCCATATACTGTCTCTCTTATTGATGAGATCGTGAAAATGCTTGCTAGTTGCTGCAATATTCCACTTCCTAACATTTAACACTCCAAGACCACCAAGTTTTTTAGGAATTTCAAATTTAGCAAAGGAACATGGCAACAACTTCCTATTGTGAATACTACCAGTCCAAAAGAATCTATTCATAGCAGACCTAACTAGATGCACTAATTTGACTGGGAGAATCATTGAACGAGCCCAATACACAAGAGAGGAGAATACTACAGATTTTATAAGCACTAATCTTCCACTTTGGGTCAAGTGCCTATTATCCCAAGCAGTCATTGTGGAAGTAATCTTATTTAAAAGAGGAATACAGTCTGCTTTGGTAATTCTTTTAGAAATTAAAGGTAGACGAAGATACTTCATGTCAGAGTCCATACAAGAGAAACCAGTGTAATGATGTAATGCAGCAGCATGAACTGTACTAACACCAAAAACTAACATGGATGATTTATCATGATTAATAGATAAGTCAGTCATATTATAGAAATCTTTCAATGCGTCAGTTATTCCAATCATGGAAGGTAACTCAGGTTTAGTAAACAGCATGACATCATCAGCAAACATGATAGATGTTATACAATGTTGTGCACACTTAGGATGATACTTTATAATTTTCTGAGAGTATCTTGACTTAAGAATAACTGTAAATACTTCCATCACCAAAAAAAATAAGTAAGAAGAAATTGGATCACCTTGTCTAATGCCTTTTCTGCTTCTGAAATTACCCACTGGTCTACCATTAATTACAACAGAGAAAGAGGGAGTGGAGATGCACACATAAATCCATGATACAAAATTTTTGGGAAAACCCATCTCAGCCATAACCCTCACAATAGAATCATATGCTTTGGATATGTCGATTTTGATAGCAGCTGCCGGAGTCACCTTACTTCTACCATAACCTTTCAATAATTCCTGGGCAAGTAGAATGTTATCAAGTATGCTCCTAGTAGGAATAAAGGCAGCCTGGTTGCTGGATACTACAGAGGGGAGAACAGTTACTAAACGTGAAGCAATAATTTTAGAGATACATTTGTATAGTACATTACAGCATGAAATGGGCCTGAAGGAGGTGACACTAGTTGTTGGGATGACTTTAGGTATAAGGGCAATGTTAGTGCTATTAACTTCACCAAGTAACCTGCAGTGTTTGAAGAAATTATGAATTGCTTTACAGAACTCACTACCAAGCACACTCCAAGTAGAAATAAAGAAAATCACATTTGACCCATCAGGCCCACCAGAAGCTTGCTGATTCATGGAGAAAAGAGTAGACTTAATTTCATCATCAGTAACTGGTCTAATAAGGTTTGCTGCTTGCTGACAAGATATGGAAGGAAGAGAAAGAGATGAAATTTGTTTGATATCAGGGATGAAACCATCATTATTACCAAGAAGTTTAGTGAAATGGTCAACAAAGGCTTTATCAATAGAATCTGGAGTGGTAAATAAGGTACCATGTACATCAAAAATACTGAATATATTCTCTCTAGCTTGCTTGACCTTTAAAGAATCATGATAGAACTTTGTGTTTTTATCTCCTTCATCAAGCCACCTATTATGCAATTGTTGTCTCTTCATGCTAGCCTCCATAAACAGGCATTATTGACCTCTGTGAATAATTTACCTTCTTCAACTGCAGCATGTTCATCAAGAGGATGCTCCATCATAAAGTCTTGCTGGGTCTTCAGTTTTTCCTTAAGAGTAGTTGATAGAAGGCAACCACAACCAAAGGTGGAAGAAGCCCACAATTTTAACTCCTGTTTAATTCTTTTCAGTTTCCTGCAAAACTTATACATAGGATTACCAAAACAAGAAAATTCAGTGTTAACTTTAGAGACTAAATCAAGAAAATATTCATGTTTTACCCATGCATTAAAAAATTTAAAAATTCTCTTTTCCTTTCTTAAATGGTGGCCAAGAGATAATATTAAAGGGGAGTGGTCAGACAATATTGGCTGGGGTAGGAAAACAGAAAGGGAAGGCCAGTGGTTAATAGCTTGGATATTGCAGAAAGTATGATCAATAGTAGTGAAGGTACGAATACCACTTCGACTTCTATTATTCCAGGAATACTTAGCTCTTGACTTGTTAACCATGATCAGATCAGAATCAAAAACAGCAAGGTTGAGAGGATCAAGTTCTTGAGGGGACAGAGGTTTACCACCAAATTTGTCATTGTGATTATAGCTGGAGTTAAAATCACCCAACACAACCCAAGGGTGAGATGATTGTCTTAGAGGGGGCAAGGAGTTGAAAAAAGCATTCCTGGAGCTAACTGAGTTGTCAGCATAAACAAAAGTTATATAATAAGAGGATAGAGATTGAGTTTCTAGGACATGATAATGGATGAACTGTCTAGAAGATAGGAGGGGAGTAAGAGTCAATATTGATGGATCATAGATAACTAAAATCCTACTATAAGAAGCACTGTCAAGGTTATGATGAAGAGACCAGTTTGGGTTGATGTATGTTGCAGCTTTATTGGATAATACTTGATTGAGCTTTGTTTCAAGTAGAACAAAGAGACAAATATTGTACTCAGTGATTAACCTTTTAACTTGATCAAGTTTCAAGTTGTTGTGTGCTCCTCTAATATTCCAAGATGCAATTTTTTTAAACATAAAATATTAATGAGGGTAGGAAGAGTTGTTTCTTCTCTTAGCAGAAAGAGATCTAGTTTCTATTTTCCTATGAGACTGAGGCTGATGGGATTAAGGATGTGAATTTGATTGGTGGGTGGTTGTGACAAGTGGATGAACTGAAGGAGTTTTAGATGAGGGGAAACATTCTGGCCATCTAGGCATCTTAATTGAAAGTTATAGGGAGTTGGTTCAGTTGCTTGACCATCAACAGGAGGGAAATGCATAGAGATAGTTAGTTGAGTTACTTGCTGCTCAAAACTATTGCACCAGTCTTTATCAATGTCAGTTACAAGAATATATGTTGGTGCTAGCTCTTCAGAAGTTATATTTCTAGATTCAATTCTTTTGCTTTTTATGGAAGGAACCCCTTTTGGCATATTTGGATCTTTAGCATTAGTATCAGGTCTTTCTTGACATAAACTTTTCCAGTTACAGAAGTTGTGTTGATTTTGGATCCATCATTGCATTGTTCTTCACAAATAGGTTCATTTGTTATTTCCCCTTCCTCCTCATCAATTATTTCCATTATGGCTTGCTCATCCACTTCATTTTGCAACAAATGAAACTTATTTTGTGTGGTAACAGAACAATCTTGTACACCACTAACTGTTTTATGCACAACATTATGCACAGTTTTATTTTCCTCATTTTCATCATTCATGATTTTAACTTTCCCTCCTTGTTTGTTCATAACATTTTCCTCCAAGTCTACATTCAAAATTATTTTTTTTTCCTTATTCTTGTTTACCTTTTGCCAAACTTGCTGCACTTTATCCTGCTTATATTGATTTTTCCCCTTCCCCATGTTATTCCTGTTGTCTTCACTAGTTTTCTGATGTTCAGAATTAACATGTTGTTCAACATTATCTTCACAAACAGCTTTCTTACAATTTTTAACCACATGCCCAAACTCCTTGCAAATTGTGCATATATCAGGTTTCCACAAGTTTCAACTTTCACGTTCTGTTCAGATCCGTCAAGCAACTTAACTAAAAAGTTATCCGGTAGTTCTTCGTTTGGATTAACTTCAACTAAACATTTGGCAAAAGAAATACGCTCAAATTTTTCAGTTGAAGCATCCATACAAAGAAGTTTGCCCCTAGCTTCTAACCAATTTATACCCAATGGTGACCATGCATACAGTGGAACATTAGAAAGTTTAATCCAAACTGGAACTGCTTTGATGCTTCTACAACTATTGCCTATATTTTCATCCCACGGCTTCACTATAAAAAGTTTATTTCTCATCACAACTGGGTCAGATTCAGAAATTCTTTTCCTATCATCATCATTACTGAATTTGAACAAGAAAAGAAAACCATCAGATTTTACAGAAATGGATCCACTAAGCTTCCAAGCTCTCTTGAGATAATACAATACAGTAGAATATGTGAGTGGATTATCTAAGAAGAAGCCAACGAGGTAATCTTGCCACATCATGCTTCCTGCTTTAACTACTTCAGTAGGAGGCACAATGGCATCTCCATTGTACTCTAGTTGAATATCACGTGGCACATAAGTACCTGCATTATTTGGTTTGGCTTTGAAGAGAGAATTCCATGCAAGAGGAGGTTTGGGCAGGGGCTGAGGTGGTAAGTTTGAGGATGATTGAAGAGGAGGAGCAGGCTTAGGTGAAGATTCAGAAAGATGTACAGTGTCAAGATTAACACTGTCAGAGGGTAGATTAGATGCAGAAAGATTTGGCAGAGGAAGTAAGGGAGGCACGGAGGGAGGTACAAGGATGGGAGATGATGGACTAGGCTGTAGGGAAGAAGATGGATTGGACAGAACAGCGGGAATTGAAAGAAGAAAAGGAGCGGTCCTTATTATTCAATCAACAATACCCTATGAATTATATTAACATAAGTTTACATTTTAGTACATTCATTATTTTACCATTGACATCTTTTACCATATTAATTGTAGTAATTAATTACATAAATTTTCATTGATTTTCAAATTAATTCCAAACATATTAAATAATGATATGATAAACGAACAATTGTTACCTTTAAGTACTTTAATCATATTTATAAGTTTATTATCTACTAAAAATGTTATTACTACATACATTATTGGTTATATTCAATTTCAATTAACAACATATAATTCCAACATTCAATTGCCTTAAATACATTAATTACCCATTTAATATTCAAATAGATAAATTAATGAGAAGATAATTACAACCATCGTTTATAATAATGGTTCATGTCCATTATCTTATCATTTACAAAAACAAAATGATTTTATATTCTATATTAACCTATTCCAATCAATTACATACAATCTCATCATTAGATGCATCATTTAATTTATTTCATTATTTACAATTATAACTAAGTAAACTTACAATCTATTTCAATTAATTGAAATTACATTAAATAGTTATAAATAGCATTCAAACAACATCACTGATTTCATATTCAACATTCAATGTATTTCCTTGTTTACAGTTTATAACTAATTATGACTTTATAATCATTTCAATTAATTGGAATTACATTTAAATAGTTAGCAATTACCTTAAGTTAACATTACTAACATTGAATTCTACTATTTACTCACATTATAAAATCAAATTTTAGTTTTTTTCAATATTAAACTCTAAAATCTTATTTAATTAATATTTTATTTATCAGAAAAATACGGGTCGTTGCAGGATAGTAGAAATCGTTTGTGGATTAAAAATGAAGAGGTCAAGAATTCTCCATTGGATATTATGCTCTTACCAAGGTTTCACTACTTTAAAGAGTTATGTGCTTATGTGCAATGGGTAAGATTGTACTTTGACACATCGACCCATTCTTTATCTTCATCGTATTGAAAATTTTGCCTATAAATTCTAATTGTCGGGTTATCTCTTTGTTGAGCACAATGCTTTATTTTGTTACAATAAAGAAAATATATCTATGCGCTTTTGATGACTATTCTGAGGCGGTGATGCTATGAAGCTTGATCTTTTACCATGCTTGACTTATTTACTCTCAACAAAGTTCATGGTTGTGTCTGCAATAACGCCAGTTGGTTATTAAAAGAACTTATTGTTAAAAGTTCAGTGGTCATGAAACCCAATGAATAAATGTAGGAAGACCAAAGAATAAAAGCGAAGAAAACTTATCGAATCATTTGGTTCTTGAGTCCAGTTGATATATGGTTTTTTTATGCTAGGATTTTAACATATTAGTATCTCATGTCTCGATTTTGTATGGTTTGTTATGATTTACTTTTGATAAATTAATTACGAGGATGCAATTTTTATAATAGGGGGTGTCTGTAACAACCCATAATTCTATCATCTCTAATTTATATGTTCATTTTTAAGAGCAAAAAATCTAATTTTTAGCAACTTTTCGATAAGAATTGAATATTATAGGGGCTCGTTTACAAATATTTAGACAAGCTAGAAAATTAATTTCTAAAATGGTTTCAAAATGGAATTGAGAATTTTTAAATTTTATTTTGGAAAAGAAATGTTTTGTAAATCGTAAATTTAAATTTAAAGTTGATTTTGGAAAATTGATTTTCAAGTGTATAAAGTACAAAATTTGTGATCTTAGAAAACATACCTTTATTACGAGTTAAATATGTGATTGAGTGATTTGGGGATTTTTATAAAAAGAAAATGAAGATGGAAATTTAATCATGTATTATAGATAAAATATTGAGTTGGAATTTTTTATAAATTCTATGAAACGACTTTGAAATTTTTTGCAGTTCGTTTCATACAATTCGGTATTTAAACCGTTATTGTTCTGACTTTTGAAAATGAGATAAAATAATTTTAGATTTAATTTCCCTAAACCCTATCTTCATCTCAAAGTCAATATAAAAAATTTCCAAACTCCCATAAGCTTCATAACATTAATTTCATTTTTAAATACAAAGAAAATCCCAAATAATAAAATTCAAAATTGAGCGCCTAATCTTCTTCTTCATCTCCAGAAGCCATTGCATCTAGTTTGCTTGAATTTCAGTCTTCTCCAAAGTCGGGACCAAACGCTATCACTTTGAATTTGGATGCTTCTTGATGAGTTAATTTATCTTAATTAACAACTAGGTCTACTACAACCTTCGCACGCCCATTTACAACGCAATATGAGATGAATTTGGGTTGTTGCTTGAATTAATTGGCTAAATATTGTGTTCAATGTTAATGAATAGCTCATTGTAAATCAATAAAACACCATAAAGTTTTCTTTTGATTGATTATTAACTTTTAATAGTTGCTTAGAAATGAATATATTATTGTTGTATGCCTGTAATCAACCAAAAAAGTAGCTGAAGTGATCAAAGAAGAATAGGGAAGAGGTGTATGAGAATCTAGAGCAAATTGCTCCAAATACTCTCGGCATAGGTAGATAGGCCGCTACCCGAGTGGTCGACCATCCAAGGTGAGTGGTCGACTTTTACGCAAGTGCCTAGAGTAATTTTGCTCGAAATAGAACCATACAATTTTAAAAAATGAACAGGAAATTTTGAAGTTTTAAATTTGAATTATATTCTTGGATTTAAATTATATAAAAAATTGCAAATTAGAATTTGGTTGTTTTAAATTAATTTTGAAAATGTTGTCAAATAACTTTTTAAATTCAAATTTTGGAAAAAAAATATGGATTATAAAATTTTAAAGGGTTTGGAAAATTATGGAATTTCAAATATAAATTCTGATTTGTATATAAAGTGTATAAATACACACATACATACATACATACATATATTCATATACATATATATGTATGTATGTATATATATTCAAAAATGAAATTTCATCATTTTAGATTAATTTTTAAAATGATTTTAAATTGTTTTTAATTCCAATTTTGGAATTGAACATTAAAAATGGTTTTTAGATTTATTTAAAAATTATTTCTCTGTTATAAAATTATTTCTAAATGGAATGGGACATTCAAAAAATATTTATAGATGATTTTTAATATTTATTCTATTAAAAAATTGATATCAAACGGTATGGGATGTTCGTTATTTAATATCTAATAAAATAAACATGTTATATAAATATCTTAAGATAATACACAATTTTATTATAATTTGTAAATTTATTATTCATTTTAATTGTAAATTCATTTATACCCTTATTTGTCTGATTCTTCAGTGTATTTCACAAAATCGGTCAATTTTATAACTTGCTAAATAATGATTTTCAACATTCCATTATTTACCAAGTTCAATAAGAGATATTTTCATATATATTATTTTAAAAAATTTATAACATTACTAATATTGAATATTATTTTCAATTAATACTACTTTTAAAACAAAATGAACGGTAACTTTGTAGTACTAGATTTTGGGTGCTAAATATTTCCATCCGTTGCAGACTTAATTCAGGTTCGCTGCCTGGATTGATGAATTTTTTCCCCTTGTTATCATAGTCAACAAACCACAACTCAAGAAACGTGGTGTTTTCTTTACCATATGAACCATGATACGTCCTTTATTTTGTCGCTGATTTATAGCTTTATGGCTTTTGAGATGGATGTGTCATCTATTGGAGAAGAGTGTTATATCGCTTTTTAGGAGAGGGGTGGCATTAAGTTGTGCGGATTCATTCTCTTTTTCTCAGTGGGAGCTACTGTAACTTATTATCTTGTCGTTTAGCACATGTTAAATATTAATTTTATAAGATACAAAAATAAAGCTTTTTCTTAGGATATTTAGAATATTTTTATTGGATATTTGATCGACGGATCTTTGGTTTCCATTCATTTTCGTTAGCCAACGTTAGTAAAAAAAATTAAGTGTTTACTTTCTCAAAATACAAAACATTTATTTCATATATATGAAATACGGAATCTTTACACACACACATACAACAATTATTAGACATTTAATACATTTCATTTTTTGTTGTTTTTGCTATGTTATTTAACTCATGTTAGGCTAACTAGTCCAACTCGTGAATATTTTCAAATAATACTCAGGTTATGTAAGAAATGTAGATTATGGTTCTTAAGGCTATGATTAACACTAGAGGGGGGCGAATAGTGTTAATAAAGTATTACTAACTCTTTTTAATTTATGTCAATTTAGATACAAAAGTATGCAATATACAGACACAGATATGATCACAGAAACAATCATAGATGCAGAAATAAAATAAAAGCAGTAAAGGAAAGAACACACCGGATTTTATACCGGTTTGGAGTTACCCTACATCCAGTCCCGCAACACAAGTATGGATTTCCTTTCAAAAGCAATTGTACAATTACACCCTCGGTTTCAAGGCTACGAGGTACACCCTCCAGAATTTCGATCCTCTAGGTAGAGATACTTGATTTCCGGGCCACAAGTTTACCCAATTGATTTACCAAGGCTACAGTCACACCTTTTCCCTTTTGATTGATTTCGAAGGCTATAATCACACCTTTTCTCGCTTAATAGATTACAAAGAAGTCTATAACTCTGAATAGCACTGAGAATCTTGTAGAGATAGTGATAGAGAATCAAACTAGAAGTAATCGAGTATGATTCAATGTTGATTTCGGTAGAGTAATGATAAGAATATGTATTAAGAAATGAGGAAGAAGAAGAGGAGTGAAAAATAGAAAATTATAATTAAAAATTCATTGAAACTGGCCCCTATTTGTTGAAGAACAACAGCCATGACCATTCATGAAGAGTTATGGCGAATAGACACTTCTTTTAAAATTTGAATTTTTGAATCAAACTTTTACCATGTCGACATGGTCATGCTAGGCATGTCGACATCCCAAAGGATTTTTTGGTGTTTTTGATTTTCTTTGAAAATAACCTTTATCTTATATAAAAACTATTTTAAACTTTATAAATATACTTGACTATAATTAAAATTCATAAGTAAATATAAAGAATAATATATATATATATAGATTTTAACTATAATTTTATTTTAAATCTAAATATAAATATTTAAAAGTTAAATATGTTATTTAAAAAGATAGTTTAAAATCATGAGTAATTTGACTTTGAAAATGAAGATGTTTTTGAGGCTAAAATTATTTAAATCAGGATCGAGGGTTTTGAATCTTTTAAAAGGAAAGTTTTGAAAACATTTTGAAAACATGATATAATTTTGAAAAATCATTTTGAATAAAAGTTAGCGGATACAAAACAATGTTCTGCTATATTTTTTGTAGGTTTCATCCTACTTGGGGTTCCATCCCTTTAACGGGCTCGAAGTGGATTCCATTCCACGAATAAATTGGATTTTAAGATGCCAGTGCTTTTCTACGAGTTTTAACAAAAATTCCAAATAACAATAAAAAATACTTATCCTTGAAATCTTGAACTCCTGATAGTCTCGATACTCATGAGTCTTCTATCTTGATATTTTATCTTGATATTTTATCTTTGATATCTTGAATCTCTATACTGCATGGTCTTCATTCTTAGTACCTACATGGTTAAATCCTGCATATACATATATATCTAAACTTATAATGTTAGTATTTATATTTTATACTCTATTCTAATGTTGTTGTCATCAAAACCATCATCTCACGGACTAACAATCTCCTTTTTTTTATGATGACAGCCTTTGTTTATAAAATATTATTTCTATTCTAATAACTCCCCCTAAAACTAACAACTCCCCCTTAATCTATACCTAACTACCCTATTTTATATTTCTCCCCCTTTGTCATCAATAAAAACTTGCTCCCCCTCATTCTTGGACTTCAGTACCTTTTTCTAAGTCCGTTTCTCTGAATTTGTTGGAGTCGTGAATAGTTCGTGTAACACAAATTCGAATTATCCGTCTTTTGATCATCATCACTTGAGGACGAGTCTGAGTCATCTAGAGTAGCAGTAAATGTACGCTTCCATTTCTTTGCTGGTTCATTGTTCATAGGAAGATTCTGCCTTTCTGGATACGGACAGTCTCTTTTGAAGTGGTCGGGTTTATCACAGTTGTAACACTTGTCATTATTTGGCACTATATTCTGATTTCCAGAATTCTTATAGTTGTTTCTCTTGAGATTATTCATCTTTCTGTATTTCAGGAATCTCCTAAAATTTCTGGTCATAAAGGCTATCTCTTCATCATTATCGCTGTTTGAGTCTGATCCATCGGTTAATGCATTGAATGCTATTGATTTCTTTTCAGATGCTTTACTTTCTCTTCTCCAGATCATTTGAACTTTATATGATATTAGATTTCCAATTAATTCTTCTATCTTCAAAATACTGATGTCATTTGCCTCTTCGATCGCAAGTGTCTTTTGATCCCATTCTGGAGTTAGAGAATTTAAAAAAATTCTGACTTGATCTTCTTTAGAAAATTCCTTTCCCAAAGATATTAGAGAATGCACAATATCTTGAAATCTACTATACGTATCTGAAATAGACTCATTAGCATTCGTCTTAAATAATTGAAACTGATTTGTGAGCATGGAAATTTTGGTCTGTTTAACTTTTCTTGTTCCTTCGTGAGTAACTTGCAAAGTTTTCCAGATTTCATATGCAGACTTACAAACTGACACTCTATTGAATTCATTTCTATCTAGTGAATAAAACAGAATATTCATTGCCTTAGAATTATTTTGTGCCACAGTCTTTTGCTCAGCAGTCCATTGTGCAAAATCAATTGTGGGTTCAGAATATTCAGTTTGTGTGATATTCCAAGTGTCTAATCCTATAGATTGTAAATATATTTTCATCCTACATGCCCAATATGCATAGTTACTGCCATTAAAAAGTGGTGGTCTGACAGTAGACAGACCCTCTACAAATGAACTAGTGACAGGGATACTAGTGTTAATAACGGTACCAGTGTTGGTAGCCATTTTGAAAACTTTTTCAAAATCATATTATGAAACTTTGAAAACCTTGCTCTGATACCAATTGTGAGAAATGTGGATTACGGATCTTAAGGCTAAGATTAACACTAGAGGGGGGTGAATAGTGTTAATAAAGAATTACTAAATCTTTTTAATTTATGTTAATTTAGATACAAAAGTATGCAATATACAGACACAGATATGATCACAGAAACAATCACAGATGCAGCAATAAAATAAAAGCAGTAAAGGAAAGAACATACCGGATTTTATACTGGTTCGGAGTTACCCTACATCCAGTCCCGCAACACAAGTACGGATTCCTTTCAAAAGCAATTGTACAATTACACCCTCGGTTTCAAGGCTACGAGGTACACCCTCCAGAATTTCGATCCTCTGGGTAGAGATACTTGATTTCCGGACCACAAGTTTACCTAACTGATTTACCAAGGCTACAATCACACCTTTTCCCTTTTGATTGATTTTCAAGGCTTCAATCACACCTTTTCTCGCTTAATAGATTACAAAGAAGTCTATAACTCTGAATAGCACTGAGAATCTTGTAGAGATAGTAATAGAGTATCAAACTAGAAGTAATCGAGTATGATTCAATGTTGATTTCGGCAGAGTAATGATAAGAGTATGTATTAAGAAATGAGGAAGAAGAAGAGGAGTGAAAACCAGAAAATTATAATTAAAAATTTGTTGAAACTGACCCCTATTTATAGAAGAACAACAGCCATGACCATTCATGAAGAGTTATGGCGAATAAACACTTCTTTTGAATTTTTGAATCAAACTGTCACCATGTCGACATGGTCATGCTAGGCATGTCGGCATCCCAAAGGATTTTTTGGTGTTTTTGATTTTCTTTGAAAATAACATTATCTTATATAAAAACTATTTTAAACTTTATAAATGTACTTGACTATAGTTAAAATTCATAAGCAAATATAAAGAATAATATATATAGATTTTAACTATAATTTTATATTTAAATCTAAGTATAAATATTTAAAAGTTAAATATATTATTTAAAAAGATAGTTTAAAATCGGGATTAATCTGACTTTGAAAATAAAGATGTTTTTGAGGCTAAAATTATTTAAAATCAGTATCGAGGGTTTTGAATCTTTTAAAAGGAAAGTTTTGAAAACATTTTGAAAACAGGATATAATTTTGAAAAATCATTTTGAATAAAAGTTAGCGGATACAAAACAATGTTCCACTAGATTTTTCGTAGGTTCCATCCTACTTAGGGTTCCATCCCTTTAACGGGCTCGAAGTGGATTCCGTTCCACGAATAAATTGGATTTTAAGATGCCAGTGCTTTTCTACGAGTTTTAACAAAAATTCCTAATAATAATAAAAAATACTTATCCTTGAAATCTTGAACTCTTGATAGTCTCGATACTCATGAGTCTTCTATCCTGACATTTTATCTTGATATCTTGAATCTCTAGATTGTACAGTCTTCATTCTTAGTAACTGCATGGTTAAATCCTGCATATACATATATATCTAAACTTATAACATTAGTATTTATATTTTATAATCTATTCTAAGGTTGTTGTCATCAAAACCATCACATCTCACGGACTAACAGGTTAGTCTTCGAGTTACCTGTGGGTTAGGTTTATCTTATCAATAGGATCTTTGTAGAAGATTGTCCAGCTTATTTATGTTATTATGTACTCAAGTGTTGTACTATTCAGTAATATACTCCATGAGACTCGCATATGTATTGGTGTAGGGAACTGATTATACATTTGGTGTCTTATTATAGAGGATATGTACTTGTAATAAATTGGGTACGTTTTATGATATTATTTCCATATTTTTATTATGTGTACCTTTGTTCTAGGAAAATTCATGTGCAATTGCCTCATGTCTAGACTGAATACAAATTTTTTGGTAATCTTGTTGCAATATCATGTTCAGTGTTAGCTCAAGGGAATACATACATCGGTTCACTCATAAAGCGTAGGGTCAGCCTTTTGGTAAAGTGGAAAAGTATTGGCTTTAGGCCTATAAAATTCTAGTGCACCACTGAGCAATTGACAACAACGATGTAGCATCAAAAAAAGTATTGTGATTCAGATTCGTGACTTAGAAAGCGGTGGCGCCATGACAACCAGTAAAGTACACAATGCGACTCTAGATTTTATCTCTGTCTATGAAGAGAGGATCTAATTATGTTAGTTTCTATAATTGATTTCCATCGGCTGATGGTGCCTCAGAAGGCGGCGGCACCATGACAACCAGCAAATTACACATGCAACTCTAGATTTTATCTCCATCAGCCGACAGTGACTCGGCAGCGACTCCAAGTCTCCAATCAGACAACGACTCCCACTCTAATCAGATTGGAATTTACATTCAAGATGTCCAACGAATGATTCTTCCTTATTGAAAAGGTGCTCCTTGATGATTTGACATATTCTAGTTTTGATTGATATAGTTAGTTTCAGGATTATTAACCCATAAGCTATATAATTCGATAGCTTTGATATACTACTTCCCGTTGAAAAGGTACTCTTACCTTAGATAAATATTTCATTAGTTGTTTATAATAAACAAGTTGATTCTTTCAATATTGATAATTAGATGCACTCGTAAAATAGAGCAAAGCACATTTACCTCAAAATGTGGGATAATTCATAAATTTGACTATGTATTTTGGGCTAATGCAATGGATAAATGTTACCAAGGTTAACTCTTATTTGGGATGATCGATAGTTGTTTGCTAATTTGAAATGATTGTTATTTTGGAATATTCTAGACTTGTACTATTTGTTACCATAAAAAATGTTTCTTTTTTGTTCCTTTTTTCATTATTTGTGAACTATATAAATTAATTTAATGATTTGTTTTGGGATAGTCACATTAGCTTTGTGTAAGGGCCTTATTTTAAAATTAGCTTTAGATACCAAAACTCCTAACACCGACCTTGATCAAGTGCTTCATTCTTTGGGTTTTTTGACATTATTGCTCACATTTTACTCTTGGTTAACATAAGTATAAAGGCCAAGCGTTGCACTTATATTAATTTCTCTATAATAATTTGTAACTTTAAGATGTATTTTATTAAATTGAGTTTAATCATACATTGAATAACATAATTGTAAATTTTTCAGATGTAGCACTCAATCCTTAATAATATTTGACAAATTCGAATATTATAAGCCTATATGAATTTTATTGAAGTACAAGTATTTACATAAGGTCGGATACTTAAAGATCCTCATGGTGAAGTCTTACTTCATAATCTTGAAGTTGCACCTTTAAGCAGTGATATATTATGCACATCACTATACCTTTGGTAACGCTATATCACCCATACATCTAGAGCTCAATCGATGAGCAACATAATAATAACATCCATATTTAATTACGGGATTCTCCCTTAGAAATCACCTTATTTAGCCCGGTTATACTTTACCGATTAATCGCATTCCATGACTAGGGTTTTCGTTATTTCACATTAATTTTCAACTATGGTGACACTAACATTTTATATTGATGGAGAAAAATCTCTTTTTAGTAATGTTTCACTTCATGCGTTTAACACATTCACAACTATGGACGTAACAATATATTTTGTCGTGTGATTGTCCATAGTTAAAGTATGGTCTTAACACATAATATCCGTAGTAATCTCAAGTCAAAAGACTAGTGCACATAGTCATGTGAGATCTTTCTATTTGGCTTAAACAAATTATTTATAGAAGATTCTCGTTAAGTCATTTTGTAAGTGTTTCTTGATAACTACAAGCACATAACCTTGTGATACCCCTGATAATCTTGAATAAATTGTTGTCTACTCCATGAAGAGCATTAAATGCACTAGTTTTTAGGTGTGTCGATGTCCTGTTCTCAAGACACCCATGACTGAAAACATTGAAGGATAAATGTATATTCGTATGATCTAACTCATGGTTATAAACAATTTCGTAACTATGTTCAACTAAATGCATTGTCCTAGGGATTTCTACTGGTATGTCATAGCATGCTTCAAAAATATTATTTACTCACACACACATGCATAAGAGAAATTAATCAAAAACATACTTTTATTTCAAATGAGACTCGTTACAAGAACTAAATTATATATTCAAATTATGCAATTCCTTATTATGACCTAGATTTTGGAACCGGTCAAAATTTGCGGAAAACCTATCCGAAAAAATAAACAATTGACAACTACCAATTTAATACACATTTTTATCTAATAAATATACAACACTGCAGAATGTGTAGTGTATAAATTTCAATAAAATAACTTAACAGAGTAATTATTTATTTTACAGTGTGTGCTTTAAATACATACATAAACCGGAATATAATAAATCCGTTGTACAACTCTAATTGTGAGAGACAACAATATCCAATCCTATAAACTCGATAAACATGTCAATGCGGAATAAAATGGTAATCAAGGAAGAACACCAACACATGTTAAATAGCAAATATTGAACATGAAAAATGTTATATTATTATTGGAGCTACATCACTACCACTTGTGACTGCCTACTACCACTATCTAATTGGGTACGCAACTAGATACAAGATCAAGCAACGTAGTGCTCCTACTATAAATATGTTTTAAGGAGCCTACGATGTACAAACAAAGATGCAATTCCCAAACTACATAGCACATAGCATGCAAATGTAGCTTTCAAATCTACTCACTTAGGCTTAATTGTTCAACTCTTTTCAAAAGATAATTTAGAACTAAATACTGGCATTTTTTATTCAAATTATATTTTACTAAACTCTTTCCAAAAATAAATATATCAAAAAACTATTGCCAACAATGACTAGGAAGATGCGCTCCCGTTTACAAGCATGGTATAACTCTAAGCAAAAAATGGAGCCTCCAGTAGTATTCTAGCACCTCTAAATACAATAGACTATACAAATATAGTTGGCAACTCCCAAAATGGGGAAACTCTCAATTGCCTTTGGTTTTAGTCATTCAACGCAATAAATAAAAATATTTGTAAAACAATTCGCAAATATTTATTGGAAAAAAATTCAAACTCTTATCGAAATAATAATATTTCTCAAATACTTCAAATCATATTATCATTATTTCTTTCCAAAATCATTTCGAAACTCTTTTCAAAATGATTCTAAAACCACCGGGATTTAAGTTCGAGTAAGATAGTCTTATAAATATCTTTTCAACAAAACACTTCAATCAACATTTATTCCTGAAAAATATTCACTTTTAAAAAATATACTTATTAGGGAAAACATTTTCACAAATATAAATCACTTTTCCAAGCAACTTATTTAAATTGAAGTTCAAAATTGAAATATTAAATTATTATAACTAATTATAATAATTTGATAAACCAATATTATCGTTGAACACCATATAGTCAAATTATGGAATAAATCACAAGGTGTTAGCCTACAATTGTTTTTTATCCAACGCATGCATATGAAAATTTATTGTTCATAAACTGGTCGAGCACAATCAAATACCAAACAAACAACAATAGCAGCACATCATTATCAACAATTGTAAATGGACAATAACACATCAATCAAAATTAACTAGCATATAAATAAATGTCCAAGTTAATATAATAGCAAAACGGTATTTATTCTGCTAAATAGATAACACAATTTAAGTCTATTTAATTAACTACATTATTATTTAAATCAACACAATTCCATTTCACCTGTATTAAATTATCCAATTTTATACTTCGACTAATGTGTCAATAAATTACACTAATGTGTTCTACTCGTTAATACTAATCTAGCATCAAAGACTGTGGGTTAAACGGACTTCGTATTCGTATGGGGTGTTATTCATTTTCAAAGTTAACATATTTTAATCAACAAATTATTAAAAAAAATCCCTCACCTCAAGGGCCCAACATGGCCCAAAACACCACAAAGCAGCATGCATGAACAGTGCTACCCTTTCTCCACGTTTTCCTGCTCACGCATGTTACTCATGTCCTCCCATGCATGCATATAACATGACGAGCCTTCTCCAATATCTCGTGCAAGCTCCAACTCATTTCTATACACACGATACACTTTTCCACTCACACACACTTTAGCTTCTCCGATCTCCATTTGCACCTATACACGTTCTACCCTCTCCAATATTCTACCTGCTACTTTCCATGCACACTTACAAACTCAAGCAACTCACACACATGCATCCTGCACTCACACTAGAGCAACTCACAGAAACACATAAACACACACAACCACACATACACATCATTCACAACCACACAAGCTTACAGAGGATAAGAAAAGGAAAGAGAAAAGAATGAGTTGCTGATGGTTGCTGGGTTTTCATTTTTGCGTGCTCCTCTGTGTGTACTTCATTTTACAGGCAAGAAAGAAAAGGTGTCCAAGTTTGCATGTGCAGAAGAAATTAAATATGTGCAAATAGCAAGGAAAAAGATGCTTGCCCGTGTGATTTACTTTTGAATGTGTAAATTTGTTTAGTAAAAAGTCAACTTTGTGCTGTTTTAAAAACGAATTTTGTATTTTCAGTTTTCAATATATATCACAAATATGAGAAGAATGAAGGGACCACGGAGAGAATGAAAGAAAAGGAATGAGAGAACGTAGTGGATAAAGGGACGACGGAAAAATGGATTGTTTCATGTATTTGTATTATTTCCCAAAACGTGAAATATAAAAAAAAAATGTTTTTTATTTTATATGTGAGTATCATTTTTTTATTCGTTTTTGGCAATATAAATGTGTCGTGTACATTTTTGTATGACGAAAACTCAAAATTAAAAATAACAAACCAAATACTACCTTAGTTTTGCGGTCCATCACTAGCAATAACGCGTCCGCGTCCAAACCGCGAACAACAGAAATAAAAATAAGATCGCGCACAACAATACAACACGCTCATAAAACAACAATAAAATAATTTTTTAACTAACTGTAAAATTTTAAAAGTACCGACGTTTGCCATAAAATGCATGCTTAAAAATAATTAAATTATTTTTCAAATTAAAAATTATGAAAAAATTCAATAAATTAAAGTAAAGATACGTCACCAAAAATTGGACAGTTATTTGAAACAAATATTTTATTGTATTTTAAATTCAAATTCGAATATTTAAATAAATTAAATATTCAAATTCGAAGACCAAAAAGTTACGGGTCATTGCATGCCCTAGGACCTTTTTGCCTCTTTCACAACCTACAGCTTTTGCAATACGTCTAGACTCTACTCATTCGCATTGCTCAAATGAAGATTTAATAATCAAGTAGAATCTATAGCATTAGAATTACTAGCAATAATGACTCTCCTAACATTATCTTCCTTTGAAGCATATAAATATAACAGCCCTAGAACTACAGTATATAGACACGACAGGGTTCCAACGGCCGCCAACGGTAATTTCCAACGGCTACCAACGGCTCGTTATTTTTTAATAAGTCGTTAGTAACCGTTGTAAAAATATCGTTTGCGGTCGTTGGAAGCCGCTGGAATTATTCATGTAAACCTGCAGCCAAGTCGAGAGCACAAATCATTCCTCTCTTCCTACCAAAAACATCCAAATCCATCACCATCTTCCTCCACTCCTCTTTTCTTGCTCCCAGCCTCCCCCACGCAACCGGCAGCCACTTCGACGCCATCAATCAACACCAGCGGCCTCTCTCCATTCAAATGCAGCTCCAAAATAGGTTTTACCTAAAACCCTAAAATTTTAAATTTCTCTAATTTTGTGTTTAATTTGTTGTTATAGTTGTATCTATTGGCCTATTGATTGTTTATTATACCAAACTAAGTGTTAATTACAATTATTACCATCCAAATGTCCAAATTGTTTATGTATATATATTATGCACATATATACATATGTTGAAAATTTAGTGTAAATGCACATTTGAGTTAGCATTAGATTAGTTAGGATTGATTTAAATTATTTTGTGTACGTTTTGTAAAATATTAGGCAAACATGAATTAGTCGAATATTTTACGAATATGAATTATATCTTTTACAAAATATATTAGCATTAGACTAGTATATAATTTAGTATATATATACACATGAATTATATATTTTACGAAATAGTAAAAATCATATAATTTACTATATATTTAATAAAATAGTAGAATATAAATAAAAAAATGCATAATATGCTTTATTTTATATATTTAATAAAACGGTAAGATATAAACAAAATTTAAATCCCTTAATGAATTTTTGGTCTCGTCTGACAAGTGTTGTATATGATCGTTGTATGAATATTCTTTTTTATTGCAAAACAGATATTCATATTCATCTGATACAATATTTGTTAGATTTGCCCCTGTATTGGACATGTTACAAACATTATAAAGTAATTACGTTTCGTAAATCATATTAAACGGTTCATAAAATTTCGACGGCATTTCTTTTTCGTTCCTTGTGTACATGCCTATGTGTACGATACAAGGAACACGGAGGAAGTGCTGCCGAAATTTTGAAAAATCATTTATAATGATATGATTTAAGAAATGTAATTATTATTGTGTTTGTAATGGGAAGTAGAATGACCGACCATCACAAAAGGTACAAAAATGTGAACAAAATATCAAGAAATATAACTGTATATAAACGAAAATGGATTGTAAAAAACAGTAAAATCTAAATGTGTTTATCAAATTTGATTAATAATTTTTTTACTATTGATCATAGGTTTTACAGTAGAAAAATGGTCAATTATTTTATTGATCGGAGCTGGATGTATCAACGAAGAGAAATGGAAGGCTCAATAAGTAAACATTTTCTTAACGGGGTAAATGTGTTTGTCAAATTTGCTTTAAGTAATATTGGAAAGGATGTAGAAATTCATTGTACATGTAGTAGGTGCAAATTTGTGACGTCCCGCCTTTTCGCACGCTTTAAATCGACAATAAACCACACACATCAGACTTAAAACATATAAAAGGGCGGATTGTTATGAGATAAATAAGAAAAATAGAGAAGAGAAAAAGAAACTAAACAGAATCTCACAGCGGGAGGATAAAATATAATAATATATATACGTTCACAAACTGTTTACAAAACATTTGATTCATCTTTATACAATAAATATCAGAGTTCACATACCAATAAATATCAATGCAGCGGAATTAAATAGTGTAGTGGAATAATATAGTAGATAGCAATACTACAAATCTTCGTCTTCGTCCTCCAGAATAAAATCTTCAAATCCTGAAACGTTCGGACTGCCCGAGCGAATTGAAAAGACAAAACACTCGAGTCAGAACTAAAAGATCTTATGTAAGTTAAATCAACAGAAATTGATATGATTGCAGTAACTCAAGAGATGCTCAGGATTTACATCTCCTAAGGATCCGTTAAACTATTTACTATGTAGTATATTGCGCTATTATAATAGTGTCTAATAGTAAAATAAACATACTTTTAAATAACGTTAAGCAGTTACCCAACTCCCCTTAACACAATAACAGTCCCAGTAGTCCATCCAATATCATAGTCCCTCCTGATCGGGAAGCCACCAGAGGACACCATACGGGATATGGGAGAAATCCAAACTCGTACAAGGTTCGGTATGGTAGGTGACACGGCACAACTAGGCAATGCCATGGTAGATATACCAATTACGCTTCCGGGTCGGTGGTAACGCGTAGCCGCAGCTACCGCCCACTTCGGACAAACTCCCCCAAATCAAAGAAATCAAAAGTGAAGGTGGCCACCGAATCAATCCAAAGTCAGAGTATAGTATCGAAGGGAAGTGTCCGAACAGAGGTGCTACCTCATTAACCCGTCGATCGCTCCTGTTTTAGCCACCTTATGCCAACTCACGGGAGTTGGGTCCACGTATTTACCTTACAGGAAACGCCGCCACAAACCTACTTTATTTTGGAATCTCCACCGCGTACACGGTTGTTAAAATGGTTTTCGGAGTTGGCAGAGAGTATGACAACTTCCGATCCCGATCTCTTCAACAACCAAACGTTATTATAACACCGCGGTCTTTTAAAAATAGTTTATACTTTCAAACCAGAATCTAATTATCCATTTCAAAACCCATAAATACGATATCATTTCCATTTCCAAAACAACTCATTTTTATATTATTATTTTTATAAAACCCAAATCAATAATATCATTTTTATTTCAAATATATTTCTTTTCCAAAATCATACTGCTTTAAAATTTATAATATCTGGAAACCAAACATTTGAATATAACTTTCAAAACATAATACTTCGAAATTCATAGCTTTAAAACCATAACTTCTAAAACTTGAATGGTTTGGATATTCAACAGTATATAGAATAAAATAGTTGAATTTAAAATTTCTTTATAAAATAATTTCGCGACTTCACAATTTTATTCATTTAAAATTTTAGGTCTAAACCTCATAAATTTAGATTCACTTCCAGTTTCAAATAAACACTTCGATTTCAATATATTCAAACTTTGAGTATTTAACAATTTCAAAACTAAGGTTGGAAATTCTATTCAACAATTTATTGTCCTATTATCTAGTTTGAAATATTCACAAAATAAATCCACAAAATAAAACTCAAATTTCTAACAATTAAATATATCCTTCAATTTATTTATACTAGAAATATTCATTTAGTTTATCTTGAATAAAAATCCAGTTATAAATATCATACCATTAAAATTTCCAAGTTTAATAAGTTTACACCAACTTGTGGAGTTTAATTTTTAAATAAGCTCAATTCCGAATAAATTTCAAATTTATTTTCCAATCTTAATTGATTTGAACCATTTAAAACTCTATATATACAATATCTTAAACCTGTACTTAAACATATAATATAAACTATCAGACTCCATTATTCAACTTATTTATTTTTGTTTAACAAATTTATATATAGCTTAAATTAAAAATTTTAACTATATATGTATATATAAAATAAGATTTTATATAAGATCAAAAATTAATATTTATTAAACCGTATCCTATCCAAACCATACAAATCATTTTCAAAATTTATATATATATATATACCGACGAGGTCTGTATATATAATTTTCTACCCAGTGATACAGATATCTATCATTTCAGTCCGTAATTTAAAATAAAAATTACGGTTATATATCATTTCAAACCGCAATCCTGAATGAAATGAAATGCATAACAACTTGCAGTCAATATAAATAAACATCTATACATCCATCAAAATCATACATCCATTTATTACAATCATCATCCAAATTCAAACAATACATCAAATATAACAAGTGATAAATAGCTGGTATCAACTATCAGTTTATATTCAAAATATATTATAACTGTTTAACTGGTAGTTTATATGCAATAAAAATAAACATAAATTTAACTGGCAGTTAATATGCAATAAATAATAAATAACAATTTAATTAAATAAATGCAATTTACTGAGATGATGATTAAAAATAGGCCAAACAAACACAAATAAATTTCAAATTACATTATATATCAATTTAACAAACATAAGAAATTTTAGAAGTTGTGAGTGGGTTAAAACACTCACCTTTTGAATTTAAATTTAATTTAAACCCAAAAATTTCACAATCTCAGATCCATCCAAACCAACGCCAACAGGTCTGGAATTTCAATAAGATCCTAACAAAGAAAATTTCGCGTAAATCGGACAATGTATGCTAAAGTTATTCAAGTTTTAAATGCTTAAATTTTGAAATTAAATAAATTAAAATAAACAAAGCACTCACCTTCCAACAAGGACACGCCACCGTACACATCATCACGCAAAACGCCCTCTTCCTCACACGGTTACCCAATTCGAACCCATCTCGGCCACGTTGACCGAAGCTTTGACCATAAATTTCGACCCTTAGCCGCCGCCGTTGGCCACGTCGTCGCCACCATCGTCCCTGCCTCCTCCGCCCGACCTCCCTGGACCCAACCCCGAGCCTCACGGTCGCCAAAACGACGAGGCGCAGCCTCCCCAATCAAACCTTAATCGATTTAATTTGCCCCATTTAGCAGTTGATTTTCCCAGCAAACCCCTCCGATGAACTCCTCATTCGACTCTCCACACGACAGTACCAACGATTTGTCGATCCGTCACTATCCATCGACGATCAACGAACGGTCGTGAATAAACTAGGGTTTTCTGGAATAATTTTGATTCGATTTCAAAAATGAATTATAGATTTAGGTTGCGCTCGTCAAGAGCTTCAAATCCATATATAATTTGCTATGGTTTGAGGAGATTGAATTTTGGCTTTGGATTTGATTTTTGAATTGTATTTGGATCTAGTGTTTGCAGCCATTGGAAGAGGAGGAGCTGGGTGATTGTATACACAAACAAATGAGAATAGATAGAGGCTAGGGTTTATAACCGACTATTTATAGGTAGGGTTGCAATAGAGTAGATGGACCGGATAAACAAACGTGCTGAACAATCTATGGCCCGAAAAGCCCGTTTCGACTCCGGAACGAAATTGGGTCAACCCATATATCAAAATAGATATTTCAAAATATTCTGAACGCGATGGAAAAAGTTTCACATCCAAATTCCATTGTATGAAGAAGTTATGCTGAAAACAATATTTTCAAATCGATTTCAATTGATTTCAATTTCGATTTCAAGGCGCTTCAAGTCCGTACGGTCAAATGACAAGCCCGATCGCTATGAAACTTGAAATCTTACAATAATTCACCATTACGGATCCGATGAAATTGGTTTCGTCGAAATTCGAGTCAGTGGCCGAAATGGCTATTTTTATATTAATTAAATAAATTTACAATAAATTGATTAAATCAAATTTCCTATTTAAATTCGAAAATTGACAATCTTTATCACTTTTATTTTCTTAATCCCTTGTATTAATTAAACCAAAACTAGATGTAAATTTAGAGTTAACAAATTTAATCATTTCAGCGTTAAATTTCAATTTCATTATATTTGCAAATTATAAATTAAATTTGCAAAAATTCCTTTTAATTGACTTTCATTTAATTATTCAATCTATTAGTATCCAATAAATGAGAATATCATTGGATTCATACTCTATTACATAAATATCTCCAAATTTCATCTAAATTTATATTTACGAAATTTTTAAATATTAAATCCATTTAATTGCAATAAATCATATTACCGTAATTTAAATTCAAATAAATAATTAAATGTTGATTCCCATTCTTTTTATTCAAACAAATCTTTATCCTATAAGCATACTTAACATTTGTTTACATTTCATTACACTGATAGTTCTATATACATCTTAGATTTGTATCAACGGCTATATTTAAAATTGTGAATCTTGTCAATTACGCGTATTAATTTAGGTTTTAAACTCAATTAACAAAGTTTCCTAAGTCCAATCCCTTTTTACCAAATTTGACAATCCCTAACCATTTTGTACTACATTCCTTATTAATGTTATATTTATTAGATTTTATTTCAAATTAACGTACAACTTAATTTCCCTTAATTGAGGTCTGATTCCCAAATTTTTATTTAACATACTAAATGAATAAATAACCTAAATAAATGGTCGCCTACTTAATTTCTTTCATTTATAAGTTTACTACTTACCCACCCAGGTATAAATCCCATATATGACACTAATTAATTTCCATTAACACTGCATTATCCAATTATCATAAATTTATTCAACGTATACTCTTGTCCACTTGTAAATAAATTTATGTATTCTATAAATTCTCATTCACTCTTCCGTTACTAAATTAAAATCATTAAGTAACGTTGCCTCAATAACAGTATTAAAATTCCTTAACATTTAAGAGGACTTTATATTCAAAAAAATTGTTTGACCAATAAATTAGGTAATATGTAATAATTGTTATCATACCCTTAAGATTTACGCTTGTTCTCTTCTATTTCATTTATAGCCTAAAACAAAATGAACAATCTAACTCCATAAATAAACTTATTTTGTTACCCAAATTATACATAATTTGAATTCAATACTTACTTTTATGTTTCTCTATATTCAATTATATTCAGGTATAATACTTACCCTATTTCATTTATTTCGATTTCATTAAATCTATCCAAACTTTGTTCGTTTCAATATTATTCCATTCATTACAATTGCTCATTTAAATTCTAACATTCACTTTATTATAAATTATAAGATTTTCTTCTCTATCTAAACATTAATACTAAATCATATTAAATTCCAGTTTTAAATCTTCAAAATTTTAGGTCGTTACACTCTCCCCCACTCAAAACTTTTCGTCCCCGAAAAGGAAAAGAAGGGAAAAAGAAGAATTAAGAAATCAATATATCTTATTTAAAACATTAACTTTATAAACAATTGAATTTTACAAAATTAATTACTTTACAATCTATAACCATTAAATCTTTTTATACTTACTATTAAAGTTTGGAAAACATTTTCAAAATAATTTCTAAGTCCAAAATTTACGAAAAATTTGGCAGAGTCTCCTTTATCCGCAGAGGCTCGTAAGAAAATATAATATCAAAAAAAATCAATATACACATATAATATCCAAAATATTATATCCCAACGTAGGAAAATATATGAAATAGCGCTATAAGACCGAAATTCGAAAACTTACCTATTTGTCGGGCAATTAACGCTTATTTATTGGAACCAAAAGCAGTAGCAATTTGCTTCCATAACCTGTATTTCACTTATATAATCTAAAAGGGTTAACAATTATATAAAATGAAGTATTTAGGTGGTTTCAATCACTAACAACAAATCAATACAACAACCATCAATTTCAACAAACAGCATACACAAATACAAAACAACCATTCAATCAAACAAACAAATAGTTGTTCGGGTTCAAAACTTTTAAATTGCATGGAATGAAGAATAAACTACTAGCGCATCATTTACTCAACAGCCTTAGATAAAACTAAGTAGATTATTCATTCATCCAATCCAAATTTAAAGTATCTTACCCCAAACAACCATAAACCAAACAAGCAACAATTCCAAATAATAAATCAAGTTCATTCTTATAAATTTATTTATTACTTTACATTTATTTCTTACAACTTTTATCTCCATTCATTAATTTAGTGTTTATTACACTTGTTTGCACTTATACTTATATATATATAATTCATTTTTCTCTTTTCATTTCATATTGCATAACTTCATTTGTTTATAGTATTCATGTGCAAATCAATTTCTTAGCACATTAATACATTAATTTAAGTCTACACTTATATATTTGTTGCATTCATCTTTTCTTCTTATTTTATTAATAAATAGCTTCAATCCTTTACTTAAGTTTATTATCTTCCATATATACTACTTAATTCTATTTATTTTCTTCCATTTCATTCTTATTAATTTCATTTCATACATTTGTTGTTTGATTTCCTTTTTTTAATACAATGATTTATCTTTTTAATTTACATTTATTTCTACCAAACTTTTAATTTCATTTACTCATTCAATGTTTGTTTCATTTATTTTCACTTACTACTTACAATTATTCATTTTCATTAACTCAGGTCATGCCAGTTCCTTTTATTTCATTATAATTATTCATTCATTTATTATAGCATAACCTCTTTTATTTACATTCATTTATCAATAGTATTCATGTCCCATTCAATTTCTTAGCGTTTCCATTTTGTTTGCTTAAGTTTATAATCATCTATTTGTAATACTTACCTTTAATTATATTTACTTATGGTAAAATTTCAATTATAACTCAAGTTTATAACATTAAATTCTCATTTATAACAGCAAATTCATTAAATACTTTCATTACCTCAAGCTTTACTTGTAAGATTTCCCATTACAATTTCTTATCGACATTTTAACTTTTATTATATGGTAAGTTATATATATGCTTTAAGAATAAAATTGAAAATTTACAAATTTATCTCATTTCTTTAATTTAGTCTAATATTCAATAATTTAGAGGTTTAAAAATTTTATCTTTTGTTTTATAGATTTCAGTTTCAACTTTCTTTTAAATTCAATTTATTCTTTGCATTGAATTTATTATAAATTTCAACTTCCTTGTTATTTCATCTATAACCTATCCTTTAATCTCTCATTCCATTTTTAGGTTTCAATTTATTAGTTAAATTCCTTTTCATTAAAGCAATTAAAACCACTAATTAATGGAAACTTAAGAATCTAAATTCCGGGTTTAATTTCAAATTATTTTAAAATAATAGATGAATGTATACACTTACAGCTTATATATCCAATTATATTTAAACAATTTAAAATTCATATTTATCAAAACAACTCTGTGGTAAAACACTGCAGTGGCCTTCTCACTTCGAAACTCGAAAATGGATGTCGATGATACGTGCACTCATCACCGAAATTATTTTCCAGCGACAGTGAGGGGATTACAACTTTATCTTTCCAAAATTTCTTTTAAAAACATTTCTTTCAAATTATGTTGAAATACTTATATCAGAAAATACATCTTTTAATAATATTATTATTTATATTTCAAAATCATTCAGAAGAAATTTCAAAATCCCGAAACTTAAGTTCTAAATTTCCAATTTTCATTTATTTTATTTTCAACTTTATTTCAGCTATTTATTTATATTTTCACTACCTAACAACTAATATATAGCAACCAAATATATATCTTATTTACAAAATTTATTTCATATATAGAAAATATAATAGGCAAAATTATTTCATTCGCCTGCAATAAAAACAAATATTATGTCGGCCTGTCCTATTAAGTGTTTAGAAATCCCTATTGATGTCATAGCGTCTCATGCATCAACCAGAATCTATAAATACAAAACGGAACAAAATAACACAAAATTAAAACCCGTTTATAACACTAACAAATACGCTCTCTCATATATACTCTCAGTGACTCCCATAGGGTATTACAACCCTATTAAAGAAGAGTCAGACCCCACAAAGCTAAGGTTTATCGCTAAACCTGGCTTTGATACCAACTGTAACGTCTCGCCTTTTCGCACGCTTTAAATCGACAACAAACCACACACATCAGACTTAAAACATACAAAAGGGCGGATTATTATGGGGTAAATAAAAAAACAGAGAAGAGAAAAAGAAACTAAACAGAATCTCACAGCGGAAGGATAAAATATAATAATATATTTACAGTTCATAAACTGTTTACAAAACATTTGATTCTTCTTTATACAATGAATATCAGAGTTCACATACCAATAAATATCAATGCATCGGAATTAAGTAGTGTAGTGGAATAATATAGTAGATAGTAATACTACAAATCTTTGTCTTCGTCCTCCAGAATAAAATCTTTAAATCCTGAAACGCACGGACTGACCCGAGCGAATTGAAAAGACAAAACACTCGAGTCGGAACTAAAAAATCTTATGTAAGTTAAATCAACAGAAATAGATATGTTTGCAGTAACTCAAGAGATGCTCGGGATTTACATCTCCAAAGGATCCGTTAAACTATTTACTATGTAGTATATTGCTCTATTATAAAAGTGTCTAATAGTAAATAAACATACTTTTAAATAGCATTAAGGAGTTACCCAATCTCCCCCTAAACACAATAATAGTCCCAGTAGTCCATCCAATATCATAGTCCCTCCTGATCGGGAAGCCACCAGAGGATACTACACGGGCTACGGGAGAAATCCAAACTCGTACAAGGTTCGGTATGGTAGGTGACACGGCACAGCTAGGCAATGCCAAGGTAGATATACCAATTACGCTTCCGGGTCGGTGGTAACGTGTAGCCGCAGATGCCGCCCACCTCGGACAAACTCCCACAAATTAAAGAAATCAAAAGTGAAGATGGCCACCGAATCAATCCAAAGTCAGAGTATAGTATCGAAGGGAAGTGTCCGATCAGAGGTGCTATCTCATAAACCCGTCGATCTCTCCTGTTTTAGCCACCTTATGCCAACTCACGGGAGTTGGGTCCACGTATTTACCTTACAGGAAACGTCGCCACCAACCTACTTCATTCTGGAATCTCCACCGCGTACACGGTTGTTAAAGTGGTTTTCGGAGTTAGCAGAGAGTATGACAACTTCCGATCCCGGTCTCTTCAACAACCAAACGTTATTATAACACCGCGGTCTTTTAAAAATATTTTATACTTTCAAACCAGAATCTAATTATCCATTTCAAAACCCATAAATACGATCATTTCCATTTCCAAAACAACTCATTTTTATATTATTATTTTTATAAAACCCAAATCAATAATATCATTTTTATTTCAAATATATTTCTTGTCCAAAATCATACTGCTTTAAAATTTGTAATATCTGGAAACCAAACATTTGAATTATAACTTTCAAAACATAATACTTCGAAATTCATAGCTTTAAAACCATAACTTCTAAAACTTGAATGGTTTGGATATTCAACAGTATATAGAATAAAATAGTTGAATTTAAAATTTCTTCATAAAATAATTTCCACGACTTCACAATTTTATTCATTTAAAATTTTAGGTCTAAACCCCATAAATTTAGATTCACTTCCAATTTCAAATAAACACTTCGATTTCAATATATTCAAACTTTGAGTATTTAACAATTTCAAAACTAAGGCTGGAAATTCTATTCAACAATTTATAGTCCTATTATCTAGTTTGAAATATTCACAAAATAAATCCATAAAATAAAACTCAAATTTATAACAATTAAATATTTCCTTCAATTTATTTATACTAGAAATATTCATTTAATTTATCTTGAATAAAAATCCAATTATAAATATCATACCATTAAAATTTCCAAGTTTAATAAGTTTACACCAACTTGTGGAGTTTAATTTTTAAATAAGCTCAATTCCGAATAAATTTCAAATTTATTTTCCAATCTTAATTGATTTGAACCACTTAAAACTCTATATATACAATATCTTAAACCTGTACTTAATCATATAATATAAACTATCAAACTCCATTATTCAACTTATTTATTTTTGTTTAACAGATTTATATATAGCTTAAATTCAAAAATTTAACTATATATGTATATATAAAATAAGATTTTATATAAGATCAAAAATTAATATTTATTAAACCGTATCCTATCCAAACCATACAAATCATTTTCAAAATATTTATATATATATATAGACCGACGGGGTCTGTATATAATTTTCTACCCTATGGTCAAGTGATACGTATATCTATCATTTCAATCCATAATTTAAAATAAAAATTACGGTTATATATCATTTCAAACCGCAATCCCGAATGAAATGAAATGCATAACAACTTGCAGTCAATATAAATAAACATCCATCCATCCATCAAAATCATACATCCATTTATTACAATCATCATCCAAATTCAAACAATACATCAAATATAACAAGTGATAAATATCTGGTATCAACTATCAGTTTATATTCAAAATATATTATAACTGTTAAACTGGTAGTTTATATGCAATAAAAATAAATATAAATTTAACTGGTAGTTAATATGCAATAAATAATAAATAACAATTTAATTAAATAAATGCAATTTACTGAGATGATGAATAAAAATAGGCCAAACAAACACAAATAAGTTTCAAATCACATCATATATCAAGTTAACAAACATAAGAAATTTTAGAAGTTGTGAGTGGGTTAAAACACTCACCTTTTGAATTTAAATTGAATTTAAATTCAATTTAAACCCAAAAATTTCACAGCCTCAGAATCCATCCAAATCAGCGCAACAAGTCTGGAATTTCAATACGATCCTAATAAAGAAAATTTCGCTAAATCGGACAACGTATGCTATATTCACGTTTTAAATGCTTAAATTTTGAAATTAAATAAATTAAAATAAACAAAGCACTCACCTTCCAACAAGGACATGTCACCGTACACATCATCACGCGAAACGCCCTCTTCCTCAAGCGGTTACCCAGTTCGAACCCATCTCGGCCACGTTGACCGAAGCTTTGACCACAAATTTCGACCCCTAGCCGCCGCCGTTGGCCACGTCGTCGCCACCATCGTCCCTGCCTCCTCCGGCCGACCTCCCTGGACCCAACCCCGAGCCTCTTGGTCGCCAAAACGACGAGCCACCGCCTCCCTAATCAAACCCTAATCGATTTAATTCGCCCCATCTAGCCGTTGATTTGCCCAGCTCACCCCTTCGATGAACTCCCCATTCGACTCTCCACACGACAGTACCAACGATTTGTCGATCCGTCACTATCCATCGACGATCAACGAACGGTCGTGAATAAACTAGGGTTTTCTGGAAGAATTTTGATTCGATTTCAATAACGAATTATAGATTTAGGTTGCGCTCGTCGAGAGCTTCAAATCCATATATAGTTTGCTATGGTTTGAGGAGATTGAATTTTGGCTTTGGATTTGATTTTTGAATTGTATTTGGATCTAGTGTTTGCAGCCATCGGAAGAGGAGGAGCTGGGTGATTGTATACACAAACAGATGAGAATAGATAGAGACTAGGGTTTATAACCGACTATTTATAGTAGGGTTGCAATAGAGTAGATGGACCGGATAAACAAACGTGCTGAACAATCTATGGCCCGAAAAGCCCGTTTCGACTCCAGAACGAAATTGGGTCAACCCATTTATCAAAATAAATATTTAAAAATATTCTGAACGCGATGGAAAAAGTTTCACGTCCAAGTTCCATCGTATGAAAAAGTTATGCTGAAAACAATATTTTCAAATCTATTTCAATTGATTTCAATTTCGATTTCGAGGCGTTTCGAGTCCGTACGATCAAACGACAAGCCCAATCGCTACCAAACTTGAAATCTTACAATAATTCACCGTTACGGATCCGATGAAACTAGTTTCGCCGAAATTAGAGTCAGTGGCCAAAATGGCTATTTTTATATTAATTAAATAAATTTACAATAAATTGATTAAATCAAATTTCCTATTTAAATTCGGAAATTGACAATCTTTATCACTTTTATTTTCTTAATCCCTTGTATTAATTAAACCAAAACTAGATGTAAATTTAGAGTTAACAAATTTAATCATTTCAACGTTAAATTTAAATTTCATTATATTCGCAAATTATAAATTAAATTTGCAAAAATTCCTTTTAATTGACTTTCATTTAATTATTCAATCTATTAGTATCCAATAAATGAGACTATCATTGAATTCATACTCTATTACGTAAATATCTTCAAATTTCACCTAAATTTATATTTACGAAATTTTTAAATATTAAATCCATTTAATTGCAATAAATCATATTACCGTAATTTAAATTCAAATAAATAATTAAATGTTGATTCCCATTCTTTTTATTCAAACAAATCTTTATCCTATAAGCATACTTAACATTTGTTTACATTTCATTACACTGATACTTCTATATACATCTTAGATTTGTATCAACGGTTATATTTAAAATTGTGAATCTTGTCAATTACGCGTATTAATTTAGGTTTTAAACTCAATTAACAAAGTTTCCTAAGTCCAATCCCTTTTTACCAAATTTGAAAATCCCTAACCATTTTGTACTACATTCCTTATTAATGTAATATTTATTAGATTTTATTTCAAATTAACGTACAACTTAATTTCCCTTAATTGAGGTCTGATTCCCAAATTTTTATTTAACATACTAGATGAATAAATAACCTAAATAAATGGTCGCCTACTTACTTTCTTTCATTTATAAGTTTACTACTTACCCACCCAGGTATAAATCCCATATATAACACTAATTAATTTCCATTAACACTGCATTATCCAATTATCATAAATTTATTCAATGTATACTCTTGTCTACTTGTAAATAAATTTATGTATTCTATAAATTCTCATTCACTCTTCCGTTACTAAATTAAAATCATTAAGTAACGTTGCCTCAATAACAGTATTAAAATTCCTTAACATTTAAGAGGACTTTATATTCAAAAAAATTGGTTGACCAATAAATTAGGTAATATGTAATAATTGTTATCATACCCTTAAGATTTACGCTTGTTCTCTTCTATTTGATTTATAGCCTAAAACAAAATGAACAATCTAACTCCATAAATAAACTTATTTTATTACCCAAATTATACATAATTTGAATTCAATACTTACTTTTATGTTTCTCTATATTCAATTTTATTCAGGTATAATACTTACCCTATTTCATTTATTTCGATTTCATTAAATCTATCCAAACTTTGTTCGTTTCAATATCATTTCATTCATTACAATTGCTCATTTAAATTCTAACATTCACTTTATTATAAATTATAAGATTTTCTTCTCTTTCTAAACATTAATACAAAATCATATTAAATTCCAGTTTTAAATCTTCAAAATTTCAGGTCGTTACAAAATTGTTGAAGCATTTAGTACCGAATATGGTTAGGATTCATTTGCGCCAATATGGTTTCGTAACCAATTATTTGGTGTGGGATCGTCATGGAGAAATTATAACACGTAACGAAGAACAGTCAATAGAGGTCATTAGTGATGAAGTTAGTACGACGAATCTCATTGAACATATGGTTGAAGATGCAGCACGATCAATGCTCCCTACTGTTGAAATTAATAACGACGATGTTAACATCGAAGAGGAACCAAATGTTGGAGCGAAAAAAATATATGATTTATTGAATGCTGCTAAGAAACGTCTTTGGAATGGATGTACTAGCGGCACTCAATTATCAACAGCTGCGGAGTACATTGCAATGAAATCAAAGTACAACCTCACAGAAGCCGGATTTACGGCTGTTGTACAAGCTGCTAAACGCCATATGCTATCAGATAATTTAATGTGCGAAAATTATTAAGAAGTGAAAAAACTTATGTCATCTTTCGGTTTGCCATATCAAAAAATTGATACATATCTAAATGATTGCATGTAATTTTGGAAAGATGATGTCAGTCTTCGGAATTGTAAAATATATAATCAAGAAAGATACAAAGCAAGGAAAAAAAGGAAAAAGAAGTTCCATACAAGCGTACGCATTATTTACCTATCACTCCGAGACTTCAAAGGTTATATGCATCATCTGTAACAGTGGATTATATGAGATGACACAGTGTGAGAACACCTGAAGAAGGTACGTTAACACACCAATCTGATGGAGAAGCATGGAAGTATTTTGATAAGAAATATCCCGATTTCGCAGCGGAGAGCCGTAACGTTAGACTGGGTTTGTGTACTAGTGGATTTTCACTGTTTTCTCAGTTTGGCTCTAAATGTTCATCTTGGCCTATAATCATTACACCTTACAATCTACCCTCGTGGATGTGTATGAAAACTCCATATATATTTCTCACAATTGTCGTCTCTGGCACTGATGATCCAACACAGGGTATCGATGTTTACTTACAACCGCTAATCGAAGAGTTGAAAACATTGTGGTATGAAGGAGTTGAAACATACGACGTATCGAAAAGAAAAAAATTTGTATGTTCGCTTCTTTGTTATGTACTATTAGCGATTTTTCTACATACGCAATGCTTTCGGGTTGAAGTACGGTCGGTCGTTTTGTTTGTCCTTACTGTATGGAAGAAACATGAGCATTTTCTTTACGACATGGGAAGAAAATTTCATGATTTGATTGTCATCGACGTTTTCTCCATATTAATCATACTTTTAGAAGAGACAAAAAAACTTCATAGCTAATAGACATGAGGCTTTACAACCACCAACGATTTGATCAAGTGAAGATATATATGAACTTGTAAAAGATTATCCAAAGATACATGAAACCGGCAGCAAACTGAAATCCAAGGTAAATCGACGTTTCATAATTGGTGTAAACAGAGTATATTCTGAGAGTTGCCTTATTGGAAAAATCTCTTAATCCGTCATAACATCGACGTGATGCATAACGAGAAAAACATATTCGATGATGTGTATAATACACTTTTGAATGTTAAGGGCAAGACTAAGGACGTTTTGAATTCAAAACGTGATATAGAAGAAATATGTAATCATCCTGAGCTTCATATGAAGCCAAATGACACTAAAAAACCCAAAGCATGTTATGAACTAGATAACAACCAAGTTAAAATACTGTTAAAATAGGTGGAAGGATTATGATTTCCTGATGGAATTTCATCTAGTCTTCGTAGATGTGTCGACTATAAGAACGGAAGACTGAGTGGGATAACAAGCCAAGATTGTCATGTAATGATGCAAAATTTGTTACCCGTCGCTTTCAAAGAATTGTTGCCCATAAAAGTTTGAAAGGTTATAACAGAACTTAGTTTATTTTATAAGAAGCTTTGTTCAACTATGTTAAAAGTTGATCATCTTCGTAAACTTGAGGTAGAAATCCCTATACTGCTTTGCAAACTGGAGAAAATATTTCCTCCAGTTTTTTTCAATGTAACGGAGCATTTACCTGTTCATCTTCCATTTGAAGCACGTCTTCGAGGTCCTGTGCAATATGGATGGATGTATCCATTCGAGATGTATGTTATTAATACTAAGTATGTAAATGTTAATTAAACTATAAATAAAAATCAATATTGATATGAAGTATTTTTTATTAGGTACTTAAATCATTTAAAGAAAAAAGTGAGACAAAAAGCTCGAGTTGAAGGTTCGATTCGTAAAGCATATATCGAAGAAGAAGCATCGTTTTTTTCTCTCATTATTTCAATGATCATGTGAATTTATCATTTCAACTAGGAATCTAAACCGTTATTACATTTTGTATATTAATCAGTTCAGTAATTAGCTATGAAAAATTAAAATATATAAATTATTTATTGCAGGAAAGATCGCTTGGACGTCCTGTGTCTATGATGGAGGTATTTACTCGCACCCACGCATCAAGACAAGCAGACAATGCTGACAATATTACATATCAGTGGGATGATGATGATGATAAGGCGACGGCTGTATACACCAAAATTGATATTGGAAAGGTAATATTTTTATCGTTTATCATCCTGCACCATTATTATTTAATAAAACATGCATTTCCTTGTGGTATATGCATTGCTTAAGATCACGTCATTTACGTTTCTATATTTTAAAATATGCATTGCTTAAGAAAATGATTATAATACAAATGTGAACATCTCATATTTGCAGGTTCGAGCAGCTCAAAAGAGTGTGACAAAGCTGAAATAAAAGAGCTTAGAGCCGTGTTTGAGCAGCTGCAAGAGCAGGACCGTCTTCGTGCTATACAAATGGGGCAATTGAATCAACATTTAGCGGAGTACGCGTAGAGGCATGGTTCATTCCCTTCGTCATCTGGTGCTTCAGGAGGTGGTGATGATGCTTGAGAGGTATGATGATTACTGCCTTTGTGGTTGGTTATTGTATATATTGACTTTGATGTGGTGAGATTGTGTTTGATGGTTATTGTGTACATATTTAGTTTGAGGTGGTGAGGTTTAAGTGTTTGCATTGTATATAATGACTTGAATATGGAGTTGGAGTTGGTGTTGGTGAGGGTTTTGTTGTTTATGAACATACTGACTTGGAGTTTGGTTTGAAAATGTAATGTTTGATGTTGATTTTTGGTTGTTTATATTGTTGTGGTATAATGTGATATATATGTGAAATGGAATGGAAATGGAATGGAAATGGAATGGAAATGGAATGAAAATGGAATGGAAATGGATATATATTGATTGTGTGTGGCTGGAAGGTGAATGGCTTGCTGTTATAAAAAAAATTCGCCCAGATTAGCGACGGCTACCAACGGCTCTTTGGTCATTTTAAACCAACGGCTTCCAACGGTCTCCATCGGCTAAATGTCATTTGAAGTCATTGGAAAAGCCGTTGGAATAGCCCCGTTGCTTCCGTTGGAAGCCGTTAGAAAGCGTGAATACTATTCCAACGGATTTTCCAACGGCTCCCAACGGCCGCCAACGGCTGAAAGACGTTGGAGTAGCCAGTTTCTCTTGTGGTGGCTTCATCATTACCAATGAAACCAGTGTCACTTCCAATCAATCACCATCCATTACAATCTTCAAATTAAGTTTACTCATAAATCTCACTTACGATAAATTACTACGCAATTTTGGAACATGCCTAACATTTAACATTTGATAGTCCTGATAACTCATCAAACATTTTAATCCTCACACTACTTGTGCCAACTACATGATAAGATGTATTATTCCATATAAGCACCACTCCCCAATCAAACTCTCTATAAATGACCACAACTCATATATAACATCATATGATAAGACACACTCAGATAAATCATTCATCATGTACTCTCTAATAAATTGATAATTACTAAACACTAGGGTATCATTTTCATTGGATATCAATGGTTGGGTTTTGGCCTAAATCTAACCTGAATTCTCTAAGTTAATAAGGTATGAGTTTAGGTTAAACTATCCAGACACGAACCAAGGCCCTACTTAATTATTATTAGAGTAGGGTATGGTTTCATCTCTATCTGACTTGACTTGGATGGACATGTCGAAATATGATCCAGCACATTTACTCTACTTATAAATGAGTTAGGTCAACCCATTTATGAATTTTATTAAATAAGTTATAGATGGACTGGCCCATTTCTAAAAGGGTTATAAATGGGTGACATATTTGTAAAAATTTGAAAATATAATTTATGAAAACAAGAATTTTGAGCACACATTGTAGTTCTCCATGTTGACTAACAGTTATCCTTAGAAAATAATAGACTACATCCCCATATTTGAACTCCGCCTAGGCAGAAGCCGCTTTTTTATTCAGATTGTAGTAACTTCTTCATGCTGAGTCAGAATCGGATAAACTCTCACCTAAATTACAGACATTATGGAACACTCGAATACTTCATTTTGTGAAAGCACTCTGTAGATCTCAATGGCGACTAACAGTTTTACTTAGAAATAATAGGCTGCATCTCATATTTGAACTCTGCCTAGGCAGAAGCCGCTATTTTTTTTGGACTGCAGTAGCTTCTTCGTACTAAATCGGAATCAGGCAGGACTTTGACTGATGAACTCCCATCTAAATTACGAACGATATGAAACACTCGGATACTTCATCTTGTGGACGCACACTATAGTTCTCTATGATGACTAACGATTTTACTTAGAAAAGAAGACTACTACATCCCATATTTGCTTCGCCTAGACAGAAGCAGTTATTTTTTTGTTCAGACTGCAATAACTTCTTTATATTAACTCGAAATCAAGTGAGACAACTACCGATGCACTCCCACCTAAATTACGGACAATATGAAACACTCGATACTTCATCTTGTGAACGCACATTATATTTCTCCATAGTGATTAACAGTTGTACTACAAAAATAACAGGCTACTACATCTCCAATTTGAATTCGGCAGAATCTATTTTTTTTCAGACTGCAATAACTTATTCATACTAAATCGGAATCATGCGAGACTTCAACCGATGAACTCTCACCTAAATTACGGACATTATGAAACACTAGGATGCTTCATATTATGAAAGCACAGTGTAGTTCTCCATGGTAACTAACAGTTTTACTTAGAAATAATAAGCTACATCCCATATTTGAACTCCGCCTAGGCAAAAACCGCTATTTTTTGTTCAACTGATAAACTCCCACCTAAATTACGAACAATATGAAACACTCAGATACTTCATCTTGTGAACGCTTATTGTAGTTCTCCATGTTGACTAATGGTTGCACTTAGCGAAAAACGTCTCCATATTTGAATTTTGATGAAAATTAGAATTAAATTTTTAAATTTTGATATTTATCGAAATTCAAAATGTAAAAAAATAAAATTAGAATTATTTTATATTTATTTGTTTTTAATTAGTCAAATCAAATTTGAATATTTAAATGGATTAAATGGATAACCTGCTTATTAAATGGATTGAAGTCGCAAATGGGTTGATGTCATAAATCGTTCAAAAAATTGGATCATAAGTAGATCGGGTATCCAATCCATTTTGACCCAACCTAACCTGTTTGACAGGTCTAGACTTGGGTATGTCTCGATTATTATGTTTTCATTGTACTTAAACATGAGTGTATATGTTATTTTGTGTACCATATATATATATATATATATATTTCTTTTTGTAAACGTTTGATTTCTATCTAATTTGTTTGTATACCTTTTCTTAACAAACTTGGAGCTAAAAAATTGGCTATAGCATCAATATTTAAGCTGTAAGGTAAGATCTTTTACTCAACAGGTTTGAAATATCCAATAGGCTTGGACCGGGCTTGGACTATGGTTACAGCAATGAGGCTCGGGTCATGATTTTATCAACAAACCTAGATATATCATACCTCATTGCCACCACAGTCAACATGGAAGCTTTCTTCTTCTTTCTCTTTTGGCCTAAGAGATGTTCACTCATGCCTGAAGTGCTCCTCCATTACAATGGTAACAAGCATCCTACCAGGACCCAAGACCCATGCATATAACTCACTCCACATTTGTGCTTCTGGAATTTATCTCTACCCTAGCTAACCAAGTCCACCGCATCATTATCAACACTCCCACAACCAGCTAACGGAGCTAACCTATCCATCTACACTTCATTGCTTAAATTCTACCTTCGCATTAGACTAATTAATAAAACACATCCCTATAGAGTAAAAAAAATTGAATATTCGGAAGGTAATGAACACAAAAGTAAGATTGTCCATGCCTAGTCTTTGTTATCCACATAGAGAAGACTCACTAGTAGATTATCTTACAAAAGTCTTGATCTTATTTTGCAAATTGAAATTAAAGTTTTACTGTAATTGGATTGATAGGTGGAATCTCTCGTAGAAGAACGAAGGCTATACATTGACTATAATAGTTGTAATTAACCCCAAATGTTGGATTATAAGATAGATCACCGCCAATCACCAAAATACAGCCCAATAGTCCAACATCAATGTCAGAACTTAAAACCACCAAGCCAGAGTCTCCATCAATTGATCAGTCGAGCATGACAGATCGAACGATTGACTCTAGCTAATTGATCGATCAAAGCTTCGTATTTATGGAGCTGTCCGTTTTAGTTATTCCCCAAATATTATTTTGACATACCTTTGTCGTTGCACCATTTTATGAATCGCTTTTGCCTTTGCAAAGCTCTCAATGTACTTATATTTGAGCCGCACATTTTCAAAGTCTAACACAATACTAAGGAGAAATGGTAGAAATATATTAATAAAAATGCAATAATTATGAATGAAACAAGATAAAACCATCAGAAACTATAGAACTCATGGACAATCTACTTATATGTAATTGACTAATAGACTTAAAATGCAAAGAGGGGAAAGTAGTAAAAAAAATATATAAGAAAATTGAAGAAGTCAATAAACATGAACTCTAATACGACCCCAAAAAATTGTGAATAAAATTTCCGCAAATCCATAATGGCCGACTTACCCAAAAAAAAAAGGATAGAAGAGGAAGAGGAGGAAAAAAGAAGAAAAAAAAGGGTTCAGTATATTCTACTCCAAATTGCTTCTTCGCCTTCTCCGCAGCGTCGATGCACTTCTTCCATTCTTTCCGCAGACTTACAAATGCCACTGCATTCCCAGTCAAATGATGCCGCGCATGCATTTCCAGTTTGAGTTTTCCATTCACAATCTACATACCACATTCAATATTTCATTTAAATAACATTCTTTCTAAAACAGACTTGTGTAATACAAGTTAATGTAAGCAAATATTACCTGGAGGTGTCCCACAGCATAGGCTCCTCTCATCAATGTGCTCAACGTCGAGACCTATGAACCAAGAACCTAAAGATACATCCTCATTGGCATACTTGTGCAGTAAATTTCTGTATAACAAAATAAACTAGACTTAATTGACAAAAAATAATCGGAAAAAACAAACAATGTGGATTCAAGGCTGGAATTGGACCACGTAGTGGTTAAAGACCAGAACAGAAGTTTATCGATTATTTTTAACCTTTACATAGATTTTTTTTAAATGGAATTCAGGAATGCAATTTGATGGTTTTGTGGACTGTTTAAACCTACAGCAATTAGTGTCAACTATTAGAACATCAATCTACAGTTTATTTTTTCCAAGAAAAAAGTAAGAAGCTAGAACAGAAGAACCATATTCTTCAAAACACTAACCTATTTACTGATATATATGTAGCCAAATCTTTGGATATCGCATACAGTTGTCCTGTTGCATGTCTGAAGTACTTGTTACCTACTTGTCCGAATTTCCAATGTTCTGGTTCGTAATATTTGACGCCCCTGCATTTAAAGAAAAGAAAAGAAAAGAATAGTGATTTGTAAATTATTGTTGTGTATAAGAAGAAAATAACGGTGAAAATTTTCAGATCATACTGTTTTGAAAGAACTGGTCCAGACTTCATGCATCCAATATAAACACGAGGTTTTGAAGTGTAGCGTGCTAAAACTGAGCCAATGGTAGCTGCTTTGAAGAAAAATAAATAAAAATACATTTGGTTATATAAACATTTCAAATTTAGTTGGAGAAAACATTTAGTGGGGAAGGCAACTGATTGACAGACCGATGTTTACATGTACATCATCATCGGCCTTTATGTAGAATTCAGCGTTCCACATTGCTAATGCTGTTGAGAAATATGTCTGAGTTTTTGTTGATAGTCCATGGTACCCTTCCACGTGGTTCTGCCCAACAGCATACCAATTACACACTTAGATTTGTTCCCATCAAATGAAGTGGAAGTTACATTGGCCTCAAAGGGAAACATAAACTAGATAGAAATTTATGTTTGAAGGGGGTAATTTTAATGCATGTCTGCAAAAATATATTTAATCCAACATAATAAAAAAATATGTAGGATTGTCGAATGTCATGAATAATTTCAAGGACCACTAACTCTAGTGACAAGTCGTATGACGCTTTAAAACTAAGGCTCTAAGGTATATGGGTTCAAACGACGTTAAAATGAGTGCTCTGTCTGAATAAAAGTACGACTCTTGTTATAAAAAAAATAAAAAGGCGTCAACATAGTTTATTTGGCAAAGGCGCTGAAATACCAAAGAAACATGCAAAGATCGGATTCCAACAACAACAATAATTTTTGTATGCTGATAGCTTGGGTACATCAATTTATTTTCAACCAATTGCTTTAATGCTTGAACCATGCAAGTGCTTACTCTTTATGTAGTAATATAAGTGGTGTGCTAACACACACACCAACAAACACCCCCCCCCCCCCCCCCCCACAACTTCATCTTTACCGTTTGACAATATACTAGCGTTTAACATTGATACTGGTCTTTAGATTTGAGAAATGATATATAGTATGATAGTTTTAAATGTAATAAGAGCAAATGAAAATAAAAGATGTACCAGTATAATGAAATCTTTGTACTTCATTACTTCAGTATGGATAGCACGATCTAACATAACATCACCAGGAGATGCACTGAGAAGACAAACGATTCAAACTTTAACATCAACGTAACAGATTTAAACCATGACCATAAGAACTGAAATATAAACTCTCCTTGCTCTCTTTTTCAATGACACGAGTAAAAGAGGAAATATTACATCTTTCTTCTAATTGTATCAGGCTATCAGCACTTACCTGTGACCTATAACAAAACGCATAACTATCCCTTTCTCTTTCTCCAATTTTTGTAACTTATCCCCTGCCAATCAACATAAACTTCATCAAGGGATCATTACTGTTTATCGCGCTGAGATAAAGGGTTCATTTTAATAATACAACGTAAAATAAAAAGGTAAAGTAATGTACTTGGAGGCATCCAAGTCCTACGTATCGAATCCCTTCTTTTTCTGCTGCTAAACGCAGTTATGATTCCCATGACAAAATAAACTTTAGGACGATTATCTGATTGGTCCATCGATGGTTCTAAGGCAATAGGATACTTGTCATTACTCTCTTTTGCAGCTCTCGCTGCAGCTAACTGCATCTCTAATCTGGAAATTGCTTTATCTAATCTCCTGAATAATGTGGCCTTTTATTTTCATTACTTATAATTATTATAACAAGATACTATTTTCGTAAGCAACCATGGCATTTAGAGTTCTAGTAAACTACCGTGTATTTTACAATTTTCTGAGTAATAATTATGTTACGGGCTATCGGTAAGTGAAGTATCACTGTGAAGTTGGAGTCGGGGCGAAACATATCCGAATTTATGGAAATTATTGTACTACATATACTTAATCTGAATTCGTGGTTTACCAAATTTGTAGTTTAGCGACTAACTCTAAAATTTCATGATTCAAAGTAGAAGTTTATAAAAGATAAAAAAGTTTGAAAAAGGTTACATGATTGCATCTTGAGTGTGTGAAACTTGACTATCGTTTGCACAACTGATAGATTCCTGCAAACATAAGGAAAAAAGAACATATTTAAAAGTGAAACTAATTGTTCTCACAAATCAACAGTTCAGCTTAAGTAGCACACACATTACTAAAGATACCTTCTTGTTTTCACAATGTATATGACTTCTCAAAACTCTACCCAACTCCTCTCTGGAAGAAATATTATCCTTTTCATTTTCACTAATAGTTCCATCAGTCCAAAATCTGCAAGTGCAACTCAGTTATTATTAAAAAAAACGAGAGAGAGAGCGCGCGCTACATGCTGTCTTAATTTTTAGATTAGATAACTAACCAAATAACTTGAAACAGGCTAATACTGAAATTGGCAAGGATTTTATTTTAATATTAATATGTTTTCCCTTTACATTGACATATCACATGCAGGTGTTTGGAAGTCGGAAGTGAACCTCGTATTGTCATTAGCATAAGGTGATGTATATTATCATTATAAATGGAAAACAAGGTGTACGTTAATGTATAAAACATGTTGATTTGTCAGCCACATCATCATGCTTAATCGAAGTTAACATCGCCCATCTATTTATTACGAAGAAATAAAGTATTTCATTGCTAAAAATATCTTAGACAATACAAGATGGCCTACTTGATAATTGATGTCCAACATATCTAAAGTATGCATGCTCTGTATGTTGGATTGTCTACTATAGTACATGGCAACTTTGCCAAATCCATGAGCAAAACCAAGAGATATGTTCTAATGACATCAATCACCGGAAAGATATTTGAACTGTAGCAATATGAAACATACAAGCATTTTGAATACTGTTATACGTCTAGTATACCAAAACAGACAATAATCAATTATAAACTTGTCTCACATGTTTATCAACCAGATTTCTACTACTCTGAAAATCTGTATTAGCTAATTTAAGCAATAAATTACAACAACAAACTAACAACTATAGTAATAATAACTATAGCGATATATCAAACGTTATACTATTTAAAGAAATAGTACAACGTAAAAACGAAATATATATATATATATATATATATATATATAAATATATATAAATCAATCTATAAACCTAACCGGTTTGAAGAAAAAAATTCCGTCCGAGGCTTGTCGCAACAATTTCCTTAAGTCTTTATTTAAAGTCTCCCAAGATACAACAGACGTAATATGCACGAGATTGTAATGAGTATGTCAACTCTGTGATATGTATTGAGCAGTAGAGGAAGGAAGCAGAGGAAAAAACAGAATCGAATTTGATTGAGAATGTGATCAGTATTCTCTCATATTTATAGTTTCGTCTGCATCCTTTCAAACAGTCGCGTCCGCTTGACGGGTCGCACCTGTGGCCTTTAATCGCTACTGTTCGTTAACAGGTCGCACCCGCCTGCTCTTGTATCTGCTCGCGTCGCGCCTGTTTATGTTTGGCCGCACCCGCTTCTATTCGCTCATGGGTCGCGCCTCTTCAGTCATTTCGCGTCCGCTTCCGAACAGATCCGCGCATGTTCGTTTAGCTTGCAACTTTCAAAAAACTCAGCCCAGTTATGCAGCAAAAATAGGATCATATTAGATCCAAACCCGAACCGAGCCCGGTCCGGGTTGGACGGATGGCAGCGGCGCACGGGCACGTGTGGTGGTGATGCATGATCTCCCTCCTCACAACGAAGCATATATTTGGGTTCCCCTAAGCTCCAGCCCCTTCGTTGCAAAGTCATATATATACTAGTATAGCTTAGCAATTTTTGACGATGTGAGACTTATGTATATTTTCATTCAATAGGAATTCCAATAACCCCCCACATGAATGATAATATACATATCCCCACACAAAGCGAAATATCACAGAGTACATATGGAATAATGCTTTATCGTGGATAAGTAGATATTTCACTTTGAACTTTCCCTAGTTAAAACTCATCGGATCTACTTGGCTAATCAGTGAATTATTTCATCTTGAACCGTCGTTCTTTATTGTATATCCAGATAATAAGTTTTACGAAGCATTGATTCTCTTCTCATATAATCTCTTGGTTGTGTTCATTTTGGTCCTAAACAATTTTTGGTTCTGCGAGTGTTTATAGAAAATATAAGCCTTTAATATTCTCATAGAGCCGACCCAGCTCACACTAACATAGATGATCGCAACCATTAAGAGTATTCTACATCAGGGTTTGAGGTATCGGACGGTACTTCGAAATTTCGGTGGTACCGTACTGGTATCGACTACAACCGAACCGGAACCGAGCATAAATTTCGCTTCCGGCTAGGATTAAGAAAACAATTCGAAACCAAATGCACAAAGCAAATTAGAGGAAATCGAACTAAAATCAAAGCCAAATCAAAATAAATAGAAATTTGAAAAACTTACAATGCAAAATCAAACTTCCACGTCATCTCGAACTCGAATTTGAACGAAATCGACGAATTTTTTGGTTTTTAGCTTTCAGAATCTGCTTTGGGTTTTTTCCGCATGCCCTAGAAGTCGATTTTTTTTAAATATAGAGCTTTCGGCATCCGTTGTTTTTTCCTCATGCCCTAGAAGACATCGAAGTTTGAGATGATTGGGAGACTACTTTTTTACTGGGTTGGAGTTGGAGTGTTTATTTTTATATAATTTGGGCTGGCTTGGGCTGACTTGGGCTGCCAAGTAATTTTATGTTTTAATTGAGTAATGGTTATTTAGAACAATAAAATAATTAGGATTTAGCTTAATTTATTATTAAGTTTAATTTGATTAGGGTTTGGTATAATTTAATTTACAAAAGCTCATTAATACATTTTTATTAACCATTGAAAATCGAAATTGGGACCGAAACCGAAACCGAAACTTCCGAATTTTCCGAAATCGTCCGAAATTAAGAAAAATTCAAATGACCGAAACCGAGACCGAAACCGAGTTCTCGAACCTTGTCCTACATATACCCCACCTGTTATTTCCAAGATATGGTCATCATTAAAAAAACATAGTTTTAACCTTTACATACTTCTGTAGGTATGCATTTATATTGCGCACCATAAGAATGGAGTTGGGCTATGTCCACGCAAATGCATTACGTCTTGAATTACTCAAAACTGGTTCGCTTATTGATCCTAGTCCGTGGAATCTTCAGTGCTAGGATAGATTTCCGTGTAAGATAACTCTTGGTGGTTTAGGCTTTTAAACCTATTTCCCTCGATGCGCAGTCAATTTTCCCTACATATACCCCACCTGTTATTTTCAAGATATGGTCATCATTAAAAAACATAGTTTTAACCTTTAAATACTTCTGTATGTATGCATTTATATTGTGCACCATAGGAATGGAGTTGGACTATGTCCACGCAAATGCATTGCGTCTTGAATTACTCAGAACCGGTTTGCCTATTGATACTAGTCTGTGGGATCTCCGATCGCTAGGATAGGTTTCCGTATAAGATAACTCTTGATGGTTTAAGCTTTTAAACCCTTTCCCTCGATGCGCAGTCAATTTTCTCTCTTGATAAACCTTTAGTAAATGGATCCGCTAGGTTATCATTTGTTCTCACATAATCTATGGAAATAGTTCCATTTGAGAGTAACTGTCTTACTGTGTTATGGCGTCGACGAACATGTCGTGACTTTCCACTATACACAAAGTTGTGCGCTCTACTTAGCGCAGCTTGGTTATCACAGTGTATGCATATGGCCGGTACAGGTTTAAATCAAAATGGAATATCTTCTAAAAAATGACAAAGTCATTCTGCTTCTTCACCTGCTTTATCTAAAGCGATTAACTCTGATTCCATAGTTGATCGAGCCATGCATGTTTGTTTAGTAGATTTCCATGACACTGTTGTCCCTGCTAAGGTAAATACATAACCACTTGTTGATTTTGATTCCTCTGAATCAGTAATCCAGTTTGCATCACTATATCATTCTAAGACAGCAGGATATTTTCCATAATGTAAGGAATAATTTGTGGTATTTTTTAAATACCCAAGCACTCTCATTAGTGTTTTCCAGTGTTTCTTTCCTGAATTGCTTGTATACCTGCTCAGTCGACTTACTGCATAAGCTATATCTGGTCTTGTGCAATTCATGAGATACATGAGACATTCTATTACACGAGAGTATTCCAGCTGCATTACCCTCTCATTAGTGTTTTTATGCAGTACTTCTGATGGATTAAAATGTGTTCTTACTCCTTTACTTCCAAAATTTTGAAATTTTTCAATCACTTTGTCTACATAGTGTGACTGAGATAATTCAATTCCATTTGGTGTTCTTATTATTTTGATTCCCAAAACAACGTCTGCAATTCCTAAGTCTTTCATATCGAAATTGCTAATTAAAATCTTCTTTGTGGTCTCTATTACTGAGTATTTGGACCAAATATTAATCTATCGTCTACATATAAACAAATCATCACATATGATTGTCCAATTTGTTTATGATAAACACACTTATCGCATTCATTTATACGAAAATCATTTCTCATCATGACACTATCAAATTTTGTGTATCATTGTTTCGGAGCTTGTTTTAGCCCGTATAATGATTTTACTAATTTACAGACTTTGTTTTCATTTCCTTTGGAAATAAAACCTTCAGGTTGCTCCATGTAGATCTCCTCATCGAGATCTCCATTTAAGAATGCTGTCTTTACATCCATTTGATGAATTTCTAGATCATAAATCGATGCAATTGCTATTAGCATTCTTATAGTGGTTATTCATGTTACCGACGAATATGTATCAAAGAAGTCTACTCCTTTTTTGACGATATCATTTGGCTACTAATCTGGCTTTATATTTGTCGATAGAGCCATCTGCTTTCATTTTCTTCTTGAAAATCCATTTACAGCCAATAGGTTTTATTTCAGGTGGAATATCAAAAAATTTTCAAGTTTTATTACTTAGAATTGAATCAATCTCACTTTGGATTGCTTCTTTTCAACATGAAGATTCAGAAGATGACATTGCTTCCTTGTACGTTTGAGGTTCGTGTTCTAATACATATGTGAAAAAATCCGAACCAAGTGTCTTAAAAATCCTAGCCCTTACGCTTCTTCTTGGTTCAACTTCCTCAATCTCATGATGAGTTTTATCTTCATGTGAATTATTTGATTCTTCTCTTGTCCTTTTAGGGACATTATTCCCTTCATTCTTTTGTGCGGAAACACGTCTTCAAAGAATGAGGCATCTCTAGATTCCATGATTGTATTTACATGAATATCAACTATATCAGACTTGAATACCAATAATCAATAGGCACTACTATTTTGGGCTGGCCCTAAATAGTAACAATCTACTGGTTTTGGTACAAGTTTGACTTTCTTAGGAGGCGGAACTGCAACTTTTGCCAAGCACCCCCACACTTTGAGATATTTAAAACTTGGTTTGTGTCCTTTCCATAACTCATATGGAATTATTCATGCTTTATTGTGAGGGACTTTGTTTAATATGTGATTAGACATATTTAATGCTTCCCCCCACAAGTTCGTCGGTAGACCAGAGGTTAAAAGCATGACATTAATCATGTCTTTTAACGTTCTGTTCTTCCTCTCGGCTACACCATTTTGTTGCGGTGAATATGGGGCTGTTGTTTGATGAATTATACCATTTTCGACACAGAACTGTTCAAATGGTGATTCATATTCTCCACCTTGATCAGATCTCAATATCTCGATCTTTTATTTAATTGATTTTCTACCTCAGCCTTGTATTTTATAAATGATGTAATTGCTTCATCTTTACTATTCAAAAGATATACGTAGCAATGTTGCGTATAGTCGTCGATAAATGTGATAAAGTACTTTTTTCCACCTCTTGTAGGTAATGATTTAAAATCACATAAATATGTATGAACCAAACCTAGTGGTTCGGTGCTTCTATCAACAGATTGAAATGGTTTTTTAACCATTTTTGCTTCTACACATGTCTCACATTTGTACTTCTTATCTACTTGGAATTTCAGAATTAATCCCAAGTTTGATTTCGGAAATTTATATGTCCCAATCTATCATGCCATAGTAAAATTTTATACTCAAGCAAGTAAGAAACTTCAATTTTATTAATAGCACAATCAGAATACATAGTTTTATTGCCGATAACGGCTACATTTGCCTTAAATAGGCCATCAAAAATAAATATCCCTTTCCTATATACATTTCAGCTTTGGACAGAACCATCTTGTCTGACTCGAATACTATTTTGAATCCTTTCTTTGATAGCACTGCACCAAAGATGAGATTCTTGCGTATGTCTGAAACGTGAAGCACGTCATTCAACTTAACAGTTTTTCTAGAAGTAAACTTGAGGATTACTATGCCACTGCCTTCGATCATGGATACTGCAGAATTACCCATATAGAGTTTTTCTTCGTGATCGAATTTCTGGTATGTAGAAAACATGGATTTGTCAGAGCAGACATAACGAGTAGCGTCTGTGTCTACCCACCATTGGCTAGAATTCTGAACCAAATTGCATTCAGATACAACTGCCGAAAAGCTGGACTCGTCTACTTCCATGTTGTCTATTATATTTGCCTCTTTGTTGCGGTCCTTTTTGAGTTTGCAATCTCTAGCCGCATGTCCAACCTTTCCACAAACCCAACACTCGTCATTAAACTTTTTGGTTCGTTTGTTGTCTGTTGTTTGGAGCTTTCCTTTTCTTCTGAAAATTCTTCTTTTTGCTTTTGGTCTTTGAACCTTCATCCACAAATGCCTCCTCGCTTCGTTTTCTAACTCCACGGTTATCTGCCTCAATATTCAGTCGGACTATGAGATCTTATAAAAAGATTTCCTTCTTATGATTTAGATAATTGCGGTAATCTCTCCACAACGACGGCAATTTTTCCGTGATGACTTCAACCAAAAACGATTCTCCAACCTTATGACCTTCCGCTTCAAGTTCATGAATGATGATTTGCAGTTCATGCAGTTGAGCAATCACCGGTTTGGAGTCAATCATCTTGTAGCCCATGAATTTATCTACAATGAATTTCTTAAGACTGATATTCTGCGTCTTATACTTCGTGGCAAGTGCATTCCAGAGTCCTTTTGCTGTCTTTAGAGGCTGATATACTTTGTATAGCACTTCGTCGAGACAATTCAGAATATAGTTTATGCATAGAAAATCGGAATGCTTCCACATATCAACATCTGATTCCTGATGCAGGAATCGGTTCATCCTCCTTGAGATACCGTTGCAGACCGAGTGTAGTGAGATAAAATAACATCTGATTCTGCCATATTAGAAAGTCGTCACCATCTCCTTTAAAAAGATCGGACATGTTGAGTGCAGTAGCCTTTGTTGAGAGCTCTACTATTGCCATCTCTGTTTTAGCAAAAACAGAAAAGTCTTAAGATGTTATACTTTTAGTATACCAAAACAGAGAATAATCAATTATAAACTCGTTTCACAAGTTTATCAATCAGATTTCCACTACTCTGGAAGTCAGTATTAGCTAATTTAAGCAATAGATATATCGTAATTAAATTACAACAACAAACTAACAACTATAGTAATAATAACTATAGCGATAAATCAAACGTTATACTATTTAAAGAAATAGCACAACGTAGAAACGAAAAGGATATATATATATACATTTAAATATAAATCAATTTATAAACCTAACCGGTTTGAAGAAGGAAATTCCGTCTGAGGCTTGTCGTAACAATTTCCTTAAGACTTTATTTAAAGTCTCTCAAGATATAGCAGACGTAATCTACACGAGATTGTAATGAGTATGTCGACTTTGTGATATGTATTGAGCGGTAGAGGAAGGAAGCAGAGGAAAAAACAGAATCGAATTTGATTGAGAATGTGATCAGTATTCTCTCATATTTATAGTTTCGTCTGCATCCCTTCAAACAGTCGCGTCCGCTTGACGAGTCGCACCCGTTGCCTTTAATCGCTACTGTTCGTTAACATGTCGCACCCGCCTGCTACTTGTATCTGCTCGCATCGCGCTTGCTTATATTTGGCCACGCCCGCTCGCGTCTAACGGGTCGCACCCGCTTCTGTTCGCCCATGGGTCGCGCCTCTTCAGTCATTTCGCGTTCGCTTCCGAACAGACCCGCACCTGTTCATTCAGAAAACCCGGTCCAGTTTTGCAATAAAAATAGAATCAAATCCAAACCCAAGCTCGGTTCGGTCGGATGAAGGCGGCGCGCGCGTGGTGGTGATGCATGATCTCTCTCCTCACAACAAAGCATACATTTGGATGCCCCTAGACCCCAATGTCTTCATTGCAAAGCCATATATATACTAGTATAGCTTAGCAATTTTAGGCGATGTGAGATTTATGTATGTTTTCATTGAATTCCAATAAATACATCCAAAACATCACCAAAAGGCCCAAAGAATAACTCATTTGATCAAAATATTTAGATGTAAAACAATAAATGACCCAGGTATAAGCCTCAGGTATTAATGAGAGATGCAAAGGTTGAACTATGATGAAAACACCAAATCCTTTTGTTAATAGCTTGGAGTGTGAGTTCTAGAGCCACTTACTTGATAGCTTACAAACAATATTGTGTTCGTCTAAATATTAAGAAAAATTTCTTGCAAATAATATTGGTTACAACCAACATATTGTAAATATCAGCAATACTTCTATATATGTCTGGGGAAGTCAACATTTTTATGGATGATGTACTAATTAAAATTTGCATGCCTTGGAAATTTGAACTGAGAAAACTAGGACTATACAACTAAAAGTAGCAACATCCGCGGTTATTTGCTATTATATCAAATTGAATTGGAGTAATGTTGAAAAACAAATAGCTTCATATGTTGGTTACTGCCTAGAGTAATTTTGGTTCATTTGGCAACAGATTCAAAGTTAGGATAATTGAAATTGCATAGCTAAAATTAAATCGATGACTCCCATTGCTAGTATTTTCTCAAAAATTGAACTATTTTGAACGTAATTAAATTATGTTTTATCCTATTTATCAACCTCGCTGATCCCAACATCAGCAGTTCATCAACAGTTTCAGGAACAATGTAGCATCATGAACCCACAAAATCAAGTTCGAAGCAATTTGCAAAAACAGCATGCACCTTAAAGCTACATGAAGCAAAAAAATAAAAATAATAATAAAAAATAAAAATAAAAAACACATTAAAATTGGAACTGCAAGGGACCTAATCGAATAAAGTACCTGTTAACAATGAAAACACCCATGCAAAAGCAAGAGATGCAAAGAGCGTAAACCCATTTTGTTGAAACGCCGTTAGCTGATTTTTTGTGCTGTTTTGCAAACAAAGAACCCATCTTTAACAGAAATCAATTGATGAAAGTTAAAGTCATTGGGAGAAGAACGAAATCTAATTGAAATTTCGAGTGATCATTCATTGAATTGGGAAGAAGGAATATATATTTGTTTAAATAGAGTACTTTCACTTTTCTGCTCTTTTCATTCAATTTTTGTATTCGATTTTTGTTTGTTTTGGTTTGAAATTTTACTTTTACTCCATTTTTAAATTCAGAGTTGTCATTTTACTCAATGTAGTACTGTTGCCCCCATGTGGTCCTCACTTCATGTATCCTTCTGCTTTCATAGGCTTTCAGAGAGCAATAGCTCATTTCAAATGTTCCTGCGGAGGTTGCATTCAATTAAATGCAGCATTTATCGGTAGATAGTTAAATGCAATAACCACATAAAAAATTCTCCCGCCTATGCTTCTTTAAATTCACTAATTAGCTCATAGGATATCACCAACGGGTAACCAATTATTCGAATTTCAAAAACTAGTAATTGTTAGGGCATCTCCCGCCGTGTCATTACTTACTGAATTTGCTCGAAAATAATCTACAGTCGTCAAATTCAAGACAACGATTCAGCTGAAAGTTCAGAATTCGATTCGCAGTTCTGAACTGGGCTTGGGCGCTCATTTAATGTACGGACGTCTGACTTCTAGCGTCCATAAAATGGGCGTCCAAGCCCCCCAATTGTGGGAGGCATCAGACTCCCATAAAATGGAAGCCTAGCATCAGTCGCCTATTATATGGCGCTTGACCCCTGAGGTTCACAGTCTCATTCAGGGTTGAATATTCAGGTCTTTGAATATCCAGCCCTGAATCGACTGGAGATGCCCTTACCCTTGAACTGCAATGGAGTTTTTTTTTTGTATCAATAACTCAAAATTCAATCCTACTTAAGTTCCACTTTCAAAAAGCCAACTCACAGTAACTCATCATTGTTTCCATACTGCCTCAGGAATCTCTTTTTGTCTCCTAACTGTATTTGCAGTACTTCATGTTTTACAAAACTCTAAATATTACCTTTAGTCGTTTAAGCCTTAGATGTATACGTCTCATCATTATCTTCCTATTGAAAGTTAACGAGCCACGGTATTAGCTCGACGCCGTAAGTTAATAGATCTTGGCTTTAACCTTCGATGAAAGGTAATAGATCTCAATGTTAATTTTTCACCGAAGTTTTTTTAAGGAAAATGAGTGATTCTATTAAGAATAAGAATACTCGTATAAATTTATTTTACATTCAGAAAAAGAGCTACCAATAAGTCTGGCATGTAGTAAAAACTCATCGTACAATGCAAAATAGAATATATATATATATATATATATATATATATATATATGAACCAAGGAAAAGCTCTATAAAACAATCGTAAGGCTAAACCCAATATCGAGGAAAGAAAATGAAGCACTCCTGCGCCAATCAAGCAAAATAAATCATCTAGTGAAAGATGTAAAATATGACAACATTCTCATATACACCTAATCGTGGTGCGAAGAAAAGGAATCAACAGAGTGACATCCAGACAATTCGATAATCAAGGCAGGACCAATCAACAGAGTTTATCCTCACGCAAGCATCCACAAGTAAACAAACTGAGTTGTTGGGTCCACAACTTCTACTTAACCTGAAAACTCAACAAAACATGAACATAACACATATATGTGTGCATATTTTAAAATATTGCGTAAAAAATGGCCGCAAACACCCAAAGTCGTATGAGTTGGTTGATTTTATGTTGTGTTTAGTGATTTGGGTGATTTATGCAAATATGTAAAAAGCAAGGACTAAAATGTAAAAGACACACAGATTTATAGTGGTTCGGCAAGAACGTGCCTACGTCCACTTTATATGTTATTCTCCTTTTTTCTTCAGATTACAAGTACAAAGCTTTGATTACAAGTATCTAAAGTTGTTTGAGAGCTCAACACTTATCCCATTTTTTGGACAAAACTGGAATATCAAAGTTGAGCGCGTCTCTACCACGACCGAGCTAAGAAGAAGCAATTAGCAAGCGTATACAAGTCGATGATTTCGTTCATGACCCAAGTGCAAAAGCTCATTCGGCCTTAAGAGGTTTAAGATCCATTCGGCATTGATTCATTCGGCATTCATAACGCCAAGTTTCATCCGGCCTCTCCATGTCATGCCGAACCAAAGGACATCCGGTCGAGCCTCCTTCCCTCCAAACTCCATCACCGGATCAACTCCACCACCGGATCAATTACAAGCTCCATCTTTCACCAACCACTACCGGTCCAACATCACCGCCGAACCAGCTGCCCTACATCCCCATGCCGAACCAACCCACACCGAACCACACACAACTCAACCTAACACGACCGACCTTCCTCCCACTACCGAACCAAACTCCAACTTCTCCTTGTATGACCGAATGAAGCCTCGCCGAACCAGAATTGCCAGTCTAGATTGCTTCAGCCCAGGCCCACCAGCAGCTATATACGTCCAAGACCCCTGCCCCCTATCTCACTCTATAAATAGAGGGGCAGGGGTACAACAATGGCAGACAAGTTTGAGAGCTCAAGCCTGGAAGGAACTCTCAAACAACTTTAGATACTTGTAATCAAAGCTTTGTACTTGTAATCTGAAGAAAAAAGGAGAATAACATATAAAGTGGACGTAGGCACGTTCTTGCCGAACCACTATAAATCTGTGTGTCTTTTACATTTTAGTCCTTGCTTTTTACATATTTGCATAAATCACCCAAATCACTAAACACAACATAAAATCAACCAACTCATACGACTTTGGGTGTTTGCGGCCATTTTTTACGCAAACATTTTGGTGCTTTCATTGAGAGTAACCGACTCCCGCTACATCGGATATAAGTTGAATTTGGAAATCTAAGAGTTCAGATCTAAGAGTTATGACGAGACAAACAAGTAGAAGGCAAAGGCCAGAGAGAAGTGAACACCAAGGAAGTCAAGAGGCTTCCTCAGGAGGGAATCAAGCGTCGGTCTTCATCACTAGGGATGAGATGGAAGCCATGATGAGAAGACAAGAAGAGATGATCCAGAACTTACTTCAGCAAATTGGGCAAATTGGAGCACAAATCCAAGGAGCAACTAGAGTTCAGAACGGAGCAGGACCGTCTGGCGCAGCACCAGAGCTAGGGGGCACTCACGCGGAGCATGTTGATCCAACCCCGGGAAGAGAGATGGGGGCATCCGAGCCACCTGGAAGCAATAGAGGAATGAACGTTCAGCCAGAGGGACATACACATGAAAACTCCCATGGACTAGGGGGGCAGGTCGAAGGCAATGAACAAGGACTACAACTTGGAAACAATGACAGATTAGCAGAGATGGACAATGACAGATTAGCAGAGATGGTTAGAAGAGCTATGAGAGGCGGTTTAGTAAACAGAGACTTGGAAGATGTAAACAGGAGTCCTTTTTCTTCTGCGATTAGGATGGCTAGAAACCCACCAGAATTCAAGCTACCATCATTGGACATGTACAACGGGAAAACGGACCCCACGGTCCATCTAACGAAGTATATGAGACATATGGAAGTGCTGGGGGCATCAGACGAGGTTATGGCCCGGTGCTTTCCACTGTATTTGACGGACATTGCAGCGTTATGGTTTAGGCAACTGGAGAGCGGCTCCGTAGGAACATGGGCAGATTTAACTGAGAGATTCATGAGGCAATTCAGGGTTCATATTGCGAGGCCCAAGAATGTGATGACTTTGGCAACCTTGAAACAGAAAACTGGAGAGACTTTGAGGAGCTTTCTAACGCGATTTAATGCTGCAGCAGCATCAGTGGATCGACCAGATCCAGCTATGGTCATGATGGCAGCTGTATCTGGAATAGCTGGTAATACAGAGTTCAAGAATTCATTAACCAAGGATCCGCCTATGAATCTGGGAGAGTTCTATCATGAGGCTGAAAAGTTTCTGCGTTTGGAAGATGCTAGTACAGAAAGAGAGGAAGAAGATGACGTTTACACAATCAAGAGCGGAAACCCACCTGGAAAGGGTGCAGAGACTAGCAAAGGAAAGAGAAAGGCTGAGGATAATGATGACAGGACGAAGTGGCTACGGAGAGAGCCACGATTCACCACCTATTCACAGTTGAATGAGAGTTTGGAACGGATTTATCAAGATACCAAGGGGCAGGTTCCGTATCGTAGACCAATGCGAAGGGATCCAACCTCTGACGAAAGAAAATCAGATAAGTTTTGTGTATTTCATGAATTGAATGGTCATAACACTAATGATTGTAGGCACTTGAAGAACGAGGTGGAAGGGCATATCAGGAACGGTATGCTCCTTCAGTATGTGAGGAGGCGAACTCCAGCGGTGGAGCCAGAGCGACCACCCTCTACATCAGCTAGAGGTGACCCTAAATCAGGGCACCATTTGATTATCCATTGATTGCTTGATTAAAATAACGATGAACAAGTCGTAAGCTTCCACTAAAGCAATTAAATCATTTACACATGTACGAGATCGCGAACGATCTCCAGGCATGCTCTGAATGATCATTGACTGCTTCGGTGTGGGAACTTACACTTTGACATCCTTGCTTTGCTTTTGTTTCGATTTGAACATTTGAACTCTTCATGTTTGGACATTTCTGCTGTAAGGTACTATTGCTTTAACATTTACAATTCTATGAAAAAATTATTTACTTGTATGCCCGTTGGATCGCGAACGGTCCACGAGCACCTATTGCATGGCAACGAACTGCCGAAGTCTTTGATTCGAAAACTCCCCCAAACAATAACTCCAACACTGATAATATTAAGTCCCCCCCGGGCACACTCATTCGCCTCGAACGGCACCCGACTTCGAACAGTCACAATTCGCCTCGAACGGCACCCGACTTCGAACAGTCACAACTCGCCTCGAACGGCACCCGACTTCGAACAGTCACAACTCGCCTCGAACGGCACCCGATCGCGAACGATCATAACTCGCCTCGAACGGCACAACTCGCCTCGAACGGCACAACTCGCCTCGAACGGCATAACTCACCTTACCTCAAATGGCTCGATCGCGAACGGTCGTCATTTGAGGTCCGCCACCTGATCACTAACTGTTACACCTTACCTCAAATGGCTTGATCGCGAACGGTCGTCATTTGAGGACCGCCACTTGACCGCACACTGTCGCACCTTACCTCGAATGACTCGATCACAAACGATCGTCATTTGAAGTTAGGCGCTTGACCTTGAACGGTCGCATTTCATCACAAATGGCTCGGTCTCGAACGATCGACGCGTGGACTTACAGGCTTGACCGCGCACTGTCGCACTTTACCTCGAATGACTCGATCACGAACGATCGTCATTTGAAGTTAAGCGCTTGACCTTGAACGGTCCTCACTCGACCGCGCACTGTCGCACTTTACCTCGAATGACTCGATCCCGAACGATCGTCATTTGAAGTAAAGCGCTTGACCTTGAACGGTCACATTTCACCGCAGATGACTCGATCCCGAATGATCGACGCATGGATTTACGCGCTTGACCGCGCAGGGTCGCACTTCACCTCGAATGACTCGATCGCGAACGGTCGTCATTTGAAGTTAGGCGCTTGACCATGAATGGCCGCGCTTCATCCCGAATAGCTCGATCCCGAACGGTCGTCATTTGGGGCCATATAAACTATCAAATTCTCTACAGGTTGATGACAGGATATGAACATCCGGCTCATGGCATTACAAAACACGCCTTCCTACCGCAAGGCATATTTTGGGGGGCAAAGTGTTATCCCATTTTTTGGACAAAACTGGAATATCAAAGTTGAGCGCGTCTCTACCACGACCGAGCTAAGAAGAAGCAATTAGCAAGCGTATACAAGTCGATGATTTCGTTCATGACCCAAGTGCAAAAGCTCATTCGGCCTTAAGAGGTTTAAGATCCATTCGGCATTGATTCATTCGGCATTCATAACGCCAAGTTTCATCCGGCCTCTCCATGTCATGCCGAACCAAAGGACATCCGGTCGAGCCTCCTTCCCTCCAAACTCCATCACCGGATCAACTCCACCACCGGATCAATTACAAGCTCCATCTTTCACCAACCACTACCGGTCCAACATCACCGCCGAACCAGCTGCCCTACATCCCCATGCCGAACCAACCCACACCGAACCACACACAACTCAACCTAACACGACCGACCTTCCTCCCACTACCGAACCAAACTCCAACTTCTCCTTGTATGACCGAATGAAGCCTCGCCGAACCAGAATTGCCAGTCTAGATTGCTTCAGCCCAGGCCCACCAGCAGCTATATACGTCCAAGACCCCTGCCCCCTATCTCACTCTATAAATAGAGGGGCAGGGGTACAACAATGGCAGACAAGTTTGAGAGCTCAAGCCTGGAAGGAACTCTCAAACAACTTTAGATACTTGTAATCAAAGCTTTGTACTTGTAATCTGAAGAAAAAAGGAGAATAACATATAAAGTGGACGTAGGCACGTTCTTGCCGAACCACTATAAATCTGTGTGTCTTTTACATTTTAGTCCTTGCTTTTTACATATTTGCATAAATCACCCAAATCACTAAACACAACATAAAATCAACCAACTCATACGACTTTGGGTGTTTGCGGCCATTTTTTACGCAAACATATACATATATATGATAGAGGATGAAAATTTTCAATAAAAATGTTGGAGGACGAAAACAGTAATGCTAGTTATAATAGATTTAATTTCAATCTGAAGCAATCCGCTTAAAGAGATGTATTCGTTAAAAGTTTCTACTATGTCATCAATTATGGCTCCTATATGCCCCCTTATTAAAGCCTAAATTTACTTTCAAGATATCAATTCGACATTACACCTTTTAAGAAAATCCTTGAAGCATACCTTGTTGGCTAGTTTATAGGAAGGATTAGCTACCCAATTGTACACAAACATCACATTGGCATAAATTAGGTAATTAAGAGGAGTGTTAACATTGTAAAATATTCTTTGGTTTCTTTCAAACCATATATACCAACAGGTAATAGTAAAGACAGTACTGTGTGAAATTCTGTTATCTTTACCTCAATGGAAAATGAGATTATTCTAGTAGATGCCATAGTTAGGGTCGGTATTAGTCAAGGTTAAGTCAAGGATGTTGAGAGAGTAAATAAGTACTTAACTGGTTATGAGACAGTTATAGTAACGGTGTGTTATGTTTTCTAGTTCAAAATTGCAAAAAAAAAACATATATTTTATCTATGAACATGTTCTTTTTCTTTAAGAATTCAATTGTATTTAATTTGTTATGAAGGATTAACCACGTGTACAACTTTTCCTGAAGGCGGTAAGGGCGGTGTTAACTTTAAAAATAGCTTTGAATAGTTTTGGTTAAGTCCCTGAGAAGTTTACAAACTTGTATGTCGAGTTTGGGGTGTAGATTCCACTTTTATCCCAACATCAAGTTTTAGTTTTCCTTTGCGCTATCTAAGCTATAAAATTCCAGCTTGGTGCAAAGAGAGACAAAATGAGCTAAGGCAGTGTCTTCAAGGGCACGTTTGAATGTAAGATTCCATGGAAATTTGTTCTGAGGTCTGAATACCTTTGAATTGTTGCACTTTTGAAATTGCAAATATCGAACGGTTCTACAAACTCAACTGTAAGAGGCACAGCGAAGATCCATCTATCATGTCAAAAGGAAGTGTCGTTGGCTGAATGAACTATATTATTGATACCAAGGTTAAAATACTATAGTTTTTTAAGATAGATTTCCAAAAATGAGACACAATGGTGTAGCTTAGAGTGGTGAGGTGCATGTTGTAAGTTCTATTATAAAATTGATTTGAAATAATTTCTTTTCATAAAAGATTTTTGCTATCATTATTGAGTTTCCAAAGCCTTTTACCTAAAAGCGAAACATTAAGGTTATGTAGGTTCATAATACTCAAATCTCATCCTCTTTGTATTTGCAAACCATTACCCAATTAACCAGACAATTAATGTTGTTACAAGAATTACCATCGTTCTAAAAGAAATTTAATCTATTTTCTCAATGATCCGTTTTGAAAAAAGGTAAAATGACATCCAATAAATTAGTAGAGTTGATAAGACAAAGTTAATAAGACTCTTTCTACCTACTCTAGATAAAAATCTAGAGCTCCAATTTTGCTAGTTTCCTATTAATGTTATCACTTATAATTTTCTAATCTTCCCTTTTCAGTTTTGTAGGTCTAACGACGAAACCTAAGTACTGTATAGGAAACCTCATGATATCGAAGTTAAGATTATTAGAGACAAGGGTTTGACATTATTAAGATCAATGTGGCTAGGATAGAACACTTGTCAAAGTTAATCTTAAGCCCTAAGAACATTTGAAAACTATACATAATAGCTTAAGAGCTACAACATGTTAGGGTAGATGCAAGGTAAGACGCATTGTGTCATCTGCGAATTGCAAAATCGAACAACCCTCATAGGCGATCTCATTTCTGACACTATTGAAAACCCCATTAGAAGTAGATAATTTTATGATCCTAAGGAATACATCTGCTTCTAGTTTGTGTAATAAAAGTGATAATATGTTACATTATTTAAGAACATGTTTAGGTTGAATTTTATTTCTTAAAAAACCGTTGACCATAATACTAAAACTCCCAGTTTTTAGTAAAGACATAATCCAACCAACCCATCTAGCGCTAAATCCCCTAACCAAAGAAGGACTTTTAGAAACAGTCAATAGAATTAAAAGCTTTAGCAAAATCGAGTTTTAACATTGCAACTTTTCATCAAAAGTCAATAGGCCTTGGTATTGGATTTCCACCGAAAGATAATTGGTCAGGACAAATCACTACCCTTGTGTCACGATCCGACTTTCTACTCCCAGAAAATCGCATCATGAATTAAGAAAGAAAGGGATAGAAGAAGAAAAGAAAGAAGAGAAAGAAGAAACAACACAAGAATCTCAACATCGGAACGAATAAATTATATTAATAACATAAGTATTTACATAATATACAATACCAATCAGAGATACATAGCATACATATCACATATACTAGACAGTTATAAACACCTGTCTAGTATTTACAACTCAATACAAGCACAATACAGAGAAAACACAGCGGAACTATATATCTATAACGCAGAAGCCTCCTGCTCCATTGCTCCTCCATTATTCGTCAAAGCTAACCTGAATCCTAACCTGAATTCCCTTGGCTACTCGTAAAAATTTGAGTACCTAAGAGTTTATGAAAAACAAAAATAAACTCCGGGTCAGACATGGGTCTGGTGTGAGTAACAGGTTAATGTTGCTTAACTTTTAAAAACCTTTGACAAGAAAGGTATCACGTAAGACTTCCCACACATAAACATGGAAAAGTTTTTACCTTACGCTAACCAAAACATTTGATAGGAAATCCGATGATATTATAATAGTGTCTAGGGTTTTCAAGTAAATATGAAATAGCCGAAATTGTTACATTCATTAAATTCCAGCTACTATCCACAAAAGTGGGTAATACAATCAAAACCGTTGACACTTATTGGATTGTGGATTCCATACAATGGCAGGGCTACTGGGGTACCGCCCGTCACAGTACGTGGCCTAGATCGCCGTACCGAGGAGTACTCCCTCTCCCCTGCAACACAAGGCCGGAACCATTCCTTACTGAATAGCTCCGAACAAGACAACCCCGCAGTTGTTTGCAACCAACTGCCCAAACAGCCGAAAATAAAGGGACCTCTAGACAGGGATCAATCTCGCTCTCCAGTGGGAGCTACCCACGAAGCCTTGTTGCACCTCCCCTGTTTTAGCCATTCCCGGTTGATGAGGCTTGAGGCTACGATTATCTTTATAGGACATAACACTTAGAATGCTCATCGTCCACCTGACAATGTTCTGAAAGCATTCAATCCATACAAGTTCGTTCCGGGTTCGAACGAAACCGAAGGCATTATCTCGTTACACTCATTTTGGAATCACCCTCAGAGTTAACGACAACAACCCTTGCACTCTAAACCACCATCTCGAATCTATAAGCACTATTCCGTCAACTCACTACGGAATCACCCACAGAGTTATACTAACGTATAGCCCTTACACCTCGAGTCTTCACAAAGCTCCATTTGGATTCACGACCTAACGTTATTTGGAATCGATGTGGTTTTCGGATATCCAAATATGGAAACCCGATCCCGGTCTCATCGAAAACCAAAGCGTGTCTTTTAGGTCCAACTTGTTTTAAAGTTTAAAACAATTCAATTCAATATTATCTATATACACACAGATAGATAATTCACAACATCATAATAGATAATCAATATTAACATCACCTCAGATAATCTATATTATCAACTCAAACAGATAAATCATATTATCAACTCAATACAACCATAACATCCAAATCACATAACAACATTTATCTCATAACTGAGATCACAACCATTCAGGGTAATAAATATCAATCATCATTCATAAGCAAAGACTTATTAAATCACCATTCTATAATTAATTTAAAATGAATTAAATTAATTACTTCTTCCTTAATTAATTTAAAATGAATTAAATTAATTTCTTATCCATATAAATCTTGCTTACTCATCAATTAATTATAAATCAATTAATTAATTGTCTTAACAAGTTTCCCTAATTAATCCTCTTGATTAATTACCCTTTAATTACATTTAAGTAATTAACCTCTAACTAATTCACAAATTAATTATCCAAACCAATCCCTGTAATTAACTTGTAATTACTTCATCAATTAATTAATCATAATTAATTACATTAATCCTTAATTAATTACATTAATTAATTCCTTCATTGATTAATTGTTCTTAATTAATCAATCCTTAATTATATCATTAATTATTTTATTTAAAATAACACCATTAAATTAATTATCAAAACCTAAGTTAATTACACTAAGTAATTAATTATTAATTACTTACTTAAGTAATTATTCAACATACTAATTACATATTAATTACACAAGTAATTAATTCCAAAACTCCTCCATTAAATTACATCCAGTAATTTATTTTCTTCACTAAGTAATTTTCCATTTGTAATTACTTCTCAAATCAAACCAATGATTAAATTAAATTAATTAAACTTAATTAATTAACTTAATTAATCAAAATAAACTCAATTAATTACAATTAGTAATTAATTTCCCTAATTACTTTCACTAAGTAATTTACTTAAACAATTCAAAGGATTATTTTAAATTAATTAATCCAATTAATTATTAAAATTAATTACATTAATTAATTATAAAATAATATTAAGTTAATGACCTTCATTAACCAATAGCAAATCTTTAATTACCTTTTTCAAAGTAATTAATTGAATTAATCAATATTAATTCTTAATTTAATTATAAAACTCATTAATTAATTCCTAATTATTAAGTTAATCAAGTGATAATTAAAAGCTTAATTAATTATTAATTACTTGATTAATATAATTCAATTCATTAACTAAATTAATCAAACCTTATTCAAATTAAATTCTAAATCACACTTTAATCAAATTTAATTAACTTACTTAATCCTTTTAGTTAATTAAATAAACCCTTAATTAGTTAATTAATTAACCTAATTATTAATTGATTAAATTAATTAATTAAAATCTTAATTACCTTGATCAGATAATTAAGTTTTCAAAACAATAAACAAAATCATTAATCTCATAAATGATTAAATTATCATTATTATAGTCATTTAAAACAAATTACTTTTAAATTTTCTAAATTCCATTTTAAATAAAATTAAAATGAAATCAAATTTAAACAAGTTTCAATTATCAAACACTTTTTATTTCATATTAAAGAAGTACTTATGGGATTTTATAAATAGTTTAACTCATATCAGTTTAAATAAAATTTAAATTATATATTAAATATTCAAGTGATTTTAAAACATTCAAATTAAAAAAAAAATCTTATTTCATTTTAAACTAGAATTCAAATCACGTTTCAGATTTAGATTCAAAAATTTAAATTTAAAATCCTGTTTAAATTTCATTTCAGTTTTACAAAAACATATGTTATACAATACTGAAATGTTCAAGTTAAATTATAACATTAGAATTTATACCTGTTTTCTTTTGAAAACTTTCATATTCAAATTCCAGATTTGAATTCAAGCATTTAATCCAGATTTCAACTTAAATTTTTAAGTCTTGTTTAAAATCTTATTTCTAGATTTTAAAACTTATTTAAAATTCTGTAACAGGTTTCAGCTGTAACATTCCATTTAATAGAATTTATTTATTTTAAAACAAGAGTTTAAATGTCATTTTGAATTCATATTTAAACTTGATTCAAATTCCAGTTCAAATCTTACTTTGCTTACCTTAATTTAAATTTTGTTTAAATTTTCATAAAAACCTGAAACTGTCAGGTTTCAGAGACAAAACCTGGAACTAGCAAACTACTCGAGCCAGGCACCAATTTCTTCGAGTCATCTTCCTTCTATCTTCGAGTAAACTTTCAAATAACTCGAGCATTTACTCGAATACAACTCTCCCCTTCAACCCAGGTATCTGTAGATACACCAATGCACCGTACACCTTGCACCACCCACGGCGAAGCTCCGACCGTCGCCAATGCTCCCCACACTTCCACGAACAACATCGAACACGAACTCAATTATCAGCACTTCACCATCTACTCACAATCAAAATTGAGCATAAGGACTCAAACTTGAACCCATTTCCTAACCTGTAACGTCCACGTTCACCAAACTCTGATCACCGGAGTGCCCCCGCTTCCGACCACGGCTTCGCCATTTCTCATACTTCTATATCCAAGAATTACATGTAACTCGATTCATTATAGCTATCATGGTGATCGAATTTCTGCTCATGTCTAAAAATTAGGTTTACAGGACAATATCCTTATCCACTGTCAACCAAATGACCTATACCCAAATTTGATAATTTTTGTAAAGAGATTGATCACTCTACTGCATTCATACAGAAGCACATCCACCATTACTACTTGAATCACCAGAGACACCCTAATACCTCAATTTTGCTCAACACCCAAACGCACAGTTAAAACCCATTTTAAATTTATGATTTTACATTTAAAAATCATGAATTAATCTAATGTTTTGATTTGTATATCTGAATTGCACAATCATCAGTGTTGGAATTTTTAACGGTGGCATGATTTTATCTCTAAACTTGATTTACTGAGTAATTACAGTTTCTATATAAGTAAATCAAATTTTATAATTTAGTTCTTAGCTTAATCAAACAATATTTACTAAATCCTCAGTTTTAAACATTAATATCAAGAGGAATGATTTAAATTGAACCAGACGTGAAATCTTTAGAACAGAAATGTTCTACAGGTAAATCCTAATTTTCAGATAACTCTCATCACAATTTCACAAGAGTTTACCAAATATTCCAATACAACTCATATTAAATCATGGTTCAATAAATCAGATTTACCATAGAAATTTTTAACAATAAAAGTTACTCACTTTAAAAATTATGAGCAGAACATAATTCCCAAATTGAAACTTCAATGCATTAACTTCTTATCCAATGATTATATGCATGCAAACTTCACTATGCAGAAATTTCCAGAGAAGTTTTGGTATCAATTTACCTTAATTAAATCCCTATGCTTCAATATGAACATGCATATCAATTCATTCCAGATATAATGACAAACAACCAGATTTTATTAAAGAAGTTTTAGAAGTTACTCACCTTATGATTTGAAGAACAGAGCAGTTTTTTCCCAATCTTGAAAAACCATTGAATTCTGTTGACACGCATACATGCAGGTTTGTTCTTTTTTTTAAAAATTTGAAAAGATGCAGACTTCATTAATCCCAGATTGCTTGCATTTGAATTCCTGACCAACCCAGATGCATGCAGGCCTTGATCACTTGCTTCAGAAAATTTCCAGATTGGAAGAAAATGCTTGCAGCCCCATTTGTTTTTAAAGAATGATGTTTGCGGGCTTGAGATTGCAGGAATTTATTTCCAGGTAGAAGAGAAATGCAGTTTGAATGATTTCGTATTTGATTTTTGAAACTGAACTATAGGTTGTTGTATGAACTTGGGAATGATTATAGGATTAAAAGAAATGCAAGGATTGATTTCTTTGGGTTTAAAAAAAATGCAAACATTTTATTCTTGCAGGAACTGAATTGCAGGTTTGAATTGAAAACCTTGTTACAGGCTATTGATTTGTAACTATAATTTGAGGAGTGAAGTTTCAGATCTTGTTTTTGAGAAGCTTTGAGTTTTCAGATTTTTAAGTGAAGTATTCTTTTGATTTTGAAAAGAGGATGATTGAAAAATAAAAATAAAAAAGGGTTAAGAGCTGAAAATACTTTAATTTAAAATGAAGGAAAGATCAAATGACCCTTGTCATGTTGTTGCATTTGTAAGCAAACACTTGTATTTTAGATTGCTAATTTGATTACACTTGTTTTAAATTAAATTTTATTTATATTTTTATATGTTTGTGTAAATATATATGATTTTCCTATTAAAAGTATATGTAAATAAAACAATTAATAAATTAAAACTTATACAAATATTTTAAAGAATCAATTAATTTGAATTTCAAAATAAAATTTTCAAATCAATCAAACTTTTGAAATCTAAAATTAAAATCAATTTATTTAATTTAGAAATGAAGACTCTATTTCCTTATTTTTAATTCTACTTTATATTTAAGAAAAATAGAATATTTATTAATATGGTTTCAAATAACAATTAACAAATTTTATATGATTTATAAAAAAAAATTATAAATCACTTTTATATTTAATGAATTTAAATCAAATGTTGTCTTATATTTTAAACTTATATGAAATATCCTCAATTCATATTTAATCAAATAATATTTAATAAGAAATAAACTTGACTTTTATTTAATATTTAAAACAAAAATTAAATTAAGACAAATTTTAAGCAATTTAACATTTATTATAAATATTATCAAACCATAAAGTTATTAATTTAAATAGATTTTTAAAAACTTAATATTAATTAAAACATAATTTCCTAATTACTCAATATTTAATTTAGAATTTAAAAACAAACTTCATTTATTTATTATCATGTAAGTTAAATTCCAAACAAAGATAAATTATAATATATATACAAATATATATACATTATAAAATTTAAACATTTATTTAAGCTTTTAAAAGATAAAATCACAAATTAAATATTTATTAAATTTGATTATTAAACCAAAACATATTTTATTAATCAATATTGTCAATATCAATTTAATTTTATATAAAGATTATTAAATTGATATTGTCAAAAATTCCGGGATATCACATTCCTTCCCCCTTAAAAGAATTTCGTCCCCGAAATTTAAAACAAAGTTAATTTAAAAACCTATTTAAGATTTTAAAATTTTAAAACCAAGCATATATTAATCATATGCTAACAACCATAGCTACAGAACTCTTACTCATCTATAACCTATAACTGAACAAGACATCAGACTATAGACAAGTCTGATTCAACCACCAAAATCTCCCAGAACAGCTGATTCCAAAACCAAAAATAGATATACACGTACTCTCTCAGAGATACGTGAAACACATCGAATTCCAGTTGTCCAAACTGGCAATTCAATCCAGAAAACCAACACTTATCCAAAAGAGAACACATAAGAAATCCAAAACATCTCGGAGCTAGCTTACCCAACCTTACCAAAATTTATAGCTCCTGAAAACTGAGAAAACTTATCCAAAACCAGACTTCAGATCCACAAAACTCTTCGAATGATTCTGAGCTGCCTACATCCTACCTGATCAGCTAAATCCTTGCTGATGTCACAAGAAACAATCTAGACCAAACCCATCAGAATGATCCTCCACGATCAATCAAGATCAAGAACAACTCTACTCACAACCATCAGAAGAAAACAACTTCTCCTATCTGGAAAAAGAAAAGCAGATGCACTCCCAAACTGCTTCCGCTGCACAACTCTGATCTGGAGCAGAAAAGAATGCTGTTGAAGAACACAAGCACAACCGGACAACAAAACCAAAAAGATCTCCGATAACCCAGAGAAAATTCAGAATTTCCTCAAATCCTGAGTTGCTTCAACAAATTCCATCTTAAGAAACCAACCTTCAACTAGCTGAACCACCGGTACCACTGAATCTCTAGATGAAGACAAACTCTTGACTTCTCTGAAAATATTCAGAAAAATCTCCAACAATCCAAGAGATAACTCAACTATCGCAAGTCGCTTTTGCGATCAACTCAAACTAAAATCCAAAGAAAACTGTTCTCTCTTTACCAATCAGAACAGCTTATGCTGGTCTTGCCAACCCATCGAAGAAATGGATTCTACTCTACTGCTTCTGAACTCCTTCTCCAGAAAACTGCTAAGCCAGAAAATTCTCCCGACACACTGAACACTCCGAGCTGCACCGCTAACACCAATGCCAAAGAATTCTCAATCCAAAGCTCTTCGTGAAACTCGGACTTCAAACAACACAAAAACACCCTGCTGAACTCAGCCACCGCACCGAAGCAGACATACTTCCTTAAACTTGTTCCAAAGAAATCACCTTCGGAAACATCCATAGTCACTGCATCTCATCACGCAGCTACTATTCCCTGAGATATCAAGGTATCATTACTAGCTTCTGCTCAGCCAACAGATCCAAACTCTACTCATCCAACTTCAAAGATGAACTCCGAACCTTAACAGGTTACCTTCAGAGATCAATGAAGTCTTACACCACTTCAAAACTCACTCGAGACGGTATTAGGTCTACAGTCTCGACAAATACACTTCCAACCTAACATACAAACTCCAACCAATCGATAGTTGTGTTATACACACCACTACCCCAATCTACCTTTATAACCCACATTGGAAACCCGAACAGGTAACCCAATCGATAGGTAGAAATAAATAAATATATATAAATATATTAAAAATTACAAATACGCTCTCTCAAGATAGACACCACTCCAGAGCCTAGGTATTCACTCAACCTAACGCTCTGATACCAACTGTGACGTCCTCTCGACTCGCAACCAACCCCGCAAGACCTTATACTATCCCCGGGGGCATGTAGGGGTAAGAGTCTCCCGTTCGCCACCTAACGCAAAGCGAGAACCCCCTATAACGCTATACAGTAGCAAACCCGATCCCGGTCTCATCGAAAACCAAAGCGTGTCTTTTAGGTCCAAGTTGTTTTAAAGTTTAAAAAAATTCAATTCAATATTATCTATATACACACAGATAGATAATTCACAACATCATAATAGATAATCAATATTAACATCACCTCAGATAATCTATATTATCAACTCAAACGGATAAATCATATTATCAACTCAATACAACCATAACATCCAAATCACACAACAACATTTATCACATAACTGAGATCACAACCATTCAGGGTAATAAATATCAATCATCATTCATAAGCAAAGACTTATTAAATCACCATTCTATAATTAATTTAAAATGAATTAAATTAATTACTTCTTCCTTAATTAATTTAAAATGAATTAAATTAATTTCTTATCCATATAAATCTTGCTTACTCATCAATTAATTATAAATCAATTAATTAATTGCTCTTAACAAGTTTCCCTAATTAATCCTCTTGATTAATTACCCTTTAATTACATTCAAGTAATTAACCTCTAACTAATTCACAAATTAATTATCCAAACTAATCCCTGTAATTAACTTGTAATTACTTCATCAATTAATTAATCATAATTAATTACATTAATCCTTAATTAATTACATTAATTAATTCCTTCATTGATTAATCGTTCTTAATTAATCAATCCTTAATTATATCATTAATTATTTTATTTAAAATAACACCATTAAATTAATTATGAAAACCTAAATTAATTACACTAAGTAATTAATTATTAATTACTTACTTAAGTAATTATTCAACATACTAATTACATATTAATTACACAAGTAATTAATTCCAAAACTCCTCCATTAAATTACATCCAGTAATTTATTTTCTTCACTAAGTAATTTTCCATTTGTAATTACTTCTCAAATCAAACCAATGATTAAATTAAATTAATTAAACTTAATTAACTAACTTAATTAATCAAAATAAACTCAATTTATTACAATTAGTAATTAATTTCCCTAATTACTTTCACTAAGTAATTTACTTAAACAATTCAAAGGATTATTTTAAATTAATTACTCCAATTAATTATTAAAATTAATTACATTAATTAATTATAAAATAATATTAAGTTAATGACCTTCATTAACCAATAGCAAATCTTTAATTAACTTTTTCAAAGTAATTAATTGAATTAATCAATATTAATTCTTAATTTAATTATAAAGCTCATTAATTAATTTCTAATTATTAAGTTAATCAAGTGATAATTAAAAGCTTAATTAATTATTAATTACTTGATTAATATAATTCAATTCATTAGCTAAATTAATCAAACCTTATTCAAATTAAATTCTAAATCACACTTTAATCAAATTTAATTAACTTACTTAATCCTTTTAGTTAATTAAATAAACCCTTAATTAGTTAATTAATTAACCTAATTATTAATTGATTAAATTAATTAATTAAAATATTAATTACCTTGATCAGATAATTAAGTTTTCAAAACAATAAACAAAATCATTAATCTCATAAGAGATTAAATTATCATTATTATAGTCATTTAAAACAAATTACTTTTAAATTTTCTAAATTCCATTTTAAATAAAATTAAAATGAAATCAAATTTAAACAAGATTCAATTATCAAACACTTTTTATTTCATATTAAAGAAGTACTTAAGGGATTTTATAAATAGTTTAACTCATATCAGTTTAAATAAAATTTAAATTATACTTTAAATATTCAAGTGATTTTAAAACATTCAAATTAAAAAAATCTTATTTCATTTCAAACTAGAATTCAAATCATGTTTCAGATTTAGATTCAAAAATTTAAATTTAAAATCCTGTTTAAATTTCATTTCAGTTTTACAAAAACATATGTTATACAATACTGAAATATTTAAGTTAAATTATAACATTAGAATTTATACTTGTTTTCTTTTGAAAACTTTCAGATTCAAATTCCAGATTTGAATTCAAGCATTTAATCCAGATTTCAACTTAAATTTTTAAGTCTTGTTTAAAATCTTATTTCCAGATTTTAAAACTTATTTAAAATTCTGTAACAAGTTTCAGCTCTAACATTCCATTTAATAGAATTTATTTATTTTAAAACAAGAGTTTAAATTTCATTTTGAATTCATATTTAAACTTGATTCAAATTCCAGTTCAAATCTTACTTTGCTTACCTTAATTTAAATTTTGTTTAAATTTTCATAAAAACCTGAAACTGTCAGGTTTCAGAGACAAAACCTGGAACTAGCAAACTACTCGAGCCAGGCACCAATTTCTTCGAGTCATCTTCCTTCTATCTTCGAGTAAACTTTCAAATAACTCGAGCATTTACTCGAATACAACTCTCCCCTTCAACCCAGGTATCTGTAGATACACCAATGCACCGTACACCTTGCACCACCCACGGTGAAGCTCCAACCGTCGCCAATGCTCCCTACACTTCCACGAACAACATCGAACACGAACTCAATTATCAGCACTTCACCATCTACTCACAATCAAAATTGAGCATAAGGACTCAAACTGGAACCCATTTCCTAACCTGTAACGTCCACGTTCACCAAACTCTGATCACCGGAGTGCCCCCGCTTCCGACCACGGCTTCGCCATTTCCCATACTTCTATATCCAAGAATTACATGTAACTCGATTAATTACAGCTATCATGGTGATCGAATTTCTACTCATGTCTAAAAACAAGGTTTACAGGACAATATCCTTATCCACTGCCAACCAAATGACCTATACCCAAATTTGATAATTTTTGTAAAGAGATTGATCACTCTACTACATTCATACAAAAGCACATCCACCATTACTACTTGAATCACCAGAGACACCCTAATACCTCAATTTTGCTCAACACCCAAATGCACAGTTAAAACCCATTTTAAATTTATGATTTTACATTTAAAAATCATGAATTAATCTAATGTTTTGATTTGTATATCTGAATTGCACAATCATCAGTGTTGGAATTTTTAACAGTGGCATGATTTTATCTCTAAACTTGATTTACTGAGTAATTACAGTTTCTATATAAGTAAATCAAATTTTATAATTTAGTTCTTAGCTTAATCAAACAATATTTACTAAATCCTCGGTTTTAAACATTAATATCAAGAGGAATGATTTAAATTGAACCAGACTTGAAATCTTTAGAACAAAAACGTTCTACAGGTAAATCCTAATTTTCAGATAACTCTCATCACAATTTCACAAGAGTTTTACCAAATATTCCAATACAACTCATATTAAATCATGGTTCAATAAATCAGATTTACCATAGAAATTTTTAACAATAAAAGTTACTCACTTTAAAAATTATGAGCAGAACATAATTCCCAAATTGAAACTTCAATGCATTAACTTCCTATCCAATGATTATATGCATGCAAACTTCACTATGCAGAAATTTCCAGAGAAGTTTTGGTATCAATTTACCTTAATTAATCCCTATGCTTCAATATGAACATGCATATCAATTCATTCCAGATATAATGACAAACAACCAGATTTTATTAAAGAAGTTTTAGAAGTTACTCACCTTATGATTTGAAGAACAGAGCAGTTTTTTCCCAATCTTGAAAAACCTTTGAATTATGTTGACACGCATACATGCAGGTTTGTTCTTTTTTTTTAAAATTTGAAAAGATGCAGACTTCATTAATCCCAGATTGCTTGCATTTGAATTCCTGACCAACCCAGATGCATGCAGGCCTTGATCACTTGCTTCAGAAAATTTCCATATTGGAAGAAAATGCTTGCAGCCCAATTTTTTTTTAAAGAATGATGTTTGCAGGCTTGAGATTGCAGGAATTTATTTCCAGGTAGAAGAGAAATGCAGTTTGAATGATTTCTTATTTGATTTTTGAAACTGAACTATAGGTTGTTGTATGAACTTGGGAATGATTATAGGATGAAAAGAAATGCAGGGATTGATTTCTTTGGGTTTAAAAAAAATGCAAACATTTTATTCTTGCAGGAACTGAATTGCAGGTTTGAATTGAAAACCTTGTTACAGGCTATTGATTTGTAACTATAATTTGAGGAGTGAAGTTTCAGATCTTGTTTTTGAGAAGCTTTGAGTTTTCAGATTTTTAAGCGAAGCATTCTTTTGATTTTGAAAAGAGGATGATTGAAAAATAAAAATAAAAAAGGGTTAAGAGCTGAAAATACTTTAATTTAAAATAAAGGAAAGATCAAATGACACTTGTCATGTTGTTGCATTTGTAAGCAAACACTTGTATTTTAGATTGCTAATTTGATTACACTTGTTTTAATTTAAATTTTAATTATATTTTTATATGTTTATGTAAATATATATGATTTTCCTATTAAAAGTATATGTAAATAAAACAATTTATAAATTAAAACTTATACAAATATTTTAAAGAATCAATTAATTTGAATTTCAAAATAAAATTTTCAAATCAATCAAACTTTTGAAATCTAAAATTAAAATCAATTTATTTAATTTAGAAATGAAGACTCTATTTCCTTATTTTTAATTCTACTTTATATTTAAGAAAAATAGAATATTTATTAATATGGTTTCAAATAACAATTAACAAATTTTATATGATTTATAAAAAAAATTATAAATCACTTTTATATTTAAATGAATTTAAATCAAATGTTGTCTTATATTTTAAACTTATATAAAATATCCTCAATTCATATTTAATCAAATAATATTTAATAAGAAATAAACTTAACTTTTATTTAATATTTAAAACAAAAATTAAATTAAGACAAATTTTAAGCAATTTAACATTTATTATAAATATTATCAAACCATAAAGTTATTAATTTAAATAGATTTTTAAAAACTTAATATTAGTTAAAACATAATTCCTAATTACTCAATATTCAATTTAGAATTTAAAAACAAACTTCATTTATTTATTATCATGTAAGTTAAATTCCAAACAAAGATAAATTATAATATATATACAAATATATATACATTATAAAATTTAAACATTTATTTAAGCTTTTAAAAGATAAAATCACAAATTAAATATTTATTAAATTTGATTATTAAACTAAAACATATTTTATTAATCAATATTGTCAATATCAATTTAATTTTATATAAAGATTATTAAATTGATATTGTCAAAAATTCCGGGATATCACATTCCTTCCCCCTTAAAAGAATTTCATCCCCGAAATTTAAAACAAAGTTAATTTAATAACCTATTTAAGATTTTAAAATTTTAAAACCAAGCATATATTAATCATATGCTAACAACCATAGCAATCAATTCATCCAATCATACAAAATTAACTATCCAGACAAAATTCTGGATGGTGTTTCCTCGAGTTTCCCCAGTAAACACCGGGTTACTCGCTCTATAAAACCCAAACAATCAACACTACTGAGCTACAGAACTCCTACTCGTCTATATCCTATAACTGAACAAGACATCAGACTATAGACAAGTCTGATTCAACCACCAAAATCTCCCAGAACAGCTGATTCCAAAACCAAAAATAGATATACACGTACTCTCTCAGAGATACGTGAAACACATCGAATTCCAGTTGTCCAAACTGGCAATTCAATCCAGAAAACCAACACTTATCCAAAAGAGAACACAGAAGAAATCCAAAACATCTCGGAGCTAGCTTACCCAACCTTACCAAAATTTATAGCTCCTGAAAACTGAGAAAACTTACCCAAAACCCGACTTCAGATCCACAAAACTCTTCGGATGATTCTGAGCTGCCTACATCCTACCTGATCAGCTAAATCCTTGCTGATGTCACAAGAAACAATCTAGACCAAACCCATCAGAATGATCCTCCACGATCAATCAAGATCAAGAACAACTCTACTCACAACCATCAGAAGAAAACAACTTCTCCTATCTGGAAAAAGAAAAGCAGATGCACTCCCAAACTGCTTCCGCTGCACAACTCTGATCTGGAGCAGAAAAGAATGCTGTTGAAGAACACAAGCACAACCGGACAACAAAACCAAAAAGATCTCCGATAACCCAGAGAAAATTCAGAATTTCCTCAAATCCTGAGTTGCTTCAACAAATTCCATCTTAAGAAACCAACCTTCAACTAGCTGAACCACCGGTACCACTGAATCTCTAGATGAAGACAAACTCTTGACTTCTCTGAAAATATTCAGAAAAATCTCCAACAATCCAAGAGATCACTCAACTATCGCAAGTCGCTTTTGCGATCAACTCAAACTAAAATCCAAAGAAAACTGTTCTCTCTTTACCAATCAGAACAGCTTATGCTGGTCTTGCCAACCCATCGAAGAAATGGATTCTACTCTACTGCTTCTGAACTCCTTCTCCAGAAAACTGCTAAGCCAGAAAATTCTCCCGACACACTGAACACTCCGAGCTGCACTGCTAACACCAATGCCAAAGAATTCTCAATCCAAAGCTCTTCGTGAAACTCGGACTTCAAACAACACAAAAACACCCTGCTGAACTCAGCCACTGCACCGAAGCAGACATGCTTCCTTAAACTTGTTCCAAAGAAATCACCTTCGGAAACATCCATAGTCACTGCATCTCATCACGCAGCTACTATTCCTTGAGATATCAAGGTATCATTACTCGCTTCTGCTCAGCCAACAGATCCAAACTCTACTCATCCAACTTCAAAGATGAACTCCGAACCTTAACAGGTTACCTTTAGAGATCAATGAAGTCTTACACCACTTCAAAACTCACTCGAGACGGTATTAGGTCTACAGTCTCGACAAATACACTTCCAACCTAACATACAAACTCCAACTAATCGGTAGTTGTGTTATACACACCACTACCCCAATCTACCTTTATAACCCACATTGGAAAACCCGAACAGGTAACCCAATCGATAGGTAGAAATAAATAAATATATATAAATATATTAAAAATTACAAATACGCTCTCTCAAGATAGACACCACTCCAGAGCCTAGGTATTCACTCAACCTAACGCTCTGATACCAACTGTGACGTCCTCTCGACTCGCAACCAACCCCGCAAGACCTTATACTATCCCCGGGGGCATGTAGGGGTAAGAGTCTCCCGTTCGCCACCTAACGCAAAGCGAGAACCCGTACTGTAGCAAACCCGATCCCGGTCTCATCGAAAACCAAAGCGTGTCTTTTAGGTCCAAGTTGTTTTAAAGTTTAAAACAATTCAATTCAATATTATCTATATACACACAGATAGATAATTCACAACATCATAATAGATAATCAATATTAACATCACCTCAGATAATCTATATTATCAACTCAAACAGATAAATCATATTATCAACTCAATACAACCATAACATCCAAATCACACAACAACATTTATCTCATAACTGAGATCACAACCATTCAGGGTAATAAATATCAATCATCATTCATAAGCAAAGACTTATTAAATCACCATTCTATAATTAATTTAAAATGAATTAAATTAATTACTTCTTCCTTAATTAATTTAAAATGAATTAAATTAATTTCTTATCCATATAAATCTTGCTTACTCATCAATTAATTATGAATCAATTAATTAATTGCTCTTAACAAGTTTCCCTAATTAATCCTCTTGATTAATTACCCTTTAATTACATTCAAGTAATTAACCTCTAACTAATTCACAAATTGATTATCCAAACCAATCCCTGTAATTAACTTGTAATTACTTCATCAATTAATTAATCATAATTAATTACATTAATCCTTAATTAATTACATTAATTAATTCCTTCATTGATTAATTGTTTTTAATTAATCAATCCTTAATTATATCATTAATTATTTTATTTAAAATGACACCATTAAATTAATTATGAAAACCTAAATTAATTACACTAAGTAATTAATTATTAATTACTTACTTAAGTAATTATTCAACATACTAATTACATATTAATTACACAAGTAATTAATTCCAAAACACCTTCATTAAATTACATCCAGTAATTTATTTTCTTCACTAAGTAATTTTCCATTTGTAATTACTTCTCAAATCAAACCAATGATTAAATTAAATCAATTAAACTTAATTAATTAACTTAATTAATCAAAATAAACTCAATTAATTACAATTAGTAATTAATTTCCCTAATTACTTTCGCTAAGTAATTTACTTAAACAATTCAAAGGATTATTTTAAATTAATTACTCCAATTAATTATTAAAATTAATTACATTAATTAATTATAAAATAATATTAAGTTAATGACCTTCATTAACCAATAGCAAATCTTTAATTACCTTTTTCAAAGTAATTAATTGAATTTATCAATATTAATTCTTAATTTAATTATAAAACTCATTAATTAATTCCTAATTATTAAGTTAATCAAGTGATAATTAAAAGCTTAATTAATTATTAATTACTTGATTAATATAATTCAATTCATTAACTAAATTAATCAAACCTTATTCAAATTAAATTCTAAATCACACTTTAATCAAATTTAATTAACTTACTTAATCCTTTTAGTTAATTAAGTAAACCCTTAATTAGTTAATTAATTAACCTAATTATTAATTGATTAAATTAATTAATTAAAATCTTAATTACCTTGATCAGATAATTAAGTTTTCAAAACAATAAACAAAATCATTAATCTCATAAATGATTAAATTATCATTATTATAGTCATTTAAAACAAATTACTTTTAAATTTTCTAAATTCCATTTTAAATAAAATTAAAATGAAATCAAATTTAAACAAGATTCAATTATCAAACACTTTTTATTTCATATTAAAGAAGTACTTAAGGGATTTTATAAATAGTTTAACTCATATCAGTTTAAATAAAATTTAAATTATATATTAAATATTCAAGTGATTTTAAAACATTCAAATTAAAAAAAAATCTTATTTCATTTCAAACTAGAATTCAAATCATGTTTCAGATTTAGATTCAAAAATTTAAATTTAAAATCCTGTTTAAATTTCATTTCAGTTTTACAAAAACATATGTTATACAATACTGAAATATTCAAGTTAAATTATAACATTAGAATTTATACTTGTTTTCTTTTGAAAACTTTCAGATTCAAATTCCAGATTTGAATTCAAGCATTTAATCCAGATTTCAACTTAAATTTTTAAGTCTTGTTTAAAATCTTATTTCCAGATTTTAAAACTTATTTAAAATTCTGTAACAGGTTTCAGCTGTCACATTCCATTTAATAGAATTTATTTATTTTAAAACAAGAGTTTAAATTTCATTTTGAATTCATATTTAAACTTGATTCAAATTCCAATTCAAATCTTACTTTGCTTACCTTAATTTAAGTTTTGTTTAAATTTTCATAAAAACCTGAAACTGTCAGGTTTCAGAGACAAAACCTGGAACTAGCAAACTACTCGAGCCAGGCACCAATTTCTTCGAGTCGTCTTCCTTCTATCTTCGAGTAAACTTTCAAATAACTCGAGCATTTACTCGAATATAACTCTCCCCTTCAACCCAGGTATCTGTAGATACACCAATGCACCGTACACCTTGCACCACCCACGGCGAAGCTCCGACCGTCGCCAATGCTCCCTACACTTCCACGAACAACATCGAACACGAACTCAATTATCAGCACTTCACCATCTACTCACAATCAAAATTGAGCATAAGGACTCAAACTGGAACCCATTTCCTAACCTGTAACGTCCACGTTCACCAAACTCTGATCATCGGAGTGCCCCCGCTTCCGACCGCGGCTTCGCCATTTCCCATACTTCTATATCCAAGAATTACATGTAACTCGATTAATTACAGCTATCATGGTGATCGAATTTCTGCTCATGTCTAAAAACTAGGTTTACAGGACAATATCCTTATCCACTGTCAACCAAATGACCTATACCCAAATTTGATAATTTTTGTAAAGAGATTGATCACTCTACTACATTCATACAAAAGCACATCCACCATTACTACTTGAATCACCAGAGACACCCTAATACCTCAATTTTGCTCAACACCCAAATGCACAGTTAAAACCCATTTTAAATTTATGATTTTACATTTAAAAATCATGAATTAATCTAATGTTTTGATTTGTATATCTGAATTGCACAATCATCAGAGTTGGAATTTTTAACAGTGGCATGATTTTATCTCTAAACTTGATTTACTGAGTAATTACAGTTTCTATATAAGTAAATCAAATTTTATAATTTAGTTCTTAGCTTAATCAAACAATATTTACTAAATCCTCAGTTTTAAACATTAATATCAAGAGGAATGATTTAAATTGAACCAGACTTGAAATCTTTAGAACAGAAATGTTCTACAGGTAAATCCTAATTTTCAGATAACTCTCATCACAATTTCACAAGAGTTTTACCAAATATTCCAATACAACTCATATTAAATCATGGTTCAATAAATCAGATTTACCATAGAAATTTTTAACAATAAAAGTTTCTCACTTTAAAAATTATGAGCAGAACATAATTCCCAAATTGAAACTTCAATGCATTAACTTCACTATGCAGAAATTTCCAGAGAAGTTTTGGTATCAATTTACCTTAATTAAATCCCTATGCTTTAATATGAACATGCATATCAATTCATTCCAGATATAATGACAAACAACCAGATTTTATTAAAGAAGTTTTAGAAGTTACTCACCTTATGATTTGAAGAACAGAGCAGTTTTTTCCCAATCTTGAAAAACCTTTGAATTCTGTTGACACGCATACATGCAGGTTTGTTCTTTTTTTTAAAAATTTGAAAAGATGCAGACTTCATTAATCCCAGATTGCTTGCATTTGAATTCCTGACCAACCCAGATGCATGCAGGCCTTGATCACTTGCTTCAGAAAATTTCCAGATTGGAAGAAAATGCTTGCAGCCCCATTTTTTTTTAAAGAATGATGTTTGCAGGAATTTATTTCCAGGTAGAAGAGAAATGCAGTTTGAATGATTTCTTATTTGATTTTTGAAACTGAACTATAGGTTGTTGTATGAACTTGGGAATGATTATAGGATGAAAAGAAATGCTGGGATTGATTTCTTTGGGTTTAAAAAAAAATGCAAACATTTTATTCTTGCAGGAACTGAATTGCAGGTTTGAATTGAAAACCTTGTTACAGGCTATTGATTTGTAACTATAATTTGAGGAGTGAAGTTTCAGATCTTGTTTTTGAGAAGCTTTGAGTTTTCAGATTTTTAAGTGAAGTATTCTTTTGATTTTGAAAAGAGGATGATTGAGAAATAAAAATAAAAAAGGGTTAAGAGCTGAAAATACTTTAATTTAAAATAAAGGAAAGATCAAATGGCACTTGTCATGTTGTTGCATTTGTAAGCAAACACTTGTATTTTAGATTGCTAATTTGATTACACTTGTTTTAAATTAAATTTTAGTTATATGTTTATATGCTTATGTAAATATATATGATTTTCCTATTAAAAGTACATGTAAATAAAACAATTTATAAATTAAAACTTATACAAATATTTTAAAGAACCAATTAATTTGAATTTCAAAATAAAATTTTCAAATCAATCAAACTTTTGAAATCTAAAATTAAAATCAATTTATTTAATTTAGAAATGAAGACTCTATTTCCTTATTTTTAATTCTACTTTATATTTAAGAAAAATAGAATATTTATTAATATGGTTTCAAATAACAATTAACAAATTTTATATGATTTATAAAAAAAAATTACAAATTACTTTTATATTTAAATGAATTTAAATCAAATGTTATCTTATATTTTAAATTTATATAAAATATCCTCAATTCATATTTAATCAAATAATATTTAATAAGAAATAAACTTAACTTTATTTAATATTTAAAACAAAAATTAAATTAAGACAAATTTTAAGCAATTTAACATTTATTATAAATATTATCAAACCATAAAGTTATTAATTTAAATAGATTTTTAAAAACTTAATATTAATTAAAACATAATTTCCTAATTACTTAATATTTAATTTAGAATTTCAAAACAAACTTCATTTATTTATTATCATGTAAGTTAAATTCCAAACAATGATAAATTATAATATATATACAAATATATATACATTATAAAATTTAAACATTTATTTAAGCTTTTAAAAGATAAAATCACAAATTAAATATTTATTAAATTTGATTATTAAACCAAAACATATTTTATTAATCAATATTGTCAATATCAATTTAATTTTATATAAAGATTATTAAATTGATATTGTTAAAAATTCCGGGATATCACACCTTGGGTCCACATTAAGGAAGCCACGTTTAACTGTTATTGTTATATACTCCTTCGGCAATCTCTTTCGGTAATCACCTTCGTTTGGAACCATCGGCAACCGCCTCTACCTTCGTATTTTCTAGGTTTATTTTACTTCGAATTTTACTTAGTCTTTCTTTTTACATTTTAAGCTTCAAGTGCTCGATAGTGCACCTTTGGATCAGACCGTCGGCAAATACCCCTATGTAAGCTACCCCAACTTCAGTACAAGCACCAAAGCATATCCACCTGCATGCACTCCTTCTCTCTTTCCACTGTTGCCTCCGCATCCATTCTTCTTTTACCCTTTTTTGGTTGGCTAGAATAATTTATGTTACTTTACAGCCCTTACTTTGGATTTTGACTCTTAATATATACAATACCCTTTGGCATTCACATTTTAGAAACATATTTAACTTTCAGAAATGCATATTTCAAATAGGAAATTGCTTATAAAAACTTTATAAAATTCGTAAGTATATTTCTGTGTACATTTTTACTAAAATTTCCACATTTTAGCCATTTTCTCTTATTTTCCAAAACATATGGCTCCTTTAAAAATCCATAACTAATTATTTAGACATGGTAAAATTCTCAAAATTAAAACCTATCTCCAAAAATACATTTAGAATATTAATCGAGTTTTCATATCACGTAGAAATCACTAGAGAAGGAAATCGTGGTAAATATCCTCTAGTAAAGCCATTTCGGTCCAAAACATCTTTCTATCGCTTATAATGCTTAACACATATGAACACTATCTTTTGAATCATGGCAGATTTCAACATGGGTGGAAACGGTAAAAATCAGAGTGATATTCCTCGCCTAAATCTTTTTATTAGCTTTAAGTTTCCTTCACTTTTATCTTCCTTTTCTTCTATAGGCCGCTATCATTAATAAGTTTTTAGAGCTTTAGTTTATTTTGTGAGTGAATAAATGAAATAAAATAGAGATGTTATTTTCATTATTTCATAATGAGTTGGACCATCGGTCCTTTTAGCCTCTTTGTTATTTAATTCATTCTCTCGAGTTAATTTAAAGTGCAATATAATAAGTAAATGTACACCCAAATACTTATGTTGATAAACCATTGTTTATTTTCAACAAACGACAACATACAAATAAGCGTCCTCCATGAATTTTACATTTTCATCATCTATTTCACTTCAATCTATTCTCAAATAATTTTATAATTAAATCATTAATCTCATAATTAATTCTTAATTAATTATTAATTTAGAGTATAAAGCATTACAAGCTTCCCCCTTACAGTAATTTCGTCCGTAAAATTTGAATAAGGTGCACTAGTGACTTTAGTCTCTCTCATACCTACTCCAGCATATACAAATAAGTTCCCCACAAATGTGTAACAAACAAAATGTATTAGTGTATTTACTAATACATAACAAAATTATAGCAAAAACATACATGCTAAGTCTAAATAAACTACTCGGGATAAGTCCTCCTGAATTTATCTTTCGTGTACTTATTACAACCACCTCGGTCATCACTTAACCGGACTCATATAAGCTTCACAGCCTTATTCCAAAGCTCTTTTTCATGTCGATCTACGATTCGAACTGGTTTCCTCACATAAGTCCTGTTTGGTTTGAAAACCAAGTCTTCCATAGCTCTTAGCCATACGACAACATTAGGGTCTCAAATATACTTTATTAAATGTGATACATGAAACATATTATGGATCTTAGCAAAACCACTTGGTAATTTAACCCTTTAGGTTGCTTTACTGATCCTCTCAAACATCGAAGGTGGTCGAACACAACTTAATGCTAACTTTTCTAATTTTTTAAACCTCTTCATGCCTCATATCGAAGAAACTTTCACAAATACATGACCTCCGATCTTAAACTTTAAATCTCTCTACCTTTATATCAACGTAACACTTCTACCTCAATTGAGCATGCTTCATCCTTTGTTAAATTAGCTCAGTATTTTTTGAAGCTTCTCTCATGAGATCCAGTACCAATAAGAGCCTATCTCTTGTCCCACACCAGGATATCGGTAATATACTAGGTCATCTATATAACGCCTTGAAAGGTGTCATCCATTGCTGGACTGGTAACTATTATTTTATGAAATTCCACTTAGCATGAATGATCTTCCTAAGATCCTTCAAATTCCACAAGCTCGCAATAAATCCTCAAGTACCATATTGACTCTCTTAGTCTGTCCATTTATCCAAGGATGGTGTGTTGTACTCATACATAACTCCAAACCCAAAGCACTTTGTAGGCTTCACCAAAAATCACTGCCAAACAATGGGTCTTGATCATTAACTATTGTACGAACTCCATGTAGTCTTACTATAATATTCACATAATTCTCAGCCAACTTTGCAATCATCCTTGTATATTTCACTAAGATAGGACATTTTTAGTCAATCTATCTATTATGATTCATATACTCTCATTCCTAGCTCTTTGCCTCGATAACTCATCTATGAAATCAATAGAAACTATGCCTCACTTCCATGTCCAAATTTCCAAAGGCTACAAAAGTCCGCTTGGCTTTTGATGCTTGGCCTTTCTATTAACAAATTGAGCATCTTCTTATATAATTTTCGACATCTCTCTTCATTCTTTCCTAGTAGAAGCGTTGCTTCATGTCTTAGTACATCTTAGTACCTCCTACATGAATATAAAACTTTGAACGATGACATTCGTGCAAAACTATCTTTCGAAGGTCTCCTATGTTTGGAATGTATAACCTTCCCTTTTTCCAAAGGTAACCTCTTTCATGAACTCTGAAACCTCTCACCTCTTCAGTCTTGGCACTAAACTTCAGACATCTGACTTCCTGGTATAGAGTGGATCTTTCTATTACTTATCAGCAATCCTTTTTTTGAGAGCTAGGCGAACTTCCAAACACGATATTATTATCCAGCTTTTAGATCAAGCAGCTTTCAAATGAATCTAGACACCAAAATAAAGATGAAACGGTCCAAGGACTTGGAGGCAAGCTTGGAATGGAATTAAAATGGAATTGGAAAGGACTTCAGAGAGTTAGAGTGTAAAATATATCGAAAAGAGAGGTCAGCACTGACCGCTTTTTAGGTCGATACCGATATATTTTCATGCACTTTGGAAAACTCTGGAGCTATAGTCAAGGAGTGGTTAGCTAAAGTGATCTTCCTGGGTCCATTTCTAAAGGAGTAATTGAACAATTCCAAAAAGCTCTATAGAAATGGATAAGTACTGGACGTATCAGAACATCTACGTAACAACCTTTAAGGCAAAAGCGCTCGAAGCTAGAAGACAAGATAAAGGAGAGTTGCATGATTTGCATTAAAAAAATCATGTTGGTACCAACATGATTCAGATTGGTACCGACATGATTCTGGAGCATAGGGGACTTCGTTTCCCACCTACTTTTTTGGATCTAGAATTTTACTTGTTATTTTGTGATCCGATGACTTCGGTGGGTGATTCTTCTATAAATAGAATACATAGAGCAACGGTTAAGGAATTTTGGTTCTTCATCTTCTTTGTTCTCTTACCTCTGGTTGGACATTATCACTTAGGAGGTTACCCTTTGCTGAAACGAATTTGAATTGTAAAGCCCTTGTATTTGTGACAACCCACACTTTCCGGCACACCGATCTAAAGCTTAAGGTGACATTTGGACTCGCATAATGCCTAGACATATGAGCTATTTGGTTTTTAAAATATTACAGGGCATAATTATAAGGGTAAATTCTTGGATACTCTACACTTTCAGATCTCACAGCGGAATGAATTAAAATATAAGTACCGAAAATAGACATTTCAGAAAAATTTGTTTTAAAAACACTTAATTTTCATGTACATTATTTCCAAAGTATAATATAAGTTTTAATAGGCATTTAACAGAACAAAGAGCTACATGAGGAATAATGAAGAGTATGAAAACTCTAGCATTTAGCTCCTTTCTTCTCGTACTATGCCCAATCAATTGCTAACCTGTCATCTTGTGGTAGGGGAAGGTAAAACGAAAGGGGGTGGATCAGACAAAAGTCTAGTGAATGAGTAACGATTTAATATATAATGAATAATGTGCAGTTGACTTTAATTCAACTCTATGTGGCCTAGATTGTCCTACAAATGTATGTGTATTCCTAGAGTCCTTTACTTCTGGGTTGTTATCCAATACACACCTATATTACAACTTGTGCAGGCTCTTATAAGGATTGAACTATAGATTGAACCTCAATAACTAATAATCGCCACCATTCCTAGAGCTACTCAATATGGAAACACCGCTGTTAAAGCTACTTGATATGGAAACACCGCCACTGGGCTACTAAATATGAAAACACCACTGCTAGGCTACTAAATATGGAAACATCGCCACTAGGGCTACATGGAAATAAATTTCCTATAACTACAAACGCGTAACCCAACTACACATTGAGGGGGAGCCCGCAATGCTGACTCGTCGGTGCATCTCGTCGTCTGCATCTATGTCCACTTCTCGATCGTAATATACGCCTCTATTGCACGCGTTGGGAACCATCAACAACATACCGCATCAGAATCATGAATACCAAGGAATCCCATTATACCGGGTCTACATACTTCATCAGGAATCAGTTAATGCTGCGTATCCACCGTGAATGTCCAATGAGTGTCATTTGCGATAGAATTGCCCCCATTAGGTAAAGTACATTTACCCAACCCCACAATGTTCTAGCGCTAGCTCATAGTGAACTAGCTTCCCTGCTATCCCTAACATTACTCTTATATAAAAACTTAATAATTTTTATAATTTTATTAGTAATCTAGGCCTTAGGCCGAGGTTCAGATTCTGCACTTCGGACCTCAACCTGTCGACCGTTACACCCTATAGGTCGACCACTTAGGATGAATGGTTGAGCAGTTATGTAGTAAAGTTTAGAATTTTCAATTATTAGTTATCAGATTGTAATTATTGGTTAATTTCTCACATTCTCTATTATTCAATTTACCCTAAACAGTGACCAATCTATATTTCTAGTTCATAGAGTTATACAAATTTAACTATACTTATTTAAGCCGGGGTTATTTAATTTTAGGGTTTAGTTGGGTTATAATCAGATTTTATCAATTTATCCCAATTTCAATTTCTACATCAAATTTTAGACTTTACAATTAGGATTTACAGTTTAATTTCTAACATCCTAAATCAGATAGAATAGATTAAAATTAACCGTAAATAATCAACGTATTAAACTTGTTTTCCACTTACCTCGATTTCAAGCTCTAGCTTTACGCTCTGTCGGAGAATCATCACCTGCTAGCTTGCCCCCTCCTTGATCTGATTTACTAGTCCTTTCTTACTTTGTTTTTAAAAGAAATTTTAAAAGTGGAGGGAAGAAATTTTAGCAGAGCTTCGATATGTTAACTTTCCAATGAAATTAGGGTTAGATTAGCCGTTTATTTATAAGTGTTAACGAATTTCTTCGTTAACCCTAAAAGTATATGGACAGTGGATTTCGCTAAGCTAAAGTAATCCTAAGCTAAGTTGCTAGAATGGAATATGCACCATATCAAATCCATGAAAGTCTTATATACGTTCAATATCAAAGCTAAAGCCATGCGCATGTCATATAAGAGTCAATAGTTCAGATCATGTAGAGCAACTAAACTCAAAACTATGAGTGCTTTCGGAATTTGAAACACATTAGGATGTAAGAATCATAAATGCTTTGGAACTTGAAAGCAAGCCATAATTCAAGTAATCTTGTTCATATTCCAAACAACGTTGAATGTACAATGTCTCATATGCGATAGTTTAAGTGCTACAATTGGCAGTAAATCCCCAAATCAATTTTAGGGTTATACGATATAAAATGTAAGAAAAAGACAAGACTAATTCGCCTTCTCCAATACCCCTAGGCCCATATTTATAGGGGTTGAGGGATACGGTATTTTTGCCACATGTCCATGCAGCATGCTTGGCTTCCAGCATCGATATTGATGGCGCATGGCACTATATCTTGGTTAATTATGAATTTTGGAATGGTGAGCTAGCACTTTACATCTATATTGCCATAATAGTCTTCATTTATGATATCTGTTATTAGAATTCCTTGAAGGTTGATGGAGCACGTTATCACTAAAGCATGGAATTGATAACTGGCATCATTAATAACTAGTAATGTTAATAATAAGTGGTATTGCTTTGAGTCGGCATTAATAAGAACCAGCATGGATGTAGAAGTGACGTTGATAGGAACCATCATCAATGTAGGTGCGGTGTTGATAAGGGCCAACATTGATTTTAGGTGGAATTTTTGACATGCAATATGGATCATAAGCAGCATTGATAGCAAGAGATATTGATAACAAGCAGTATTGATGATTGGTGGCATTAATAGGAGATGGCATTGGAGATATGCGATATTACTTTAAAGTGTGGCATTGGAGTAAAGCATAGTAACTCTGACGTGATATTTATTGTTTTAGTTTCAAGAAGTAAATGTTTCATTTATAGAATCCTGCATCAATATGAGGTGCTATAACATTAATGGCTAACAACATAACATCCTTCGGCATCACTCGTTCATTTTTATGGGCGATATGCGACATTGATGACCTTTAACACTCTTAGCTTTATTGATGCGAGATCATGACTATATTGCCATGTCACATTCCTTCAGGATTGATAATGGTAGTAACATTTTCCCTCTCCAAGTATGAAGAAGCTTTGACTTTTCAAGTCAACATTTTCGACATGGACTTTAAACCACCTATTAGTATCCAATTTGAATTTGACCGTTTATTTGAATCACATCTGACGGTCTCTGCTTGCTTTGTTCCTCCTATAAATATTGAAGCTCCTCTTTTACTCCTCTTCTACCTATAACTAAAAGCTCAAGCAAAAAAAATTAAATCCCTTAAATTTCCAAAAACCTCACTCTTCAGGTATTAACGTAGAAATTGCCGTACGAATCTTATTCTAATAGATTAAATCGGCAAGCTTAATTTAATTTTTTTATTCGATTAACTACTAGTTAATTTTAGGGATTTTGAATTCAAATTGATGCTTAGCTTTTGATATTAAACTGGGGTGATTAATCTTTACGTTTTCAGTTAAATAATAATTACCTATGCTTATCAATTGAATTAGCAAAGAATTTCTTTGTTACGCAGGTGATTTACTTGATTAATCAATATTAGGCGACATCAGCTTGGAAATCTGGGTATTTTTATCAAGTAAATTATTAGACCCATTACTCGACATCGCTTTTCTTAATTTTCAAAATTGGTACTTTGTAGCATTACTTAGTAGTTGGAAATTGTTATAGTGTGAGATACTCATGTCGCCGTAGATATCAAATATTATTCCTGCCGCATTTTTTATATCGCTTTATTAATACCGCTTCTCTTTACAATGCATTGATCCCATATTATATGCCATATTTACTCTATGCCGCATCTAACCGATGCTACATTGACTTCACACCGCATTAATTCTATGGCGCGTTTAAATAACGCGGCATAAATTTTATGGTGCATGTGTTCTATGTCATATTTTATTAATGTTATTCATAATTCACTTTACCAATGCTGCATTCATTTTGTAACACAATTATTATGACAAATGTGAGTCAGCGGAATAGAGATCTTAAGGATAAATTAACACTAGAGGGGGAGGGTGAATAGTGTTTATTGGATTATATGAACATATTTCAAATTTTTTAAGATTCCACTTGAAATGATGTGATTAAAATCAAAGTACAGATAAAAGTAAATGTAGTAAAAGTAAAAAGGAAAGAAAACACCAAGATTTATACTGGTTTGAAGTTACCCTATATCCAGTCCTACATAATTCCATGTATAGATTTCTTTTCAACTATCAAATGCAAATAAAATCTCAATTTCAAGGCTATGAGACACACCTTTAAAAATCCTGACCTTTGGATAGGGTCATTTTGATTTTCAAACTATTAGCACATCCACTAGATTTATGGGGTACTAAGTATACCCATTGATTTTATGGGCTAAAATCACACCCACAAGTATAACAGTATGATTTGATAGAGTTTTACAGATTCAGATCTTTGATCTTGGTTACATTTGATCATATAACTCTTGAATGACACTTTGATCTTGGTCTGAGTGAGATAGATGAGAGAAACCAAAGAGTAGATGAAGGAGAATCAAACCAGTGATGATTGAATTTGATTCTAGTTGAATTTCGACAAAGTTTGGGTATATTTCGATTTAGAAAATAAGAGAGTGGAAGGAGGAGAGATGAATAAGAAAATAATGATTTTTTTATTGGAAGTCTGGTATTTATGAAGGAACAATGGTCTTATCCATTCATGAAGTGATACAATGAAAATACACTTCTTTTGAAATTTAAATTTTGAAAAAATCGGCCACTATATCGACATACATACATAGAGTAGTCGACATACTCTTTTTAAAATTTAAAATACATTAAAACATTATTGAAAACTCATTGTTTTGTAAAATAGTTTGACAATTTGTAAAATCATTTAAGCATAGTTTATACAGATTTTAATCATAATAAAAATTTGTATAGTAATTTTGAAAATTTTAATATAACGTAAATAATATATATAATACCGATATAATTACAACTTATAAAAGTATAAACAAAAATTCAATATATATATATATATATATATATATGAAAAATTAAAAACACTAAAATAATATCTTTATGAGTATAAGAGATTGAAAATCATTTTGAGTGGTATTTTGAAAAGATTATTTTAAAACCAAGATATTTGAAAAAAAAAATTAAAACAAAATTAGAGAAGGAGAGAGAGACCAGGAAAGTGCTACCAAGGTTCTAACATAAATTCTACGACTCTATAACTTATCTGAAATATCTTGAGATCTCAAACTCTTCAATACTTATGAGTTTTCATTCTCCAACTCTTGAAACTCTATATCAGCATCTTGAATCTACTCTTGATACTGTACAGTCTTCTTAATCAAAAACTATCTAATATCATGCACTTTATACTGTATATAACTTGATAAAACATTGGTATCTATATTTTATATAATGTATATAGTTGTTATCATCAAAACCAATACCTAAGGTACTAAAAATATCCCTTTTTTAATGACAACAACCATGTATATAAAATATAATATAAATCCTCATAGGTTACAAAACTCCCCTTTAATCTATGCCTAGGTTTTATATATTTTCTCCCCCTTTGTCATCAACAAAAATAATCACCTAAAATTATAACTCTAACTCTAACACTAACTCTTACTCTAACTCTAACTCCTTTTGAATTAAATATTATAGACTAATGGCGTATAATGATGATGAGAATGATTTATATAAGAATAATAAGTGATATTTAAAGTGAGATAATCATGAAATGGAAATAATGAGAAGAATGATATATAAGAAATGATAAGTGATAAAACAAATCATTAATGGTAACCAAACCAGTCTATATATTCATTCAATACCACACCACAATCCAATCACATCTTAAAATGTACATATAAGTAAGTAAAACGAATGTTAAATTAAATTAAATATACATGCCACACAACAAAACTAACAATGACAAGTACCATCCTAACGTGATTTTCTAATGATCGGGGATTTGTGAGTAGGATAATGAGAATAATGAAGGCAAAAGTTCCCCTTTGTTCTATGAGATTTCCATCTCGATCGAAACATACTTCTCCGATGCATCGGACTTTGTCATCTTCATTCATATTTTCTTCCTCTTATTCTTCTTCCTCTTCATCCTATTCTTCCTCGTCATTGTTGTTTGAATGGGGTTATGAATGAATAAATTTGTAGAATCATTTTCAATAACTATTGGATTTGTAGGATTATCCAATAGATATTTTTACAATTACGAAGAATTCTACTTTGTTTCTCTTGTTCTTTGGACATAAAAAGTTGTACAACTTGTATATCAGTCAACATCTCCAGAACATTCTTTATTTCTCCTTCCACTTTGATAACTTTGGCCATACTAGTGTTCTAAAAAGGGGCCTTAGTAGAAGAAGGAAGGAAAACGATGAATTCTCTTCTTTAGAATGTTTGGGATTAGAGGAGGTCATGGTTTATTTGTTTCATACGTTTAAAACGGAGAGAATACAAAGAAATGAAGAAGAAAGTTGAAATTTGTTTAGTGTATAACCACCAATTTAATTTTTAGAAAGAAATTTAAAAAACTAAAATTAACGTTATATATCGACATAAGTTGATAGGATATGTCAATATATACGTTATACTTTTGATTGTTTTTTTTGTGCTTTGTAATTTTTACTTCATTATTTTTATATTTTCGATAGAGAATAATTTCCTTACTCTCTTCTTTACTAAGTAAAACATGTGTGATTCAATGGTTTGGTTAATATATCAGCTATTTGATTTTCAGTGTTTATAAATTCAAGTGATATTCTTTCTTAGTTTACATCATCTCTTAGAAAATAGCGGCTTATATCAATATATTTAGTTATAGCATGACAAGTTGGATTTTTTTAGATAGATTGATTGCACTTGTATTATCACAGTATGTTGGTGATTTAGTAAAATTTAAACCAAAATCTTTTAATGTTTGCTGCATATAGGTAACCTGTGAACAAGCTAATGCTGCTGAAATATATTCTACTTCTGTCGTAGACAGAGATACACAGTTTTGCTTCTTACTAAACTAGAAAACCAGTGAGAGTCCCAAAAAGTGACAAATTCCACTTATACCTTTTCAGTTTGGTTTGCAACCATCATAGTTAACATCATTATATGAAATTAATTCAAAGGAGTCCTTTTTGGGTAAAAGAGTCCATCGTCTAATGTGTTGTTTACATATCTCATAATTCATTTTGTGGATTTTAAATGAGTTTCTTTAGGTTGAGATGAATATCTTGCACAAAGACAAACACTACGCATTATTTCAGGTCTACTGGCAATTATATAGGGTAGTGATCCAATCATTCATCTATATAATTTTTTATCTACATCTTTTAAATTTCCTTCTTTATTTAATTTTTCGTTAGTTGCCATGGGAGTTCGTTTACCACTGGTATTTGACATACCATATTTCTTAACTAATTCTTTAGCATATTTTTCTTGATTAATAAAAATTCCATTACTTAGTTGTTTTATTTATAACCATAGCAAATAATTTAGTTCTCTCATATGACTCATTTCAAATTCCTTAGTCATTATTTCTGAGAACTTCTTATTTAGTTTATAGTTGGTAGATCCAAAAATTATATCATCTACATATATTTTTATTAACTGATATCATTTTTATCTCTTTTAATAAAAAGTGTACTATTTACTTTGCCTATTTAAATTTTTATTGTAATAGATAGGATTTTAGTCTGTTATACCAAGCTCTTAGAGCCTGTTTCAGACTATACAAAGCCTTTTGTAATTTGTAATCTTAATTAGGTAGTTTTTCATCTTCAAAAAGTAGGGTTATTCTACATATACATCTTTAATAAAACAATTTAAAAATGCACTTTTAACGTCCATTTGATATAACTTAAAATTATTATGATTAGTGAAAGCAAGTAAAATTCGTATAGCTTCTAATCTTGCTATGGGTGTAAAGGTTTCATCAAAATCTATTCCTTCTTCTTGATAATAACCTTGTGCAACTAATCAAGCTTTATTTCTCACAACCTCTCCTTGTTCATTCATTTTGTTTCTATATACCCATTTAGTTCCTATTATGGATTTATCCTCATTTGTTGAGATTAATTCCCATACATCATTTCTTGTAAATTGATTCAATTCCTCTTGCATGGCAAGAATCAATAAATCATCAGTTGATGCTTCCTTTGTATTTTTAGGTTTAATAGTTGAAATAAAAGCAATTATGCTCATTTTATTCAGTTGATTTCTATTTTTAACAACAGATTCAATATTTCCAAGTATATCTTCTATACGATGATATTGCAAATATCTTGTTCTTTTATTTGTATAGGGATTTTCTGAATTGTTATTATTTTCGTTTTCGGTAATCTCATTGGGTTATTAATGATTTCTTCTTCATCAATATTTGGATTATAAACTTTAACATTTTCATCAAATGAGACATGTAATGTCTCTTCAATAGTATTAGTTCTAGTATTGAAAATTCTATAAGCTTTACTTCTATTTGAATATCCAATAAAGATTCTTTTATCTGATTTAGCATCAAATTTATCCAAATTATCTTTAATATTTAAAATAAAACATTTACTACCAACAACTCTAAAGTATGACACTTTAGGCTTTTTATTATAAAATAGTTCATATGGTGTTTTCTTAATTAATGGTCGTTTTAAAATTCTATTAATATATAACATGCAGTACCAACTACTTCAGTCCAATTTCTCTAGGTAAATTACTATCATTCAGCATAGTTCTAGCACTCTCTTGAATCATCCTATTTTTACGTTCTACCACTCCATTTTGTTGTGGTGTTCTTGAAAATGAAAAATTATGAATTATACCTTTCTTATTACAAAAAATTTCAAAATTTTATTTTCGAATTCTCTATAGTGATTACTTCAAATAGTTTTAATTTTACTAGTCATTTGATTTTGAATTCGTTTAACAAAGATTTTAGACATTTCAAAAGCACCACTTTTAGTTTTAAGAAAATTGTCCAGGTAAACCTCAAATAATCATATACGATTACAAATACATATCTACTATGATTTATAGATTTTATATGTGAGGGACCGAAAAGAAGTATAAGGAGTTGAGAGGTAGAAATCATATCTTTTGATTTAAAAGAACCTTTTCTAAGTTTTCCTAATTGACGTACATCGCATAAATTATTAACTTTAAAACTCATTTTGGGAAGACGTCTAACTAGATCTTTTTTAGTAATTTTAGAATTTAATTTGATATTCAAATGATCAAATCTTTTATGCCAAATCTAAGGATCACTTGATTCAGCCAAAAGACACAAATTGTCAGTTAAGATTTTCATAATTAATATATAGATGTTTCGTTTCCTAATACCTTCAAGATAATGTTTGCCACATTATCTTCAATATGTCATTTAACTTTCATAAAATTAATTTTGAAACCCTTACCACACAATTAACTAATAACGAATTATACTTTAAATTCCCAACTAGCAAAACATTAGAAAAGTAGGAGTTTTAGAATTGGTGACATTGTCAATGCCAATCACATATTCTTTAGAGTTATCTCCAAAATTTACTGATCCACCATCTTTGTAAACTATATCTTTCAAAATCTTTGAATTTCCAATCATGTGTCGTGAGCATCCACTATCCAATATCAATTCGTCCTTTTTGATCTGTAGAGTTTGACCATCAAGGATCTGTTCATCAAATGCCATAAACATATATATTCCTGCAATTCATACCTTTTCGAATGAGCATGTGGTTTTTTTATATTGAATAGATGCAAATTTATGGAACAACATTGTAAAGATTTTGCAAACTTGCTTTTCGAAAATAGTGTTAAAAATATTATCAAAAATTGCTATTAAATTTTTTCAAAATTTAGACTATGAATACTTTGAAAACCAATGTTCTAATACCAAACGTGAGTGAAACTCCCCACACCCCTAAATATACCCAAATGGACACATTAAAAGGCATATTGCATTGTAGGTATAACTAAAGCTAACAGAGTCTAAGATTCACAAGATAAAAAAAACAGCGGAAACTAAAATAATAAATTATTTAAAATAAACTTCATAATTGCTTCATAAGTAAGTCAAATACCAAATACAACATCCAAATCTCAAAACCCTCATGTCTTATGAAATAAAAACTCATTGTCTCAAAATCAGAGTACATAATATCCCTCAAAACAAGCCAATATACAAAAAGAACTAAACCTGAAATAAAAGAAATGCATATTAGAGAACTCTAAGAAACCGCCAAGCAACTGTAATCTACCGCCCTCTCCCTTGATTGCCTATGGGGGGAAAAAGAAAAAAATAGAGGAGTGGATCAGACAAAAAGTCTGGTGAATGATAGTAATTACTAGAGTCTTTAAGCAAGATAAAAGTAATAGTCTCTATAACCATTCAAACATAAATAAAGGAAACAATAGAAAACAGGAAAGAGATAAACTGAAAATAAACACGATTAAAATACTGCTCAATTTATAAAATAGGTTAATTTTGATTGCTTGCACTTATCCTTGATTTCTTCTTTGATTATGTTGAATTCCTAATCCTATAATTAGGATGTAACTCTAATTCTACCATTTTTGATCGGCCTGCTACTCCATAGACCTTACTGAGTACCACATGCTATATAACTCCCAACACAGCAGCCAACAGTATCTACGAAAGATGCACAAAGCACCCAATGTGGATTCAGACGACATATATAGCTCCCTACACAGAAGGTAATGGTGTCTACGAAAGTCATCCATACTAAGCACTTGGAACCCATAGCGATTACTGAGCACCAACTGGAAGTCGCACGCGTAACTTCCGCCATGCCCATGTTACCTTTTACTCCACCTATTGGGTCTTCTTATTACCTCAAACTCTAGCATAAGCGTGCCCCTTATCTCACTTCAGGCTAATGTAAGACCACCATGTGTCCATAGAAACTATAAGGGAAATGTTGTTGGTATTGGTCCGTCATCCATACAATATCTAGTTGCACCCTTATCCAAATCCCCCGTGATTTCGACTTCTATTTGACCAATTACTACCCATTCTTAGCATAAGCATGCCCTCATCTCACTTCAGGCTAATATGAGACATTGTTTTGTCTAATAGGGAATGCTATATGGTACAGGTTCTACTTTCATCTTTGCTTATTACATTAGATAAATTATTTAATTAACCCTTTATTATCATCTTTACTTTCTACGCTTACTAATTTATCCCAATTCTTAAAATAAGCCTCATTCTATTCTTTTTCTTATTGTAACCTACGTTATAATCATGCTTATTACTTAAACCAAGGTCTAAGTGTGAAAATAAGCTTCTTTCATCTTTTACCCTTTTTTAGTTATAATTCTATGTTATAACTAAGTCAATTAATTAGTCTATTTCTAATTATAATTAGGCATAATTCAATCCAATTCCATTTATATTACAGTCCAATTCTATTATTTATTACAGTCGTTATAATTTACATCTTATTTTCTTCATTCAATATTCTTACTTATATAATCCATATTCGCGTTTAATTTATTCTAATCCATACGTGAAGAAAAGGAAGAAGAAGGGAATAAAAGCTTAATAAAATCCAAAACGTAGAAAAAGATGTAAATAAGCCATAAATAACTGTAAATAAGCTTAAATACTGTAAATAAACTATAAATAAATAAAAAGCTAGCTTAACAGTAATGAATTATAACTAATTGAAAAAGAATAACTAAAAGGGAATAGACTGAAAAATATATCTAAAACCAATAAAAAGGCTATTCCAAAATCTTAGTAAAACTACAACTATGAAAACCCTATTATTTTAAATTACTTAATAAAATCTTAAAATTTACAATCACTCACCTCTAGTCCTAAGCTCTTCCTTGGTCTTTCTGGATCCACTTGGAGTTATTAAATAATTAAATTTATAATGATTTCCTCCTTGGAAAAATTATTCTATTTAGGGTCCTTCCTAGAAGGGTGAACCCAATTGGGTAAAACCTAGAATGAGAAAAAATATAGGTCTATGGGTCTATTTATAGGGGTAGAAGTGGATCTCAGAAATTTGGATTTGGGGATTAAATAGGATGCAACCACGTCATAGGCTGAGTAGGAGCTATCAGATGCAAAAATAGATGGACCAGATTGGTCAGAAGAATGCAAAACACATCATTAGTAACATCTAGAACGTTCGAATGAACGATCATTTGTTTGTGCATAGTTAGCAGAGGTGGTCGATCGAGCGGTCGACCACCTTAATGCCCAGGTCGACCGGCCGGTCGACCTGCCCTTTATTTATTTTATTTCTCTTTTTCTTTTCTTTCTCGATCTTTTTTCAATTCGTTTCTCGTTCATATTAGCTCGGTTTCTGACGTTCTATATATGGAAATTGACTAGAAAATTACCACGGGCACAATGGTGCAACTTCCGTAGCTTAATCCTTCAAAGTAATTTTATTATTTAATTACCTAACGAATTGATTATTATGGGTTAAATTTCGAGTTGTTACAGTGAGCCGGCGAAATAAGGATCTTAAGGCAAAATTAACACTAGAGGGAGGTGAATAGTGTTTAATAGACTACTTGATTATTTTTTAAAATTAATTAAAATTTTACTCGAAATGCTGTAATTAACAATCATAGAATCAAAGTGCAGATAAAAAAAAATGCAGTAAAAGTAAAAAGGAAAGAAAACACCAAGATTTATACTGGTTCGGAGTTACCCTACATCCAATCTCGCATAATTTCTTGTACGGATTTCTTTTCAACTAGTAAATGCAAATAAAATCTCAATTTCAAGGCTACGAGACATACCCTCCAAAATCCCGGCCTTTAGGTAGAGTCAATTGCTTTTCGAACTACTAGCACACCTACTAAATTTGTGAGCTACTAAGCATACACAATTGATTTTATGGGCTACAATCACACCCACATATATAGCAATATGATTCGATAGAGTTTTACAGACTCAAAACTTCGATCTTGATTATAATTTATCTTATAACTCTCGAATAACACTTTGATCTTGGTTTGAGTGAGATAGATGAGAGAAATCGAAGAGTAGATGAAGGGGAATCACAATAGTGATGATTGAATTTGATTCTGATTGAATTTTGGCAGAGTTTAGGTATATTTTTATTTAGAAAATGAGAGAGTGGAAGGAGGAGAGATGAATAAGAAAATGATGATTACAAATTCATTTGGAAGTCTGGTATTTATAGAGGTACAACGGTCATATCCATTCATGAAGAGATACGACGAAAAGACACTTATTTTGAAATTTAAATTTTAAATAAATCGGCCATTGTGTGACATACATACATAAAGTATGTTGACATTCTCTTTTTAAAATTTAAAAATAATTTAAAACATTAATTTGAGAACTCGTTGTTTTGTAAAATAGTTTGATACTTTGTAAAATCATTTAAGCATGGTTTATACTATTTTAATCATAATAAAACTGTATATAATAATTTTGAAAATTTTAATATAATGTAAATAATATATATAATCAATGTAATTATAAGTTATTAAAGTATAAACAAAAATTCAATATATATATAAACTTAAAAACACTAAAATAATATCTTTATAAGTATAAGAGATCGAAATCATTTTGAGAATTATTTTGAAAAGATTATTTTAAAACCAGGATATTTAAAAAATAATTTAAAACAAAATTAGAGAAGGAGAGAGAGAGATTAGGAACGTGCAGTCAAGGTTTTAACATAAATTCTATGACACTATAACTTATTTGGAATATATTAAAATCTTTATCTCTTCATTACTCATGGGTCTTCATTCTCCAACTCCAAAAACTCTAGATCAGCATCTTGAATCTGTTCTTGATATTGTATAGTCTTCTTAATCAAACTCTATCTAATATCCTGCACTATACACTATATATAACTTGATGAAACATTAATGTCTATATTTCATGTAATGTCCATAGTTTCTATCTTCAAAACCAATACCTATGGTACTAATAAAAAACTCATGGGTTATTTATACTCTATAAAAATATATTGTTTATTTATGTAAAATATTCCAACGTTGATTTATCAACTGTTTCAGCATTACTTATTTATGTTGGCTAATTCTTATTTTGATATTGAGTACTATTGCGACATTACGTAATAGCTTTCAACAGCTCTACTGATATGACGTTCGACATTGATTTATCAATTCATTGATTTGATCTGATATTTAAGGTAAATTTAGGATGATTAACTTCTACACAACCATAAATTTACATTTTTTATATGATCTTAACATTCATTCATAAACCTTTAGTTGATTAAAAGCTTAAGTATTCTATGAATTTAATATTGATTATTCAATGATCATCGACTTGTCGTGAGTATTATGTTGGTTTTTACTTCTCTATCATCTTAGTATTATGCTTTGGATATCATATGAATCAATTTATCCTCCTTTTTTAGCATGTAAAAGCTTATTATGATTGTGTTTGCACCAAAATTGGTCACAAACCCCAAATACCATGAAAGCACCAAAGTATGAATATAAATCAGCAATATTCCAAACACAAATTACAAATCACAGCAAGCAATAATCCAAAAATAATGAATAGAGACACAAGATTATAGCGGTTCGGCTACCTTCGGCCTACGTCCACTCCAAATTTTTATCCTTTTATTGATTATCCTTGCTGGTTATAGGCGTAGGAGGCTGATATCGAGCTCAAACTTCGGGAGACTTCTTCTGGCACGTGAGTGTGCCCACGCGACCGACCCCACCAAGTTTTGACTCGATCTGCGATCGATACGAATCCATTTCGTATCCATCAAAAAAGATCAAATCGAGATGAAACTTGGAACATTCCTTACCTTGCATGCAAGCTGCTGTGAAAATTTCGTTGCATTTGGATCAACGGTTTGGGAGATATGATTGATACGAATTGCATTCGCGTGAGTGATGTTGCGTTCCTATCCACTGGTTCGAATCCATCCTATTCGACTCGATCAGAAGCACGCGCGCGCAATGACGTGGCGCTAATCTCCTGGATCAATCCGATCTCTGTGGCGTATTGACTGGGTTGATCCACTTTGTGCGCCGAGTTGAACGCTTCTTCCTTGGATTCGTGCACGTATCCACGCTTCACGCTTGCATGTGTCCATCACTTCTCCAGAATGTTTGTACTCAACTGTTTGCATCGCATGTTCTCTCGTATCGATTGCAGGAGTGTAGTTCGTATCGATCTATGAACCGATCGATACGAAATGGTGAATTTGATCGATACGAATGAAAGGCCAACAGATGGGTACGAAACTAAACTCAATGATGGATACGAACGAAGCCTTACCTGATGGATACGAGTGAGATTTTACCTGATGGAGTCGAACTAAGCTCCGATGATCGATACGAGATCATGGACTCGAAATGTACCACCTGTACCCATCCTGATCGATACGAAATGTAACGATTCGAACAAACCTCTACATGCTTGCCTACCAATCTGGGTCTACTGCTATCGAGTCGAGATCCATCTAACTTCCTATCCGATCAATACAAAATCTTCGAGTCGAGTCCACACTGATCGATACGAATGAGACGCTGCTATATGGATACGAACTGCCTGACTTGCGTGAACCTGATCGATACGGACCTTAACAGCTTCCCATGGGTACGAAAGTGCCAAAACCCTTCTACTATCGATACGAAAGCAATGATTCGAGACATACCATCTCTTTCCATCCCGACCAATACGAATGCGATCGAGTCGAACATGTGCCAATCGATACGAATGGTACCGATTCGAAATACTTACCTGATGATCAATACGAAATGTATCGATTCGAACCACGATATGCTGATCGATGCGAAATGCATCGATACGAACCGTGCCTTGCGCACCTTAATCCATCCATATCATATGCATACGACCTCTAATCGATCTAAAACTTGGAACATAGCCTTTCCTAATCCTCATCATCATCTCCGTTCGATTCTGTCCTGATCGGAGCTCGGCTAAATTTTAACGGCATCGATTGTAACATTGTTTCCAATCGATCTCCAATCCTGACATCCATCATTCCTTGCCAATTTGTTGATATTTCAGCTTTGACCAAAAAGTGGGATAACATTTTGCCCCCCAAAACATGCCTTGTGATAAGAAGGCGTGTTTTGAATAATTCCGAATCTGATATCCGAAGTCCATAGCCATATCATCAGAGTACATCATCCTCGACTGCTCCGAGTCGATGCCCAATTCCAAATCCAATAACCAAACCCTTAGCCAATTCCATATCCATCCGAACTCGACAATCGAGTTCTAATCCATCCTTATCCAATAGCCAATAACCGAATCCAGGACCTCTCCGGGTCGATTTCCGAATCCATAACCTCTCCGGGCTCTTGCCAAGCTAACTCACACCCAACGATCGTGGTCCAGTGTCCGTGGATGTTGAGCTAACCTCATCTGGTTCTTGCCAAGCGTAATCCACACTTGACGACCATGGTTCAGTGTCCCTGGACGTTGTACAATGCCATGGCTTAAGTCCTAAGCCGAATCCTGGTCTCTCCCGACCCTTGTTGAGCATAGTCCATACTCAATAACCTGAAACAATAATCGATAAGATGGGGCCTAAGTCCTAGGCCGAATCCGGGTCACTCCGGACCCTTGCTGAGCATAGTCCATACTCAGCGACTTGAATAAGCCAATTTGCCACACGCGGGCGAAGAGACTTACCCCTTGCCAGGTATAATCCATACCCGACGACCGTTTACCAAAATCCAGATAAAAATCCAATCAAAATCCAAATCAAACCAGAAAATTAGAAATCCTAATCAACATCCAAAACAGAAAACAATCATCCGAGCAAAAATCCAAATCAGGAAGCAAGAAAAACCAGGAGTTCAATCCAAACTCCAAAACCAAACCCAAAAAGAAAAGCAGTGTCCAATCCGAAAGCAAAAGACAAATTTCACAAACTATAGCATCGCAGCTTATCATCATTCAAAGCATACCTAGGGGCTATCTCCATCCCCATACATGTGTAAATGACTTGGTTGCTTGCCAATAGTTTGCTGCTTATTTCATACTATCCCGGTCAATTGATAACCAATCGACCATCATTCCTGGGCCTTCCACCATCATGGTTTGAGGTAGGCGGTGGTTGCTCCTGCTCCGCCGCTGCATTTCGAGTTCTGACATATTGTCGCAACAGTCCATTCCTTACATGCTCCTCGATTATATCCTTTAAATGCCTGCAGCTGTTGGTGTCGTGCCCATCCAAATCATGAAAGAGGCAATGCCTCCCTGATGCCCTCTCCCGCTCGGAAGGCTCTCTCCTGGTCGGCCTTCGGTAAGGAAGGCGATTTCGAGTTTCCATGTATATCCGCTCTGGTGTCTCATTTAATCCTATGTATATAGAAAACTTTGAATCCTTCCATCGCTTTCTGGCTTTTCCTGAATCGTCATCCAACTTCCTCTTTCCTTTATCCCTATCTGAGCCTCCGTTGGATGGTCCTCCACACTCAGTCACATTCACGCTCTTTAACTTTAAATCCATACGAGCGTCTTCTTGTCGAAGGAATCTTTCGGCTTCGTGGAAGAATTCCCCAAGATCCAGTGGTGGGTCTCATATTAAAGATACCTTAAAATCCGAGTCATCTTTGACCCCCGATACCGCCGCCATCAAAACCATCGATGGATCCGGCTGATCCACAGAAGTAACCGCCGCGTTGAATCGAGTTAGAAAAGCTCTAAGCGATTCATCCGTCCTTTGCTTTACCGACGTTAATGTCATTACGTTCTTTGGTCTCTTGATATGAACCTGAAACTGTCCCAAAAACCTATCCACCAATTCCCTCCAAGTCCTGATGGACCCTTCCTCCAATTGCCTAAACCACATTGCAGCTAAGTCCGTCAAGTACAAAGGGAAGCATCGGGCCATCACTTCCTCCGATGCCCCCAGCACTTCCATATGTCTAGTGTATCTCATCAAGTGATCGGTTGGGTCTGTCTTGCCATCGTATACTTCCATGCTAGGTAGCTTGAACTTGGGTGGATTCTGAGCTATCCTGATTTCTTGAGTAAACGGACTCCTGTTCATTCCTTCCAAATCCCTATTAGTCAAACCTCCACGCATAGTTTTCCGAATGACTTCCACTAAGCCAGCATTGTCTGTCAAGGGTTGTCCTCCATGTCCCCGAGGGAATTCCGGTACATATTCCTTATGCGGTTCACCGATGTTAGCACTCGCTCTAGCCTGCTGAGCTCCATCCAAGGGCCTTCCAGTATTAGATCCTGCGGGCCTGCCCCCAAGCCTTTGTTTATTGCCATCTAGTTCTGCATTCTGTTCTCCAACGGGTTCCATGACCCTAATTCCTTATCCTGCACTTGTAGCCGCCGTTGTTGGTCCAAGGTTCTGTGTTCCGACAGCTCTCATCTGTTTAAAGAAAGTCTGCATCATTTCTTGTTGACTTTTTAACAATCTCTCCTGCAATGAGTTGGCCATAGCCTCCATTTCATCCCTGGTTATGTAGATCGAAGCTTGTCCTTCCCCAGCTTCGGAGGATGCTTCTTGACTTCCTTCCTGTTGGCTTCTCTCAGCCCTTTGTCTCCTACTGGTTTGTCTAGTCATTCTTTCTGAATCTGAATCTTTCAAGCCTTTCAAATCTCAACTCTTCACTTTTTTCAAATCCAAACTTCAATCCGATGCAGCGGGTGCTAGTCCTTCTCAGTGAAAGCACCAAAGTGTTTGCACCAAAATTGATCACAAACCCCAAATACCGTGAAAGCACCAAAGTATGAATATAAGTCAGCAATATTCCAAACACAAATCACATATCACAGCAACCAATGATCTAGAAATAATGAATAGAGACACAAGATTTATAGTGGTTCGACTATCTCCGGCCTACGTCCACTCCAAATTTTTATCCTTTTATTGATTATCCTTCCTGGTTACAGATGATTACAGCAGTATGTATGAAGAATTTCGAATACAATAATAGTATTGAAGTTTAGAAATGAATCCGGCAGGGTCTGGGCGTTGAGCAGGCAAAAGATCCCCTTTCCTGTAGGCTTCAGAGGGCTATTTATAGGCGTAAGAGGCTGATATCGAGCTCAAACTTCGGGAGACTTCTTCTGGCACGTGAGTGGGCCCATGCGACCGAACCCACCAAGTTTCGACTCGATCTGCGATCGATACGAATCCATTTTGTATCCATCAAAAAAATGATCCAATCGAGATGAAACTTGGCAGGAACATTCCTTACCTTGCATGCAAGCTGCTGTGAAAATTTCGTTGCATTTGGATCAGCGGTTTGGGAGATATGATTGATACGAATTGCATTTGCGTGAGTGATGTTGCGTTCGTATCCACTGGTTCGAACCCATCCTATTCGACTCGATCAGAAGCACGTGCGCGCAATGACGTGGCGCTAATCACCTGGATCGATCCGAACTCTGTGGCGTTTTGACTGGGTTGATCCACTTTGTGCGTCGAGTTGAACGCTTCTTCCTTGGATTCGTGCACGTATCCACGCTTCACGCTTGCACGTGTTCATCACTTCTCTAGAACGTTTGTACTCAACTGTTTGCATCGCATGTTCTCTCGTATCGATTACAGGAGTGTAGTTCGTATCGATCTATGAACCGATCGATACGAAATGGTGAATTTGATCGATACGAATGAAAGACCAAAAAATGGGTAAGAAACTAAACTCAATGATGGATACGAACGAAGCCTTACCTGATGGATACGAGTGAGATTTTACCCGATGGAGTCGAACTGAGCTCCGGTGATCGATACGAGATCATGGACTCGAAATGTACCACCTGTACCTATCCTGATTGATACGAAATGTATCGATTCAAACAAACCTCTTCATGCTTGCCTACCAATCTGGCTCTACTGCTATCGAGTCGAGATCCATCTAAGCCTCCTAACCGATCGATACGAAATCACCGAGTCGAGTCCACACTGATCGATACGAATGAGACGCTGCTCCATGGATACGAACTGCCTGGAATGCGTGAACCTGATCGATACGGACCTTAACAGCTTTCCATGGGTACGAAAGTGCCAAAACCCTTCTACTATCGATACGAAAGCAACGATTCGAGACATACCATCTCTTTCCATCCTGACCGATACGAATGTGATCGAGTCGAACCTGTGCCAATCGATACGAACGGTACTAATTCGAAATACTTACCTGATGATCGATACGAAATGTATCGATTCGAACCACCATATGCTGATCGATGCGAAATGCATCGATACGAACCGTGCCTTGTGCACCTTAATCCATCCATATCTTATGCATACGACCTCCGATCGATCTGAAACTTGAAACATAGCCTTTCCTAATCCTCATCATCATCTCCAATCGATTCCGTCCTGATAGGAGCTCGGCCAAATTCTAACGACATCGATTGCAACCTTGTTTCCAATCGATCTCCAATCCTGACATCCATCATTCCTTGCCAATTTGTTGATATTCCAGCTTTGACCAAAAAGTGGGATAATAGATTGCTTTAACCATCTTTTTGATTCGGTGTTATACCACTTGGCAAGCAAGAAACCAATCAAAAAAGCAGTCAAGAAGGCCGCTAAGAGCTTGAAAGCCTCTCCTTCTTCTAAGAAAGTGGTCAATCTTCTTAACCAGTCATTCATTATCAATCAAGGGGAAGTAGATCCCATCCTTAAGCAATTTGTAATTGAAGGCATATAAGCTATTCCAGCTGGTCCTTCCAGTAGAATCGATAACCCTTCATAAGGTTTTTCCACCTTCATTCCAATCCACATATGGCATTTGGCGTATCTTCCTTTTCCAGGCTTTATCTTAAGATTCCTAGATCGCTTGGATATTGCTCCAATCCAATTGTCTCCAAACTCATACACTTACTTAACTTGCTTAGAACTTCTTGCCAAGGAGGCTAAACTTCCCTCCTTAAATGCTAAAATTCTTCATTACATAGCTTTCCCTACAAAATTCAGTGCGCAGCAGGGTAATCCATTGTATCGCATTCATCCCCTCCCAAAAAGCTTAATTGCCAATGCTATTAGCAAAATCGAGGACTGGGATACCCAATTCTTCTACATCAAATGCTACTCTGGGATTAGTGAACTCTTTCTGTTGTGAGTAAGTTTCTATTCCTTATTACCTATGTTATATTTATTACTTTCTTACAATAGGTATTTTCTTTTAGATTCGGCTCCTATGCAGTTAAGCCCTACCAATAGTGAAACTGTCAAATCCTTGATTGTGGCATCTGAGAGTAGGGGTGATAGACTTATTCTTTTGATGAAAATGAATCTCCATCAACACTAGCTGATTCAAGGTAATCATATAGTATAGGAGAAGCCCTAATGATTAAAGGAAATGCTCAAGGGAAATTATTGTTGGTTACCAAAAACAGAATTGTTTTTTCTACCTCTTCTCCAATTCAACTTGAGCCTACTGGTAAACTTCAATATAGCTAATATGGAATCTCTAACATTATTATTCAATTAACTTCTATTTTCATTTTAGGCTCGTTTGCTCTTGTCGTCGCATCTAAAGAAGCAAGTGTTAAAGATAATGTTCCTAAAAAGAGGAAGGATAAAGATGAAGCTTCCACTTCATCTCAATTGAGCAAACCCATTTCTATTCAGGACTTCATCAATATGACCATTGAAGCATTAGAAGAAGTAGAAATGGGTAATAATGTTCTTATTGATATTCCTCCGCCTCTAGTAAAAGGCCCAAATTTGTGGTGACTTCACCCCTGTTACTGTGGACAAGAGGGAACATATAAACACGATTCGAGTCCCAAACCGACGAATTTGGATAAAGCTCTGGCGCAACCAAAGGAGGCTCAGACTCCCAAGCCCTTTCCAAATATTACTTTTCCTTCCTCTCCAACACCCATCAATCACATGTGCGTTGATCTTTGTCTGTTTCTTTCTCCAGATGTTCCTCTTCCTTCAAAGGCTTAGGCTCAGCCTCCTGTGATAAATTCTGATGAACTTTTTCAATTGGTCATTCAATCTCCTTCCATTACTTCTCTCAAATCATCGTAGCCTCTAATTTATTCTAATGATCACCTTTTCATCAGTCTTAAACAGCTTATATCGGTAGGCATTTTCACTTACTTGATTAATTTATACTTTATAAACCCTATTTCAACTTATATTTATTATATATTCTAGGTGAGAAAGCATATGTTTCTCCTCCAAGAAGCTTCTCAAGGGCCTTCCAAGGAACTGGCTAAGCTTAAAGGTAACATCTCTTTGCTTAACGATGGTATAATTGACGTTATTGCGGCAAGAGACGAGACTGTTCTTGAAAAGAATAAACTCGCTACCTCTTGATGAGGAAAAGAAAGTTAGGCACTTATTAGAAGAAGTGAAAAACTTGAAGGTTGACCTTGAGAAGGCTAATAAATTCAAAGTAGACCTTGAGAAGGCGATCGAAGAAAAGTCCGAGGTAGCTAAGAAGAATAAATCGCTAAAAGATAGGCTACAAAGGAAGACTAACATCCTAGCTCATTCGAATAACATTATTACTGATGCTAAGAAAATAGTCACTTTCTTTCTCAACAATGCTCTCCTTAAAATCATTGAAAAGTGTTATGAAGATGCTTTTTTCATGGTGTATGCTAATAATATCTGAAAATGTCCAAACATGAACTTTCCATCCCTTTCGGATTGAATGAGAAGTTTAAAAGAAAGTTTAGTCTTAAGATAAAGAAGGACAAGAAGACTCTTCAGGAAGAATTTCCTTCTGAAGAGGAAAATGATGCTGAAAAATGGCTAACATTTGACAATCCTCTAATTGATGAAGAGATAAAGTCTGATAAGGAGGAAGATGATGATAAACGTGATGTTGATCATGGTGATGATGGTGATGGCGTTGATAATAACAATAATGGCGACAATGGTGGTGGTGATGGGAAGAGTCACCCTAGACCATCAGATGAAAAGGATGGATCGGGAGATGTTTACCTAGACTCAATAGTCTAGGACATAGAGGTTGCTGATATCTTTGATCCTTCATGGAAGGATTCTTCACAGAAGGACATCGCTCTTCAAATTCACAACTCTAAAGAGAAGGAGCAGATTTCCTCATCTCAAATTCCACTTTTTCAGGTATAGATTTCTTTTTTTAAAGGTTTCAAAATATCAAATAGCTCATAGTTAGTACATTAATCATTTTAGTTAATGAAGAAGTCGAAATATCATTATAAAGTTATGCTGGAAAAGAAACAAATAGAAATAGATTAATTGAATAGGGAGTTGGATGGATAGTTGAAAGATTATAATGATTTGTTCAAGAAATATAAGAGTCTTGCTACTGTTGCATCAAAACTAAGATTTTTTTTAAAAGAAAGGCAAGTTGCTTCATAGATAAAGAAAGCATGCCTTCATCGGGAGAGACTTTTAACAAAGAATGCAAAGCTTATGGCCCTTTTTTGGATGATGATCGATGATAGGAATGCCTAGAGGAGATTCTCTATAGAGTTTACTCCAAAGGTAAATTCATCGATTTCTCCTATTTAGACAACAATTGCAGGGGTTTACTTAGGTGCCTTCATCGAAGATATTTTGATGAACATGGGTTCAATCCTCATCCCAAGGCATGTTAGAATTTGCTTTTATCCCTCTTTCTTCTTGTTCTCTTTCTCCCAAAAAAAATTAAATACAATAGGATGAAATTTATTTTTAAATTATATAAGAAATCAATTTTGTATGAACTCAAATGATTGTATAATTGTAACTAAAGTAACTTGTGAATTTTGTCTTTTTTATTTTTCTATTATTAGTCTAATTTGTCATATCGTGCAGATTAAAGAAATGTAACAACCCTATTTTGAAACTGTAATATTAAACTAATTTAATTACAATAGAAGTTTTGAATTCGATTTTGACTATTATTATTTTTGGAATCAAATTATTATTCAACTGAAGTCTATTTAATATAGAATTTTGTTATAACAAGAAATTTAATTAGTTAATAAATTTTCTTTTTAGATAACATATTAAAATTCAAATGAAACATTTTAATAAATACAAAATATTTTAAAGTGCAAATATTTTATATACTTGAAATGGATGAAAAGAAGATTTCTTTGATATTCAATAAAATCAATAAATCGATGAGGATGAATAAATTTCTTTATATTAGTTTAATGGTTAATTAAATACAGCAAAAAAACATTGAATTGGATTTAATTTAATCGTGTAGTTGTCAGATTTTAGTGCATCGAATGAAGTGTAAATCAGTTTAAGTTAAATTGTAGTAGATTTATAAATAAATAAAGGAGTTATTTAAAAGGAATTAAAATTTAAAGTAAATAAATAAATAAATGGGCAAGGTAAAATTAAAAACAAAGCCCAAAATAAGAACACAAGCCCACTTAACAAAATAAACTCCTCTCATTTTTCATTGCCCAATTCAAATGCCACATTCTTTATTTCCTGATAACCCTAAATCCTTTTTTCCATAAAAATGAAACCGACAAAAGAGATTAAAAAACAAACAAAGAAACCAGATCGCGACTTTAGGCGATCGAAGGAAGGAAGAGGCAAAGAACATTAGGAAGGAGGCACTGCACGTCTTGGGCTCGATAGGGAGCACGCAATGATTGTGCTTGCACGTGACCTATACATTGCTGATGAAGGGAGCATCGAGGAGGCGGATGTTGCATTCCCCTGGGACGACCGCGACATAGGGCTACGGAAGTGCATGCGATGCTAGGGTCGGCGGTGATTAATAGGGCTGGCGATGCAGAGGAGCGCAACAAACTAGAATGGAGGAAGCGGTGTGGCTAGTGATGATGAGTGCGGGCATACCTCGCTGTAGCAAGGATAAGCTGTGTCCAAGCTCTCGGGGATGGTTGCTGAATTTAGCTAAGGCTGAAAATTGATTTTTTGCTCTCTAATTAGGTGAGTTATTTATTTAACTCACACAGCTATATCTAAATTAGTGTATCCCTAGTTATGCCTTACTTAAATTATGAATTTGCGTAAATCTTGTAGTGATTGAGTGATAGGATTGAAGCAAAATTTCATGCTAGATTTCAACTGGTTGATGCTTGAATAGGTTGAATATAAGTTTTGAAATATTGGATTTGAATCAATAGTTAAAAATGAATCAATTGGTTAAAACAAGATTACGTGTTAAAATTTATATTGTTCATTTTAAGTTGGGTTGATGGTTGGAAACATATATTATTGTATGATCGAAGTTTGCTGAAAAGCAATTCTGATTGATAAATAATTCCATATTATGAAATGATATTTTATAGAGCGATGATGGCTCTAGAAGTTGAATTTTTGATCGATATATTGTTTGAATTATTTAAATGTGTTTAAAATATTTTCAAAATGAGATTTTATCTATTTTAATCCTTATTTGAAATATAATTTGTAAAAATATAGTTAAATCATTTTTTTTTTAATTATTGCTTATTTCAGAGTTTCCAATTAAAAATTTTAAAAATGAGTAATATTTAATTATAAAACCATTTTAAACTTACTATTTTAAGTATATAATTTTGGAAATGTTTTAGAGGCAAAAGATATGATATGGCATTATATTATAAAAGCGGCTATCAAAGTAATAATTTTAATTTTAAGTGATTTTAGTTATAAAAGAGGTTTAAATGATTTTGAAAGAGTTTCAATAGATTTTATAAATAAGCTTCTCTTCTTTAAAATAATTTTATGGATTTAAAAGTGACGTTGAAAAATGATATCTTTGTATATGTTAGCACCAAAATGGTCACTAGCACCTTTGAATAGAGTTGTGTAGAGAGATTAATGAAGAAAGTAAATTAAAATAAAGAAATAACACAATTGAGTGCAAAAAGAACAACAAAAAGGAAACTCCAGATTTATATTGATTTGGCGTAATTGCCTACGTCCACTTTGAATATGATCTTTATTACTTTTCCAATCACTTGAGTACAGATACAATCCGTAAACAAACAACTTGAATGCAAGTTTGAACAGAAAAGAAGTGAGTACAAAAAATTATAGAGTATCCTTGGAGTTCCCAAAAAGATCCTTTTACCTGGACCCCTGCCCCTCTATTTATAGACGAAGATAGGCTGGTTTCCCTATGCAAATCTACAAACAAGACAGTTTAGCTCACAAGAGATGATTCGGGTTGACCGATCCAGGTGCTCCTACCCTCTACCATTGATCCACGTGATGTCGATCTAAGGTTTCCTTGTGGATGACTCAAAGCGGACTTGCAAGAGACTCAGAGCAATGAGGGGAGTGACTCGAAGTCAAAAAGTATCATTCATACCATCCTATTGCAAACTTGCTAATACTCCTGCAGTTTTGCTGGACCACTACGACCAACTCGTAGGCGAAAAACTACCAAGACCGACCCACAATGACCGAACCACCCTGGCTGATTCACTTCGACCTTTCTTCCTTAGCTGAGCCGACCATGCCAATTTATACTTGCTAAACCATACTAGCCGACCCACACATGAATGCCGAACCGCATATATCAATCCTCCTGAGGCTGACCCAATCCATATCGAACCATCAACGCCGATCCTATCCAGGCTGAACCATCAAGGTCGACCCCTAGTGACCGATCCATTCATGTTAGAGCCACCCATGCTGGTCATATCAAATCCGAGCTCATCCGTGCCGACCCCACAAGGCCAATCCCATCATTACCGACCCATATGCGATCTAGTTCCAACATCAAACCTTGTAAATAAGCCGAACCATGCATATGTGGGCCGATCATACCAAGCTACACCGATCCCTTACAATTCCAATCCTTCATTGGCCTAAGTCCCGCCTAGGTCCAACCATAGCCTCTGCGACTATCGCCTCATAACCGGGCCAGGTAGCCGGGTAACATTCGCCCCCCAAAGTGCATTGTATGAATCAACATGACGCAGTTTGAATCAGGGAGTAATCCATGCTTTCAGAGGCCAGCTCGATCGAAATGGGAACTGAATGTCGCTTTTTCACTATCCTTTGAAGAAGCTTCGCGCCGTCTGATCGTATTAGCTCAATTTCAATGAAATTCTTGAATTCCTGTTTTAACTTTTCAAAAGCTAAAGATTTGTATCCTTTTGAAGGCTGAATCATAGTGGGTTTTCTAAGCCCACTCTTCTCCACTTATATGGTAGTATCCATTTCTTTATCACTTACCATCCTCAACTACCATTACATGTATGCATATTCATTTATATTCTTACTACTTGTATTTATATTCTACTATTATATATGTGTGTGTGTGTGTGTGTATATATATTATTTTTGTCTTCCTTTATTAAACAAGGGGTGAATCAACACATAAAGGCTGACCCACACGGTCGATTCACTTGCCGAATCACACAGTCGGTATGTTTACTTACCGACCCACTAAATAATGACCGATTCTGTAGGAGAATGCCTGTTCATCTCCCCATCCTTCGTATAAAAATCCACTCCTTCATTCTTTTATTCTCACTTCTCACTTCTTATTTTATCTTCTCTAGCACTGCTCCAAACCCCATCTCCTTCACTTCACTGAACTACTTCGCCTCTTCATTTTGCCATCCTCCAAACGTGCTGCACTCCTTCACTCCAAACTCCAAGAATCACTCGATCCAACCCTAAATTAACACACATATAGGTGAGATTCCAAGTTTATTTTGAATTCCTAGGCCATCCCCTTTTGAATTCAAACTAGATTAGAACCTTAGGCGCATAAAGCCCTGCACAATGAAGGGGAGAGGAGAAAAAAATGGTGAGATATGATTGATAGGAGTGGACAAAAGAGCGTTTTTGTTGTGGGTTTACACTTGGTTGAAAGGAGTTAACATAGACGTTAATAAGAATTAAGGTCAGCGATGTATAAGAAAAGAGAGTTCGTGTTTCATAAGAGAGAGAGAGAGAGAGAGAGAGAGAGAGAGAGAGGAGTTCTGCACTTTGAATGGGAGTGTGTTAGTAGATCGTCCAAGGAGGTCTAAGTTGGTAGGATTCTATCCGTAGAGCAGATTTGTAGGAGCCTAGAAGAAGAGTGGGTCGGCATAGGTTGAGTGAGGCTGGTTTGGTATAAGTTGAGTGAGCAAGTGGATCGATATCTCATAGGTGAGTGGACCAGTTTCCTTTGATCTAAAGAGGTGTTCGGTAGTCTATAGCAAAGTGGGTCGGTGAGTAGAGAAAGAGGGAGGAGTGAGTGGTCAGGATAGATTTTAAAGGTTCGCTCGGTAATTAGGAAACGAGTGGATCGATACCGAGCGAGGCAGTGTGGCTTGGCACATATAGGTTTTGAATAGACGAGCGGTTCTTGGTATGGGGATCGACATTGGAAATCAGATCATCTCACCTCGAATCATAGAATATAATAGGGCCATATATTTCCATGCCTAAAACAATGGACTGACAAGATCTAAAGCATATGAACATATGGACCTGATTCAGACTAACAATCTGATAATTTTAATGGATGTAAATGCATATTTGACTTAATAAAAGCAAGCTATAGCCTTCGCAGCATACGATGCCAATGTCCGATCCCAGGACTTCTACTTCTGTCCATAGGACAAACTTTGATGGGGGTTAATGATAACGGTCTTCAAAGACGATAATTTTAAGCTCTACCATGCAATATTATTTTTCAGAATCTTAATTTATCCGTACTCTTGTTTGAATTGTCGTACTAGCTCACACACTACACGGGGGAATACTTTGTTGTTATATCCGATATCTATTATCTTTCAAGTATAGATTAAATAGGTATTCATTCATACTGATCACTCGCTGAAGATATCCAATAAATCAACCTCCGCTACCATTTTCGACAAGCCCGAGCCAAGTTCTCGGCAGGAGACAGTGGGGACTTTGAACCCATCATCAGCCTCCACATTTGGCATTCCGGAATCTTTTGTCGTAATTATGGGCCCGGCTCTCGATATTATAGACAGAGCTGTTATTCTGGATAACCCCATTGATTCACAAGCCCAAAAATTTGACGAAGCCGCTCTTCATCAGTTGTGCTCAATCCACGGAATCCCCTTTGATGGCATTTTGGTTCCGTCAGGACACGATCGACCTCACCTGTCCCCAGCCGGGTATACTGCATGTAATTTATGTGCTGGGCCGGAAGTGTGCCACCTTTCAATCCATGCATTCATGAAGTGTTGCAGTATATTTGGATCGCTTCGGCACAGCTACACCCTAAAGCCATGCGTTTATTCATGATACTTGCATCTTTTTTATGAGCACCTTATTCATACCCTCAACTCTCGAGGATATTTGTTATATTTACCGTTTCAAGAGACATACCGACAGTCCATCTTACATATTCCTTGAGCCACACCCCAAATGTCAAGTCCTGATGGGTGCATAGAGCAAGTTTGCTCAGTATAAACAATAGTGGTTCTACGTGCACTATCCTCCCAGTTTCACGAGAAGATAGCTAGAAGGGAGTAAGTCTCATTTTTCTCCCAATCTTTGTCTTAAGGCTCAAAGTGCATCTTTTCTAAACTTCTTTCAACTTTTATAGATATTAGCCCACGATCCGAAGGCGCCGGTATCCTGAGGCTGTCGAGGCTATCCGAGCTATCCCCATGAGAGATCAGGAATCTGTAATTACTAACAACAGCTCTCGAAGTTTGGATTACTGGAAGAGGGGAGCCGAATTAGCCTTCGAATTAGTGCCACTATACCGAGAACGGATGTGGGAACAGGCAAAGAACAAGATGGACCTTCGGTGCCCCCGCCAAGGGGACCTCGATACATCCGAGGAAGGTGAGATCGAAGAAACTGAGGTGCCAGTGACGACCGACGAGGATGTAAGTTCCGGCCAAATGCTAGTAGTTGATGTACTCGGTACTGACGAACCACCGCCTCTATCGAAAAAGAAAAAGATTTTGGCTTACAAGCTGAAAAAGAAAAATGTCGGTGGGACTTCAAAGGTTACGATAACCCCGATCGAAAAGAAGTCGTCTTCCCAAAACTTAGAAGGCCCATTAAAAGACCTATCTGACTTCACCATTCTTGACGATATACTGAATTACGATTTCAATAACAATGAGGATATGGGATTCAATTCGCCCATGAGAAGCGATGAAGGCGTCCAAACTCATCATCAAGGAGTAAAAATCCAATAAGTGAAGCAAAAAACACTGGTCCATCGAGGGGAAACACTAGGACACACACAAATACTTACGCCCTGCACTTAAATTTCACTCATCATATGATTCCTACTAACTCGACCTCATTTGGTTTCGTGTGCAGGTGATTTAGAGCGTGCACACAGCATTGACCGCCTTCATGGATCCTCTATCTTCTACCATTCTAGTTGAGATTGAGGATCAGGTAACTGACGAGACAGGGACAACGGCGGTGATAGAGATTATTGTCCCAGAGAGTCATCGTCTTCCATAAGGAGAATTTACAGCCATTCTTCCTATCCAAATAATCCTCCCTCTCTCTCGGAGCATAGTAGGGAGAAGTCTGCTCATAAGGGATCCCAGTCCGAAGTTCCTCGCGACCAACATTCCAGCTCATCGAGTACCAAGCAATCCCGTGAACCTTATAAGAAGTCTATTACTCTAGTTAGGCAGACCCCTCCAGCCTCCACACATGATCCATCGACAACAAAAAAATTGGCTGAGCTCAAGGCTACATTCCCGAAGATATGTTTTGATGGCTTGAAATTTCTTCTCGCGATTTATCTTATCCCCGAACATGTTAAACAGAGTGCCATTACTTGCAACAACGATGTTTATTTTTAGCACGATGTGTTCGTACACCTGGTAGAAAAAGTTTCAGAGGTTTCCATTGAACGCCAACACGAGATTGATCGCCTCAAACTCGAAGCTATTCATGAAAAAGACATCATTAAGAGCTAATACGAGGAAATATCCTCATATAAATCCGAGCTCGAGACTGCCCAGAAAAATGCTAAGGAGACAGCCGAGGCAATTAGTCGATTGGTTACCGCTCACAAGAAAGAACTTAATAAGGCAGTCCAACGTAGCGATGCTTTGGCTTTGGAGAAAGACTTTATCTAAAAAGAAAAAGACATTCTTGATCGACAGGTCAAAGAACTAGAAGAATTTCTCTCAAAAGAGAGAGAAGAGAAAGTTGCAGCGCAGGAAGAGTCAAAAAGATACTGCGATAAAATCATCGAAACACGGCTTCTAAAGACAAAACTTGATGAAGAGCTATCCAAGGTTGAAGCATTAAAAGAAGCAGCTCGTGGAGAGGGCAAGAAGATAGTGCTCACAGAGGCCATCTCTCAACTTGAGGCAGCTACTGAAGCCGGTAGAGAAGAAATCAAATGTTTATTCAACCAGCTTATTGTCGAATTTAATGCAAGAGTCCTCATGCATCGTGACTTGTCTTTCTTCGGCGAGAATCATCTCGAGTCACTCGCTGAAGCGTGGGATACTTTGATTAGAATTAAAAAAGTATTGCTGAGTGTCGAAGAGATTGACGAAGAGGCTTTGGTGAGGGAAGTGCTTTGAGGCAACGAACCCTCAGATTTATCTACGGCGAAGGCCCTCTTTAGGGGAGGCTCTCCTACATCAGAGGACAAAGAGGATGCTGCTAGCCCATTGGGCTTCGAGCCCTAGATTCCTCCCTCAATTGACTCAACCAAAACTCCACCGCTTAATCCTTTCGAGCAAAATGTGGGTTGCGATCTAGAGAAGCCTGGACTTGCATCCACATTCTATCCCCAATTCCAGAGGGTGATACTCCCAAGATGACTGAGAGCCAAGTTGAACTGGTATGTGACCCCTCCTCCTAAAGTTTATAGCATTATCGTTTTTCGCGAGTAACTGTAGTATCCTAACACTCACTTTTTATGAATTCATGCAGGTCGTTCTAGCCCTGAACCGACTCCAAGGAGCGATGTCGCCACGGAGCGAGAAGAAAAAGAGACTGACGTATTTCACACCGGTGATACCCCTGGTCCCAATGCTCAAGTGATCAGGTTGCTAGATGAGGATAAACTTGAGAATCCCTTGCTTGTAAATGAACATGATGAGGTCGAAATCACAGGCACTTTCGAGTATGCTCCAAGCGTAGCATGAAGGAGAAAATTAAGGAAGAGGAGAAAAAGAGATCCAAAATTAAGATTGAACCTCGGATGGTGGAACTTGACGACCTCCTAAATAGCCGCCTGAAGATCATTTTCCCTGGTGAGACTACACCTCTGGAGGTTTCCCTTCCTTCCTCGGATACCACATTGCTAGGAAACAAGGGGTCCAAGAAAAAGCATTCAAACCGAAGAAGGAAAAAATTCAAAGAAATAGCTATTATCTGGTCATGCCTCGCTCAGCTTAAATAAGTCAAAATCATGCAGTTGTTTCTCTTCTATTTTATAGTCACCGTAGATAAACTTTGGCTTTGGACTTCAGAGAAGTTGTAATGGAACTTAATTTTCGACTAGTAAAGAAATTTTTTATTTCTTTGTATTCCTAGACTCTCATCGTTTAGCTTATCACCCAACCTATGGTTGAAATTTAGAGTCTTGTGGGTCACGTAAACTCCAGTCCGCTTTCACAGGACTTGGGGTTTTTTTGAATCATTTATACTCTATTCCACAATCCGAGGGCTCAGAATTCTCTAGTTCACGCTTTGGGGACTTAGAGACTTTTTGAACCACTTATACGCTAGTCCGCACTATGGGGACTCAGAGTACTCTAGTCCGTGCTCCGGGGACTTGGATATTTTTTGAATCGTTTATACTCTATTCCGCACTTTGGGGACTTAGAGTACTCTAGTCCATGCTACAGGGACGTATAGATTTTTCGAATTGTTTATCCGCTAGTCCGCACTCTGGGGACTTAGAGTTCTCTAGACCGTGCTTCGGGGAATTAGAATTTTTTTTGAATCGTTTATACTCTAGTTCGCACTCTGGGGACTCAAAGTACTCTAGTCTGTGCTTCGGGGACTTAGAGATTTTTCGAACCGTTTGTACTCTAGTCCGCTTTCTAGGAACTCAGAGTTCTCTAGTCTGTGCTATGGGGACTTAGAGATTTTTTTGAATCATTTATACTCTAGTCCACACACTGGGGACTCAGAGTACTCTAGTTCGTGCTCCGGGGACTTAGAGATTTTCCGAATCGTTTATACTCTAGTCCGTACTCTGAGGACTCAGAGTACTATAGTCCGCACTCCGGGGACTTAGAGTTTTTTTGAATCACTTATTAATTGACTTTTAATTTTGTGTGTACGTCCATACGCCAGATAGATTAATGCAATTTAATTTTTCCATGGAATTATAAAACACTAAACACCAATAGTTCACAGAAAAATAGCTTCAAGCCTTTATTGATTAGCAAAAATACAAATTGAATTGTCTTATTACACGTCGAAAACAAAGAACAACAAAAGAAGCACATACTGGAAACAATTACTGCTAAAATGCAAAAGAAATGAACTAAAAATAATAATGGCACAAATGCTCACTATTCCTTGCTCCGGGGAGTGTCACGCCATCAATAGTTGTTAGCTTGAAGGTTCCTTCTCCAAGATTCCGTTCGATGATGTAGGGACCTTCCCATGTAGGATTCATATGTGACGGGACCGGAAAAATTAGCTTCAAAACAAGGTCGCCCACATCGAAAGTTCTTGGTCGAACTTTTTCATTATAATATCCCACAATTCGGTGCCGATATGCGGCTATCCTTAAATTAGCTTCTTCACGCTTCTCGTCGATAAAGTCCAATGCTTCCAATAAAAGATCTCGATTTATCCTAGGATCATAACGAGTCACCCGATGAGAGGGAATTTCAAGTTCCAAGTGTATAACAGCTTCAGTGCCGTATGCCAAGGTCAATGGAGTGTGGCCAGTTGTAGACTTCTGGGTGGTTCTGTAAGCCCAAAATGTTGTTGGAAGCTCATCCACCCTCTTGACTCTAGCCTCTCCAAACGTTTTTTTCAATATGGACTTGATTATCTTATTTACGGCTTCAACTTGTCCATTCACTTTAGGGTGAGCGACTGCTGCAAACCTTTTCTCAATGCAATATTTTTGGCAGAACTCTTTGAATTCTCTACTCTCAAATTGAGTTTCGTTGTCACTAATGATAGTTCGTGGGAGGCCAAAGCGGCATATAATGTTTCCCAGAACAAAATTAATGACCTTTTTGGTGGTGATCGTAGCTAATGGCTCCGCTTCTACCCACTTGGTAAAGTAATCGACTGCGACAATTGTGTATTTCGCACCACCTTCAGTATTGTGCCCGTAGGTCGAACCGACAATACTTTCCAGTCTTCTTTTGTTCCTCAGTGGATTCCTTTAGGCGGGGCTTTTGGTATTGGAATGTATTACAAGTTGATAAATAAATATTCTCTAGAGATGTGTTCAGAGGAGTGTATTTGCCATAGGTTGGGATTCTTGATTTTCATTTTCCTGCTTCCCTCTTTCTTTTGGAATTTACTTCTCCAGATCCTTTAGACTGCTCCAGCTTATTTTGAACATTGACTTGGACCTTGTAGAGTTTTCGCCAGATTTCTTTACTACAATATTGCTTTGTACCACTTCCTTGCGGGGCCTTGGCACACTGCTTTGTCTTGACCACCTGGCCTCTTCCCTACTCATGAATTGGTTCGCCTTTGAAAAAAAGCGTTCCAGGTTAGTCGGTGGTTTTCTAGCTAACCAATCACCAAACTTTGAGTTCGGATCTACTCCTCATATCACGGCATAAGGATAGCATGGTCATTCGAATTGCTAACTTTGGTAGCAGCAACGTGAAATCTTTGCAAATAATCCTTTAGCGACTCCCCCGGATCCTGGATCACATTGGTAAAAGACATCATGTCCTTTGGATGAGTGGCATGGATCCTAAACTGCTCCACAAATTTCACCACTAGCTCATCAAACCTAGAGATCGATCGCGGGGGAAGTCTGGTGAACCACATGGTAGCGATTCCATATAAGGTTATTAGGAAGCATCTGCATTTGGTTGCATCATTTGCCCAAGCCGAGTCCATCATCTACTCGTATCTCATTATATACTGTCGGGGATCATTCTTCCCTTTATAAGCTAGAATAGTAAGCATACTGAACTTGTGGGGGTACTCGGCTTGCAGGATAGTATCTATGAACGGAGTATGGCTCCTAGATACACCCCAATCATCATTGGATAAGCCTTGATTCTCCCTCATTAGTTGTCCAACCATAGCTGATAAATCTGGAGTTTGAATGGGAGGTGGTAGGCCAGAATCCGTCCTGCGTGATTGTTTTGGCTGGTGCCTCCTCGGTAGGCGATCTCCCTAGTGCACGTCCTGAGGATCTACTTTGTTACGACCTTAGCGAGGTGGTGGACTAACTTCAACTCGCGCTCTAGATCCTAAGTTTTCCACTCCAACTTGAGTGCGATTTCCCAGGTGTAGGTGAGGGGCCACGGTTCTAGGTAAGGAACCTGGACCATTTTTGTTGGATTGCTCTACTACACCTATTTGTGCCGTTTCAATCCTATGGAATCTACGCCTGGGATGTTCATTTGATGAAGTAGAGCTGTCTGATGATGAGTAGGAAGCGGGGCTTCCTCCAGCGTTTTGTTGCTGGTGTTGAGCGATCTAGTCATGAGGTTAGCGTTTGTTCGAATCTGCTCGTTAAGTTGTCTCCTAATTTCCACAAGCTCTCTCATCAACTCATTAAACTCTGCCCTGGTGACAACTTCTGATTGGTTTAGGATGGTGGAAGTCCTTGCACCTAGATTAGCTTGTTGATTTGCTGGGTCCCACTTGCTGGATGCTAGAGGTCTCATTCGCATCCGTATTGTGGGAGGCTGATCTAGTACGTGGTCTTCCCATCGTAGAGTTATCCGTAGGAACTTTGAATAGAATCTGTATACACTTGAGAATGAACTCAGATCTCCTTCAGGGGATTTCCTCAATCCAGTAGCGGCAAAGTAGATCCTAATAGCCCGTGAATGCACCCTTTCAGTGAAAGCACAAAAATGTTAGCAGCAAAATTGGTCACTTACACCCTTGAATAGAGCTGTGTAGAGAGATTAATGAAGAAAGTAAATTAAAACAGATAAATAACGCAATTGAGTGTAAAAAGAACAAAAAAAGAAACAACAAATTTATAGTAGTTCGGCATAATTGCCTACGTCCACTTTGAATTTGATCTTTATTACTTTTCCAATCACATGAGTACAGATATAATCCGTAAACAAACAACTTGATTGCAAGTTTGACAGAAAAGAAGTGAGTATAAAAAATGGCAGAGTAACTCTAGAGTTCCTGAAAAAGGCCCCTTTAACTGGATCCCAGCCCCTCTATTTATAGACGAAGATAGGCAGGTTCCCCTATTCAGGCCCATGAATAAGACAGTTCGACCCACAAGAGACGATTGAGGTTGACCAATCCACGTGCACTGACCCTCTACCACCGATCCACATGATGCCGATCCAGGGTTTCCTTGTGGATGACTCGAAGTGGACTCGCAAGCAACTCAGAGCAATGAAGGGAGTGACTCAAAGTCAAAAAGTATCGTTTGTACCATCCTATTTCAAACTTGTAGATTCTCCTGCTGTTTTGCCGAACCATTGCGACCGACCCATAGGTGACAAACTACCAAGACCGACCTACAATGACCGAACCACCCTAGTTGATCCACTTCGACCTTTCTTCTTTGGCCGAGCCGGCCATGCCGATTTATATGCGCCGAACCATCCAAGCCAACCCACACATGAATGTTGAACAGCATACATCAATCATCTTGAGGTCGACCCAGTCCATACCGAACCATCAATGCGGATCCTATTCAGGATGAACCATCAACGCCTACCCCTATGACCGATCCAGTCATGCCGAGCTATCCATATTGGTCGTATCGAATCTGAACTCATCCTTCCCGACCCCACAAGGCCGATCCCATCATTGCCTAACCATATGCGATCTAGTTCCAACACCAAACTATGTAAATAGGACGAACCATGCATATATGGGCCGATCGTACCAAGCTACACGGACCCCTTACAATTATAATCCTTCTTTGGCCTAAGTCTCGCCTAGGTCCAACCATAGCCTCTACGACAATCGCCTCATAACCGGGCCAGGTAGCCGGGTAACAGTATATATAAATTAATTTAAAACTCTTTTATTTTATTTATTATGGATTTGAGATTTTAACAATATTTCATGATTTTCTATGAGGCAAACTGGTTTAATAAACGATTGAATTGTCAGATTAATATGGGACATTCCGTACAATTCTCTCTTATTATTATAATTTGTTAAATAGCATTTGAGTGGAATTTACTAGCCTTTAGTAAATACTTGAATTTACTATTTGGTATGGGGAAGTTTGTTAAATTCTTGTGATTACTTGAGTGACAGTGATCTGCACTTAAAGTTGTATTATCTTAGGGTGTTTAGATTTCATTTTAGGTCGGTAGATCCCTGAAAGAAGAAGTCTCATTTTCCATCGACCTGAGAGTCGGTACATTTTAGATTTTTGGACCATAGACAATGTTCACCTATTTTGTGTCATTAGGTAAATTCTCATAGCTAGTTACCTTGTGTCGTTAGAATGTTCACCTATTTGGTCTATTCTATGTCGTTTGACCACAACACTATGTGGCGGGGTGTACTTCGTGTCGTTAGGCTTTGTGTCATTATGTTATTTAGTACACAGATATACAAGGTTTACCAACTTTGTGTCGTTAGGTAAATACACATAGTTATTCTACTTCGTGTCATTAAATTATTCGCATATCTGGTTCACTTCATACCATTAGACCACATCAATATGTCGCAAGGTCTACTACGTACCATTAGACCACAACAATATGCGATGGGGTCTACTTCGTGTCGTTAGGCTCCGTGTCGCTGTGTTATTATTTCATTAGTGATGATTTCATTAGTGATTTTGAGATAGATATTTAGTATCTTTGGGGTTTTGGAGAATTTTGAATTTGTTATCACCATATTTTTTTTACAATAGTCCATTTGAACCTTGATATGGATTTGGAAAATGGTGATTATGGATTGATATGCCTTTTTTATGTTTATTGGTTTTAGGCATATTTGGAGATGACTTATTTTTATTATTAAGTCATATATGTATGATATCAGTATTTGATTTGGTTATATGCCTTATTTTGATTATTTAGTTTTGGGCATATTTTGAGATGACTTAATTTATTGTGAAGTCAAAAATGAAATTATGAAATGGTGATTTTATTTAATATGCCTTATTATGATCATTTGTTTAGGCATATTTTGGTATAGCTTATTATGGTTAAGTCATACATTTATGATATCTGTATCATATCACCTTTATATCAAATATAATCTGACCTATTTATTTTTATAATACTCGGGTTAGATCGAGACTTTATAGATACATGGGCTCATTGACCTTTGGATTTTGTCCTGGTTTTGTAGTAGAATATTTTGACTGTTCTAATTTACTTCATCATTCTATATATTGACGCTTAGGAGGATATGTCATGCATATTGTTTATTAGTCATTGTGTATCTAATACTGTATTTGATGCGATATATATATTTATGTAGGTCTAGTACCGATATTTTGTAGATTCACATTTTATTATGTTATATGATGTAATTATTCTGCTTGATTTGTGACTTTGATTCTGATTTATTTTTATTATATACTATTTTGAATATTTTAAATTGGTGCGTTTATTACTTTGTATTAATACTATACACGTTAAATTTTCAGCTCAGATCCTCATAGTGGTAATAAAGACATGTTAGTGTTAGTCTAAAGATATATTCACATTTGATCGTTCTTAACTGGCTATATTCTCCATGGTATTAGACGACGTTACTTATAATGTTCTTTAATAATACGGGTATAATGATGAGCATGTTACAGCTTGGTATCAGAGCTAGATTTAGAACATTATAGACTATAATTTGCACGGAGCCGAGAGCTAAACCTGGATGACCTAGAGTCCGGTCCCTTCGGTTTGTGGTAGTTAGTAATTTAATTAACTATTAAGGATTGGAATATAAAATGGCTACTGGGTAATCATTGGGTCATATTTGATTTTTTTTGAGTTTCTATATAAATTATTATTATGCAAATGATACTAAACTTGGGAGCTCACTTTTTGTTAAAGAGTGAGATTTTTAAATGGAATAAACTAGACCATAAATGCTTAGAATCGAATCTTGTTATGTACTGATCTGTTAGTGATCAGAGTTGCACCACGGAAGCCATAAGATACCTTTTCGCTGAAGTTGATCGTTTGTTGGTTTAATTAAAATGTATGTTGTTTACATCGATGTTTGTTTTGTTCTTTCTTAGTTTAAAATGTAGAATTGAATAATACACTATTATTCAAAAAATTTATAATCCCATTTGAATCTGGACAAACTCAATTATTAATAAGAGCCAGCGGTTTCTACAAAATAAAATCGCCGAGGAATAATAAAAATGTTTAAGCAATTAATAGTTATAAAATATAGAATGATGAATAATATATATCTGATTAAATTGGAATTTGAAAATATACTTAACAAATAAAATAAGATATAATAAAAATTGATTGGTTGATGGATGCTTGGTTGTTTTAAAATTGTAAGTGGTTGCACAAAATCAATATTGAGTAGGAATCACCATTGAGAATTGAAACCTGCTCAATAATAACAATAAGAACTTGCGGTGTCTTCAATAGTATAGTTACCGCAAGAAATATTGAAATATTAAATTTATATAAAATGAAATGTTAATCATATGTGTGACTAATTAAATATTAAGATGAATTAAATATTTAATGTTTTCTTGAGATATATATTGATGAATGTGTATGCTTTGGAACTTGATTATGTTTATTATTATAAGCAAGCAAATATTAAGTAAAGGCATAAAGTATTAAAAGATATATGCATATGATGTGGATATTTATTTTTGTTTTAAATTACCTACTAAGTGTTTTAAGAATTTTGGTCGATGCGCATGATCAAACGTTATCGATAGGAATTTTTTAAACACTAAAACGAGAGTCAGACATAGTATTGTGACTTATAATATTTAAAATATTATAAATAATTATAAGGGAATTATAAATATAAAGGAAAATGTTTTGTAAAAAGGTAGAAACTACTTGAGTTAATTCAAAATATTTTTGTCTACCATTCACGTGGTTAAAATAGACTATCATATACCAAAATTTTAACTTATAGATAGCAATTCAGTAAAGATATTACAATTGCGAGGAACTGTAGCATTTTAGATCATTACAGTATCTGTGATTTCTTTTGTCACAGGTCATAAAACAATCATGACATCGGTACTGTTTTTGATTTACATGAATAATCTCTTTGCCTTTCATGAAAGCAACGGGTCTGTAATCAATGAAGTAAGATGGTAAAAAGTAAACGTTAAAGTAGAGAACTCTCACACCTTACGTTGGTTGTATTATAAAGAAATTAGTAGATGTAATGTGCTTATGATCTCTTTGACATTGCCGAGCACAAAGCTACAAATTTATAAGTGAAACAAGATATTGGTCAGTTTTAGTAAAGATGTGTTGTCAATAATGTAAATATGTTTACTTCAAAATTTGGTTACTTTTCTAAGTATCATACCTTTAGCTTGCTACTATAAATATATTTGTATCCCAATTGAAATCTTATTTGAAAAACATATGACAAATGCAGTGATTTCAAACTAAATATGGCTGTTAAAGTTTGATTTATGTCAAGACATATTTTTATTGAAAATAATGAAAAATTCAATTTTGATTCCATAGATTAATATAGAGAATGCATCCACAATTCTTCATATTATTATGCATGTTACATTTGTTGCTGCATTATGCGTGTCATGGTTATTTAAACTGATTATATATTGTTAAATCTATTGCACTATCAAACTTCAATCCTGAGCCATTTTTTCCTCATTGGTTGTCTAGGCCAGAGTGCTTTTAATGTTTTTATAGTTTCATAGAGAGTAATTAAAGGAAGATATATATTTATGAATTGAAATTTTAGTTTAAAATTTCTAAATGAGAAATTATAATTTGGTAGAAATTGAAAATAATCAAATACAATATTACAAAGAAGGAAATGTTTTATTATTTGAAATATAAATGTTATTTTGAATTTGTTACTATATGTAATTCATAATGTTTTCAAGTTTAATTTACTGAGAAAGGTCTTGAGTATACTTTACTAACCACTTTCCACTTAATATTATATCAGTCGGTTTATGTTAACTTGTATACAATGACACCCTAGCATGAATTCATGTTTTATCCTTTGTTTTATACATAGTTGCTATTGGAGCTAATAGTTAAAAGAAATAACTATATTTCCAATCTATTAAAATAACAAATCAGAATTTTATTTTTTTGTCATTGTTACCTACAGTAAACTAGTCATTATCAGTTAGCAAATCTCCAGATTTTGATGTTTTGGTGCATAAGAAATAACTGACAAAAATATTACAACTTGAGTAGAGCAAACCACATTTGAAAGTGTCTATTGGCATGTTTGCTTTTGAAGATGATTGTTTGAATCTTTGTTTTGATAAAATTTGGTGAAGTATATGCTAGTAATTGATTTACTATGCTGAAGAACTAGGTTGACAATCTAGGCTTTCTATTATAGAGGTAACTATTAACTACCCATGTGATTTAACCAACATCATAGATTGTATCCTTGAGTGATACCAAGTCAGTTGTATATATTGAAAATGTATATTCTTTGAATTAAAATTTCACTTCTCCTTAAGCTATATGATCAATAAGTTGAGTTATTATTATTGTTGTTGTTTTTAAAGATCCTTTAAGGCAGTTTCTAGCTTTGTTAAATGAATAATTTAATTTCATTGGCAATTCTTTTCAGGTATATGCAGTTGCATGTTTTAAGCTAATAATTGAAATGACATGCAACTATATCTTTATAATTAAATGTGCATATTATATTGTTTGATTGTTTTTTATTATAATAATTTCTGGTTGGAAAAATCGTGAAAAAAGGTTTGAAGTTGTTTAGGCCATTTAAAATTTTTGTTTTACATAATATGAAATAATTTCAAACGGATCAATATATCAATTTAGTCTCCTAAACTTTAAACATTTTGATAATAATAATGATATCTGATGCCATACATGCATAAGATAAAGTCTTATTTTCAATTTCAAATTATTGGAAAGACGCTTGTATATGTTGAAGTAGTTATTGAGAATCATGTTGTTAATATTTACATATTCGACTTGCATGCTTTGAACTGAGTAAAGATAGGCACTCAAGAAGCTTATTTGATTTACCTCGCGATGATTGCATGCCTTTACTCGTTTATCAATAAGCGAACTCGCTTGATAATGCTAAAATAAAGGTATGCTTTTGGATTAAATACAAGGGTATTAGAAATATTAATATACATTGTATTTTCGACCATGTGGTCGATGTATATTGTTTATATTATATTTATGAAATTGAAAATGACTCTCCGTACAAAGAAGACGCTGTCGAAATATTTTGGAAATTTTAATATTTAGAATTTTTTAATAAATTTAGTATGTGAAGAAATAATGATTAATAAATAAGTCTATTTAAGTTTATAACTTATGATAAGTTTGGTTTTAATGTTAATGGCCAAGTTTTAACTTGATAGTAGAATACAAAAAGAATTAATGTTAAAGTTTAGTGTGACGTCTTCCCATAATATTTTCCATGTATTAACTTTTATTTTATTTATTTTGATTAGGAAAACCAACTAGCACTTACACCCGATTCTCCAGATGTTTTCTCACGAGTGATCGAGATTAAAGTAATAGCTGGTATTAAGAAGTGGCGGTCTTCCCAAGGTGCTTGTACTTTACGGTTTCTAAATAATCCGAAGTCACAAAAATGGCAGAGTAAATACTTTCAATTGAGATTGATTTTTAGAGGTTTAAAGGAACAGACTTCTATCTTGGAAGGGGAAATTGAAGAGAAAGACAAAGGAATCCAACAGTTGAAAGACAAGATTGATTCGGTCTTAGAATCTTGACCTTCACTTGAATTGATATCGAAATGGCCAGATTGCATCAAAAAATAAATAACCTTGAAGTGGAGCTGACGAAAAGTCAAGTCTACTCCCCATCGTTGGAGCTTATCACAAGCGGAGACGAGTTTGGCCTTTCTACTCCTACTCTCAGAATAACTAGATTTTGATCTTTGGCTAGTTAAGAATTTCCAACTTTGGTAAATCCCCCTCCGGGCCTAGGTAATGATGCAATTTCCAAATGGAGCAGACAAGTTAAATTTGAGTGCATGCAATATTTCAGTAAGAAATGGAATGAAAAATTATCTCAACATCTCAATAAATATGAAATCCAAGTTGAAGAGCTAGGGCATGAGAAGTATATTCTTATACAGGAAATTGAAGAACTGAAGAGCATGGTTCAAACTCTTAAAGGAGCCAATAAGACTCTATAACATGTTTTAAAAACTCAAACCGATTTAGTTGATGATGCAGATACTATTCGAAGAAAGGAAAAGAAAATCATAGATCTTTTGGTCGTAGCCATTAGCTATATTACCGATCCATTAATCTCTAAAGATTTGGTTAGGATAACATCAGACTTTGAGTGTTAGCAACAAATTGCTTTGAACGCACTCTTCTTTTGTCTAATTTTGGTAACTTCAACTTCGCACGTAACGTATTAAATTGTAAGTAAATTTATGTTTGAGCACACTCCTTTAATTTTGTTTAATTTATGTTACCTCGAATGTATCATATATACTTTTCTCTTTCTGAGTTTGTTGAATTATTTGAGATGCATTGTCAACTTTCTAGTATTTTGAGTTTTTGCCAAAAAAATTGCTTATTGGAAGGACCATAAGTTTGGCTGACTAAGCATTCGTCATTTCAGCAGACCATGAACTTTTATCCTGATTTAAGAGTTTGCTTCTTCATTTATAGATACTTCGTAGCTTGTTTAGTAAGGGAGATTCCCGTTTAATAAGAAAGTTGAATTTCAATCTGAATCTGAAAGATTAAGAGCCAATTTAAGGAAGCTCCATCGTCAAAAAATCCTTATAATAATGATTTGAATAGAGGTCCTGTAACGGCCCGATATTTTCAACCATTCGCATCCACACATGTCGGACTTGAAAAGCTCAAAATACAGAATTGTTAATTCAAATTTGGCGAACTCAGAATATACAGCATATAAATAAATCACAGAATCACAGACACAGAGTAATATAATGCAGCGGAAGCAAAGAGATAGTAGTTCATGAAGCAACTACACAAATACATCAGATTAAACAAGGGCACAACATAAGTTTAATACAATAATCAAGTACAAAGCTGAATACATCACTGGAATCAACTGAATAACTGGAATCAACTAAATACCGAAATTGAAATTGATAGCTGGATCTTCAAGCAAAGCTCCAACTCCGAAGGTGAGTCTCTAATGCTGTATCATCAGTCTGACCCGAGCGTAAAGCAAAACAAAAAAACACTTGAGGCAGGACATACATACTTATACAATGTAAACCAACTCAAGTAAACTATAATATAAGGTACAAGTAACTTAAAGGATGCTTAGGACCGCCCATCCTCTAAGGATTCGTTAAACTATTTACTATGTAGTAATATTTCGCTATTATAATAATTTCTATAGTAAAATAACATACTTTAAAATAGCGTTAAGGAGAGACCGAATATTCCCCTTAACACGTAATAGGCCTAGTAGTTCATCAGCATCCTAGTCCCTCCTGATAGGGAAGCCACCAGAGGATACTCCATGGGCTGTGGGAGAAAACCAAACTCGTACATGGCGCGATAGGGTAGGTGACACGGCACAACTAGGCAATGCCAGGGTAGATATACCAATTACACTTCCGGGCCGGTGGTAACGCATAGCAGCCACTACTGCTCATCTGAGCCACACCCCAAATCAAAAGAATCAAAAGTGGCCACCGAATCAATCTAAAAGTCATAATATAATAGCGAAGGAGTGTGTCCGATTAGAGGAGCGACCTCATTAGCCCGTCGATTGCTCCTGTTTTAGCCACCTTATGCCAACTCACGGGAGTCGGGTCCACGTATATACCTCAAAGGACATCGCCACCATCCTACTTCATTCTGGAATCTCCACCGCATACACGGTTGTTAAAGTGGTTTTCGGAGTTGGCAGAGAGTATGACAACTTCCGGTCCCGGCCACTTTAACAGTCCAACGTTATTGTAACCCATGGATATTTATTTCAAATCATTTATACTTTAAAACCAAAATATCATATTCATTTCAAACTAAATACTATATTATTTTATTTCAAACCAAATCAACATATCCTTTCTAATGCAAACCCAAAGTAATAATATATCATTTTAAATCCTAAAACCAAATCAATATCTCATTTAAATAAACCCAAATTTCCAAGTCATTGAATATTCCTTCAATTTATTAAACTTGAAATATTCTGTCACAACCCATCTTCCATCTACCAGAAAGACGCATCATGATTTAAGAAAGAAAGGGATAGAAGAAGAAAAGATAAGAAAGAAGAAACTCAAAAAAACAACAGATACTCACAGCGGAACGAATGAAATATAATATATCATGTAAAATATTACATAGTATCATATACATCAGAGTACACAACTTATACATTTCATATTAGACAGTTATAAACATCTGTCTAACTATACAACTCAAGATATCACAAAGATACGCACACAACACAAACACAGCGGAACCATTATATATCTACACGCTGAAGCCTCCTGCTCCAAATCTCCTCCAGAATTCGTCAAAGCTAACCTGAATCCCTCGACTACTCATACATAATATGAGTACCCAAGAGTTTAATAAAACAGAAAATAAACACTTGGGTCAGACATGGGTCCGGTGTGAGTAAACGGTTTAAAATTGCTTAACTTTGAAAACCTTTGAAAAGAAAGGTATCACGTAAGACTTTCCACACATAAACATGGAAAAGTTTTACCTTACGCTAACCAAAACATTTGATAGGAAATCCAATGATATTATAATAGGGTCTAGGGTTTTCAAGTAAATAGAAAATAGCCAAAAATGTTACATTCATTAAATTCTAGCTACTAGCCACAAAAGTGGGTAATACAATCAAAACCGTAAGGGCACGTAGGAAGAATGGGTTTTCATCAATGGCAGGGCTACTGGGGTACCGCCCGTCACAGTACGGGGCCTAGATCACCGTACCGAGGATCCACCCTAAATCCCCTGCAACACAAGGCCGGAACCATCCCTTACTGGACAGTCCCGAACAAGACCACCCCGTAGTTGGCGCGACCAACCACACACTAAGCCGAAATAGAAAGAGACCTCTAGATAGGGGTAAATCTCATCCTACTTGGGCATGACCCACTTAACCTTGCTGCACCTCCCCTGTTTTAGTTATTCCCGATTGATGAGGCTTGAGGTTACGATTACCTTTATAGAACACATCTTTCTTAGAATGCTCATCGTCCACTTGACGATGTTCTAAAAGCATTCAATCCATACAAGTTCGTTTCGGGTTCGAACGAAACCGAAGGCACTATCTCATTGCACTCATTTTGAAATCACTCTCAAAGTCAACGACCATAGTCCTTGTACTCTGAATCACCATCTCGAACATGAAAGTACTATCTCCGTCAAACTCATCTCGGAATCACCCTAAGAGTTATACTGATGAATGGTTCTTACACTTCGAGTCTCCACTAAGCTCTTCTCTTGGATTCACGACCTAACGTTTAATTTGGATCGATGTGGTTTTCAGATATCCAAATATGGAAACCCGATCCCGGTCTCACCGAAATCCAAACGCCATTTTAATGTCCAAGTTGTTTAAAGGTTTAAACAATTAAACTTATATTCAGAATAACATAACAAATAGATGAATCACATTATCACAATAGATAATTCACATTATCCAATCACCTCACAAGCAGCATATATCACATATCAGAGATATCACATCCAAATCATCCAATATCATTCAATCATCCAATATCAATCATCCAATATTAATCAATCATTTATAAGCAGGTTTGATTCTCTCTTAACCAATTGGATTACCTTAATCCTGCTTACTTAACATTAATTAATTACAAATTAATTAATTAATCTCCTTTTAATGATCTTTCTTAATTAACCTCTCTGGATTAATTATCCTTTAATTACATTCAAGTAATTAGCCTTTAATTAATTGCACAAATTAATTATCCTTAACCATATACAGTAATTAATTTTTAATTACCTCATTAATTACATTAATTAATGATCCTCCATTTATTTCCATTAATTAATTAACTATAATTAATTACATTAATCCTTAATTAATTACAATTAGTTAATCATACTTTAATTAATCACTTTCATTAATCAACCTTGATTAATTTCATAAATTATATTAATTAATGATCCTTATTAATTAATTAACCCTTTAATTAATTAAATAATTAATTTTTAATTAACCACCTCATTAATTAGTCTTAATTAATCATAAAAAGAAATTAACAAACTCGTAATCACTTATCTTAATTAATTAACTTCTTAATTAATTATATTAATCTTTGATTAATTACACTAATTAATAAATCTTTAATTACTTTATTATGTAATCATTAATTAATTACATTAATTAATAATCCTTAATTAATTACTTCATTAATTAATCACATTTTTAGTTAATTTCATTTAGTAATTAATCTTAAATTAATCACATTAATTAATTAATCACATTAATTAATTAACCAAATTATCTAAGTAATTAACCCATAATTACTTCCATAAGTAATTATCCTCTAATTATTTTCATTAGTTAATTACTCTCTTAATTAATTACCTTAACAAGTAATTAATCCCATCATTAATTACCCTTAATTCTTTAATTAATTAATTAATTACTCTTTAATTAATTAACTTTCAAATCAATTATATTAGTTAATCCTTTAATTAATAACATCAAGTGATTATCCCTTAATCACTTCCACTCAAATTACTTCCATAAGTAATTTTCCACTAATTACTCCATAAGTAATTTCTCTTTTCTTAATTACATTTAGTGATTATGTAACGACCCTGAAATTCAGACCCAGTTTAAAAATTTTAAAATCGCTTATTTTATGTAGAAATTCGAATTTTCACAAACAATTCCCGTTGCCATCCAAACTTCACATTTGGAATGCGTTTAGATAGACATAGGCGTGCGCCAAATTTCATTGAAAAATATTGAAGTAAATTACGCTCGTCGCATTTGCATTTTAGTTTAAATCTTTTGTATAAATTTTCTATCGTCCGAACTCGAATATTTTCTCGATGTTGCATAAGAAAAATATTCTGAACTTGACGGCGCATTTCGTTTCGTCAAATTTCACTTTTAAGTGCTAGCTAAAATGTTCGCTCGTGCAAATGGTTCAATAAGATTTACCACTTTGCAAACGGCGTCGAACCATCAATATCTTTATACCGTTGTGTCCGTCTCGACGCGCTGATCACAACGGTATATTTATTTGTGTCAATCGGAGTTCGGCGTTGAAAATTATAATTGTTAACGGAGTACAAACTGGTCCGTTACGCAGCGCAAACCGGTACCCAACTTTTCCAACGTTCAAAATTCTAGGAGCTTTGACCCTTCAGAAACCAAACAGCCGTCACCTTTACAGAAGACATCATTGCTTGGCCTGGGGACTCTGAACCCTTCTGTGTATATATCTCTGCAATCCCCTCCCTGCTTTAATTACTCAGCTCATTTATTGCTCACAGTATCTCCTGCTTCTCTCTGGTACGTGATAGCTCTGCACTCCCTTTCTTCTTTCTCTTTATATTTTTCTTTTTCTTCTTCTTTCTTCAACATGAAACTGCCCATGCACAACCAATGCCACCTCCACACTACACCGCCCCACCGTCAGTAGCTCCAACTCGTCTAGACCCCGCCAGCGTCGTACAGACCTCGCCAGCTTTGCCCAGACCCCGCCAGCTTTGCCCAGACCCGCCAGCTTCGCTCAGACCAGCCAGCCTTCACCCGCCAGCCGTCGTACAGACCTCGCCAGCTTTTTCCAGACCCCGCCAGCTTTGCCCAGACCCGCCAGCCTCGTCCAGACCCGCCAGCTTTGCCCAGACTCCGCCAGCCTCGCCCAGACCCGCCAGCTTCGTCCAGACTCGCCAGCTTTGCCCAGACCCCGCCAGCCTCGTCTAGACCCCGCCAGCCTCGTCCAGACCCCGCCAGCTTCGCCCAGACCCCACCAGCTTCGCCCAGACCCGCCAGCCTTCACCCGCCAGCCTTCGCCCAGACCCACCCGCCTTCGCCCAGACCCACCATCCTTCACACGCCGCAGCCACCTTGTCGAACCCGCAACCCACTCCCGTCCCATGTTTGCAACGTCCACCTACGCCTACTCCGCCAATTTCACCGAGCACATAGCTTTATGTATTTGATAGTTGTAATAATCTCTGTTTACATATATATTATAAATTGTTACTGTTTTGTTTGTGAGTTGAGTTTAGCTAGTTGTATTTGTTTAAAAGAAATTTGAGCAGTGATTCGTATATACAGTATATTTATGAATACGGGTTACAAGATCTCAGGTGTGTTTATTTGTTTGACAGCATCCACTCCGGAACCTCAGTCCTAGGCTCTATCCGCCTTATCGAAACCTATCTTGCTTCGTTGATCGGTATGGTTAACATATATATATTCAATTGATATATATTGCAATAAACAAATGGTTGAATTATTTAATTGTTTGAATTGCAGTTTGTGTCGTTTTGCATCGTGCTTGTTCGTGCTTTTTTTCTAGTCGTCATTGGGCTTCGCCGTCATCTTCTTCAACCACGCAAGGTGAATATTTCATTCACGACTCAATCTATTATGCTATGATAATCAAGTGATAAATTGTTGTTTATGTTAATTTGGATGTTAAATTGTTGATTTTTAGAATTGTTGAAATAAGGATTGCAAATCACTGTGCAAGTTAAAAATTTAATATTGTTAGTTCACGACAAACAAGTGTGACACTAAAATTTGTTATGTGATGATTGAATTTGGTTGTTAATGTAAGTGAATTTGAATATGAAATTGAAATTGATATAGGATAGTCGACAAAATTTAAATTGGACTATATATGTTGAACTTGACCCCTTAACTGTTAAATCAACCGTCGCGTAGAAATAGCATTAACTACACTTTGAACCATTGTATGTATGATTGATGTAGAAATGTGATAATAGACACCAAGTGAAACCATAAGATAATAATCTTTAATCTACATGAAACGATAGTGTAGATTCTAGGAATAATTATACTAATTTGCATAAATAACAAATGTAAGTTAATACGATTATTTCGGGATTATTTAATAAATTGTTAAATTGTTATGTATGGTTGCTATTGCTTGTTTATTTACTTTGACACCATCCCAGTTATCACACTGCAAGTTCCCTTTGCTATGCTTTGTTTTATATTGAATGATATTGGGTTGAAATGATAAATACCCATTTAAACAACTTGGACTAGGATAGAAAATAAAAGTAAGAAACCCGATTGGTCAACAAACCATTTTCGAAATTGAAATATATTTTAAATTAAGGAATGCACTTAACAATTTGTTGGAAATTTAAATAACGAACTTAAGGGATTTAAGTTGAAATAAATCAATGGATTTAAAATTTGAAACGGATTAATAAACTTACCCAATTGGATAAAATGAATTGAAATTTAATTGAAATAAGATTTAGGAGCAAGTAAGTTTTAAAATTTAATAATTTAAAGATTTAAAGATTTGTTAGCTCTAGTTTTAAACTCAGGCTTTAATTAAATAGATTTGAACTTGTTATAAGTTAAATTGAGATTTAGGAAATTTTGACTTACTAAGTTAGTGAATCCAAATTAGGGATAATTTAAATTTAAATGATTTTAAATTTAACGAATTAACCAAATCAGGACATTGTAAATGGAAATGGACTTCTTTGATTAGAAATTTAATTGAATCGGTAAATAAAACAAATGAAGTTTTGGAAAAGGAGAATTTAGTTAATAAAGTTAATTTAATCAAATTTATGATAACTATGGATGAAATCATGAAGTGACATGAATTGAACTTGTTTTAATGATTTAACTAAGTTCACCATTAAATTGAATTCGCTGATTTTGAACTAAATTTAATAAGCGACCTTAGACTTTATTAAGTCGAACTTGAATACTAAATTTTAAATTGTAACTCAATGTTTGAACCAAAATTTGCATTCGGAAATATGTTTAAAATATCTAAAATTTAATTGAATCGTGAAATGTCAAATTTTGGAAGTCAAATTTGCACCTTGACTTTTGGACTTTGATTTGTTTTAACGTTAATTTAACCAACCATCGGGTAATAAATACGTAGTTATTAAAGAGACCGGGATCGGGAATGGACATACTCTCTGTCGATACCGAAAACCACTTTAATAACTATTATGCGCGAAGTGTTGATCCAGAATGAAGTGGATGGTTTGATGAACGCGTTGACTGAAGAAAGAGAACTATATTGGATGACCCCTGATATGACTAAAACAGGAGCCGCGCCGGGCCATTGAGGATCGCCACCTCTAGCGGACACGCTTCTTCGATACCATATCTATTACTTTTGTGATTCGATTTGGGTGCACCCTTGATTTGGGAGTGTTGTTTCGCGGTGTTGAGATAGTAGCTACTATGCTCAACATCAGTCCGGATCACGCAACTACTAGTATCCTAGTTGGTATTGCCTCATGTACCTTGTCATACTGATTATCCTATTCGCGACCACTACGTTTTGATTTGTACCTTGAGTATATGGATTGCCCTCTGGTGACTTCCGGTTTTGGGGAAACTACGGTCTTGTATATGCTTTTGGGAATATAAAATGTGTTAAGGGGAATTATGGTAACGCCTTAACGCTATTTTAATATTCTATTTTACTGATTAGACATTACCTACATACTGTATTCTATTGTATATATAGATAGTTTATCGGATCCTTAGAGATGTTATTTTATTCATCTTTGAGTTATGAACTTTATTTCCTGCATTGATTATCCTGTGTAAGATTTTGAGTCCTGACTCGAGTGTTTCTTTTTGTATATGCTCGGGTCAGTCTGAAGCTATCCAGTTTGCTGATCAAGGTTGGTTGAAGATGCTGAAGACTTAGCTTTTATCTTTATCTGTCTATTTGATGTCCGTGTCCGTTGGACATTTATGTATTTCCTTGCAGTCACCTTTTGTATAGACATTGTTGTACTATATGTAGTAGCTTCATGAACTGCTATTATGACGATGTATTTCCGCTGCATTATTCTGTGACTGTTCTGTGACTGTGATGTTGTATTGATTCTCATTTACATTTATGTATTTATAATCCCATAATGATTCGTGTTTTGTATTATTTAAATTGACATGTGAGGATTATTGTCAAATTTAAATGGTCCAAATATACGGGTTGTTACAAATTATCAATTAATTACTTTGCTAACTAATTACACTAAATTAATCATAAGTCATTATCTTTAATTAATTAGTCTTATTAGTTAACCTAAAATTAATTACATTAATTAATTAACTAATTAATCATCACTTAATCTCTAATTAATTCATTAACCATCCACTAATTACTTCATTAAGTAATTATTCTTAATTACAAATAGTAATTAAGCTTAAATTTAATTTATTAATTAATTATTCTTAATTAATCTCAACCTATCTAATTAAGAATAAACTTTGCATTTATATTAAATATTGACTTTAATCATTAACTTCATTAAAACCAATTTAAAAATCAATTTGAAATATGATTTTACTTTTGAAACAAAACAATTCAAACATTTAATTTTAATATACTCAAAATTATTGAAAACCCTTTTCAATCATATTTAATTGAATTAAACAAATATTTATCTTTAGAAACTCAATTATAAACTTATTCATTTAAATATATTTTAAATCTAATTTAAACATCCCTTTAGAATAACTTAACTTAAAAACATTCTTATTTCAACTCATTTGAATTTTCTTAATACTTGATCTAATATTTATATTGGAAATATCTTGAATTTAAAATTCAAATCAATTTAATAAAATACGTTAAAACCAAACATCTTACATATTTAAATTTGAAAATATGTTAAATTAAATACCATTAAAATTTTGATTTCCATTTGTTTTGAAAAACTTGTTTTACAATTTAAACTTGAGTTCTTCTTACATAATTTTGCCTTAAATTATGCAGACTTGTTTTCCTTTACAAAAAATTTTCTTTACTTGAAACCAGATAACCACCACAGCAAACTCGAGTTCATAAACCAAAATTCTTGAGCAAAAACCACATCTACCCGAGTCCATCCCTTACAAAACCCACGCTTGCCTCGAGTCCTACCCATCTGCGTCTACTTCGAGTCAATTCCCAAACGCACGAGACAAAACCCGAGCCTCCAACAAAACCCATCCTCCCAGATTCGACGTGCACACTGTGCACTTGCACCAACGCCACCGACCTCTGGCGAGCGTTGCGACAATGCTCGACGACCACCTAAACCCATACGAACTCAATCGAGAACCCAGATCGAACGAAAATCTAACGAAACAAAATCGAACTAAAAACTCGACCCTACTGGAACCACCATGGCCAATAATGTTCCGACGCCTCAGACCTCGAGAAGCCTCGCCATCCACACCGCACCTTCGTCTCGACCTCCAGCTTCTCCAACAAGCCACGCGATTGACTCCGATCAAGTCACGATGACGAAAAAACCCACTGAATGACGACGTCCAATACCAGGGTATTAAACCCTACTTCGAACGATTCTGGTCATCCCAGCCATAGGAAAAATTCGAGGCTATTTTTCCCTTCATCATCGATACTCCAGCTAGCTTCGACCAAGAATTCTACCCCAACCACCGTGTTGATCATCGACAATCCATCAAATTTCCAAAAACGTTCATCTCAAAATTTCTAATCGAATATAAATTTAAAATTATGAAATGTACGTTAAAAATCATGATTTCCCATTACTAATTCACTCATGCAATCCAAACTTAAAATTGAATTTATTGATTTTTGAACCAAATGTATATATTACTGTTAGTTATAAAATTTCGAGACAAATATTAATTGTAAATTACAGGGATTATTTTTTTATAATGATGTTACACAAATTCAATCATCTTTCATTTGCAAATCAAGACTTAATATTGATTGTATGTTGAGATTTTGAATTTATTGAGTGATCCAAACCTGTAAACAACAGAGAGCATACTTATACATATAAATACAGTTACTATACAGGCATATCATCTTTGTATACATACATGCAATCATCTACACAGACACTTGCAACTAAACTACTGCATAAATCATCACAAATATCTATGTTAATCACAGGTTCAAATTTGTTTTTTTTAAAAGACTTACTTACCTGAATTTTAAACAGAGGAACATGTTTTAAATTTTTTTTTTAAACTCAAGTGTTTACTCACCTATTTTTTAAGAATAGAGAACTCTGCAGGCTTTTAAGTTGAAATCTAGAACTTGCATTTTGAATTGGTCTTTAATTTTTTAAAATCTTGTTGCTGAGTTGAATTTGTACTTTGCATGTTGAAGGCTGAAAATCAAGCTGTTGAATTTGAGATAGTTGCAGATTTAAATTTCAGGCTTGATTTTGCTTTTGGTTTCAGTTTTCTGGTTTGTAATAGTTTCTAGTTTGTATAAAAATTTTGTTTTAAGAAAGGATGAAGAAAAGAAGTTAAGGAAAATTTTGAACTGAGAGAAGAAAAACCAGCTTTTTCTCCTATGTTACCTTATTTATAAGTTAAATATTTAAAGAACAAAATAATGTTGCCACTTGTTAATTAATTTAGACAAATGTCATCACAAATTCACTTTAGCTTACAAGTGTTTAAAAATGGATTATTATGTTTAAATCCCTATTATAAAAGTATTTATGTTTTCCCTTAAATTGTGTAATATGAATTTGTATTTATATTTATATAAAAGTGAATTTAGTAGTTTATTTATATATTACTTATGTTTACAAACTATTCTATTTTTAAGAGATATTTTAAAAATAAAGCTTATTTAAAGCTATGTATATACATTTATAACTATTTTAGTTTAGTACTTTAAAAAAAATAAAAAAAATCTTCACATTTTAAAAATAAATAATTATCTTATACTTTGAAAATATAGAATTAACCTTAAAGTAGCTTTTAAAAAATATTAAATTTAAAACAAAGCTTCAAATCACAATATATATTATAATTTGAAAACATATTTCTCTTATTAAATTTTAACCAAAGCTTCCTATTATAATGTATATACATACATATATACATTATCAATAGATTATATTAAATTTCAAAACAACTTTAAATTATAACATATACATACATATATATTACAATTTGAAAATACATCTTTTATTTAACAAAAGACCTCCTATTCACAATATATATACCAAATATATATATTATAAATAGAATATAATTTTATTAGCTTTGAAAGATGATTCTTATCAATTTTAAATTATTTGAAAAGATCTAATTAAATATTGCCTAATTAAGTATTTACTAGCCTTTAAAAGATTAAATTAGCAATTTAAATTGAAATTATAAAAGAAAATTATCAAACCGATTAATTTATTAATAAAGATTATTAAATTGATATTGCCCAAAATTCCGGGTCATCACATTCCTCCCCCTTAAAAGAATTTCGTCCCGAAATTTAAAAGCAAAGATAATTTAATAACCCAACAAAGATTTTAAATTTCCAACATCAAAACATACCTATCCTCCAGTTACTAACAACCATAGCAACTAATCAAACAAACAAACCTAACTAATTATCTTGACACAAATCAGGATAGATCTTACTAACACCAACTAGAATTTCCCAAGTATAAATTACTGGGAGACTCGCTCTACAGAATCTAAACTAACCATAAAACTATGATCAGAGCTCCCTCTCCTCTAGATCTACCAATCTGAACAAAATATCAGACTATACTCAAGTCTGGCTCAACCTCCAAATTCTTCTAAATTGCATATTCCATAACCAGCAATGGATCATACATGTACTCTCTCAGAGATACGTGAAATACAATGAATCCCAGTTATCCAAACTTGCAATTCAATCCTACAGACAAAAGAACTTATCCTATAGATAAGAATCCCAAAACCACAGAGCTATCTTTCCAACCGTAGCAAATTTTACCTCTCTTTTAACCAGAGAAACCTTAACAACAACGAAGTCTCCTACTTCGATTTCCAGATTCATCCATCTTATCACATAACTCCTTCTGACGATCCTGGCTGCCCATCTTCTTCCTGATCAGCTCAACCTATGCTGATGCTTCCAGAAACAACTAGACCAAAGCAAACTAGTTTCTGAATCCTATTCATCAAAATGGTCTTCCAAGATCCTTCGAAATCCAGAACACAAGCTCTACTTCCCAAGCAATAGCAAACTGAACTTGCTTCCTTCCTCGTACAGCTGCTACCTCGCTTCTGCTGCACAACTCTGATTCTGAAATAGATGAGAATACTGTTGATGAACACGAGTACAGACTTATCCAATATATCCGAGAAACTTTGTTCATCAAATTCATAAAATCTTAGTGACCTATCTGACTCGGTCACACAACCTTACAGCAGAATCCAAATTTGAAAACTAGATCTGACCAATCCATTTCCAAAAATTCTTGAGCTGTTACACCAACTCTTCCCTCTCTATGATCCAAATTGATATGGAACTCAACTCCAGATGCAGACAAACTTCTGACTTCCTTGATGATATCCTAAAAAATCTTTGACTAATTCAATAGCTCCTACTTCCTCATGAGATGCCTCAATCTCAACCAAAAGATTACCCAAGATGAACTTTCCAAACTAATCGCAAGTCACTTTTGCAATCCTACCAAGTTCAGATTCCAAAGAAACTGTTCTCTCTTTACCAATTAGAACAGCTTTAAGCTTTTCCAAACAAGGTTAACCCTTCAAGAAAGCCTTCACCATATGCGCAGACTGCTGGTAGAAGAACCACAAAGATTCAAGAACCATCGGAGAAACGGGTCCACACTGCTGCTTCCAGGCTCTATCTCTAGGATACTGCTAAGCCAAAAGACCTTCTTGTCGGCACATAGAACACCTCTAAGCTGCACTGCTACCACAGCTAACCAAAGACTTCTAATCCATAGGCTCCTTGAACCCCAAAAGCCATCAATTAACTGCACACATGACTCCTCGAGATGGGCAGACATCCTCTCAAGAAACTCGGGATCTAAATCAAGCATCAACAACTTACTCTTCTTAAGGGGAAACAATGAGACCATGTCGTAGCGAAGCAACTTATAGACCTTAGTCTCATATTCCAAAACAGACAAAACGTCTTCCTATGGTTTTCAAGATACCATCACTTGCTTCTGCTCATCTGACAGATCCAAATCCTAGAAAATCCGCTCACTGAGCGCAATCCAAACTTACACTTCCAAGATGGGCTCTGAATCTTTTAAAAAGATTTCCTTCGGAGATCAGAGAAATCCTTACTCCAAGCTACAAATCTTACTCGAGGCAGTATTAGGTTTACAGTCTTGACAGATACACATCCAACCTCAACATTCAAACTCTAACCATCGGTAGTTGTTTTACACACCACTACCCTCTCTACCTTTATAACTCATATTGGAAAACTCGAACAGGTAACCCATCAAATCAGGTAGATACACACATACACACACACACACATATAAGTACGCTCTCTCAAGAAAGATAGAAATCACTCCAAATCCTAGGTATTCACTCAACCTAGCACTCTGATACCAACTGTCATAGTCTAAGCTTTTCAACCATCGACAGCGGCTCACACGACTGGTAGGCTTTTCAACCATCCCAGCCCCGCCGTGGCTCACAGTGATACCTCGGGTTTGCTTTTACGGTCAGCCTCTCGACTCGCAACCAACCCCATAAGGCCTTATACTACCCCCGGGGACATGTAGGGGTAAGAGACTCTCGTTCGCCACCTAACGCAAAGCAAGAACCCCTATCATGCTGTACTAAAGAAAACCCGATCCCGGTCTCACCGAAATTCAAACGCCATTTTAATGTCCAAGTTCTTTAAAGGTTTAAACAATTAAACTTATATTCAGAATAACATAACAGATAGATGAATCACATTATCACAATAGATAATTCACATTATCCAATCACCTCACAAGCAGCATATATCACATATCAAAGATATCACATCTAAATCATCCAATATCATTCAATCATCCAATATTAATCAATCATTTATAAGCAGGTTTGATTCTCTCTTAATCAATTGGATTACTTTAATCCTGCTTACTTAACATTAATTAATTACAAATTAATTAATTAATCTCCTCTTAATGATCTTTCTTAATTAACCTCTCTGGATTAATTATCCTTTAATTACATTCAAGTAATTAGCCTTTAATTAATTACACAAATTAATTATCCTTAACCATATACAATAATTAATTTTTAATTACTTCATTACTTACATTAATTAATGATCCTCCATTTATTTTCATTAATTAATTAACTATAATTAATTACATTAATCCTTAGTTAATCACAATTAGTTAATCATACTTTAATTAATCACTTTCATTAATCAACCATGATTAATTTCATAAATTATATTTGATCCTTATTAATTAATTAACCCTTTAATTAATTAAATAATTAATTTGTAATTAACCACCTCATTAATTAGTCTTAATTAATCATAAACATAAATTAACAAACTTGTAATTACTTATCTTAATTAATTAACTTCTTAATTAATTATATTAATCTTTGATTAATTACACTAATTAATTAATCTTTGATTACTTTATTACGTAATCATTAATTAATTACATTAAATAATAATCCTTAATTAATTACTTCATTGATTAATCACATTTTTAATTAATTTCATTAATCTTAAATTAATCACATTAATTAATTAATTAATCACATTAATTAATTAACCAAATTATCTAAGTATTTGACCCTTAATTACTTCCATAGGTAATTATCCTCTAATTAATTTCATTAGTTAATTACTCTCTTAATTAGTTACCTTAACAAGTAATTAATCCCATCATTAATTACCCTTAATTCTTTAATTAATTAATTAATTAATTAATTACTCTTTAATTAATTAACTTTCAAATCAATTATATTAATTAATCCTTTAATTAAAAGCATCAAGTGATTATCCCTTAATCACTTCCACTCAAATTACTTCCATAAGTAATTTTCCAATACTTACTTCCATAAGTAATTTCTCTTTTCTTAATTACATTTAGCAATTATCAATTAATTACTTTACTAACTAATTACACTAAATTAATCATAAGTGATTATCTTTAATTAAATAGTCTTATTAATTAACCTAAAATTAATTACATCAATTAGTTAACTAATTAATCATCACTTAATATCTAATTAATTCATTAACCATCCACTAATTACTTCATTAAGTAATTATTCCTAATTACAAATAGTAATTAAGCTTAAATTTATTTTATTAATTAATTATTCTTAATTAATCTCAACTTATCTAATTAAGCATAAACTTTGCATTTATATTAAATATCGACTTTAATCATTAACTTCATTAAAACCAATTTAAAAATCAATTTGAAATATGATTTTACTTTTAAAACAAAACAATTCAAACACTTAATTTTAATATACTCAAAATTATTGAAAACCCTTTTCAATCATATTTAATTGGATTAAACAAATATTTATCTTTGAAAACTCAATTTTGAACTTATTCATTTAAATATATTTTAAATCTAATTTAAACATCCCTTTATAATAACTTAACTTAAAAACATTCTTATTTCAATTGAATTTTCTTAATACTTGATCTTATATTTATATTGGAAATATCTTGAATTTAAAATTCAAACTAATTTAATAAAATACTTTAAAACCAAGCATCTTATATATTTAAATTTGAAAATATATTAAATTAAATACCATTAAAATTTTGATTTCCATTTGTTTTGAAAAACTTGTTTTACAATTTAAACTAAAGTTCTTCTTACATAATTTTGCCTTAAAATTATGCAGACTTGTTTTTCTTTACAAATATTTTTCTTTACTTGAAACTAGATAGCCACCACCGCAAACTCGAATTCATAAACCAAAATTCTCGAGCAAAAACCAAATCTACTCGAGTCCATCCCTTACAAAACCCACGCTTGCCTCGAGTCCCACCCATCTGCGTCTACTTCGAGTCAATTCCCAAACGCACGAGACAAAACCCGAGCCTCCAACAAAACCCATCCTCCCAGATTCGACGTGCACATGATGCACTTGCACCAACGCCGCCGACCTCTAGCGAGCATCGCGACAATGCTCGACGACCAACTGAACCCATACGAACTCAAACGAGAACCCAGATCAAACGAAAATCCAACGAAACAAAATCGAGCTAGAAACTCGACCCTACTGGAACCACCATGGCCAGTAATCTTCACCGCTCCGACGCCTCAGACCTCGAGAAGCCTCGCCATCCACACCGCACCTTCGTATCGACCTCCAACTCCTCCAACATGCCACGCGATCGACTCCGATCAAGTCACGATGACGAAAAACCCCACCGAATGACGACGTCCAATACCAGGGTATTAAACCCTACTTGGAACGATTCTGGTCATCTCGACCATAGGAAAAATTCGAGGCTATTTTTCCCTTCATCATCGATACTCCAGCTACCTTCGATCAAGAATTCGGCCCTGACCACCGTGTTGATCATCAGCAATCCATCAAATTTCCAAAAACATTCATCTCAAATTTCTAATCGAATATCAAATTGGAAATTATGAAATGTACGTTAAAAATCATGATTTCCCATTACTAATTCACTCGTGCAATCCTAACTTAAAATTGAATTTATTGATTTTTGAACCAAATGTATATATTACTGTTAGTTATAAAATTTCAAGACAAATATTAATTATAAATTACAGGGATTATTTTTTTATAATGATGTTGCACAAATTCAATCATCTTTCATTTGCAAATCAAGACTTAATATTGATTGTATGTTGAGATTTTGAATTTATTGAGTGATCCAAACCTGTAAACAATAGAGAGCATACTTATACATATAAATACAGTTACTATACAGGCATATCATATATACATACATGCAATCATCTACACAAACATTTGCAACTAAACTACTGCATAAATCATCACAAATATCTATGTTTAATCACAGGTTCAAATCTGTTTTTAAAAGACTTACTCACCTGAATTTTAAACAGAGGAACAGGTTTTAAAAACTGTTTTTAAACTCAAGTGTTTACTCACCTATTTTTAAGAATAGAGAACTCTGTAGGCTTTTAAGTTGAAATCTAGAACTTGCATTTTGAATTGGTCTTTAAATTTTTGAAATCTTGTTGCTAAGTTGAATTTCTACTTTGCATGTTGAAGGCTGAAAACCAAGCTGTTGAATTTGAGATAGTTGCAGATTTAAATTTCAGGCTTGATTTTGCTTTCGGTTTCAGTTTTCAGGTTTGTATAAAATTTTTGTTTTAAGAAAGGACGAAGAAAAGAAGTTGAAGAAAATTTGGAACTGAGAGAAGAAAAACCAGCCTTTTCTCCCATGTTACCTTATTTATAAGTTAAAATTTTAAAATACAAAATAATGTTGCCACTTGTTAATTAATTTAGACAAATGTCATCACAAATTCACTTTAGCTTACAAGTGTTTAAAAATGGATTATTATGTTTAAATCCCTATTATAAAAGTATTTACGTTTTCCCTTAAATTGTGTAATATGAATTTGTATTTATATTTATGTAAATGTGAATTTAGTAATTTATTTATATAGTACTTATGTTTACAAACTATTCTATTTTTAAGAGATATTTTAAAAATAAAGCTTATTTAAAACTATATATGTATATATACATTTATAACTATTTTAGTTTAGTACTTTTATAAAAAACAAAACAAAATAAATCTTATTTAAACTGTCACATTTTTAAAAATAAATAATTATCTTATACTTTGAAAATATAGAATTAACCATAAAGTAGCTTTTGAAAAATATTAAATTTAAAACAAAGCTTCAAATCACAATATATATTACAATTTGAAAACATATTTCTCTTATTAAATTTTAACCAAAGCTTCCTATTATAATGTATATACAAACATATATACATTATCAATAGATTATATTAAATTTCAAAACAACTTCAAATTATAACATATACATACATATATATTACAATATGAAAATACATCTTTTATTTAACAAAAGACCTCCTATTCACAATATATATACCAAATATATATATTATAAAATAGAATATAATTTTATTAGCTTTGAAAGATAATTGTTATCAACTTTAAATTATTAAAAAAGATCTAATTAAATATTGCCTAATTAATTATTTACTAACCTTTAAAAGATTAAATTAGCAATTTAAATTGAAATTATAAAAGAAAATTATCAAACCAATTAATTTATTAATAAATATTATTAAATTGATATTGCCTAAAATTTCGGGTCATCACATATTCCTTTAAATCATCTTAAACCAAACCACTTTATAAAGTCATATTCTTAAATCTTCAATTTCAATAAGTTCAAATTAATATATTTAAAGACAATTTTTAATTAAATACAATTTCCAACAATTTCATCTCCAAAGCCATAGAACTTCAAGTTATAACAACTCTGAAACCAAACACTTTTAAACATATTTATTTAAACCATTTAAATTCAATGTCAAATAATATTCATTTCAAAGTTATGGCATTTCTAAGTTTATTCATTCAATTATAAGATATCCAAAACATTATAAATTTCAGTTACAACAGCACTTATTACATTTTACGGTATATATAGCAATATTTCACGCTTCAGAATATATTCATTTGGATATTTTTTTATCTTATGTTTATATATATAAATAAAATTTATAACCAAAATATCCAATTAACTATAATTCATTTATAAGTCAAAGTTAACCTATTTTTCTTAACATTTATTTTAACAAATAGCTTTACACTTTATTTTGAAATAGCCATCCCATAAATAAAATATTTCTATCACTAAATTTCTTAGCTTTCATTTGAAAACTAAATTTTCGCTTATCAAGTTAAGTCATCTTTAAGTTACATTTTTCCATTCAAATCATAATCATTTAATTTTTTCAAAACATAACCATAAATGAAATAATTTATCATAGTTAATATAACAATCCAATTCTCTTTATAAATCTAGTCATTTAGCTATCAATTAACTATGATTTCAAGTTAAATAAATTTTATTACAAAAGGATTAATTAAAACTGTATTTCATTTTAGCCATTCAAAATACATAATTTATTATACTAAACATATCCATTTCAGGAAATAACCTTTATTAAAGTTTCTAGGTTAGATTTAAGATTCCAAATTAAATCAAATTCAATTATTAAGTTATTTATCATCAATAAAGATCTTTAATTCAACTTAAAACCAATTATTCATTTTATAAAAATTTTACTTATAGAAAAACCAATACACCTTTATAATTAAAGCATTAAATCAAATTTTAAGTTAAAAATTTCATATATTTAAAACTCAAAATTCGTAATAAATCTTTTAGGGAAATATTATTTAAAGTACTTAAAAACTTTTAGAAAAATATTATTTTAAAAATATAACCATGGGCCAGTATAATATTTTCTAACCTAGGTTAAGTGATACAGATATGTATCATTTCAATCGGAATTTATAAGAAAATCCGGGTTCTATCATGTCAAACCCGTAATCCCAAGTGAAAAAATACAATAAAAATCAATAAAAATCACTCAAGCCTATCATTTCAGTCCATAGTGCTTTTTTCTTATTCTACAGTCCGTTCGGGTATATGTATCATTTCAACCCATAGTGATAGGGAACTTGCAGTGTGATAAATAGAAAATAAAATAACAGCATAACATAAAATATCATAACAGATGATGTAATAGGTATATAAACGACATTTAATATCATATAAAAATATCACAGGCAGGTATGAACATAACATATTAATTTATACAATTCACTTGTCATCATTTCACAATCATATAAGTACGTAATGTCTAGAGTGAATAACTCACCTTTTTACAGCTAGAATTGAAATTCAAACCCAAATCTAAACTCCGTAAAGCACAAAAAGGCACGACTATATTTTTTAGTGGATGAAGAGTCATATCCAAATCTTGAATGCAAACAAATATCACAAACATAAGTATGTGATTCGATACAAAAGAATAGAAATTAAAACAATGAAAAATATGAGATAAACTTGATATAACCTTTGCTTCAACCACCAAGTGGACTCGGCCTTTGGATTTGGCATGGGTCTAGGCACATCATAAGGCACGGCTAAGGCATGTTGTAGGTCATGGCATGGGAAGTAGATGGTGGAACAATTGGTGGACGAGGCTAATATGAAGGGGAGGGTGAAATAGTGGTGGTTGGCTAGGTTATTCATTATGGGATGGTGATGTATTTCTCTTAGTGGTCACGGCCTTGCTTTTGTGGAGGTGATGAGGTTGTGGAGGTGGTCTTGGTGGTGGTGGAGATGGTGTAGTGGTTGGCTAAGGCATGGTAGAGGGCAAGCAAGACATGAAAAAAACAAAGAAAAGAAAAAAGAAAAATAGAAAAGGAGAAGAGAAGCCATGGATTTTGAAGCTTGTGTATATTAATTATTTTCATGCAAATGGAAAGTGAGATATTGAGAAGATTTTTGTGCGTGATTGGAGAGATTCACGGCAAGAAAAAGGTGGAGAAACTGCTAAAAAGGAGTAAATGCTTGGAAAACAAAAAGGCAAGAATTAAAGAGAAAGGAACTTATATATTTTATTCCTAAATGCAAATGAAAAATGAGAATAAAATAGGAAATTAATTTTGTACGTGAATGAAAAAAGAAAATACATGGCTATAGAAGAAAAAGGAAACAACTAAGGAGTTATGAATGCTTGGGAAACGGAAAGGCATAAGATAAGGAGAAAGAACCATACAATATATTTTATTTTAAATGAAAAAGAAAAATGAGAGATGGGAAATAAATTTTTGTACGTGAATTTTCAATTTGATATGCACGGCTATGAGTAGAGTAATTCATGGCTAAGAATGAGGAGGAAATGGCTAGGAAATGTAATAAAGAGGCTAGGCAATAAAAGGCAAGAGTTTGAATGGTTTGGAAAATAAAAAGGCTACTATAAAACAAATAACTTGATGTATTTAATTAATTTTTTCTTTGTTTGCACACAATGAAAAGAGGAGTCCGAGGAACAATGTGTACATGATTGATAAGAGAAAATCACAGCTATGAATGTGGGAAGTAATTGGCTATGCAAATTGAAAGGCAAGGGAAAAGGAAAAGGCAACAAATAAAGACAAGTAACTTAGGTCTTTTCAAATTTCTAAGCCATTTATCAAAAAAAAAACACTCAATAAAATAAAAGTTTAAACAAAATAAAATAAGAAATAAAATAGGGAAATTAACATAGAAAAATAAAAAATAAGATATAGAAAATTAATAAAGAGGTTAGGAAATAAAAAGGTAAGAATTTAAACAATGTAACGTGTGTCCTCTTGATTTTCTCCAGCCATTTATAAAAAGATATAAACAAATAAATACAATAAAAGTCTAGACAAATAAATAGAGAAATAAAACAAAGATATGGATAGGAAAAATAAAAATAAAGTATAGAATAGAAAAATAGAATTAAGGTATAAAAAATGAAAATATAAAATAGACAAATTTTACCGAAAACAATCGCGTGTAAAACGCTGAAAGTTATCAAATTTAAAAAGTATAAAATGGAATTTTTCGAAACGAAAAGTAGAATTTATATTAAAATAAAATACATTTTCAAAGAAAAAGATTGGAATAAAAATTCAAATTAAAAATTTTCAACCGTGGTCAAACTTTGACTTTCAGTTGACCAAAATATAAAAATTTCAAAAAATGTTTATTTCATTGTATTTAGAAAATAAATTACGACCAAATTCCAAACTTACATCGGAAAATTCCATAAATTCAATCTTAAATAATTTAAAAATTAAAGTTTTCAAATAAAAATTTAAATAAAAATATTTACAAAACTATGGGTTGTTACACTCTCCCCCACTCAAAACTTTTCGTCCCCGAAAAGGAACTAGGTAGGAGAGTAGAAACGACCCGAAAGAAAATAGATGGAAAAACAGTAAATTTTTAAACCATATAAATTTCAATTTAATTTAATAATTGATTTGATCCGTTGAATTTCACTTAAGTTAAATCAATCTTAACTATTCTAACTTGATTATCTTATCCAATAATCTTATTAAAAATTTCTCAAATCATAAATTTGCATAGTCATTTATTATAATCACATTTTATTCAACCAATTTAATTCTTATCTATTCCAAATTATTATTTTTTAAATTTATTTCACTTAATATATCTAATCACATATATTAAGTGTATTTACACCTACCATAACTATTCCAATTTACTTAAAATTCCTTTAGCACCATTTATATCATATTTTATTCAATTAACTTTTATTCTATTTACCTTTATTGATCCTTTATAACTAAAATTTAAGTGTATAACATTCATTATAACCACTCAAATTTTATTTATAAACATCCTTTTATATTGCATATTATCCAATTACATAGTTAACTTTTAAATAATTTAGGTAAGTTACGTTGGAATGTAATAGAATATTATACAAATAAAATTTTCTAATCCAATTATTCAAGTTTACATATTTATTAAAATTTTTGGTTTCATTTTATAATTGACATTATCCATCAAGAAAAGATTTAAGAATTAACTTCAACTATTTTAGAGATAAATAAGTATACCCAATATATATATCAAATTAAATCTTAAATCATATATCACATATAGTATAAGTCAAGTCATACTTTAGAAATCCAAATCAATTTAATTTTCAAAGCAAAGCTGTAGCAAAACTACAGAATGGTCTCTTCACTTCGAAACTCGAAAATTTATATCGGTGATGCTGCAGTCATCACCGAAATTATTTTCCAGCGACAAAGAAAAGAGCACTGATTTACAAAATAAAAATTCCTTGAAATAATTTCCACTTGAAATACTTTAAATAATACACCCTTTAAAATTATAGACACAAAGTTTGAAACCATCGGAAATTAAATTCTTAGTTTCTTGTTTTAAATTCATTTAAATTTCCAAATTAATTTATAGCCTTGTTTTATAGTTCAGTTGTTTATATATAAAACCAAAGCTAATGGTTACAAGCTATATACACAGAGTCAAATATTGTTTCTCAACATCCAACTCAATTAACTATCAAAATTCAGAAAATTATACTTATATACATATACAATATAATTATACAAAATTTATTTCATTTACTAAATTTGAAAACTATATTGTGTCAGTTTGCTTTATTCAAGTGTTCTGGAGATCCTATCGATGGCGTTGATTAGACGAATAGATCGAAAACCCAAATCAACATCAACAATTCAAACAGCACCACATATATAACTAAAAAATTTAAATATTAGTTTACAGATGCACTATATAGGAATAGATTTTCAAAGTAAGGATAGAGATTTAAATTTTATTAACTCAAATCAAAGAAAATTTTGACTTGAGGATAAGCTAGAACAAAAGATAAGATGATTAACTATCCGAATAAGGAAAAGGATAAGCTTATATAAATCATGGGCAACCTTAATTGGGTCAACCGTGACTTCAAGAATTAGATCGATGTAGAATCCTGGGGTAAATCTACATTCGATCTCAAGAGATAGAATATGGGATAACAAGAGATACTAGCACCTAACTGAGGATATATAAATCTCTGGTGAATCAATGCTATTGTAAAGGAGTTTCACCCCTTTACAAATCATTCGAATATTGGTGAGACCGCCAATTAAGTGTAAAAATCATCCGAAGTGGAGTTATGGGATACTCCAAAATCAAAAGAAGACGAATAGTGTGGGACATGAATGGATTTCAAAACCGAGGGAATGTTCCAAAATTCAAAAGAATCGAGTCAAAAAGGAAGAGATTCACACTCGAATAAAAGTGATTCTGTAAATAAATTTACCATATATGCTAAGTTTTGCCTAGAGCCAAAGCTCTGATACCAACTGTAACGACCCGATATTTTCAACCATTCACATCCACACATGTCAGACTTGAATAGCTCAAAATACCGAATTGTTAATTTAAATTTGGCAAACTCAGAATATACGACATATAAATAAATCACAGAATCACAGACATAGAGTAATATAATGCAGCAGAAGCAAAGAGATAGTAGTTCATAAAGCTATTATATAAATACATCAGAGTTAAACAAGGGTATAATAGAAGTTTAACACAATAATCAAGTACAAAGCTGAATACATCACTGGAATCAACCGAATAACTGGAATCAACTGAATACTGAAATTGAAATAGATAGCTGGATCTTCAAGCAAAGCTCCAACTTCGAAGGTGAGTCTCTAATGCTGTATCACTCAGTCAAACCCGAGCGTAAAGCAAAACAAAAAACACTCGAGTCAGGACATACATACATATACAATGTAAACCAACTCAAGTGAACTGTAATATAAGGTACAAGTAACTTAAAGGATGCTTGGGACCGCCCATCCTTTATCGATCCATTAAACAATTTACTATGTAGTAATATTTCGCTATTATAATAATGTCTATAGTAAAATAAACTTACTTTAAAATAGAATTAAGGAGTGACCCACTATTCCCCTAAACACGTAATAGTCCCAGTGGTCCATCCAGTATTATAGTCCCTCCTGATCGGGAAGCCACTAGAGGATACTCCACGGGCTATGGGAGAAAACCAAACTCGTACAAGGCGCGATAGGGTAGGTGCCACGGCACAACTAGGCAATGCCAAGGTAGATATGCCAATTACACTTCTGGGCCGGTGGTAACGCGTAGCAGCTACTACTGCCCACCTCGAGCCACTCCCCCAAATCAAAAGAATCAAAAGTGGCCACCGAATCAATCTCGAAGTCATAATATAATAGCGAAGGAGTGTGTCCGATTAGAGGAGCGACCTCATTAGCCCATCGATTGCTCCTGTTTTAGCCACCTTATGCCAACTCACAAGAGTCGGGTCCATATATATACCTTAAAGGACGTCGTCACTATCCTACTTCATTCTGGAATCTCCACCACGTACACGGTTGTTAAAGTGGTTTTCGAAGTTGGCAAAGAGTATGATAACTTCCGATCCCGTTCTCTTTAATAATCCAACGTTATTATAACCCATGGATATTTATTTCAAATCATTTATACTTTAAAACCAAAATATTATATCCATTTCAAACTAAATAGTATATTATTTCATTTCAAACCAAATCAACATATCCTTTTCGATGCAAACCCAAAGTAATAGTATATCATTTTAAATCCCAAAACCAAATCAATATCTCATTTAAATAAACCTAAATTTCCAAATCATTGAATATTCCTTCAATTTATTAAACTTGAAATATTCCTTTAAATCATCTTAAACCAAACCACTTTATAAAGTCATATTCTTAAATCTTCAATTTCAATAAGTTCAAATTAATATATTTAAAGACAATTCTTAATTAAATACAATTTCCAACAATTTCATTTCCAAAGCCATATTACTTCAAGTTATAACAACTCTAAAACCAAACAATTTGAAACGTATTTATTTAAACCATTTAAATTCAATGTCAAATAATATTCATTTCAAAGTTGTGGCATTTCTAAGTTTATTCATTTAATTATAAGATTTCCAAAACATTATAAATTTCAATTGCAACAACACTTATTACATGTTACAGTATATATAGTAATATTTCACACTTCAGAAAATATTCATTTGGATATTATTTATCTTATGATTATATATATAAATAAAATTGATAACCAAAATATCCGATTAACTATAATTCATTTTTAATTCAAAGTTACCCTATTTTTCTTAACTTTTATTTTAACAAATAGCTTTACACTTTATTTTGAAATAACCATCCCATAAATAAAATATTTCTATCACTAAATTTTCTTAACTTTCATTTGAAAACTAAATTTTCACTTATCAAGTTAAGTCATCTTTAAGTTGCATTTTTCCATTCAAATCATAATCATTTAATCTTTTCAAAACATAACCATAAGTAAAATATTTTATCATAGTTAATATGACAATCCAATTCCCTTTATAAGTCTATTCATTTAGCTATCAATTAACTATGATTTCAAGTTAAATAAATTTTATTACAAAAGGCCTAATTAAAACTGTATTTCATTTTATTCGTTCAAATTACATTATTTATTATACAAAACATGTTCATTTTAGGAAATAACCTTTATTAAAGTTTCTAGGTTAGATTTAAGATTCCAAACTAAATCAAATTCAATTATTAAGTTATTTATCATCAATAAAGATCTTTATTTCAATATAAAACCAATTATTAACTTTATAAAATTTTTACTTATAGAAAAACCAATACACTTTTATAATCAAAGCATTAAATCAAATTTTAAGTCACAAATTTCATATATTTATAAAACTCAAAATACTTAAGAAATCTTCTAGGGAAATATTATTTAAAGTACTTAATAACTTTTAGGAAAATATTATTTTAAAAATATAACCATGGGCTTGTATAACATTTTCTATCCTAGGTCAAGTGATACATATATGTATCATTTCAATCCGTAATTTAAAAGAAAAATCCAGGTTTAATCATTTCAAACCCACAATCCCAAGTAAAATAAATACAATAAAAATCAATAAAAATCATTCAAGCCTATCATTTCATCCCATAGTGATTTTTCCTTATTCTACGGTCCGTTCGGGTATGTATCATTTCAGCCCATAGTGATAGGGAACTTGCAGTGTGATAAACAGAAAATAAAATAACAGCATAACATAAAATATCATAACAGATGATATAACAGGTATATAAACAACATTTAATATCGTATAAACATATCACAGGCAGGTATGAACATAGCATATTAATTTATACAATTCACTTGTCATTATTTCACAATCATATAAGTACGTAATGTCTAAAGTGAATAACTCACCTTTTTACAGCTAGAATTAAAATTCAAACCCAAATCAAAACTCTATAAAGCACGAAAAGGCACGATAAAGCACGACTATATTTTTGAGTGGATGAAGAGTCATATCCAAATCTTGAATGCAAACAAATATCACAAACATAAGTATGTGATTCAATACAAAAGAATAGAAATTAAAACAATGAAAAATATGAGATAAACATGACATAACCTTTGCTTCAACCACCAAGTGGGCTTGGCCTTTGGGTTTGGCATGGGTCTAGGCACATCATAAGGCACGACTAAGGCATGTTGTAGGTCATGGCATGGTAAGTAGATGGTGGAACAATTGGTGGCCGAGACTAATATGAAGGGGAGGGTGAAATAGTGGTGGTTAGCTAGGTTATTCATCATGGGATGGTGATGTATTTCTCTTGGGGGTCACGGCCTTGCTTTTGTGGAGCTGATGAGGTTATGGAGGTGGTCTTGGTGGTGGTGGAGATGGTGTATTGGTCGGCTAAGGCATGGTAGAGGGCAAGCAAGACATGAAAAAAACAAAGAAAAGGAAAAAGAAAAATAGAAAAGGAGAAGAGGAAGCCATGGATTTTGAAGTTTGTATATATTAATTCTTTTCATGCAAATGGAAAGTGAGATATTGAGAATATTTTTATGCGTGATTGGAGAGATTCACGGCAAGAAAAAGGTGGAGAAACTGCTAAAAAAGGAGTAAATGCTAGGAAAACAAAAAGGAAAGAATTAAAGAGAAAGGAACTTACATATTTTATTCTTAAATGCAAATGAAAAATGAGAACATAATAGGAAATAAATTTTGTAAGTGAATGGCAAAAGAAAATACGCGGCTATAGAAGAAAAAGGAAACATCTATGGAGTTATGAATGCTAGGGAAACGGAAAGGCATAAGTTAAGGAGAAAGAAACGTACAATATACTTTATTTTAAATGCAAATGAAAAATGAGAGACGAGAAATAATTTTTTGTATGTGAATTTTCAACTTGACATGCACGGCTATGAGTAGAGTAATTCATGGCTAAGAATGAGGAGGAAACGACTAGGAAATGTAATAAAGAGGCTATGCAATAAAAGGCAAGAGTTTGAATGGTTTGAAAAATAAAAATGCAATACTATAAAACAAATAACTTAATGCATTTAATTAATTTTTTCTTTGTTTGCACGCAATGAAAAGAGGAGTTTGAGGAACAATATGTATGTGATTGATAGGAGAAAATCATGGCTATGAATGTGGGAAGTAATTGGCTATGCAAATGGAAAGGCATGTGAAAAGGAAAAGGCAACAAATAAAGACAAGTAACTTAGGTCTTTTCAAATTTCTAAGCCATTTATCAAAAAAAAAAAACACTCAATAAAATAAAAGTTTAAACAAAATAAAAGAAGAAATAAAATAGGGAAATTAACATAGAAAAATAAAAAAATAAGATATAGAAAATTAATAAAGAGGTTAGGAAATAAAAAGGTAAGCATTTAAACAATGTAACGTGTGTCCCCTTGATTTTCTTCAGCCATTTATAAAAAGATATAAAAAATAAATACAATAAAAGTCTAGACAAATAAATAGAGAAATAAAACAAAGAGATGGATAGGAAAAATAAAAATAAAGTATAAAATAGAAAAATAGAATTAAGGTAGAAAAAATGAAAATATAAAATAGACAAATTTTACTGAAAACAATCGCGTGTAAAACGCTGAAAGTTATCAAATTTAAAAAGTATAAAATGGAATTTTTCGAAACGAAAAGTAGAATCTATATTAAAATAAAATACATTTTCAAAGAAAAAGATTGGAATAAAAATTCAAATTAAAAATTTTCAACCGTGGTCAAACTTTGACTTTCAGTTGACCAAAATATAAAAATTTCAAAAAATGTTTATTTCATTGTATTTAGAAAATAAATTACGACCAAATTCCAAACTTACATCGGAAAATTCCATAAATTCAATCTTAAATAATTTAAAAATTAAAGTTTTTAAATAAAAATTTAAATAAAAATATTTACAAAACTATGGGTTGTTACGGGTCTAAAGAACTTTTCCAGTTATAGTGTGATTAGAGGCCAGAAAAACCATCTTTTGATAGGAATAGAAGGCTAAAAACTCATCTACTAGCAGAAGACCAGAAAACCCATCTGGTAATAATGAAGAATGACCAAAAAACCCATCTGGTAACAATAAAGGAATAACAGAAAACCCATCTGATAATTAATAAGAAAGACTAGAAAACCCATTTGGAATCTAAAAATTGCTTTGTATTTGGAGCATAAATGGCTCATATTTGACAGATCTTCCTCTAAAAGACTGCTTTTTTTTGCTTTGGAGAGCTAACCGGCTCATTTTTGATAAATCTTCTTCAAGAAGATTGATTGATTTAGTTTCGGTGCATGCTTTTGACAGATCTTCCTCTAAAAGACTGTTTTGGATCCATTCTTTAGGATAGAGTTTGGTTTGCTTTTGAATTTGATTGGCACCATTTTAGGTGGTGATTGTTGTCTGGTGCATTTGGTTTGCTATCTTAAGCAGAACCAAAGATTTACCCAACCTCCCTCTGGGAGGCACTTTGGCAAACCTTGGAGACGGTACTATAGGCTTGTCCGATGTGTTTGGTTAGCCTTTCTTAAGAAGAATCAATGATACACCTGACTTTCCTCTAGGAGGCGCTTCAATGAGGTCTTTGATGATGGCCTTGAAGAATGGTTTAGTGCTTTGGTCAGGCCATCTTAGACGAGATCGAAGCTTATTCCCCTCCCTCTAGGATGCACCTTGGCTAGGCCGTGAAATTAGGACAAAAGGCTTGCAAAAACTTTGGACAAGTAGTTTTCAAGCGGGAACGAAGGATTATTCTGACCTCCCTCTAAGACGCACCTTAATCAGGCCATAAAGACAAGATTAAGAGTTTATGCTCCAACTAGTCCACATAGGAGGTTCGGAAGGCTTTGTTGGTGCTTTGGGTAGGCCATCTCAGGTGCGACCAAAGGTTTCTCCATCCTTCCTTTAGGAGGCGCTTTGACCAGACCATCTTGGCAGGATAAAGGCTTTTTCTTTTATTTTAGGAGTTCATTTTCCTTCTTAACCATGTAGGTGTACTTATTTCATGTAGAAAAACTTATTTTCATGATGAATTGGCTAACATCTTCTTACAGCTTCATCAAGCTTTCCTAGCCTTAAAAAAGGTTAATCAAGCCTTCCAAGCTTCGACATTGGTTTGTGTTATGTCCATTGGAGTGATGATGATGGCAATATAATCCTCTGATGTTCCTTTCATTCTTTGAAAGCTTCTTTTGCAAAGGCCAACGTTGAGTTTTTCCTTGGCCAAGATATATATTTTCTTGTAGGAAGTAGTAAGAGAATAATTCTTTGACGGTCGCAACCTTTTAGGAAACAATCCTCTCGGCGACTTTTGATTCTTTTATTACTTGAAATGGACTCCTCATCTTTGATAACTAATTTCCTTTTGGATGAGTTTTGTGCTTCATTTATTTTAAAAGATCGATCAAGTTCTTCCGCCATTTTTTGGTAAACCGTTGGAAGTCCCTTTCTATCCCTTTTTCAAAAACGGTCCTTTTGGCTTTGAGCTGAATTTCCTTTCTCATTGCTAGGAAGATGCTATCCTTTTTATACTACCTCTCTAGGGCAAAGATTGGTGTTGGTCCAACATGGAAGGAATTCAAATCCATTTTTCTGGGTTGTAAGCTGCTACTTGTCTTTTCTTTTCTTCCATAACTTGTAATGCCATAAACCTTAATACTTGCTCCTCATGAAGCCGGGGATCACTAGTGATTTGATAATTTGGCCTAGTCATCTGAGGCTTGGAGGATTCTTGTTCAGAGATTTTAACATGCTTAATTGACATCACTAAGCAAAACTTAGTTGATGGAATAATTAGTTTTAAGAATCAAAGTTAGGTTAGTTTGGAGTAGGATATGCATGGTAGAGGCAAGTCCTTTAAGCCCTATGAATGCAAGCTAGAGTAGTTACACATAGGATTTCAACGGAGATGGAGGTTCGAGCCCTCCATCTAGCACCAAAATGTTAACGAATATCTTCGTTAACCCCAAAAGTATAAGGAAATTGGATTTGGATAAGCTAGAGTAATCTTAGGCTAAGTCGCTTGGATGGAATATGCACCGTATCTAATCCATGAAAGTCTTATGTATGTTCAATATCAAAGCTAAAGCCATGCCGCATGTCATATCAGAGTCAATAGTTCAAATCAAGTAGAGCTATCAAACTCAAGATTATGGGTGCTTTTGGAATTCGAAACATGGTATGATGTAAGAATCCCAAATACTTCGAAACTCGAAAGCAAGCCATAATTCAATTAATCTTGTTCTTATTCCAAATAACTTTGAATGTACAATGTCTTATGTTCAATAGTTCAAGTGTTACAATCGGCTCTAAATCCCTAAATGAATTTAGGGTTACAAGATTTAAAATATAAGAAAAGTGACAAGAATGATTCACCTTCTCCATTACCCTTAGGCTAGCATTTATAGAGGCCGAGGGATGCAACATTGTTGCCACATGTCCATGCGACATTCTTTGCTTCTGACATCGATATTGATGGAGCATGGCACTATATCTTGGTTAAAGATGAACTTTGGAATGGTGTGCTAGCATTTTGCACTATATCAATATAATAGTCTTCATTCATGATATCCGTTATCTGCATTCCTTAAAGGTTGATGAAGTGCGGTATCACTAAAGCACGATATTGATAACACAAGCGGCAATATTAGCAATAAGCGGTATTGCTTTGAATCAACATTGACAAGAACTGGCATGGATGTAGAAGTGACGTTGATAAGAACCAACATCAATGTTGGTGCAACGTTGATAAGAGCCGACATCGATTTCAGGAAGAATTGATAACATATGACAAAGATCATAAGCAACATTGATAGCAAGCAATATTGATAACAAGCAGCATTAATTATGAGTGGCATTAATAGGAGGATGCAATGGAGAGATGCGATATTACTTTGAAGGGTGACATTGGAATAAAGTGGCGAAACTCTGATGTGATATTGATTATGCTAGCTTCATAAAGTAAATGCTTCATTGATAGAATGTGGCATCAATATGAGGCAGCATCAAAGTTGCTATAGCATTAATGGCTTATGACATAAGATCCTTTAGCATCACTCATTCATTTTTATGGGCGATATGCGGCATTGATGACCTTCAACACCTAGCTTTATTGATGTGAGATCATGACTATATTGCCATGCCGCATTCCTTTGGGATTGATAATTATGGTAACAATAGGGGTTACAGCTTGGTATGGGGCGTTAGATTTATTCTGGGGAATCTTTAGTTTCATCCTGGATGCACCTCGATTACTTCGCACGCAAGTAAAATATTTCGGTCCACTACATTCGTCCATTCGTTGCTTTAAATCCATGAATTAACACATCAATCGGTCGACCACTTATAAGGACCCATTGACTACTATAGGTCAACCAATGGACCCTAGTTGTCGACCGCTTGAGGCGTTTAATTTAGGAACCTTTTATAATTTTAGTTTATTTCTTTTCAAAATTTTCAAATGTATGTATCTCCTTCGTACTAACTCTAATTTCAAAGTGTTATAAATGAAAATTATCCATAAATCACTACAAATGCAATGATGCATCTTTCATAGCTAAATTAGGATGATTGTGAAAATTTCATTTAGTCCATGTATATTTAAATATAATTTTCTTATTTTCTGCTGAATTTGCAGGGTGTTACATTCTCCTTGTGATGACCCACTTTTCTGACCCATAAGAATGACACTTAATACATCCATGATATTCGTGTGTCGTTGCCCAAGCAACCAAAAGGCAAGACGTCATGTGGGGGAAATAAAAATGAAACAGAAAAATTCACAATGGTATGATTAAATATAGTATAATAATAAGAGAGTACCCAACATGGAGTTATCAGAGTTACAACAAAAGTACTAACCTCAGCCTAGGCAGTTATAACAACTTGTATTTACACTTGCAGATATAACATAAACACTAACAAATAATGGAAATAGATAGCTTTATAAATAAGGAGCCTTCTGCTTGTCCATCATCTTCAAAAGAACCCTAAGAAACTTGTCACTCCTGGACTAATCAAATATAAATGAGTACCCGAGTGTTTAGGGAAAACATACAACCCGGGTAAGACAATATGTCTGGTATTAGTAAACTCTAAATAAAAATGGAACACATAAACAACATGTGAGACCATGCCGCAAAACACGAAACAAGTTTCCTCTCACAATAAAAACTCTCTAGCATAAAGAGTGGACACGAATAATTAAATGTGGCGAAGTGCACAAGATGCTTCCTAATGCAATAACAAAGAATTGAGTCAGAGGTTTGAATCAAAAATACGGAAAGGAAAAATTTTCAACAATGACTAGAATGGTGTGTCCTCCTTACCAAAAGTATACCTCTAGACAATATACTCGAGAGGGCCATTTACTCTATGTCTCTCATGGACATGTCCAAGCCGTACCCTGCCAACCTTCTCGAGAATATGAGTATTTAACATCTCCACATGCATACCATTGAATCCAATCAAGAGTAGATGTGAATAGACCCTAATGGAAGCAACCCCACATAGCTTGGCTTTCACTCGCTCTTTCGTGTTAGTCTTTTCCGTGAAAGGATATCAACGCTCAAAAGGAGCAACAAATCATCTTTGACTGACAGAATACAAAAGATAGAGAAATCAATAGTCAATAAATCAACTATAGGGAAAAATCAAAATAATCGTACATGGAAATTAAATTTCTTATCCTTGTCACCACTTGTAAATTTCAAACTTGTACTATTCTTAGGTTAAAAATGAAGTCGGGCCAGTTAAGGTAGTGTTATCTCTAAGCCTTGTCTTAATGACAGTTTTAACCTTCAAGATAGAAATGAGTTTCCATACCTCGACGTTTAATGCTAAGAATATGAATAAATCCTTTCCATATAAGCAATATCATTTATGTATATTAAATTTCTTATCTTTTCCATAACCAAATCATTTTTTTTTTAAAATTCTGCTTAGTTTTCACGTCACAAAAATTAACTTTAAACTACTTTATTAAAGTGATTAATTAACTTTAAATGTCATTAATTAACTTTAAACATTAATATTAAAATGATTAGTTAACCTTAAACATCATTATTGAAATGATTAATTAAACTTAAACATCATTATTAAAACGATTAATTAACTTTAAAACATCATTATTAAAATGATTAAATAACTTTAAAAATCATTATTAAAATGATTAATTAACTTTAAAACTTCATTGTAAAAATCATTAATTAACTTTAAAACATCATTATTAGAATGATTAACTTTGTAAAACCCAAGCACAAAATCACGCATAAAAGATTTCAAAGGGGATGATATTTTTCAAATATCAATATACGATAGTCGCTTTACGGACATTTCCGTAAAACATTATATATGTCATATATATTCATCCAAACATCTCATAATCATAAGCATAGATATACACAACTGTAGATAACATTTACAAGGTAAGGTAAAATCTGCCATTTTATGACTTATGCACTTCGAGGTGTATCATAGAAACCTATTTGTTGCAAACACTTCGACTTCATTTCAAGTCCTATGCAAACATCCTATGGCCATCTACTTTCAAGCAGCCAAAAAAACAATAATTATTCCATACACTTATTAAATATACCCAAACCACAAAGACTATTATACAAATAATAAAGTTTAGAACTTGATTATAACGGTGAGCATACACAGCTAAATCAAAATGAACTTTAACCAAACTACAATAATTTCATAAACTACATACAAACCAAAAAATTGACTTTTAAAGGCTAGAGGGGGTCAGTATGGTTCGATCATGGTGGCTGAGGGGCTCGGCCTTGGTTAAGAATGGGAGTTTTGGGTCTTGTTTTGATGAAGGGGTGATGTAGAGAAGAAAGGAAGAGGTTTTACGATTTTGTTTAAGGAAAAAGTGAAAAAAAGAAGAAACTTTTTAAATTATACCAACTATAATTTCATGGAAGTAGAGAAGGCAATGGAAAGAAGAGAAATAAGAGAATGAAAATGAAAATAAATGAAGTAAAGGAGATAATGAGAAAATGAAGCCTTTTTAATAGAAAATGTAAAATGGAAATTTACCAAAATAACACTTTTACCAAAATATCCAATACCCTCCACCAAAATCATTCCACATCACCTTCCTCCTTGCCTTTATCCACATGCAAGCCACCACCCACACTCAACCATCACTTTACTTCATTTTGAAATATATGTTGTCTTGGTTTTTGAAATTTTATTAACTTTTTAAAAGAAAAGTCAAACTTCATTTTATTTTTAAAAAAAAATTAAGCCAAAATTGTAAGAATCCAAAATTTGAGCTATAATAAATAGTTAACGAATTAATTAAATAATAAAACAGTTTTGTGAAATTATTAGAATTGAGCTACATGAGTTGCAACATTGTGTTCATGATAATTTTATGGTCAATTTCTAAATTTAGTTTGTCAAAATCCGAGCTAGTATGAAGAAGATATGCAAGAAACAAGAAATCAACAAAACGGAAAAAATATATAGAAGGCATGGGTCGACCCATGCCAATGGTCAGGTCGACCTTAAGGTCGAGCCAAACCATACATAGGCCGACCTAGGGGTCGACCCCCATAGTATATTGGTCTACCTGCCTTTGTTTTGGAAGTAGCTTCGCCCAGATACGAAGCAAACACGTCATTATTATATTTTACTTCAATCCTGTGCATTCATACTCACATCCGATGGTTTCCAACGAGCCTATGACGTGTTTGTACCAAATTTAATCTTCAAATCCAATAGTCTGAGATCCCTAAGTGATGTGCACGTAAATTTGCATAATTTTACCACCATATTTAATCTATTTAAATTGAATAAATGATTATATTGGGTATTTTAACTTGTTTAAACCAAAATTCAGATTATTTGAAATTGTCACATATTCATCTTCATCTATGGGCAAAATGGTCATTTTTGTGCATATATTAATTGAGAAAATTTAATTGGAAATCACTATATTATTTTGTAGGAAATTAAAATCAATTACAAGTGGGTTCATGAAGGAATATGCATGCACAAAGAAGATACAAAAGAATGAAGATGGAAATAATTCAAAGTGAAGAACATGGAGGACCCCACCCACCCACTTACCTTGATTTTCAATTAGGAGCTACGGCACATGCTAAAAGGCCATTAAAAGCTTCATGTACATTTAAGTGGGGGATTATTGAAGCTAATGATAACTTGGCCACCACACTTCCTACAAGGGCATTTTGGGCACTCCCCAAAAATATGAATTAGGGTTTAACACTTGTATAAATAACCCCTTATGTTTCATGTAGTATCTCCTCTTCCTCTTCATTAGTTTTAGTTTAGAGAATAAATCAAACATCTCTTTCTCTTTCCATGGCTACTTAGCCATTTTTATTCTCATGTATTTTCCTTTTTTATGCAATTTAATACATGATCTTTTCCTTTCTTTGTTTATTTCCTTTCATGTTGTAGTGTAGATCTCTTTTTATTTTGTGCAAATAGAATAGATCTCTTTCCATTAGCTTTCATTTTCTTTCTTTTTGCTTTCATGTTGCATGCTACTTGTGTTGATATGATAACACACATGAGAGGCTAATCCCTTCAATTTAGGGGTAATGAAGCCTCTAATCATGTAGCTTCAACATTTTGATGTTTTATACTCTCTTTTTGTGCTTTAATAAGAATGTATGAAGTGGTTAACTTGTTGTTTTTGCTTTGAATTTGATAGCCTATATTGTTGACACCAAATAGGCTATACTTAAACAATCACTAACACAAATTACCTCTTCATCTACATATGATGATGGTAATGAAGTGAATGTTGAGATTAAAATTTGATGGCCTATATTTCTAATTAATAGTTAATAGGCCATACTTAAAATAGATTTTGCTTTCAACTTTGTTATCATTTTTCATGTGAGTTAGTAAATGGTTTAAGGGGTGTGCTATAGTTTGATGGCTTATGTTGAGCTAACTAATAGCACAAATAGGTCATACTTATGATAAGCACATCAATTAAGCTAACTAATGACAAAGAAAAGAGAGTTCATAACTTCATTTTGTTGATTTATGCGATCTAGAGAGTGGAAGTTGCCTCTAAATTGTCTTAACACTCTCATATTTTGATATATTTTCTTTTGTCATTTTTCTCCTTTTTTTAGTTAATCACTCTTTCAACTTTGGTTAATTTGATTGAGTAGAATTTGAAAATCATCAATTCCCTGTGGATCGACCCGTATTCGTCACGTGCTACATTCGTACACCGTGCGCTTGCGGTTATTTTTAATTTAAATTCGTTCGACGGTTTTCTAAGCCGATAGAATTTCCGTCGACGAACAAGTTTTTGGCGCCGTTGCCGGGGAATTGTTTTGATTTTGATTTTCTATTCTTCGAATTATTTTTATTTGATTTTTGTGTGTTTTATTTTGTGTGTTTGGTTGCATTAAAAAAAATTGTGTTGTGTGATTATTGTTTACATTGTGTTTGTGTGTTGTTTTCTAGTTCTAGTTGCATTTTGCATTTGATTAAAAAAAATCCACAAACATTTCTCCAAATTTACATTGCATTTCATTTTTTGTTGTACAAACTTGCATTTCATTTATATTGTATTTCTATTTTACATTGCATTTCTACAGTCCAGAGACCTCTGTTGCATTGCCTCTATACAGTGTTTCCTCTTTGTCACAAAAGTGTTTCAAACCATTCTCTTCTCTGTCAAACCAAACCGCAGTTCCACCATACAACACTTCCACCCACAGTTGAGCTTTCTGCCTTGCAAACCAGTCACCGCAACTGTGACCACTAACATCCAAACAGCATAACCAAAACTTCTGCCACCACAGCCATCATCTCTCCTATACACACTTGACTCCACATTCTATATCTCTAACACAAAACTCATCGCCTCCACATTCTACGTCTCTGCTGCCATCAACCCACTATTCTGCAAATAGTAGCTACTGATCAAAATCCTCCCTCTGGTTCTCCTTAAAACAAACACCCCAATATCATCATACCACTCCGCCAACACCGAACTACAACATCAAACCAGTGCCCAAACTTCAACACTACAGCAGCCTTCAACCTCCTCCTTTCAATACCACAACATCTTCAATCCAGTGCACATCCACTGACCAACAACTTCACAAAATCCACAACACACATTCATATAGCATACATACGTAATCTTCATACCTACTGCAAAACATTCATTCCATACCTCAACACCTTCCTAACATCGAGCTACAACATCCCCTGAAACATCTCCACAAACCCCACAGCTTCATACATACCACGCTACAGCAACCACAACAACCCCGCCATTCAAACCCACCGTCGCCAGAACAAAATCGAACCCAAACGCCTCGACAACCACTGCCGCTCAAAACACCATCATTCACAATCGACGTCGCCCATTTTGCTCCTCGATCCTTTCACCTTCGAACCTTCCAACGACACCGCATCCCTCTGTAACTTGAACTCTCCAAATTCCCGATCACCGCATCCTTCAATAGCCCATTGACCACCCAATACGCAGATCCAATTAACGACAACAACCTAGCTTCCATTTCCAAACCGAATTCGAACAGTAGAAAGCGAAATTGGAATTTTAATTTTAAAAAAAATTGGTTGAGTAAATTTGTTATCGTGAAGGAATTATTCGCTGAAATCATCTGGGGAGGAGTTACAAAAGAAAATGAATTTTGTTTTGAATTGTTTTGAGTCGGGTTATAACGTTTGTGGGTGGGCCTAAGTAAATTTTTTTTAGTTTTTATTATTTTCTTATGTTTTGTTTTGATTTGTTTAGTTTTAGTTGTTTTTAGTTGTGCGAGTGTAAACAACTTTCTCTTTTGATTATTTTGTTTCAGTTTTCTTTTATTTACCTTGTTAAAAAAAATAAAAAAAAGATATAATAGTTCCGTATATATATCTCTTGCTTTATTTCAGGTTGCATAAGCAGATAAGGAAGGAGTAAAAGTGCACTAAAATAAATTGTTGCTTTGCTGAGCTTGCCAAAAAAAAAAACTTCTTGCTTATTTATAATTTTTTTTTGCCTTGCATTGTATATATCTATTGTTTTTATTTTTATTTTTATTTTTGCATTGTTGGTTGATTGCATTTGCATAGAAAAAAATTTCAATTTTTTTTTTCATTTGTAGTTGCATTGTTAATACACGTTTATTTTATGCTTTGCATTTCATCCTAGATTTTGATTAATAATAACGGGTAGACATTGATAACTCTTAATTGTGTATTGACAAGTTGTCTTCCTTGAACAATTTAATTTCTTGGTGTCTAGGCTACGGCAGAGTAATAACCATTTATAAATATTACGGTGATTCGTAAATATTATAGTGGTTGTTCCTCTGAAGCTACTTAAACCTTCGGCTGCATTGCTACGGTGATTCGTGGTGCACCGATAAATCCTATCCGTTACCTGGCCGAGAACTATCTTGTTTATCTAAGACAACCTATGACTATAAAATTTTGGGTTAACTTAGGATAAATCATTTGTAATTAACCCTTGCATTCATTTAGTTGCATTAGTTCATGCATATTTAAAAAAAACAAAAAATTCAAAATCCAAAACTAAAAAAAATTGTAAATATTCCTTTTCCTTTGAAATTTTTAAATCCTTTTCTTTGAAATTTTAAAAAAATCCAAAAAAATTTAGAAAAACCAAAATTCAACAATTTTTTTTTTGAAAAATAAAAACAAAACAAAAATAAAATAGATTTCCCTTTTGAAAAATAATTTTTCTTTGTAAATATTTTTCGCTTATAAAAAAACCCAAAAAACATTCTTGAAAATGTCTGAATTTCCATATTCACTTGAATTTTACGATAGTTGTGAAAATCAATATAATCCATATGATTTCAGTCCAAATTCATATGGATATTTTAACAACAACTATTGTGTAAATAATTCAAATTTCGAACAACAAAATTTTCAAAACAATGACCAACCTTCGACTCTTGAAAATAGCATTGAAATGATTTCATCTTTACTCGAACTTTCTACACGACAAAATCAAGAGATAAATGATTTATGTAATTCTTATTTGTGTAATAACTCGAGTCAAGGATTTTAAAATTTGAATTCAATTCAAAATTCAAAAAATTACGATTATAACCCATGCCAGTTTAATTTCGAACTCCAAAATGAATTTCAAACTCAACACAAAAATGGGAACAACTTTTCAAACGAATTTGGCAATGTGAATAATCTTAACCATGTTACGAGTGAAAATTTTTGTTCTCAACAAATCCAAATCGAAAATTCTCAATTTAATAACTACAAATTAGATTTTGTTGAACACATGAATGAAATTTACGATGATCACACAGATTTGTTGTTTGAAACTTATATGAAACAACGTGAACAACAAAATCAAATCTCAACGTGTGATGAGTCAAGTGATAATCCACCTTTTACCCAAATCGACGATTTTCAAATAACAACTTTTGAATTTGATAATGACGATTTTAATCAAGTTGTTGAAAATAGGGTAATTAAGTTAGATTTCAATTCTTTTGAGGGTGCGAAACTCGATTTAAACTTCGATCTTCCTTTTCCTGAAAATTTGAATATGACAACCTTGAATTTTAAACTCGATTTACATGGTGAAGTTGTTAATAATCCAACAAAGGAAGTCGAATTTAACGAACTTGAGTTTTATGTACTTTTTGAAAATCAGTTGCTAAATTCTATAGGGGACGATTTGAATCACCATTTCGATTTTGAAATCGATGATAAACTTGAATTTGGTGAAAATAAATTTCAAGCAATTGTTTTATCAACCCCAAAAATCATTGAAAATAAAACAATTCATTCAACTTTTGATAAAACAAAATTCCTTTTTCCAAATCAACATTCAACTTTAAAATCTTTAAAGGTTTGGTATTTCGCGCTTAAGCTGTGTCTCGCACACTTGACGAGACAAATGAATCGGTTTTTGAAAGACCGTTTCATTTACTTTTTGATGATATACTTTCTGATTTAGGGTAAATATTGTTAGTTTTCATGTAAATATAGGTCATCGTTTTATTTTATTTTATTTATTTATCTATTTCCCCCCTTTCCACTTGGGTTGACTGTGGAGACACAGTCAAAATCAAGTGTGGGGGGAGACTCATCTTCTTTTTGATTTTTCACGATTAATTTTTCATTTTTCTTCCAAAAACAAAAAAATATATAAAAATTTTAAAAACAAAAGAAGAATTATTTTTAAGCATTTTGATTTATTTTTAAAGAAACACTATAGGATAAATATATGGTTTTGGCTTATTAAATTGAAATTTTTGAAAGTTTGTTTGTCTTAAAAAATGAATAAAAATGAAGTTTGATTACATATAATAATGGTTTAACTAGTATATAGGAAGATTCATACGTGTTAATTATGAAGTACATCCTAATTGAAAATCTTTGTTTTAAAAAGTGGTTGATTTAAAGTAAAGGATATAACATTTTTTTGTATTCTAAGTTAAATGGTGTTAAGATGATTTTGCAAAACTTTCACTCTCTCTTAAAAAAAAAAAATATATCCAAGTATTCACTCTCATTTAAAAGTCCTCACGGTTATGCATGGGTGAATAACTTGAAATCTTTGATTATGTGCTTTCATACTCATTTAAAAGTCCTCACGGTTATGCATGTATGGAACACATGTAAAAAAAAACATAATAAAAACCACCTACGGTCGATAGGTGAATGCACGAAAGTGTGTGCACTCGCCATGCTCTGTACTCCCCTCACATAAGCCCGAAAGGCAGTGCATGGGTGGTATATCTGGCCTCAGTTTACCTGAGTTAAGTGTGTAATTTTTTGCAAATAATGAGAGAGCAAGCAATTGAAATCCTAGCAGTATTTTTACTTATTTGATTTGATTTGTTATTGAAAAGAAATGAAAATACCACTTTGATAAACTTTGATAATCAACTAAGGATCAATTTCATAATTACACTATGTTATCAACGAAGACAATGAGTTAAAGTATCGTCTATTTGTTATGATAACTTTGATTTTATTGAAAATTTGGACGAGTAAATGACTAAAATTTTTCAAGATAATGACCAAAACCTATATTTAACTTATCCGTGTCAATTTAAAAGTAAATCCTTCATTTGTAAATATTTTCAAAAACTTGCATTCATCTCTTTGTAAACAAATCTTGCATTTTGTAAATATTTTCATCCTGCATTAGGATTTTGTGCGCAGTATCCAATGAAAACCCTCACGAGACAACACTCGTCCTACTGGGGAAACCCAGAGGTTTAACGGCTTGTTGCATACGCTCAATGCAATCGTGCTCCCTAAGAAAACGGATTTCATCTTAGTTTTTCTTTATTCGAGGACGAATAAAAAGATAAATGTGGGGGTATTTGATGTGCACGTAAATTTGCATAATTTTACCACCATATTTAATCTATTTAAATTGAATAAATGATTATATTGGGTATTTTAACTTGTTTAAACCAAAATTCATATTATTTGAAATTGTCACATATTCATCTTCATCTATGGGCAAAATGGTCATTTTTGTGCATATATTAATTGAGAAAATTTAATTGGAAATCTCTATATTATTTTGTAGGAAATTAAACTCAATTATAAGTGGGTTCATGAAGGAATATGCATGCACAAAGAAGATACAAAAGAACGAAGATGGAAATAATTCAAAGTGAAGAACATGGAGGACCCCCCCACCCACTTATCTTGATTTTCAATTAGGAGCTAGGGCACATGCTAAAAGGCCATTAAAAGCTTCATGTACATTTAAGTGGGGGATTATTGAAGCTAATGATAACTTGGCCACCACACTTCCTACAAGGGCATTTTGGGCACTCCTAAAAAATATGAACTAGGGTTTAACACTTGTATAAATAACCCCTTATGTTTCATGTAGTATCTCCTCTTCCTCTTCATTAGTTTTAGTTTAGAAAATAAATCAAAGCTCTCTTTCTCTTTCCACGGCTACTTAGCCATTTTTATTCTCATGTAATTTCTTTTTTTTATGCAATTTAATACATGATCTTTTCCTTTCTTTGTTTATTTCCTTTCATGTTGTAGTGTAGATCTCTTTTTCTTTTGTGCAAATAGAATAGATCTCTTTCCATTAGCTTTCATTATTCTTTCTTTTTTGCTTTTATGTTGCATGCTACTTGTGTTGATATGATAACACAAATGAGAGGCTAATCCCTTCAATTTAGGGGTAATGAAGCCTCTAATCATGTAGCTTCAACATTTTAATGTTTTATACTCTCTTTTTGTGCTTTAATGAGAATGTATGAAGTGGTTAACTTGTTGTTTTTGCTTTGAATTTGATAGCCTATATTGTTGACACCAAATAGGCTATACTTAAACAATCACTAACACAAATTACCTCTTCATCTACATATGATGATGGTAATGAAGTGAATGTTGAGATTAAAATTTGATGGTCTATATTTCTAATTAATAGTTAATAGGCCATACTTAAAATAGATTTTGCTTTCAACTTTGTTATCATTTTTCATGTGAGTTAGTAAATGGTTTAAGGGGTGTGCTATAGTTTGATGGCTTATGTTGAGCTAATTAATAGCACAAATAGGTCATACTTATGATAAGCACATCAATTAAGCTAACTAATGACAAAGAAAAGAGAGATCATAACTTCATTTTGTTGATTTATGTGATCTAGAGAGTGAAAGTTGCCTCTAAATTGTCTTAACACTCATATTTTTATCTATTTTCTTTTGTCATTTTTCTCCTTTTTTTAGTTAATCACTCTTTCAACTTTGGTTAATTTGATTGAGTAGAATTTTAAAATCATCAATTCCCTATGGATCGACCCGTATTCGCCACGTGCTACATTCGTACACCGTGCGCTTGCGGTTATTTTTAATTTAAATTCGTTCGACGGTTTTCTAAACCGATAGAATTTCCGTCGACGAACACTAAGTCACACTATAATAAGATCCTAGGCTTAGCTATTTTTCTCATTCATGTTTTCTTCCAATTGGATTCATTGCCTAAGGCTGGACCCTAAAAGGAATTTTTTTTCTTGGGAGGAGATATTTTTAATAAAAATATTCTACTCTCTAGAAGTGGATCAAGAAAGACCAAGGACTAGAGCTAAGGACCACATGTGAGTGTTTTGTAATTATTTTAGATTTTTAAGTAATTTAAAATAATAAGGTTCTCAGTAGTTGTAGTTTTTATGCAATTTTGAGACAGTTTTTATATAAGTTATTTATAATTAACTTTTAAGTAAATTTCAGATGTTCTTTTAAGTCTATTTTATTCAGCTATTTTATTTAGTTATTTATAGTTATTTACATTATATTTACATCTGTTTTTCGTTAGAATTTAGCTTGTAAATGTTAGTTTCATTTTATTCCCTTTTACATGAATAATATGTTACAAAAGAGAAGTATTCACTAATATGGACGAAAATATAAGAACAATAAATTTACAAAAAATAGATTTGAAATAAGGAGAACTATAATAAAAAGAAGGTAGTCTGAATGGGAAAATTTAGGACATTTGTAAGCATGTTTATAATTAGTGGTTATAACTAAAAGATAGCATAAAATAGGTTATAATTAAGCAGAAAGAACAGGAAAGGCTTATTTTAAAACTTAGATTAAGTTAGTAAGCAAATATAGCAGAAATAACAAAAGAGGCTTATTTTAAAACTTACACTAAGTTAATAAGCAAAAATAGAAGCAGGGCCCGTACCAACAACATTCTCTTTCCATCAGGAACTAATGGTCTCATAATAGTTACGTGAGGCTGGGACATGCTTATGCTAATTAGGTTAAATAAGTGGCCAATAGGTAGTGGCTAAAATCTAAGGGTTTGGGCAAGGGACGCAAATTAGAATTTGTTTGTTAGGACTAGTACTGGCAGCATTCCCTTTCAGATTAGGACTGATGATCTCACAACACTTACGTGAGGCTGGACAGCATCCCTTTCAGACTAGGAATATGGTCTCACAACAGATTAGGTGAGGCTGGGTACGCTTATGCTGATTGGGGTAAATAAGAGGCCAAAAGAAGGAACGACAATTAGTGTGAACCGGTGATGACCGAGGGTGCGACATCGATTAGGGTAAATATTTCGCTACTACGTTCCATGTGCTAAACATGTGTCTTTGCTGTGGGACTAACAGGAATGGATTAGCTCATAGTGGCACAATAGAGATAGAAGGTCGATCAACGGGTAGAATTAGAATTTCATCCTAATTAGAATAGGATTTGAGTTTCAACCAAATCACAGTAGTTCAAGACAAGTGCAAACAATCACAATTAAGCAACCAAATAGAATCAGAAAAAGTATTTTACCCGAGTTTTATCTTCTCAGTATTTCTTTCCATACTAAAACTATTGCTTAGTCCACTGTCTTTATCTTTCTTAGAAATGTCTAGTAATTATTTTCACTCACCGGACTTATTGTCTGACCCACTCCTCCATTTTCCCCTTTTTCTCCAATAGGCCAGCAGAGTTGAGTTGATTCAAGTTGCTTGGAGATTCATTCCCAGAGTTTTCTCATTTCAACATGTATTCTTCTACTTTTCATCTTTTTCATTTGGCTTATGATGGACTTGCACTTATGAGAGGGATTACTATTATTATTGTTACTTTTGTACTCTGATTATATGTGTCTGAGATGTATTTTCATGAGACGTGGGAGATTTTAAGTTTTTGAGACATGTTAGGTTTTTATGACTTATTTTGAGATGAAGTTTAATTTTGAATGATAAATTATTATTTAAATGTTTCCATTGTTTTTACATATTTGTCTTGTGAATCTTAGTCTCTGTGATGTTTTTGCTATACCTATAACGCACCACATTCCTTAGCGTGCCCTTTTTGAGTTTACTAAGGGATGTGGGGGTGTTTCACTTGGTATCAGAGCCTAAGGTTACATGATTCCTAAAAACTTGTTTTAAAGGTATTTATCAAACATAACATATCTTCAAACTAAAAGTGTTTTTCAGAAAGAAACTCTTATTATAGAAATAGCTTTCAAGTATAAGAGTGTTTTTATAAAAGTCCCCGTAAAGTCCAGTTCAACCTTTTTTCGATTCTTTCAAGCCTATATTCTCTTTTTCTTTGCATAGTATCGATGCCCCAAATCTTACAGAAGGTGTCCAAGTCCCTGGCTGGTTTCATAGATACCTTCAAGCTACGACACCATAGGTGCAAGGACAACTGCCCAATGCAACACTGGTAGGTGGAGATTCCATTAATCCACCTACAACAGCCAATTTTTCTAAACTATACAAAAACATTGCTAGTCTAGGAGGCAAGATGTTTTCTAGCATGGAGGATTTCGTGGAGGCACGTGCCTGGTTGAGGAGTACGGAGCCGATATTTGGGTTGCTAAAATTGGAGAACCGCCAGAGAGTTCAACTTGCATCTTGGTGGCTAAAGGGAGAAGCTTCTTATTGGTAGGAGATTATAAAGATGGAGGGTAGCGACATTTGTTAGTTTGGATTTCGGGAAGGGCTTGAGAGAAGTTCTTGTCGTAAGCCGAGGAAAGCATGCAGTTGAAGAAGTTTATTAGTCTGAAGCAAGGGAGTCTTTCGATGAAGGAGTATATAAATCAATTTAATGAGTTACCGAGGTTCGGGATGGAGTTTGTTAATACACCTCATAAGAAGGCCATGAAGTTTGCTAAGGGTTTGAACCAGCCCCTCCAAGGATTGGTATTGATGCATGTACCTATGAGAGCGACGTATGAGTCACTTGTGGGAATGGCTCTCATGTCAAATGCTGTTAAAGAAGTAGAGGCTAAGTAGGTTCCTAAATCAGAAAGTTCTAAGAAGCAGTGGTGGAAGAATAAAAAGGGTAAGGACAAGAAAAAAGGAGAAGGACCTTAGATGGGACAGATCAAGAAAGGCGAGAAATGTCATAGTTGTGGATTGCTTAGTCATTTCACAAAGGACTGTAAGAAGGACACAATGAAGGGGAGGTGTTACAATTGTGGGCAGCCTGGGCACCTTAGTAGAGCTTGTCCTCAAAGGGCATGGCGGAGAGCAGGCGCACTTACATTGCAAGTACTGGCTTTGGATGTAGCAGCTTCTGGTGGACCGGATTGAGGTAGGAAAGTCTCTGTAGAAGGTTTGATCTCTATTTTGGAATTTCCTATTCGAACTCTTTTTGACTCCGAAGCATCACATTCTTTCATTTCTTGTTCCTTGGTTGATTGTTTGCACTTAGATATTTCTATAGTTGTAGACCCTACAGTTGTTTCGAACGCTGTAGGAGGATAGACACATTTATCCATGATTTGTAGGGGTTTGAAATTTTTATACTAGGCATAGAATTTGACTATGAGGCCTGTGTATTGGGATTTTTGGGTTATGGGATGATTTTGGGGATGGATTGGTTATCCACTCATGGTGCGATATTAGACTACGAGAGGAGAGTCGTCAGACTAGAGGCATGTAGCAGAAGGACTCTCGAGGTTTCTTACGACCCACAGGCGTTAATGTTGATCTTCCTTTATTCCCTTGATTCGTCACTAGGAGAGTTAGATTCAGTTCTATTTGTTAGATATTTCCTAGAAATTTTTGAAGAGGTTAGGGGACTATCCACTAAGAGAGAGATAGACTTATCCGAATGACATTGTTAAGCCTGTAGCATTGCCCGTGAGACATATGGTTCCTAGGGAGAGGAAGGAGTTAAGTAAGCATATTGGTGAGCTATTGAAGGATGACTTCATCAGAAGGAGCATATCTGAATGGGAAGCACCAATCATATTCGCTATAAAGGCGGATGATTCCCTTTGACTTTGCATAGACTATAGAGAATAAGCTAACGAAGAAGTACTGTTAGCCCTTCCTAGGATAGAAAATCTTTTCGATCAGTTGGTTGACTCTTCAGTATTTTCTTGACCACTGGATTTCATCATCTTAGAGTCGCTGACGATAGCATCGATAAGACAACATTTAGGACACCCGATGGATTCTTTGAGTGGTTGGTTATGTCGTTTGGGTTGACCAACGCCCCAGCCTATTTTGTAGATTTGGTTTTTCAAGATGTCCTAAATAAGTTCATTGTAGTATTTGTGGATGATATTCTAGTGTTTTCCAAGAGTACAGAAGAGCATGCTATTCATCTTGAGGAGGTTCTTCGTACACTTCATGTTCATCAGTTGAAAGAAAAATTCTCGAAGTGTCACTTTTGGTGTGAGGAGGTGCATTTCTTGGGGCATGTAGTCTCAAGAGAGGGTTTAGCTGTGGATCCTGCTAAGATAGTAGTAGTACATGATTGGATGGCCCCCAAGAACGCTACCGAAGTTAGAAGCTTCTTAGGTTTAGCTGGTTGTTACAAGAAGTTTATCAGAGATATTGCTAAGATTTCTACATCACTTACTCACTTCACTAAGAAGAATACGACATTCGTGTGGGACGTAGGTTGTGAGGATTCCTTCACGATGCTGAAGAGGTCCCTTACTAGTGCACTGGTGTTAGTTTTAACTGAATGGAGTTAAGCCTTTTATAGTATACACTGATGCATACGGGATGGGTCTTGGGGCAGTATTGATGCAAGAAGGGATGGTAGTATGTTATGGAAATAGACAGTAGAGAACCCATGAGAAGAACTACCCCACCCATGATTTGGAATTAGTTGCTATTATTTTCATGCTGTCTTGGAGACATTACTTGCTAGGAGAGAGGTTAAAGCTTTTCACCGACCATAAATCATTGGAGTACCTATTCTCGCAAAAAGGATTTAAACTTGAGGCAGCCGCATTGGATGGTGTTTGTAGCATCATATGAATTTGAAATAGATTACACCACTGGTAAAGGGAACGTGGTTGCCGATGCATTAAGCAGGAAGAAAGCAACCCTTAGTCCAATGTTCGTGGAGTGGAAAATCCTAGAGTTTATTTCCACCTTCGATTATAAGCCCTATACAAACATTACTCGTCGATTATTGGCAGCGCTTGAGTTAAGCCTACTCTCATAGATCAGATTGGCTCAAGGCAGTGAGAGGATTCAGAGCTTATGGATATTTTGTATAGGATCTGCAAAGGAGAGGTTTCTAGACATCTTCAGTGCTATTCCATTGATAGAAGAGGGTGGCTAAGAAGAGATGGAAGACTTTGTGTCCCCCACACCAGTGATTTGATGAAAGCAGTTCTAGAAGAAGCACACCATTCTCGAATGACTATTCATCCGGGTGGTGATAAGATGAATAAGGACATAAAGAAAGTGTTTTATTGGAGCGGCATGAAGAAGGATGTGGAAGAGTTTGTAGCTAAGGGTCTTGTGTGCCAAAGAGTTACGACGGATTGCTTCAACCATTGGATGTACCCGAATGGTAGTGGGATAATGTTTCAGTGGACTTCATAAATGGTTTACCTCGATCTAGGAAGGGGAATAACTGTATTTTGGTGATTGTAGATCATTTGACTAAGAGCGTCCACTTCATTTCGGTCAACAGTAAGAGGACGACATCTTATTTGGCATTCTTATATGTTTGTGAGATAGTCCGACTTCATGGAGTTTCCTCTAGCATAGTGAGCGGTAGAGACGTATCTTTACTAGCAAGTTATGGAGGAGCTTGCAAGAAGCTTTAGGTACATAGCTTAGATTAAGTATAGCCTATCAACCCTCAAACGGATGGCCAAACAGGGAGAGTTAATAGAGTTCTTGAGGATTTGTTGAGGATGTGTATTCTTAGTTTTGGAGGAACTTGGAAGGAGCATCTTCCTTTAGTGGAGTTCGCATATGATAACAGTTTTCAAGCTAGCACTGGGATGGCACCTTTTGAAGCTCTTTATGGAAGACCTTGCAAGTCGCCTTCGTGTTGGTTGAAGTCTACAGAAAGATTGCTACTTGGTTTCGACATGGTTAGAAAGACTTTGAAAAAGATTGATTTGATTAGAAGGAGAATGAAGACGACCCAAGATAGACAAAAATCCTATGCAAATAAGAGGAGAAGGGATATTGAATTTGAGACAGGAGATTTGGTTTTCATTAAGGTGTCTCCGCTAAGAAAGGTAGTGAGATTTGGATCAAGAAACTTAGGAATAAGGAAGTACCTTTGGTCAAAGTGCAGTGGGAAGATAGTATTGAGGATGCTACGTAGGAGGCTGAGGAGAAAATACATACCTCTTATCTGCATCTTTTCGATGGTACATCTTGAATTTCCTATTACCTTCTTTAGTTTAGAATAGGTTCTTTCCTTTAGTGTCCGTTGGGAGGGTAGATCTTAAAATTTAACCTATGGATGGCAGGACTGAATGAAAACTTATCATGTATGTTGGAAACTAGTGGTTGCAAGTATTTGCTAGTGAATGCTAATGGACACATATATACACACTAGGAACTATTATCTCTTAGGGATCAGCCTAACTAGGTCACTTAAACATATGCATATGGATGTATGCGCATTTGCGTCTTTATTTCATTCCATGGTTGCTATAAATGAATGATTATCATATGATTGTTGCATTTGGATGATGAATGTAGCACACATATAAAACTATCAGTTATCATTAGAGAATCTGCATTCATTTGGATACATGGCACGCACATGATTACATAAAAAGGAGGTCGACTGAATCAGTAGACCGCCTAATCTTTTGCATTAGTTAGGGACATTGATACTACACTATTACATATAACATAAGTTGCATTAGAAAGCTTAAGGACAATGGGTGTAATGAATGGTGGTTGAATATTTGGTTGTAGAATTTGGATGAAAATATTTATTTCTTCTGTCCTTGGAGATTTCAGGGATGAAATCCTTTAAGGAGGGGAGAATGTAACCCAAAATTTGAGCTATAATAATTAATCAAAGAATCAATTAAATATAAAATAATTTTGTGAAATTATAAGAATTTAGCCACGGGAGTTGCACTATTGTCTCCGTGGTAATTTTCTAGTCAATTTTCATATATAATTTGTCAAAATCCGAGCTAGTATGAAGAAGATATGCAAGAAACAAGAAATCAACAAAACGGAAAAAAATATAGAAGGCATGGGTCGTCCTATGCCAACGGTCAGGTCGACCTTTGGGTCGACCCAAATCATACATAGGTCGACCTTGTGGTTGACCCCTATAATATATTGTCGACCCACCTTTGTTTTTGGAAAAGCTTCGTCCAGATATAAAGCAAACACGTCATTGTTCCATTTTCCTTCAATCCTATACGTTCGTGCTCCCATCCGACGATTCCCAGTGAGCCTATGGCGTGGTTGCACAAGATTTAATCTTCAAATCCAATGGTTTGAGATCCCTAAGTCAAACATAAATAATACCCCAGGCCTAGCTATTTTTCTCATTTAGATTTTCTTCCAATTGGGTTCATCGCTTGATGCTGGACCCTAAAAGGAAATTTTTTTCTTGGGAGGAGATCATTTTAATAAAAATATTCTATGCTCTAGAAGTGGACCAAGGAAGACAAAGGATTAGAGCTAAGGGCCATAGATGAGTGTTTTGTAATTATTTTGATTTTTAAGTAATTTACAATAATAGGTTTCTCAATAGTTGTAGTTTTTCTGCAATTTTGAGTCAGTTTTTATACAAGTTATTTATAGTTAACTTTTAAGTAAATTTCAGAATTTCTTTTCAGTCTATTTTATTCAGTTATTTTATTTGGTTATTTACATTTTATTTACATCTGTTTTACGTCAGAATTTAGCTTGTAAATGTTAGTTTCTTTTTATTCCTTTTTACGTGAATAAAATATCAAAAAAGAGAAGAATTCGCTAATATGGACTAAAGTATAAGAACACTAAATTTACAGAAAATGCATATATAAAATAAGAAGAACTATAATAAAAAGAAGATAGACTAAAATAGGAAAATTTTAGACATTTGCAAACATGTTTATAACTAATGGTTATAACTAAAAAGATAGACTAGAAGAGTAACAATTATAACATAGGTTATAATTAAGCAGAAAGAACAGAAAAGGCTTATTTTAAAATTTAGATTAAGTTAATAAGAAAATATAGTAGAAATAACAAAAAAGGCTTATTTTAAAACTTATACTAAGTAATAAGAAAAAATAGAAGCAGGGCCCGTACCAACAGCATTCCCTTTCTTTCAAAAATTGATGGTGTCACAATAGTTGGGCGAGGCTGGGACACGCTTATGCTAATTAGGGTAAATAAGTGGTTAATAAATAGAGGCTCAAATCTAAGGATTTAGGCAAGGGTTGCAAACTAGAATTTGTTTGTTAGGATCAGTACCGGCAACATTCCCTTTCAAACTAGAACTGATGGTCTCACAACACTTAGATGAGACTGGGCCGCAACCCTTTCAGTCTAGAACTGATTGTCTCATAATAGATTAGGTGAGGCTATGCACGCTTATGCTGATTAGGGTAACTAAGAGGTCAAAAGAGGGAGCGAAAGTTAGTGTGTACCGACGATGACCGAGCTTGCGGCATCGGTTAGGGTAAATTACTCAATACTGCATTCCAAGTGCTAAAAAGGCTTCTTTTGTTGTGGGACCAACATGATTGGATCCTCTCATAGTGGCACAACATAGATAGAAGGCAGATCAATGGGTTGAGTTATGATTTCATCCTAATTAAAATAGGATTAGTGTTTCAGCCTAATCACGACAGTTTAGGACAAGTGCAAACAATCACAATTAAACAACCAAACAGAATCAGAAATAGTATTTTACCCAAGTTTTATCTTCTCAGTATTTGTTTCCATACTAGAACTATTTATTAGCCTATTATCTTTATCTTGCTTAGAAATGCTGTTAATTACTTTCACTCACTAGACTTATTGTCTGATCCACTGCTTTATTTTCCCATTTTCCCCCAAATAGGCCAGCAAAGTTGAGTTGATTCAGGTTGCTTGGAGATTCATTACCGGAGTTTTCTCATTTCAAGATGTGTTCTTCTACTTTTCATCGTTTTCATTTGGCTTATGATGGACTTGCACTTGTGAGAGGGATTACTATTATTATTGTTACTTTTGTACTCTGATTATATAAGATTGAGATATATTTTCATGAGACATGAGAGATTTTAAGTTTTTTAGACATGTCATGTTTTTATGACTTATTTTGAGATGAAGTTTAATTTTGAATGATAAATTATTATTTAAATGTTTCCGCCATTTTTACCTATTTTTCTTGTGAATCTTAGTCTTTGTGATGTTTTAGCTATACCTATAACGCACCACATTCCTTAGCATGCCCTTTTTGAGTATACTAACGGTGTGGGATGTTTCAAAAATATAATCAAATTACTTCACTAATAAAACCATATGTTATTTATATAATTATGTACACATGTACACTAATGTACACAACACATTCCGACAACTTTTGATCGATGAAAAGTCGAAAATCGTTCACATTTTCAATTTTTCTCCGAACTACTTAGTTTTGTAAACCAAAGTTTAAAAAAAACTTTACCATTATTAGTTATTATTAAAAAGTGGTCTATTTGAGTTATAAAATCCATTATCTAAATATTTAAAAATATATTAAATATTCAAATTCAAAGTGATTAAGTTACGAACCGTTACGGCCTCCCCTTCTTACAAGAAATTTCATCCCCGACATTAATCATACGTAACAAAAGATATCAGATATCATTCAACAAACAGGTATAAAGAAAGTGACTCCATCATAATCTTTGCGTACAATAAAAGATACTGTAAAATACAAATAACAACAACTCGGGATAAGAATCCCTAATATGGCCCTCGGTTTCCCAAGTACAATATCTTTCATCTCCACTCCACTTAACCTTAACAAGGTTCACAATATTCATTCTCAATCGCTTTATATCTCGAGCGATCATACGAATAGGCCGCCTAAGAATGGTTACGTTAGGCTGAACTTCCAAATCAACTTTTTATGACAGTTCCTTTATCGTCGATGGGTCGTGTACATGCTTACATAAATAAGGTACGTTAAATAAGTTGTGCATATCTGACAATCTATCGCGTAACTTCACTCAATATGCAATTCTACCAATCCGGTACATTATGGGAAAAATGCCAATATAACAAGGGGCTAGCTCCCTTGATTTTTCAAACCTCATAACACTTCTCCATAGAGAAAATTTCAAAACGCCAAATCTCCAACCGATAACTCTAAATCCCTGCGCCTTCGATCCACATGACACTTCTACCAATCCTGTGCTTCCTTCATCCTCCTTCTAAAATTATCTACCTTCTCGTTGGCTTCTAATATCATGTCGGGTCTAAGAACATGTCCATCTCTAGATTTAACCTAGCATAAAGGAGAACGATATGGACGACCATAAAGAGCTTCGAAAGGGGCCATGCCAATGGTTGCCTGATAGCTGTTGCTGTAAGTGAATTCGACTAAGGGTAAATGATGTTTCTAAGAACCCCCGAAGTCGAGAATGCATGCTCGCAATAAATCTTCCAAGATCTGGTTCATTCTCTCCATTTGCCCATTTGTTGATAAGATGTACAGACTTTGATCGATCCCTATACCAGTTTGTAGTCCCTCCCATAAGCTGCTAGTGAATATTCGGTCTCGATCACTTACAATACTATATGGAATCCTATGGATTCGCATAATCACCCTCACATACAAACTCGCTAGACTCATAGCAGTCCTAGTCACCCAAATGCCTGCGTTCCCTCTTTTCAACCAAGGAAGTCCATCAATAAAGTCCATAAAGATTTTCTCCCATTCCTACTTCGAGATCTCAAGTGGCTGAAGCGGTCTAACTGTCTTTTGCTGATAACTTTTAATCTACTGGAAGTTTGTACACCGACCCTCAAAGATCAAAATATCTTGCTTCGTCCCTTTCCACTAGAATATCCTCTTCGTATCCTTGAACATCTTGGGTCACTTTTGGATTAAAGATAACTTTGAAAGGTGGCATTTGGCTAACGCTTTTCGGCTAAGTCCATTAAAATTTTGATCACATATATCCATTTATTTTTGATATGTCCTGAAGATTAATCTCAAAGCTAAAAACAACACCTTCTGGAACATCCTTATTAAGTCAAGCCAAAATAGGATCTGCTTCCTGACTAGATGCAATCCTCTCCATTAATATTTGCCTAACTTCTATGTTAGCAACCATTACTACATTCCTACTCAATGCATCCGCAACAACATTTGCTTTCCCTGGGGTATAAAGGATCTCCAGATCAAAGGAAGCGAGAAACTCTAGCCATCTCTGATGCCTTAGATTCAAATATTTCTAGGTGAAGAGGTATTTTAAGGATTTATGGTCCGTGTATAACTTGAACTTTTCACCCAAAAGATAACGCCTCTACATATTTAGTGCGAATGCAGTAGCCAAAAGCTCCAAATCATGCGTAGCATAATTTTTCTCATGTGGCTTCTACCGTGACTCGCATAGGTAATAACTTTCCCATGCAACATTAGAACTGCTTCCAATCTCGTTCCATAAGCATCCATGTATACATTTAAGCCTTTACTCCCATTTCAAAATAGGAGCGCTAGTCAATTTCTCCTTCAATTCATTGAATGCTTGATCACACTTAGACGTTGACACGAACTTAACATCTTTCTTTGTTAACTTCGTTAGATGAGAAGCGATCTTCAAGAAGTCTTTGACGAACCTACAATAAAATCTAGCTAATCCTAAGAAAATTCTAAAATCCGTTGCACTTTTGGGATTCTTCCAATCTTGGACTGCAATAAGTTTAGCCGAGTCAACTGATATGCCTTCGCCCGAAATAACATGCCCCAAAAACCTAACTTTCGGTTTCCAGAAATGGCATTTAGAAAATGTAGCCTTCAACACCTGGCTTCTTAAGGTGTTGAGTACGACATGGAGATGATATTTTTTCTCCCCCTCTATCTTCGAATGGATAATAATGTCATCAATAAAGATAGAACAAATTTATTAATAACATCTTGAAATACTTGATTCATTAATTCCACAAAATAAGCAAGTGCATTAGTCAGCCCAAATGGCATAACTAACCGCTCGTAAAAATTACCTAGAGTCTGAAAAACTATTAAAGGCACACTCTCCTATGCTCCCTTAATTGGTGAAAATCGGTGGCAAGATCCAGTCGAGAAAATATCCGAGCATTTTGTAGTTTTTCAAACATATTGACGATCCTTAGTAAAGGATATTTATTCTTGATAGTTCTTTTTTTCAATTCCTAGGAGTCTACACATAACCTTGGAAAACCATCCGCCTTTGTAACAAAGATGACCGACAATCCCCAACTCGAGGTACTACGTCGGATCAAACCCTTCTGCAATAATTCGAATGTCTTCCCTTTTAAAATTCTCTTCTCTTTCAAAGCCAACCTTCGTAGAGATTGTACAATCGGTCTGGTTCCTGGAATAAAATCAATATGGAAATCCACTTCATAATGAGAAGGTAAACCTTACACTTTCTAAAAAATATCAGTGAAATCTCGAACAACCGGTATATCTCCTAGCCCTACTTTAGCCACTTCGAGTGAATATAGAAAATTGCTCATTAACTTATTTGGCTCTTCGCAAAATACATCAACGCTTCTTTCTACTACATCCTTTTCCATTATCATTCTCTTAACGTAATTATAGACAACTTTAAACTTAGATAACCAATCCATTCCTAATAATACTTCAAAACCCATGAACCCCAGAACAAACAAGTCAAAAGGAAAAGATGATTTAGATAAGATATCGACACATTTACACATAAGAAATTGGCACAATTAGACACAAAGTGTCAAGATTTGTTAGACCCCCAATAGGGTTTGACACATAAAGAGGATTACTCAAAAGAATGGGTTTAAGGTTAAGTTTATCAACAAGATCAACCGAAATAACACTATGGAAAGCACGGGTATCAAATAATACTCTTATAGGAATATCATAGATGGATAACGTACCTTGCAACACTTGCTTCCCCTTTTGATCTATAGAAGTGGATGGTATCTCTTCTATGACAAAATCCTATCCTTGAGACCCCTTCTTAGGAAATGGAAATTCATTCTTCATTTTTACTTGTTTGTGACAATTGTAGCAGATTGGTTCACTAAGGGTGCTAGTGCATTGATTTGAAAAGTGGCCCATTTTGTTGCACCTGAAACAAAGAATGTTGGCAAAGTTAAACTGCTTCTTCTGTGCTGAAACCCTGCTTCTAGGTTTCTTTCCTACCCACTACATCTTTGCCTTAAACTCACGCTTGAAGTTTGGCTTGCCTACAACTGGTATAACTGATAAAGGCTTGGCACTCATTGCTGGCACTGCTGCCTTCCAGATTCCATCCTTAATATTTAGAGCTTCAATCCTCAAAGCCATGCTGATAAGGCTGGTGAATGTAACCATAAGATTATTAGTCAATTAACGATGGGACTTTGGTTGCGTCCTATTCACATACATTTCATTTTCCTTAAGCAGAGTGTTTATCAGTCCAAGTCCAAAATGAGACAAAGCATTGAAATTATGCTTATACTATGACTCTATCAAATTAACTTGCTTTAAATCAATGAAACTCCTAAACAGCTGAGTTCTCCCAGCCTCTAGAATAAACCGTGCTTCAAAAACTTCCTTGAACTGGGCCCAAGTAAACTCCTTCTCCAAAGCATTAGCTGTTACAGAATCCCACAATCCATCGTCGACTTTTAAAGTTTTCACGTTCCCAACAACCGCTTCTTCGCATCTCCCAACCGAAGATCTCTAAATATTCTTTCACAAGATCATAGCCACATCCACACTCTAATAATATCTTCAGTTCCATATAATGGTTTCCCACCTAAAGTGTGACAGCCCGCAAATCCGTACCCCTTGAATCAACAATATACTACCCTAATTGACTCAAGTGGAACAGAAATACGAACCATTGAGGTTAAAGAAAAAGAGATAGAAGAAGAAGAAACTAAACAATATCAGAATCTCACAGTCGCAGCGGAATAAAATATAATAGTAACTATAGAATTTTACACAAAATGAAATCTATATCTGTTTATATACAACATATCATCAGAGTAACTCATACATCAATCAACACATAACAGACATACCATACAACATAGCAGCGGATATATATAGGTACATATAATACGTCTCGGACTCCAGCTCCTCTCCTGCTCCATAGCAACCTATCCTGAACAAATAATACTCGGTCTGACCCGAGCATTATAATGAAATAACACCCGAGTCAGTCTGGAATACCAGCTGATGCTAAATATGCATCCAACTTGATTATTAAAGTTTCAAAAATCCTTTGAAAACAAAAGCATCTCGTAAGACCACGCCACAAATAAACATGTCGGGTTTTTACCTTACGATAGCTAAAACACTTTTTATTAAATCCTCTTATATTATAATAGGGTCTATTTACAAATACTTATAAAATAGCCGAAATTGTTACATTCATTAAATTCCAGCTACTAGCCACCGAAGTGGGTAATACAAACAAAACTCGTAAAAGGCTCGTAGGGAAAATGGATTTCCAACAATGACTAGGCACTGGGGTACCACCTATCACAGTACGTGGTCTAGATCACAGTACCGAGGACTACTCCCTTCGTCCCCTGCAACACAAGACCGGAATCACCTATGGGCAATTCCGAATAAGATCACCCCGCGGTTGGGATCAGCAACCGCACCACTAAGCCGAAATAAAAAGAAACCTCTAGACAGGGATGACCTTACTCTCCAGTGGGGGCTACCCACGAAGCCTTGCTGCATATCCCCTGATTTTCAGTCATTCCCGGTTGATGAGGCTTGAGGCTTAACGTTACCTTTAGAACGTTTCACTTAGAATGCCCATCGTCCGCTGACGATGTCACGAAGCATTCGTCCATACAAGTCCGTCCCGGGTTCGAACGGAACCGAAGGCACTATTCCTACTACATCCATTTTGGAAATATCCTCAGGATTAGTAGCGACTAGCCCTTGCACTTCACTGCTCCATCTTCGACTCCGAAAAACGTTTATCGCACGAAAACGTACAAACCGGATCGAAGTGGTTTTCGAGAAATAAATCTCGATCCCGGTCTCTTCGAAACGATCAACGCATTTGTCCAATATTGATAGTCGGTGATTTAACTATCAATTTATATTCATAAACATCCATAGCATCCATCACACAATAAATAATTCCCAAATTATTCATTTACCTCAAATATCTTTAAAAGATATATTACCAAATTTCCAAATCTCATTTGAAAACATTTCTCAAAATTCCTCCTTTACAAGGTAAATCATTTACCATATATTCTCATTGGAAATATCCAAGTTCAAAACAGTTTAGATTTAAAACTGTTAAAAACATTTTAATTTAAAATATACTTTTAAATAGATGAATTTACTACTAATTATTTACTCAAAATATAACTTTCAAAATATTTAAAAAGCAAACTATTTATAAGATATAACTTAATTGAAAATAAGTTTTAGTTATATTATATAATAAAAATAGAGTTGTAAAAGATTAACTCTTTTTTCTCAATATACTTAGGTCAAAACTAACTTTTAAAACAAATCCATTTGTAAACATAATTATTAAAATATCTATAAAATTCTACTATTGCTAATTTATAAATAATCACTTTAAAATAATAAATTTCTAAACATTCTTTAAGACCAGTTTAAGATTTTAAAACTTCTTTTTATAAAATCAATTTAAAACTCGAACTTGGATTTTCCTTAGGAAATCTCATTTCTACTAAATCATCACAGAAATCCTTCTCACGATTTCTGTCCATTTATTAAATTTAGTTTTAGGGTTTTATAACATAAATTTATTTCCCAAAACTTCAACTAATAACATTTAAATTAATTATCATTCCAAATTTTAAAACTTCCAATTTACATTTTAAAATAGATTTCAGATTTAATCCCTTTTTAAACCCATTATTTGACAATACCTTTATTTCTCTAAATTCAATTTATCAAATATAATTAATTTTGGATTTATAACTTATCCAGTAATATTTCTATACAAATTTATTTCAGTTTTCAATCCAAATCAGGTTTCGATTATTTATATTCTCTTAATTTTCTTATTTAACCATTTTTTTCAATTTCTTTGAAACCCAGTTTAATTTCTTTATAATTAAAACTGCAATTTTCTTTATAACTAATATTCTGGGTTTATAGTTTAAACCACAATATCACAATGCAATTAAATTCCAACTTATCAATCACAATATATAAACAGGCATAATCATCAATATAAAAATATTACTACTTTGTGAGGAATCCCGTTGGATCCCTCCAACCTGTTTCCCTGCATCCACAAATATTAGCACAACAGTATATATATCAATTCAATTTGGTAATAACTAACATATTCAGCTAAACATCCAAACAACCAATCAATACTAACTGTCTACTTTACTAGTATCCAGATGTGAGTGAGAATAACTCACCTTGAGTTTCGGCGAGCGTTCGAAATTCAAATTAAACCAAACGACGTTCGATTTAACCTAAATTTCTACTTGCCCGGATTGACTCCGGAACTGTTCCACTGCATAGTATTCTTTCCTGCGATTCCGGCGCTACCAATTTCGTCCGAATCTGATTTCGTATGAAACAGTTATGATTTTATAAAGTTTCAATTTTAATTTAAAACAAAATTCTTTTTTTTTTTTTTTATTTACCCAGAAAAACACACGGCCCATCCTTCTTCCCTCTCTCGCAAAACACGCACGCAAACAGGCTACCACCGACCCATCCTCATCTCCTAGGGCACGAAATCGCCGCATCACCGAAGCCTTCGAGCTCGATCGGAGCTTGCCACCTCAGTCGCCTCCACCATCTCCACCCTCGCCCACGAACACAAGCAGCTCGGTGGCCCCAAGGCTCGGCAAAACGCACGTAAGCCCCATACGAACGCGGCCCTCCTGCCTCTCCTCTGGTCGACGATAGTCGATCTCAACCGTTGGATCTCACGAGCTCGGAGAGATCTACCTTTCTTCCGTTGGAAGTTTTCGAAATGAAAGCAAGGATTGAGAGATTTGGGAAGAAGAATGTAAATCGATTTCGGCCATTGACATATGCCCTAGCGGCGGCCGGTAAAATAAGCTAGGGTTAGAGATGATAATGAATATATAAATTAGTTTTAATATTATTTAATGAATATAATTTCTCGATTTAACAGTTTATGCAAACGACCTCAAATTCTCACGTTCCGACAGGCTATCCTGAGGTTTTTCCGCGTTCCGGACACAATGGAACAGGTTTCGTAAGCTAATTCGGTCGTATGCACGAGTTATGGAATTAAACGTTCAATTTGAAATTAAATCGATTAAAACGATTTCGATGCGTTTCGAGCTGCCGGGGTCAAACGACAACTCCGATTGCTACGAAAATTGAAATCCGATAATAACTAACTATTACGGATCCAATGAAACTGGTTTCGTCGAATTCCGAGACTGTGCCCCGGAAGGCTATTTTAACTCGTCTATTTAATTAAGCAAATTTCGAAATTATCGAAATCACTCAAAATTTCCACGTTTAAAATTTTATTAACTTAACAAAAATTCATATAACATTTATAAACACATTAACAATCATTTTAACTCATTTCGAATCAAAATCCGATTAATTGCATTTTTATATTATATTAAATTCATTTTAAATTAACCTAAAATTCCAAATAATAACTTATCAACTTTTAAATTCTTCCAAAAATCCCATAATATCAATTATGTCCAATTGAACTTAAAACACATTTAAACATCATTTTTATATCAATTCACATCCAATTTCCCAAATTATCTAAACCCAATATTCAATTATTATTATTCAATTTCCAATGTAGTTCCCATATTTGAATTTTTGACTAATTTTATTAACTTAACCAAAGTCATCTATCTCTAAATTCAAATTATAATTCATATTCAACATTTAAAATGAATTAAATGTTCAATTTGAATAGCTTAAAAATACGGGATGTTACATTCCTCCCCCCTTATAAAAATTTCGTCCCCGAAATTTGCATAAGGTAGAACATACTCTCAAACCCATTTACTTACCCCATTTGCTTAGTTAAAAGTATATATACACTTCACAAAATCCTTTTTGCTCAATTCCCAACCCTATCTGCTTTACTTATCTCTAAAGCTTAAACTTTTAACTTATAACTTTCCAAGTTAATCAACTTTTCCCAAGACCCAAAAATTTTCTAACTCCCAAAATTTCCGGAAAATTTTAGCAGAGTCTCCCCTGTACGGAGGAGCTTCTGCGATATCGCAGGATACACAAATATATATACATCGGCCCACACGGCCGGAAACCAAAATATATCACAATATATATATTATTTTTCCAATTTTATTTGCGTAGGCGTACCTTTTATTAGCATTTTAAAAGCAAGCGGCTAACATTTTAGCATTTACGCGCTCCAATACTCTCAAACGCCTCCCGCACCTGTGCTAAACTCAACAAACACATTAGTTCCAAGATATAAGTATTTTAACCACATTTCCAATGTAAATGCAAGCCAAACATATCCATTCCATAACCAAATCAAGCAACTTTCATAATAATGCATGCAAATCACCCTTAAAAGCAATTTCACAAAATTTCGACATTGTTTTAAACTCTCTTTACAAACTCATGCTTCATAGTTTAACAATGTTACCATCAAGATGTTAATTGTTTTTCAAATCTCTTATTCAAGTCCAACTTCACTTTATTTCACTTGAATTGTTTAATTTCAAGTTCATCACATACAATACATATTTATTCCAACCAATTCATTGTTATTTAACATATAGTTAACATGTGCTTCACTAACATCTTTCTACACCATTTCAATATCAAGTTGATTTACAAACCAATTTTTTTTTACTTCAAAAATTTGAAGCATTTGCCTTACTAGGGTAATCCATGTTTCATTCATAAGCAAAGTCACTTAATAATTTCCAATCCCTTCCAAACATTTCAAAAACCAATTCAATTTTGCATACAATAAGACCACCCATTCCTATTCACTTTAATATCACGAATAAGTGCTTTAATTCATTTATATGCAACATTATTTAAATTTGATTCACAATCAAATTCTTATTACCAATGTGAAGGACTCACATTTCCTTTATGCTTATGTCTATTCATATGCATAATCACCAAGTTTGATTGCATTAATATACAACCCTTAGGTTATATTCCAATCCAGCTCAATATATTTTAAACCCAAATTCAATTTCATAATATCTCAATTCTTTCTTGCATACCAAATTTAGTTTCATTTTAATTTGACTTCACTTAATCAAATTCTAATTTATCCAAAACCAATTTAGTTGTTTAAACAACTCAATTCTAAATACATTCAAATATTCATGTTATTCAAGCAAAACAATTGTCACTTAAGCTTATAACCATTTAAAATTAATTTCAACTTAGATTTATATAAATCTTACTCCATTACCAGGTTCACAACCCAAACATTTTTTTTTTCATTCCAATGTAATTGTTAAATTACATTTCCTTACATCTTTATTTCTTTAACCAATCCCAGTTTATATTAATATCATTTCTTCCTGGATTATTTACATCTCTTATATCCATATCTCAATATTAATTAAAACCATTTCCACTCGCACTTCAACTTTATTACCCAAACAAAATTTATACAAGACAACATTATAAAGCTTAATCACAATTATTATTTAATTTGCTTAAATGCTTTCACAATATTTTCATTATCTTCTTATATCAACTTTATTCTATTTCCATTTGATTCTCATTCAATCAAATTTTCAATTCATATACACATTTAATGCTCTTTGTTTAGTTATCCAATCCATTTTAGATTTATTTTATTAACAAAGAGACCATTTAAATTATTCCACTCATTTGAATTTTACTTACAATTCAAATCATCATTAATACATTCAAATCCCATTATTCATTCGCCCTTCCCATAATTATTACCAAAATTAAATCCCAATTCAAACTGGATTTTATTTACCTTCAAATTTTGACTGATTATCAAATTCTATCCATTACAATACAAATTTCATTAATTTGTAATTTAATTCAGTCAATAACATAATCCATATTAGTTTTCAATCCACTTTCTTAATTTACTCTGAATTCATTCATAATTTCACCATTTTCCAAATATTTCATTTGGCACATTTAAATTTTCTACCTTTCCTTTTTACTCCTATAAATAGAATCTAAATTTCTTTCAATATTATTTATTACTCAACTGAAATTCAATTTCAATTTCATTACCAAAACAAGTTTTATTCTCCCCATACATAAGTTCAAGACTTATTTGCCAACATAGGAATATCCACATTTATGTTCTCACTTTACATTTCATTTATGGACAAATTTTGAATTTTCCACACCATTCCACTCTTCCATTAAATAAATTTGCAACTTTACTTCCATTCAAGAGTTTAAAGTGCTTACTTAAGTCCATTCTCATTTTATAATCTCCAATTTAAATTACTTACTAACTTAAGAATGTGAATTCCTTAATGCAATTATAAGCAATTTACATTTCACCTTTATACCCAATCCAAATTAATTTCACTTCACTTAGATTTAATTCAAGTTCAAATTCTCAAATTTAGTTCTCCATATACAAGTTCAAAACTTGTTTACTAACTTAAGTTCATTCACTTCTTTATATCCCACCTTACCTTATCTCAATTCACAATCATTTGAGATTAGATTTTTAAATTCACCATTCCATTTCATTATTTCTCATGGTGATTATAATTTCTATTTCTATTTTATAAGTTCACCAACTTATTTATTTTAAAAACTTATATTGCTCATTTTACTCCACCAACATTTTATAATCACAATTCTAAATTCCATATGTATATATATATATCTGAATTCTTAAGGATAAAAATTCCCTTAATTTATTTCTTTGCAAACTTCAAATCCACAACCTCAAACTATAAGTATAATACTTAATAGCTTATGGGTATAATCCAATACTCAATGACCCACAATCTCAAAATCAACTTACCTTTCAATTTAATCCAAATCAATTTTATTTTAAGTCCAACTTATTTACTTATCCAAGTAAAATTCAAATTTCAATTTACTTCAATATATTTTATTCACCTTTAATTACTCAAATTAAATTTTAATTCCAAGATTTGAAATTTCTCATTTCCTTCTTATTAGCATTAGCTTCACTTAACAAATTCAATAGTTGATTCATTTCAACTTTACACATTATTTAATAAGAACTTTCCCAGAATTCAATTTACCCGGTTTTATCTCAAAACCATTTTGAAATATATCAAATATATATATACCCATTTGGTATATCAAATCAAATCTCCATGTCTTCCAAACCAATTTGGTTGTACCCAAAACAATTTGTTCATATCCCAAAACAAATTCTCATTTTTGAAATATCCAAAACAACTGTTATCCCCAACAAATCCAAACAATACCATAACCAATTATTAGGGAAGCAATCCATCACTTTAGAAACTCGAAAATGAATTCTAATGATGTGGCCAGCATCATCAGGATTATTTTCCAGCGACTGCAGTGAGTTCAATGCTTCTTACTTTCCCAAATTTATTTCAAAACAGTTGCCATTCAAAAATATTACCCAAAACAACATTCCATTATTGCCTTCAATACATTAGAAAACATTTCAAACTTCCCAGGATTTCAAATTTCCAAACTTTTATTTTCAATACTTTTTAAAAATCCTTTCCAAAACTTCCGGGTTAAAATTCTGGTTTAACTCAAATTTTACTTTCACTTCTTTTTTTTTTACAACATATCTAATTAATTCTATTTGGTTATATCCATTTTAATATCTTATATCCTTATTAGCTTATCATTTCAAATTTTATCCAAATCCAAGATTCTTACTTAATTATGGTATTAACAACCAACAAATACCCAATATATAATAAGCTAGAAATCATTTCTTTTATATCAAAATAAATTTTTGGGTAAAATTATTTCATTTACCCACTTTAAAAACAATACTATGTCAGTTTATCTTGTTTAAGAGTTTAGAAACCCCTATCGATACGGTTGTACTTCCCGCACCGACCAGAATTCATAAACACTCAACCGATAAGTCAACACAGTATAAAAACAATTTTATAAGCACTAACAAGTACGCTCTCATAGCTATTAATACACTCAACTCATTATAGAGTACTATCGACTCTATTAAATGAGTAATTACCCCACCAAAGCCTAGGTTGTCGCCAACCCTAAGCTCTGATACCAAGTGTGACAGCCCGCAAATCCGTACCCCTTGAATCAACAATATACTACCCTAATTGACTCAAGTGGAACAGAAATACGAACCATTGAGGTTAAAGAAAAAGAGATAGAAGAAGAAGAAACTAAACAATATCAGAATCTCACAGTCGCAGCGGAATAAAATATAATAGTAACTATAGAATTTTACACAAAATGAAATCTATATCTGTTTATATACAACATATCATCAGAGTAACTCATACATCAATCAACACATAACAGACATACCATACAACATAGCAGCGGATATATATAGGTACATATAATACGTCTCGGACTCCAGCTCCTCTCCTGCTCCATAGCAACCTATCCTGAACAAATAATACTCGGTCTGACCCGAGCATTATAATGAAATAACACCCGAGTCAGTCTGGAATACCAGCTGATGCTAAATATGCATCCAACTTGATTATTAAAGTTTCAAAAATCCTTTGAAAACAAAAGCATCTCGTAAGACCACGCCACAAATAAACATGTCGGGTTTTTACCTTACGATAGCTAAAACACTTTTTATTAAATCCTCTTATATTATAATAGGGTCTATTTACAAATACTTATAAAATAGCCGAAATTGTTACATTCATTAAATTCCAGCTACTAGCCACCGAAGTGGGTAATACAAACAAAACTCGTAAAAGGCTCGTAGGGAAAATGGATTTCCAACAATGACTAGGCACTGGGGTACCACCTATCACAGTACGTGGTCTAGATCACAGTACCGAGGACTACTCCCTTCGTCCCCTGCAACACAAGACCGGAATCACCTATGGGCAATTCCGAATAAGATCACCCCGCGGTTGGGATCAGCAACCGCACCACTAAGCCGAAATAAAAAGAAACCTCTAGACAGGGATGACCTTACTCTCCAGTGGGGGCTACCCACGAAGCCTTGCTGCATATCCCCTGATTTTCAGTCATTCCCGGTTGATGAGGCTTGAGGCTTAACGTTACCTTTAGAACGTTTCACTTAGAATGCCCATCGTCCGCTGACGATGTCACGAAGCATTCGTCCATACAAGTCCGTCCCGGGTTCGAACGGAACCGAAGGCACTATTCCTACTACATCCATTTTGGAAATATCCTCAGGATTAGTAGCGACTAGCCCTTGCACTTCACTGCTCCATCTTCGACTCCGAAAAACGTTTATCGCACGAAAACGTACAAACCGGATCGAAGTGGTTTTCGAGAAATAAATCTCGATCCCGGTCTCTTCGAAACGATCAACGCATTTGTCCAATATTGATAGTCGGTGATTTAACTATCAATTTATATTCATAAACATCCATAGCATCCATCACACAATAAATAATTCCCAAATTATTCATTTACCTCAAATATCTTTAAAAGATATATTACCAAATTTCCAAATCTCATTTGAAAACATTTCTCAAAATTCCTCCTTTACAAGGTAAATCATTTACCATATATTCTCATTGGAAATATCCAAGTTCAAAACAGTTTAGATTTAAAACTGTTAAAAACATTTTAATTTAAAATATACTTTTAAATAGATGAATTTACTACTAATTATTTACTCAAAATATAACTTTCAAAATATTTAAAAAGCAAACTATTTATAAGATATAACTTAATTGAAAATAAGTTTTAGTTATATTATATAATAAAAATAGAGTTGTAAAAGATTAACTCTTTTTTCTCAATATACTTAGGTCAAAACTAACTTTTAAAACAAATCCATTTGTAAACATAATTATTAAAATATCTATAAAATTCTACTATTGCTAATTTATAAATAATCACTTTAAAATAATAAATTTCTAAACATTCTTTAAGACCAGTTTAAGATTTTAAAACTTCTTTTTATAAAATCAATTTAAAACTCGAACTTGGATTTTCCTTAGGAAATCTCATTTCTACTAAATCATCACAGAAATCCTTCTCACGATTTCTGTCCATTTATTAAATTTAGTTTTAGGGTTTTATAACATAAATTTATTTCCCAAAACTTCAACTAATAACATTTAAATTAATTATCATTCCAAATTTTAAAACTTCCAATTTACATTTTAAAATAGATTTCAGATTTAATCCCTTTTTAAACCCATTATTTGACAATACCTTTATTTCTCTAAATTCAATTTATCAAATATAATTAATTTTGGATTTATAACTTATCCAGTAATATTTCTATACAAATTTATTTCAGTTTTCAATCCAAATCAGGTTTCGATTATTTATATTCTCTTAATTTTCTTATTTAACCATTTTTTTCAATTTCTTTGAAACCCAGTTTAATTTCTTTATAATTAAAACTGCAATTTTCTTTATAACTAATATTCTGGGTTTATAGTTTAAACCACAATATCACAATGCAATTAAATTCCAACTTATCAATCACAATATATAAACAGGCATAATCATCAATATAAAAATATTACTACTTTGTGAGGAATCCCGTTGGATCCCTCCAACCTGTTTCCCTGCATCCACAAATATTAGCACAACAGTATATATATCAATTCAATTTGGTAATAACTAACATATTCAGCTAAACATCCAAACAACCAATCAATACTAACTGTCTACTTTACTAGTATCCAGATGTGAGTGAGAATAACTCACCTTGAGTTTCGGCGAGCGTTCGAAATTCAAATTAAACCAAACGACGTTCGATTTAACCTAAATTTCTACTTGCCCGGATTGACTCCGGAACTGTTCCACTGCATAGTATTCTTTCCTGCGATTCCGGCGCTACCAATTTCGTCCGAATCTGATTTCGTATGAAACAGTTATGATTTTATAAAGTTTCAATTTTAATTTAAAACAAAATTCTTTTTTTTTTTTTTTATTTACCCAGAAAAACACACGGCCCATCCTTCTTCCCTCTCTCGCAAAACACGCACGCAAACAGGCTACCACCGACCCATCCTCATCTCCTAGGGCACGAAATCGCCGCATCACCGAAGCCTTCGAGCTCGATCGGAGCTTGCCACCTCAGTCGCCTCCACCATCTCCACCCTCGCCCACGAACACAAGCAGCTCGGTGGCCCCAAGGCTCGGCAAAACGCACGTAAGCCCCATACGAACGCGGCCCTCCTGCCTCTCCTCTGGTCGACGATAGTCGATCTCAACCGTTGGATCTCACGAGCTCGGAGAGATCTACCTTTCTTCCGTTGGAAGTTTTCGAAATGAAAGCAAGGATTGAGAGATTTGGGAAGAAGAATGTAAATCGATTTCGGCCATTGACATATGCCCTAGCGGCGGCCGGTAAAATAAGCTAGGGTTAGAGATGATAATGAATATATAAATTAGTTTTAATATTATTTAATGAATATAATTTCTCGATTTAACAGTTTATGCAAACGACCTCAAATTCTCACGTTCCGACAGGCTATCCTGAGGTTTTTCCGCGTTCCGGACACAATGGAACAGGTTTCGTAAGCTAATTCGGTCGTATGCACGAGTTATGGAATTAAACGTTCAATTTGAAATTAAATCGATTAAAACGATTTCGATGCGTTTCGAGCTGCCGGGGTCAAACGACAACTCCGATTGCTACGAAAATTGAAATCCGATAATAACTAACTATTACGGATCCAATGAAACTGGTTTCGTCGAATTCCGAGACTGTGCCCCGGAAGGCTATTTTAACTCGTCTATTTAATTAAGCAAATTTCGAAATTATCGAAATCACTCAAAATTTCCACGTTTAAAATTTTATTAACTTAACAAAAATTCATATAACATTTATAAACACATTAACAATCATTTTAACTCATTTCGAATCAAAATCCGATTAATTGCATTTTTATATTATATTAAATTCATTTTAAATTAACCTAAAATTCCAAATAATAACTTATCAACTTTTAAATTCTTCCAAAAATCCCATAATATCAATTATGTCCAATTGAACTTAAAACACATTTAAACATCATTTTTATATCAATTCACATCCAATTTCCCAAATTATCTAAACCCAATATTCAATTATTATTATTCAATTTCCAATGTAGTTCCCATATTTGAATTTTTGACTAATTTTATTAACTTAACCAAAGTCATCTATCTCTAAATTCAAATTATAATTCATATTCAACATTTAAAATGAATTAAATGTTCAATTTGAATAGCTTAAAAATACGGGATGTTACATAAAGTGCTAAAATTCTTACACAAAGCCACAAATTTCATAAGGGGCTCAACTTGCACTACCATTTCTTCTACCAAATCTACAACTAGCATAGTAGCATTGCTAAGTACCATGTCGTTAGTAGTCGTGCTAGTTTAAGATCCTCTCCTTCCTCCTCTTCTTGTATCCATCTTCTATTACTTGGAAAAATAATAGGTATCTTTAGAATACAAGAATATGATTAACACAGTTTAAGTAAACAATACCAAAGGATCTAAAACGAGACTTTATGGGATAGATATTATAATTATAAAAATTATAAATATGCTCTCTTAAGATTAAATCATTCTAGGGCATTACTTACCTTGTCTTTAATGAGTTGTATCCTAATAAGGCTAAGGTGTTCGCTAACCCAAAGCTCTAACACCAACTGTGACGACCCACCTTCTTGACTCCTGGAAACAACACTTAATACATCTACAGTATTCATGTTCCATTACCTAAGTATCTGAAAGGCGAGACATCATATAGGAAAATAAAAGAAACAGAATAGAAAAACTCATAAAAGAATGGTTAAATATGATATAACAATAAAATAGTACATAAGGTTAGTTCCCAACATGGAATTATCAAAGTTACAGCAAAAGTACTACCATCAGCCTAGGCAGTTATAACAACCTTTTTTACACTTTCTGATATAACATGTACATACATAAACTAAAAAATAGCAAAAATAGATGGCTAGATAGAAAGGAGCCTCCTACTCGTCTATTATCTTCAAAAGATTCCTAAGAAACTTGTCACTTCGGACTACTCAAATATAAATGATTACCCGAGAGTTTAGGGTAAATAAAAAACTCAAGTCAGGCAATAAGTTTGGTATGAGTAAACTCTAAAAAAATAGAACATAAAAACAACACGTGAGATCATGTCTCAAAACACAAAATGAGTTTTCTCTCATAAGAATAACATCCCAGCATAAAGAATGGACACAAGTAATTAAATGTTGTGAAATGTGTAAGACGCTTCAGGATGCAATTAAGAAAGAATTAGTTTAGAGGTTTGAATTAAAAATAAGGAAAGGGATTCACAATGTATACCTTTAGACAATATACGTGAAAGGGTCATTTACTCTGTGACTCTCTTGGACACGTCTAACCCGGACCCTGCCAACCTTACCAAGAATATGAGTATTTCACATCTCCACGTGCATACCACCAAATCCAATCTAGAGTAGATGTGAAGATACCCTAATGGGAGAAATCCAACATAGCTTGGCTTCTACTTGCTCTTTGGTTTTATTTTTTTCCTGACAAAGGATGTCAATGCTCAAAATGAGCAATAAATCGTCTTAGATTGACGAAGCACAAAAGATAGTAGAATCAACAGTCAAAAAGTCATCTGTCGAAAAAAATTAAATGATCGCATGTAGAAATAAAATTTCTTACCCTTATCACCACCAGCCGATTTCAAACTTATACTATCTATCGGTTCAAAATGAAGCCAGGACAGTTAAGGTAGTGTTACCTCTAAGCCTTGCCTTGACGATATTTTTAACCTTCGAGATAGAAACGAGTTTCCATACCTTGACGTTCAATGCTAAGAATATGACTAAGTCCTTTCCATATAAGAGATATCGCTTACAGAAATTAATTTATTATCCTTTCCACAACCAAATCAAACTTTCAAAAATCAAATTTCTGCTTGATTTTCACATTACAAATATAACTTTAAATCGCTTTATTAAAAGTTATTAATTAACTTTAAATGTCATTAATTAACTTTAAATGTCATTAATTAAGTTTAAACATCATTATTTAAATGATCAATTGATTTAATTATCATTATTTAAAATGAATAATTAGCCTTAAACATCATTATTTAAAATGATTAATTAACTTAAAAATATCATTATTAAAATGATTAATTAAATTTAAACATCATTATTAAAATTATTAGTTAACTTTGTAAAATCCAAGTACGAAAGCGCACATAAAAGATTTCAAAAGAGATGATATTTTTATAGTGTCGATGTAGCGATAGTAGCATACGAACACTTCTGTAAAACATTATATATGTCAAACATCCAAACATCTCATAATCATAAGTGCGTATATATATAGACATATATACATACACACATACACGTATACACACAAATGTAAATAACATTGGCAGGGTAAGTCAAAATTTGTCACTTTATAACTTAAGTACTTCGAGGTGCGTCGTAATGACGTATTCGCCATAAACACTTCGATTTCATTTCAAGTCCCCTACAAACATCCTATGTACCATCAGCTTCCAAGCGAAAATGAAATAAAACAATAATCATCCCATACACTTATTAAATATAAGCAAAAAACAAAGATTATTATAAAAATAATAAAGTTTAAAACTTGATTTTTAAGTTGAGCTTTACCGACCTAAATCAACACGAACTTTAACCAAACTACCACAAGTTCGCAAACCACACATGAACCTAGCTTTTGCTTAGAAATACTTGACTTTTAGAAGCTAGAGGGGGTCAACATGGCTTGGCCATGGTGGCATGGGGGCTCGGCCTTAGTTAAAAATGGGAGTTTTGGGTCTTGCTTTGATGAAGGAGTGATGTAGAGAAGAAAGGAAGAGTTTTTACCGATTTTGTTTGTGGAAAAGGTGGAAAAGGTGGAAAAAATTAACTTTTTAAATCATATTAACTAAAACTTCCTAAAAGGAGAAAAGAGCATGGAAAGAAAAGAAATAAGAAAATGAAAACGAAAATTTATGAAGTAAAGGAGAAAGTGAAGCTTCTTTTATAGAAAATGTAAAATGGAAATTTACAAAAATAACCCTTTATCAAAATATCCAATGCACTCCACCAAAATAACACCACATTACCTTCCTTCCCGCCTTAATCCGCACGAAAGCCATGCCACACTCATCCATCACCTCACCTCCTTTTGAAATGTACTTTGTCTGGGTTTTTGAATTTTCATTAATTTTTAATTCTTAAAAAGAAAAGTCAACGTTCACTTTATTTCTTAAGTATATTTTTAAACCAAAATATAATCAAATTAATTCATTAATAAAAACATATATTATTTATGTATGTTTTTCCACCCGAATTATCAAATATCTTGAATAATATTCCATACTAATTATTCGGGATATAATTATGGGAATTTATGATTTTAATTATTTAAACAAAGCAAAATGTGGATTTTTATGTTATTAAGAAGGTCACAAATTGTTTTATAATGTTTAAATTCTAAATTAACGAAGAATTGGAAAGTATTTATTTTATCTTCTTGAATGAAAATTATTTATAAGAAAATGTAAGTTTTTATGGTTGAAAAACCATTTATAAAATGTAATAGGAATTTTAAAGTTTAGAAATCTCATTTCAATCTTTATGTTGATTTTTGTTAAATGTGATAAATAAGAATTTAATTAGTGTATAAAATGATTTTAAAATAAAAGTATGTATTTTAGAATTTGGGTTGGAATTGATTTATTTTCAAATCCATGGTAAAAAGGGTTTAAATCTTAAAAAAATATAATGATACACTTCTTGTAAAAATGATGAGAATTAGGCCATATTATTCAAAAAAGAATTGTAATTATTTCTTCTCGGTTTAAGTCTATTTGTAAAGAAAGAAAAGGGAATTTATCTCTTTCCTTTATTCTATACATTTAGAAATCAGTAGCAGTAAACATAGGAAGAAAAAAAATCTAAGTTCTTAGTTCAGAATTTAGATTTAATCTCCAAGAATTAATTAATAGAAATCCATAGAAATTCTGCGAAATTCAAGGCATCATCTTCTTCCTTTTCTCCATCTTTTAGAACCATCAATTTTTTATTTTAATGGAGTTTTTAATCTCATGTGCTGTATGTAATCTTCTATTTTGAGGTTTTGATAGTCGAGAAGAGGCTACGGTAATTTTTGTATCATTCTAGATTAAGGGGAAAGAAAGCAAGATGAGAATTTCCTTATAATTATCTCTAAATTATGAATTATATGCTGTTCTGATTTTAGTTTGTATTGGGTTAAGTTTCGACTGAATTAGAGTTTTGACTATAGTTGAAATACAGTACCTTAGTTTATAAAATATCATCAAATTTGCAACTTTAGTAACCAAATTGACTTTATTTTAATGCATGATTAATTCTATGTGCTATATGTTGTTTTATGTAAGTTTACTACTATGGTAATGCTTCAGATATCATGATTTAGTAGCTGGAATCACTCAAAATCATCACCTGAGATGATATAAATAACTGCCTGGAATTTGCTCCAAGCATTCAACCAGTCGACCGGTCATGAGTTTTCCCGTGTTGCTTATAGCATTCAACCAGTCACTGAGGGGAACCATTAAGTAGATCGGTCGTGTGTTTTCAGGCATTTGTTCCATGTTATGTTGTTTGTTTTGATTTTGATTTTTTTTATTGTTTTCTAGTTTGATCCTTATATATATGTGTTTAATTGCATTTAAGACTCTGATTGTAAGAAATAAAATTATTAGTATATAAATATGATTTTATAATATAGTATAAATAGATATCAAAGGAGGATAATTCTAAATTGGTATGTGTGTGTGAGTAATGTTATATCTTGAGAAAAAGTCCTTTAATTCTTATATAAAACCATATTATAATTGTCATATTTAAATCCTGAATTTTAAAAAGAAGTTGTGTATTTTATAAAAAATCTAAGTGGGGAACCATTTCTTTTAATAATTTTTTAAGTGGTGAATTAAAGGAATTTATCTTACAAGCTAATTAATTCTTCTTTTATGAAATGAGAAATATACTTAAACAGTTAAATAATAATAAGTGACATAGGAGATTAATTATCACTTCATTGTTTAATTATACACTTTGTTACGCAGAGTGTTTAAGCAGTGAAATTTAATAACTAATAGTATTTAGCAGTGCCTAATGGTTTTGGGACACGGGCGTCATTTTAATTATTACTATTCGAATGGTATATAACACTATGTGATTAAAATGATATCTTAGGGAAGCGTATTATTTTATAACTCGCTCTATTTGTTAGTGCATTGGGTAGCTTGACCTTGTAGGCTAGTTGTTCATCCTTGCGACTTTACTGCGGTAGTCGCACCTCGGGTCGTGGTATTATTTTCAGTTTTTAGTCCAATACCACTTAGTCAACAGTCTCTACCGTGGACTATATTCGATATCTTAACATTGCGCCATTCGTTAGTAGGTGTGGCACATTAGTAGTGCGGTATTAGATTGAATATATGTTATGGATATCTGGTACATTTAGGACTATAGAAGCTTAGTGGTTAAACTCCTAGAGCTTTCACATCAGTCTCCCGTTGGAAGAAAGCAATTCACACTAAGAATACTTGATTGGTTAAGATATCTATAGGATCGGTTATTTCCTTGACTTGCTTCGTGCTTATCTTTTTGATTGACTTGCCTTTGTGCTGTTGTTTTGTTGAATCGCTTTCATGCAGTTGTTTGATCAAATCTGTTTCATGCTAGTTTATTTGTTTTGTTCGCCTTCATGCAATATTGTGTTTTAGCCACATATGGAATGCTTTCACGTAGTCATTTCTAGGCTTTGGTGACATATGTGTTTGATGAGATACTTGATATGTTATGTGTTGATTGACATATTATGTTATTATTGTTATCCTAGTGTTATCTTTGCTATTGAGATCTCACACTTTGACAACTAGAGATAATCAGATTTCGGTGTCATTTTTTATAATTCTTGGGTCAGTCTGAAACTTATCAGGTACCACAACATGGCGACTATTGATGTGTGCTAGCTTTTGAGAGCGTTTTATTAAGCTATCGCTATAATAGGTCATATGTACATCATGGCGTCTACCTTTATCTGATGTTATATTTTGTATGATATAGTTACTCTATATATAACGTATATTTTCGCAGACAGGTTATGGTCTACATGTATATTATGTGATTTCAGTATCCTCTTTTGTAGGCTCATAGTGTATTATTTTAGTATGTATTATATTTTATACCATTTGATTCTGTATTTAAGGTTGTATATTATATCGTTCTGATTCTATTTTGAGCCAATGTGTCTATTGCTTTATGCCAAGATTGTTCATATGTGTATTGTTCGGAATAAAAGAGTAAAATGTGCTAGTATTAGCCTAAGGGAATGGACAAAGATGGTCTCTCATATTTAGCCTTATTCTCCATATTGCTCGACAATATTGCTTTGTAATATTCTTGTGCAATATGGGAATAAAGGTGAAATGTTACAACTTGGTATTATTACTTTGTTAACAGTATAACATATAAGATACATAAATATTGACCTAGACAGACTTGGAGTCCCGACCCTTGGGTGTGAAGATAGATTTATCCCCCTTTTTTAGGAAATAATATATATTACTAAGGGGTGATTAAGGAATGTATATGTATGATTTATTTCTCTTATTTATGATTATTATCTTGAATGGTTTTTTATCCTGATCTCCTGTGTGGTAGAGTGAGTATGGCTGGGGGTACAGCTACCTTTTCTAATTCTGAACCATCCAATAAAACCATCCCAGTGGGAGTGTTTTTGGCTACCCAGTAGATTATAGAGTTGGTTCGGAAAGTTTATCCACCCAATGCAGCCCTAGTAGAAACTTCCATCCATGGAACAAGTTCTACCCATTCATGCAATGATTTTTTTCACCTAGGAGGAAAGAAGTGTAAGGGGACCGAAGGAGTTATTGAAGTCTAAGCTTGGTTGAGGTCATGTGAGAAAATTTTCATTCCCAAAGTGCTTTTTGATGTGCAGTGTGTGCAAGTAGCTTCGAGTCAACTTTAGGAGAGAGCCGAGGATTGTTATGATTTGCTTAATTCTGAGGTCGTGGAGGCCGAATCATCGTGGGAACAGTTTTGATCTCGTTTTGAGATGAAGTATATACCAAAAGCTGAAAAGGAAACCTTTGGCTCGTAGATTCATAGACCTCAAGCAAGGCGACTCTTCAGTTTTGATATATGTGGCGGAGTTTGAGGCATTTTCCAAGTATGAGGTTGAGCTTTTTGGTGCACCTCAGAAGAAAAATCAAAAGCTTGTGTACGGTATAAAGAAGTCTCTAAGGAGGGCACTTTTGCCTCAGCTCAATGTCACTTTAAAGAAGTTAGTAGGCACAACTCTTAGATTTGAAAACCAGAGAAGGATTGCAGTGATGAAGCTCCTCCATAGAAGAAGATTTTCTTTTCAAATAAGAAGAAGTTTAGGAGGTCAAAGTACCAATTTCCAAACAAGAAATTCAAGAAGCAAGATTCATATGCTGGGTTCAGAAGAGAGAGCAAGTAGAATACTATAGGTGTGGAGTTAAAGGACATTATGCAAGAAAGTGCAAGAAGTTTTATCCTGTAATTCTATTGCACCTCATGCATGCTTTTGTTTTAAGAAGGAAGGTCATCATATTTATAGTTGTCCAATCTTAGCTTTTATGCATAAAGGGAAGCTAAATGCTGTAGAGTCCTTCGGAGGTTCGGTCCAGCAGAGAGGTACATCTTCATCTATTTTGGAAGGTTCTATTTTGTTCCACTATCATTCAATTCGGGTTCTTTTCAGCATGAGAGGGTCACACTCATTTATGTCAAAGGAGCTCGTTAAAGCTTGTTCTGTAGATGCGACTATATGTTGTCATCTTTGAAGGTTGCAAATCCAATTAGTGGATTTGCACCTCTCAGCTTGTTTTGTAAAAGTGTCAAAATCATTCTTTGTGGATTTTATTTCTTAGCCAATCTGCATGTTATTCAGCATTTGGGTTTTGACATTATTTTGGATTTAGATTTTCTCGATAGGTATGGAGCTACTATTCTTTGTCCTGATCGTATTATCTATCTAAAGCATCCATCTTCTAATGATTGATTTTCTCTTGTCCTTAAAGAAGTTGATCTGAACTTGAATATTTATTTTTATATCAAATCTCGAGATGAGGATAAGATAGTTAGTATTCCGGTTGTGTGTGATTTTCCTAATCTTTTTGAATCTATTTCTAGATGTCCTCCTTGAAGGGAAATTGCATTCCGTATTAATTTGATTCTTGGTGCTCAATTGATTTGTTGTCCTCCCATGAGGATGTCAGCAAAGGCAAATGAAGAGCTGAAGAAGCAATTAGTCGAGCTCGAGGCGAAGCATCTTATAATAATGGGGTGCAGCCATGGTATTTGTGAGAAAGGCTGATGGTACACTTAGATTTTGTACCGACTATAGGGAATTAAATGAGCACACTATTAAGCATCAATATCCGTTACCACAAATTGACAATATGTTTGATCAACTTAATGGTGCAAAAGTCTTTTTTGCGTTAAACTTAGCAACAAGCTTTCATCAGCTTAGAGTGGCAGAAGATAGTGTTCCCCTAACAGGTTTTAAAACTTGATATGGTTCCTATGAGTGGCGAGTTATGCCTTTCGTGTTAACAAATGCGCCTATGTATTTTGTTAATTTAATGAATCGTGTATTCCGAGAATTTCTTGATATGTTCGTGCTTGTTTTTATCGATGATATCTTTATCTATTCTCATTTAGAGCATGAGAAGCATCTTCGTATTGTGTTGGAGATACTTCGTAGTCATCGGCTTAAGGCTAAATTTTCTAAATACAATTTTTGGAAAAAGCAAGTTATGTTTTTGGTCATGTTATTTTTGAAGTCGGAATATATGTTGATCCTTCTAAGATCGAATCTATTCAGAATTGGAAGAGATCGGAGAGTGTATCGGAGGTTCGTAGTTTTTTAGGATTACCTATTTATTATCGGCGGTTTATTAAATACTTTTCTATAGTCATTCTTCCTCTTACCAGCTTAATCAGAAAAGGAGTGAAGTATGTTGGGTCAGAGAAGTGTGAGTTTGCCTTTTATAAATTCATAGATCTTCTAACTAACACACCTATTCTTGTAGTTCCAGAAGGGAACTAAAACCTTGTCTTATATGCTGATGCGTGTGGTTTAGGCCTTGTTGCAATGGTTATGTAGAGAGACGGAGTAGTTGCTTATGCTTCGAGACAATTACATTCGAACGAGATCCATTAACCACTCACGATTGCGAACTTTTAGCTATTATTTTTGCATTTATGATTTTGCGGCATTATCTTTTGGGTGAAAGATTCATTCTTTATACCGACCATAAATCCTTGAAATATCTCTTTCTCAGAAGGAGCTTAATATGCATCAACATTGATGGTTTGATTTTTTGGCGACTTATGATTTCAAGATTCAATACGCTCTAGGAAAGGGCAATCATGTTGCTGATGCCCTTAGTTGTAGTCATCGGGCAGTAGTTTCTATGGTGTTATATGAAGGGAAAATTCTTGAAACACTTTATTCGTGTGAAATCAGAGATCGGGATTCAAAGTTGAGACTGGATATTGTGTTTTTGAGTTTAGAGGCTTGTCCTTCTATTCTTGGTCTTATTATAGAGGCCCAGAAGCAAGATTTGGAATTAGTAGAGCTTGTTTATAGTCTTTCTGTTGATAATGGGGTTGAGTAATTGAAGGAGTTTGGTGTTGATGCTCATGGCTGTATTCGGAGATGAGCTAGACTTATTGTGCCTAATATTGATAATATCCGAAGAGATATTATGGATGAGTGTCATTGTTCTCGATATACCATGCATCCCAATAGTAGTAAAATGCATGCAGACATGAAGCGATTATATTATTGAAACGGTATGAAGCAAGACATTGCTCAGTTTGTAGTGTGTGACCTGTCAATTGGTAAAGGCAGAGCACCAAAGACCTAGTGGTCTTCTCCATCCTTTAAATATCCAGTTGCAGAAGTGAGATCAGGTAAATATGAACCTAGATGTTAATGAATTCATTTTTATACCATCTTTATGATTTGATCTATTAATGATCAAATAACTTATCTTTTAAAGGTTTCCATGGATTTTGTCGATGGATTGCCTTGTTCTAAATTCGAGTATGATAGTTTATGGTTGATCGTGGATCAGTTGACTTAGTTTTCACATTTTATTCTGGTAAAATCTAACCAAACCGTGCATCTTTTGGCAAAGCTTTATATCAAGGAGATCGTTAGATTACATGGAGTTCCCAGTGCTATCGTCTATGACTAGGATCCATTTTTCACAAGTTCTGCAAGAGTCTTCAAGTAACGTTGGGTACTAAGCTTAATCTCAGCACTAGCTATCATCCTCAGTCCGACGGGAAAATAAAGCGTGTAAATAAGACTCTAGAAGCTTTACTCTATTCTTGTGTTTTTGATTTTGGGGGTAGTTGCGAAGAGCATATTTATCTTGTAGAATTTGCCTACAACAACAGCTTCTAATCGAGTATTGTTATAGCTCCTTTCGAAGCCTTATACAGAAGGCCGTGCCATTCACCATCTTATTGGTTAGAAAGAAACTAGAGAGAAGTTTGTTTTAGGACCGGATTCGGTTTAAGCAGCTTCCGATAAGATATATCTTATTAGAAGGAAAATGAAAGAAGCTCAGGCTAGACAAAAACTACGCTGATGGATTAGAAAGGATTTAGAGTTTTGCATTGATGATCTTATTTTTATTCATACTTGTTTTAGTCGATTTAGGTAGTTGGCTCCTCGTTATATTGGATCATATCCAATCACTGAATGTATTGGCAATGTGGCTTACCATATTTCATTACCAGTCCATCTTTTTGGCATAAAGATGTTTTCATAGTTCCCAACCTCAGAAGTGTCTTCGAGACCCTAAGTCAATTCTTAAGCCTCAACAGATCAAAGAACTCGATATTTCTCCTCATTTGACCTATATTCATAAGCTATTCACATTATTTCTTCGAAAGTAAAGCGACTTAGAAGCAAAGATGTCCCATTTATCAAGATACAGTTGGCCAACAAATCTTAAAGACCACTCTTGGAAGACTAGAGAGTCTTTGGAGCGGACATATCCTGAGTTATTTTTCGATGCTCATAAATCTAGTAAGCTATCTTTTTTTGAATTTATTATCTCTATTTGATTCTATCTATTTTTGGTTATGGAATTTTCTCTGATATAGAATTGTTAGGACGCAATTTCTTAAGGGGGATTTCAGTAACAACCCAAATTATTATATACCTTGACTAGAATTTTATAATAATTATTTCCAAAAATAATTATAGGAATTTAAGATTTATAATATTAAAAAAAAGCAAAATGTGGATTTTGATGATATTAAAAAGGAGACAAATTACTTTAGAATATTTAAATCCTAAATTGATGAAGAATTAAAAAGTATTTATTTTATCTTCTTGAATGAAAATTATTTCATAAGAAAATGTAAATTTTTGTGGTTCAAAAACCATTTATAAAATGTAATAGAAATTTTGAAGTATGAAAATCTCTTTTATATCTTTATTTGGATTTTAATTTAAAATGTGATAAATAAGAACTTAATTAGTGTATAAAATGATTTCTAAATAAAAGTATGTATTTTAGAATTTAGGTTGTGATTTATTTTCAAATCCATGGCATCTTTATAAATATAATAAAAGACTTTTAGTAAAAGTAATGAGAATTATGCGTTGTCGTTTAAATAGGAATTGTAATTATTTCTTGTTGGGTTTAAACCTATTTGCTAAGAAAGAAAAGAGAGTTTCTCTCTTCTCTTTATTTTGTACGTTCAGAAATTTATAGAAGTAAAGTCAGAAAAACAAAAATAAGAAAAGTGTCTAAGTTGTTAGTTCAACACTTAGATTTAATGTCTAAGAATTAATTAATATAAATCCCAAGAAATTCTGCGAAATTCAAGGTACCATCTTCTTCCTTTTATGCACCTTTTAGAACCATCAATTTTTGATTTTGGTTGAGTTTGTAATCACTTCTATGTTGTATGTAATCTTCTGTTTTAGGGTTTTGACAGTTGAGAAGAGGCAGCAGCAATTTTTCTATTGTTCTAGCTTAAAAGCAAAAAAAGCAAGATGAGAATTTGCTCACTATTCCCTTTAAACAATGAATTGCATGCTGTTATAATTTAGTGTGCATTGGATTAAGTTTGATTAAATTAGAGTTCTAACTGTAGTTAAAACACAGTACCACAGTTTACAAAATATAATCAAATTTGCAAGTTTGGTAACCAAATTGACTTCATTTTGATGCATGATTAATTACATATGACATGTGTTCTTGCATGCAAATTTAGTTGTGTGATATTGCTTCAGATATCATGATTTAGTGGTCAAAATCACTCAAAATCGTCACCCGAGACAACATAAACGACTGCTTGGAATTTGCTCTAAGCATTCGACCAGTCGACTGAAGGTAACCTTTCAATCGACCAATTAAGAGTTTTCCTATATTGCTCTAGACGTTCGACCAGTTAACTGAGGGGAACCTTTCAGTTGACTGGTCGTATGTTTTTGGGCATTTGCTCCAAGTTTTTTTTTTTGATTTTCATTTGTTTGATTGTTTTGTAGTCAGATCTTTGTACATATATGTTTAATTGCACTTAACACTCTGATTTGATGAAATAAAATTATTAGTATATAAATATGATTTTATAATATAGTATAAGTAGATTTCCAAGGAAGAAAATTCTGAAAGATTAGTATATATATAATATTATATCTTAAAAAAGTACTTTTATTCTTATATACAACCATATTGTAATTATCATATTTAAATTTTGAGTTTTAAAAAGAAGTTATACATTTTATAATAAAAGAATCTTATTGGAAAACCATTTCTTAATAATGATTTAAGTGGTGAATTTAGCTTCAAACTGATTAATTCTTTTAATATGAAATAAGAAATATACTTAAATAGTTTAGAAATAAATATGGTTATGTGATATTAATTATCACTTCATTTTTAATTATACAACTTGTTTGCGTAGGGTATTTGGGTAGTGAAATTTACTAATTGATAGTAAATATTTTAGCAACGCCTAGTGATTATCGGACACGGGTGTTACTTTAGCGATTACTATTCAAAGAGTATATAACAACGTGTGATTAAAATGATATCTTAGGAAAGCGTGTTATTTCATAGCTTACTATATTCGTTAGTGCATTTGGTAGCATGACCTTGTAGGCTAGTTTTTCATCTTAGCAACTTAATTATTGTGGTTACACCCCGAGTAATGGTATTATTTTTAGTTTCCTGCCCTATACCGCTTAGTTAGTAGTCTGTACCGCGGGCTATATTCAATATCATAACACATGCTTCATTCGTTAGTAGGCATGACACCTTAGCAATGCGATATTAGATTGTACATATGTTACAGGTATCTGGTACATTTAGGACTATAGGAGTTTAGTGGTTAAACTCCTAGAGCTTCTCACATTAGTCTCCCATTGGAAGAAAGCAATTCGCACTAAGAATGCTTGATTGTTTAAGAAATCTATAGGATCAGTTATTTCACCGACTTGCTTTATGCTCGTCATTAGTGGTTGACTTGCCTTTGTGTTATCGTTTCGTTGACTCTCTTTCGTGAATTCGTTTGATTAAACTTGTTTCATACTAGTTAACTTGTCTTGTTCGCCTTCAGGTAATATTGCATTTTAGTGACATATGGAGTGCTTTTACATAGTCATTTCTAGGCTTTTGTGACATATGTGTTTGATGAGATGCTTGATATGTTATGTGTTGGTTGATATATTATGTTATTACTGGTATCTAATTGTTATCTTTGTTATTAAGATCTCACACTTTGATAATTAGAGATAATCTGATTCAGGTGTTATTTTTTTTATAATCCTCCGGTTAGACCGAGACTTATCAGGTACCGAGACATAAGGACTATTGATTTGTGCTAGCCTTTGGGAGTGGTTCATTAAGCCATAGATATAGTAGGTCATATGTACATTATTGTGTCGACCTTTATCTGATGTATATTTTGTACGAGAGTGACTCTATTGTGCATAGTTTTAGAGATAGGTTATAGTCTATATGTATGTAACAACCCGGGATTTGCATTACCGAAAAAAAATTTTAGGATTTTATTTAAATGGAGCAAATGGATTTTTGGGATAAGGATAATTTATTTAAAAATATGGACATTTTAAATAAATGGGTTTTTAAAAATGAGGCGAAGTATTATTTTGGAACAATTAAAAGTTAATGGGAAATTTAAGAAGGGGATATGGTTAAGTATGGGTTTTCATGGCTATGTTAACACTTAAACAATTTTTATACATGTTTAGAGCTACTCTCTCTTAAGGGGTCCATTAGCCTAACCCAAACCCACTTACCATTCAATAAATCATCTCAAACTCTTAACCCTCATTCATTCCAACCCTAATCAAAAAAAATTCCTAAAACCCTAAACCTAAAAATGGCCTACATGCTTAGGAAAGCTCCATCCTCTCTTATATTAGCTTAAGCTAGTTAAATTAAGGGAAGATAATGCAAAAACCCTCTTGTAATCCATTTCTAACTCTCCTTAATGTCTGGAAATCATGTTGTAACTCTTGGTTTTATGTGTTTTGGTATTTTTCTAGCTCCTTGATCATCATCTCTTAGCTTTGGTTAGTGCCATATAGGTGTTTGTTCTTTTGCTTGAGAGGAATACTAGGTAAACCCTCTCCTAATCTATGTATAAGCATCTCTTAATTCTGGAATTAGCCTAGCAACACTTGATTTGTTGTGTTGCATAAATATCAAACCTTGTTGATTATCATTCCTTCCATTTGGACATTGCACACAAGTTGCTTGCTATATTGGTTGTGAGGTAATGCTAGCTATATCCTCATCATTTTCATGCTATGGCTAGATATATATCTATGGTATGATTTGATAATTTTAAAGGTCATTACTAAATCATTTGAGCAAGAAAAATTGAATTAATTAGCTCATTTCTCTATGTTTTGCAAAATTCTAAAACTGATTTTTGCTGCAACTCTGACCATGAATATCTCTTTCAATATCTGATGAAAACATGCCAAATCACTTCGTAGTGATAGTTAGTATTGTCATCTATAACCCCTCCAAATTTCGTAGCATTCGGTGATCATTTGCATGGTGAAATACGGGCTCAAAAACGGACCTGAATGTAGTTTTTACTGCTGGTTTCTGAGCATTTGCACCTGGTGTGTATACTTTACTCCCTGTTTTCAGTTTTGAAACCGAAACTTTGTGACACTGCCACGGTCACATCCGTGGTTGGAATCCAACGTTTTTGGACTCGTTGGAAAACTGGAGTTCCGAACTCCATCTCTAGAAAGTTTGAATAGTATCCAAGTTCGTTTGACTCTTCGAAACTGCTGTCGAAGAGGGACCCGGATCTCAGCCTGAAACAGTGTATTCACTGTTTCCGGGTCCGATTTTGGAGCGTAGCTGCGACTTTGTTTCAATTCGGAATCGAGTAATTCTTTTTACGTTCTGAAGTAGGAATGTCGGACTATGTTCCTACCAGTTTTCAAGCCATTCAGATTCAGTTTGCTGGTCCGAATAATTTTTCGAATTTAGGTTCGCGTCAGTTTTGGACTATTTTCCAACACTTGGAATATTCTCAGTGAAAGCATTTTTCCCTGTTTTCAGTTTTGAAACTGAAACTTTGTGACACCGCCACAGTCATATCCTTGGTCGGAATCCAACGTTTTTGGGCTCACTGGAAAACAGGAATTCCAAACTCCATCTCTAGAATGTTTGATTAGTATCCGAGTTGATTTGACTCTTCGAATTTGCTGTTGAAAAGGGACCCGGATCTCAGCCTGAAACAGTGTATTCACTGTTTCCGGGTCCGACTTTGGAGCGTCGCTGCGACTTCGTTTCAAGTCAGAATCGAGTGATTCTTTTTGCGTTTTGAAGTAGAAATGTCGGAATACGTTCCTACCTATTTTCATGCCATTCAGATTCGGTTTCTTGGTCCGAATAATTTTTTGAATTTGGATTCGCGTCAGTTTTGGACTATTTTCCAACACTTAGAATATTTTCAATGATTTTCTGGTTTTGTCGATTTCTTTGAGATTTGTCTCTGGATTTCGTACACGGGCCTTATAAAAAGGTTTTAAAAGGATTTTCCACTCCGAAATGGCTTTTAAAATTATTATATAATATATTTTTTAATTATTAAATTAATTACTCCATAATAGGGGAGTTTTCAAGGGCCGTTTTAAAGTGATTTCAAACCAATTATAAATCTGTTTTCCGTAATTATTTTCTATAACAAAATCCCACACTCATACTTTAGCACTTCGAGTGATGTGGAAAGGTGCTTAAATGGTTGGGAAAAACTCCGGCCTATGAATCCGTGTGTATTTCCTTTCCGGTTAATCCCCGACCTATTCGATTGATCCTTTTGGCCTTTCGGCCTTGTTTACCGATGACATGAGGTGAAATTTGTACTACTTTCAGTGTGGAAGCTTACGATTGGTTAGTAAACCATTTAAGGCGAACGTGGGGTATGGGACTCACGTTAACACTTTACGGGTTCCTTGCTAAAAGTTCGTGACACATTCTTTTTATTACCTTTGGGATAGTGTCTTCGGACTGTCTCCCTTAGAGGTATCGTTTTGGCATCTCTACTTAGATGGCCGTTATACATCTCTACATAGGTGTATCGTTGTTGGCATCTCTACTTAGATGGCCTGTTATACATCTCTACTTAGATGTATCGTCTTTGACATCTCTACTTAGATGTTTTTGTTTTGGCATTTGTGCTTACGTTATGCCGATGATATGAGGCTTGTTATACATCTCTACTTAGATGTCTTTTTCTTCTCTATGTGAGAGATTTTGGTCTTTATTACCATGATATATGTTTCTCTTTTGGAGATTATTATGTTATATGTTGCCTCGTTATCTTATCGTGATTATTGTTCAGTTTATCTAACTGATTTGTTTAGCTAGCCTGACCCGAGTATTTTATGCTCGGGTCAGACCGAGTTGTTTCAGGTTAGGTCGTTTTGGACTTAGCTTGCTTCAGTGCTTCCGCTTTGGATATATCCGCTATACTATAGATAGCTTTACTTGTTATCCATCCTTTATGATACTCTGATATTATGACTATCTTGTGTATATTCATTTGACTCACGAATGTGTGAGTAGTGGCTTTGTACCCACTTTTATATTTGGATCTGTACTTGATGTTGTATTGTGCTGAGACTATTTGCTTATTATCTGATGCTGTTCTGTGATGATGTTCATTCTGCTATTATGTTTTGTTCTAATAGATCTTTTAGCCATTGTAGTTTTTTCTTTAAGTATTTATTGAATATGTCGAACCATATGCCAAAAAAATAATATAGATTCCATTTTTCGACGTGTTCAGTAGATAGTTAAGTAAGATTACACATGGTCGCTTCCATTATACTCTATTGTCCGCATTAGCAGACAGTATTATCCATATTATACTCTTTGTTAATGAGGCTCTCGGAGTGGGGCGTTACAGCTTGGTATCAGAGATTGGTTCAGAACTAAGTATAATAAACACAGAACAGTAACACTTAGTACAATACATCTTAATATGATTCAAATATTACAATGCCCTTTCCTCATGACATTGGATAGATAAGTTAGGAATATGTTTAGGAATACATTTATATTCCGTAGTATTCCATTTGAATTATCTATCTTTGAATCATGCTTAACTCGTATCTTATCTTATCTTTCAGTATCGTTAGGAGAGGTAGGAACCTCCGTTCTGCTGATGCTGGACAGTCCAGCAACCCTCACCCAGAGGGCGTATACATGACCACGGACCAGATCATGGAGCTGGTTCGTAACTCTCAGTCGCACTCTCAGTCTCTTGCACCAGTTTCTGATGCATCGCGCAAGTCTGCTTTTGCGCGTCTATGCAGCGACATTATTCATCTAGGAGGGAAGCCGTTCAGTGGCTCCGAGACTATTCTGGAGGTCCAGGCTTGGATCAGAGTTTGCGAGCGTAATTTTACTCGCTTGGCTATCCCCGACCACGACAGAGTTCTTGTTGCTTCTAGCCATCTTGAGGGTCGTGCCTTGGATTGGTACGAGTTGCTTGTCTCCGAGACCGATGAGGCCTCACTCAGTTGGGACCGGTTCCGAGAGCGCTTCTTGCTCAACTTTGTCCTCGAGTCCGAGAAGATAGCCCTTGTACGCCGCTTTATTGACCTTAAGCAAGGGAAGACCTCTGTTTCTGACTACTCATCATCTTTCGAGGCCCTGTCCAAGTATGGCCTCGAGTTCATTAGCTCTCCTTATAAGAAGAATCTCAAGTTTGTAGAAGGCCTGAAGAAATATTTGAAGAAACAGCTTATGCTCCAGCTTAAGCTCCCTTTTGATGAGCTAGTTGACGCAGCGCTTCACCTTGAAGCGGTTGAGCGTGAGAGAGACAGTGATGGAGATGGTGAGGGTTCCAAAAATCCCAATCAGAAGCAGGGCCCATTTCAGAAGTCCAAGTCTTGGCATAAGAAGAAGAAGACAGGCAGCTCTACTTCTTAGACTCAACCTTAGTCTATTGCTCAGCTTAGTGGAACACCTTCCATTCGGAAGTGTTTCAACTGTGGATCTACCGATCATATGTTTAAATAGTGTCCCAAGCCTCTTTTCTGCCGCTATTTTAAGGAGGGTCATCTTAAATCCGCTTTTCCTACTGTACCTTCTAGATCTGGTAAGCTTGATGCTGCCAAGACTCCTACATTTTCAGCTCAGCCACGAGGTACGCATCCTTCCGTTCTCGAAGGTTCTATTTTATTTCATGGTAGATCTTGTAGAGTTCTCTTTGATACGGGTTCCTCTCACTCATTCGTATCAAAGGAAATAGTTGATACTTTATCTTTGGATGTTACTTGTTTGGTTTCTTCACTAAGGATTGTGAATCCCATCGGCGGATCCACGACCCTTAGCCTGCTTTGTGAGGTTATAGATATTGATCTTTGTGGATTTTCTTTCCGTGCAAATCCACACGTTATGGAGTATTTGGGCTTTAACATGATTCTTGGCATGGATTGGCTCGCTCAGTACGACGCCAAAATCATTTGTTTGGAGCAGATATTATTTCTTCGTCATCCTGACTCGTCCGCTCCATTTGCTATTGCTCTTCAGGATGTGGGGATTTCTGATATTACTTTATTTGCTCTTGATTCACGAGATCAGGATGTGGACATATCTCGTATTCCTGATCTTCGGGATTTCCTCGATATATTCGAGGCAGTATCAGGCCTGCCGCCAAAGCGGGCCATTGAGTTCCGCATCGATCTCATTCCGGGCTCCCACCTAGTTGGGCGTCCTCCCACGAGGATGTCTACTAAAGAGAATGAGAAACTCAGGAAGCAGTTAGTAGAGCTTGAGGCGAAGCAGTTCATTCGGTCCAGTTCTTCGCCATGGGGTGCTACTGTGGTCTTCGTTAAGAGGCCCAATGGCTCTCTTAGGCTTTGCATTGACTATCGCAAGCTTAATGAGTTGACCATCAAAAATCATTATCCATTGCCACGAATAGACGATATGTTTGATCAGTTGAGCGGTGCGAAGGTCTTTTCCCAGCTCGACCTTGCCACCGGATTCCATCAGCTCCGAGTTGCGGAAGATAGCATTCCTCTTACCGCTTTCCGCACTCGTTATGGTTCTTTTGAGTGGTTGGTCATGCCATTCGGCTTGACGAACGCACCGGATTTCTTCGTTGATCTTATGAATCGAGTATTCCGGGAATACATCGATAGATTCGTTCTGGTTTTCATCAACGATATTCTTATTTATTCGAGATCCGAGGTAGAACATGCTCATCATTTGCGGATCGTCTTGGATACTCTTCGTCAGCATCATCTTAAGGCCAAGCTCTCCAAGTGCCATATTTGGAAGAGCAAGGTCAAGTTCTTGGGCCATATTGTATCATCTGAGGGTATTTCTGTCGATCCTGCCAAGATTGAAGCTATTCAGAATTGGAAACAGCCCGAGAACATTCATGATATTCGCAGCTTCCTTGGTCTGGCAGGTTATTACCATCGGTTTATCACGGATTTCTCTCGAGTTGCACTTCCCCTTACGACGCTGACTCGTAAGGGTGTTCGCTTTATTTGGTCTGATAAGTGTGAAGCTTCCTTTCAGCGACTGAAGGAACTTCTCACTCATGCTCCTATTCTGGTGGTTCCAGAGAGTAACCATGATCTTGTTGTATACACCGATGCTTGTGGTAGCGGGCTCGGTGCCATGCTTATGCAGAAGGATCGGGTAGTTGCTTATGCTTCCGGGCAACTGCGTCCGAATGAGGTTCGCTATCCTACTCATGATCTTGAGTTAGCAGCTATCGTCTTTGCCTTGAAGACGTGGCATCACTTTCTATTAGGCGAACGCTTCATTCTTTACACCGATCACAAGTCGCTGAAGTATCTATTCAGTCAGAGGGATCTCAAAATGAGGCAGCAATGATGGCTTGAGTTTCTCGCCTCATATGATTTAGATATTCAGTATACCCCTGGCAAGGGTAATCGAGTTGCAGATGCGCTCAGTCGCAAGCACTCGGCGGTAGTTTCTATGATGATTGCCGAGTGGGATATTCTTGAGACCCTATCTTTGTGTGATATTAGAGATCGAGCTCCATCTTCTGATTCCCCAGTCTTATTATTCAGCTTGGAAGCTCGTCCTATCTTATTGGATCGCATAGCCCATGCTTAGCGGAAGGATCCAGACTTATTGCATCTTATTCATCTTCTCGAGTCGGGATCCAGTGATGAGACATTGCTGGATTATTCTCTTGATTTTCATCGGTGTCTTCGTAGGAAGAACCGTATTGTTGTACCATCTGATTTATCACTTAGGCGTGACATTCTGGACGAGTGCCATCGCACTAAGTACACTATACATCCTGGTTCGAGTAAGATGTATGCCGATATGTGCCGACTATATTATTGGGAGGGTTTGAAGAGAGATGTTGCAAGTTATGTGAGCGGTTGCATGACTTGTCAACAGATCAAGGCCGAGCATCAGCGTCCATCTGGTCTTCTTCAGCCTCTGGAGATTCCATTATGGAAATGGGATCAGATATCCATGGATTTCATTGACGATTTGCTTCGATCGAGGTCAGGCCATACTTCTATCTGGGTTATTGTTGATCGCTTGACCAAATCGGCTTATTTCATTCCGATTAAGTCCACTCGGACTGCACCTCAGTTGGCCAAGCTCTATCTGAAGGAAGTCGTACGACTTCATGGCATTCCTAGCTCTATTGTATGTGATCGAGACGCCATTTTCAGTAGCCACTTCTGGAAGTGCCTACAGTCAGCTTTGGGCACAAAGCTGAATCTCTCTACTGCTTATCACCCTCAGACTGACGGTCAGACTGAGAGGGTGAATCATGTTTTGGAGGATCTTTTGCGCTGTTGTATTCTGGATTTCGGAGGTAGTTGGGAGGATCACTTACCTCTCGTAGAGTTCTCCTACAACAACATCTATCAGTCTATTGGCATGACACCTTTCGAGGCTCTATACGGAAGGCCATGTCGCTCTCCTGCTTGTTGGTTAGAATCTGGCGAGAAGCTCATTCTTGGTTCAGATTCAGTTCGGGAATCTTCTGAGAAGATTGTTCTTATCCGTCAGAGAATGAGAGAGACACAGGACCGCCAGAAATCCTACGCGGACAACCATAGGAAGCCTCTTGAGTTCTCCATTGGTGATTTTGTCTTCTGTCGGATTTCTCCCATGAAGGGGGTTGTGCGTTTCAGCTCTACAGGGAAATTGGCTCCTCGCTATGTTGGACCATTTCCTATCACGGAACGCATCGGCCCCGTTGCTTATCATGTGGCTCTACCTGCTCACTTTTCCGGAATGCATGACGTGTTCCATGTGTCTCAACTTCGCAAGTGTGTGCGCGATCCTGATTCTATTATTGAGCCAATATCGTGCCTGATTTAGAGATCTCACTGATTTATCATTGGAGCAGCAACCCCTTCGTGTTCTTGATTCGGAGGTCAGACGCCTTCGCAACAAAGAGGTTCAGCTTGTGAAAATTCAATGGTCACCGAATCCAAAGGACTGCACTTGGGAGACCAGAGAATTTATCGAGCGTTCTTATCCTGGCTTTCTTCCATCTTCTAGTACGGGTGAGAATCTCTATTTAATCTTCTATCATTTCTTTTGTGGATTAGACGCTATAGACGACGTCCATCTTAAGGAATTGCGGGGACGCAATTTTCTTAAAGGAGGGAGTCTGTAACAACTCGGGATTTGCATTACCGAAAAATATATTTAGGATTTTATTTAAATGGGGCAAATGGATTTTTGGGATAAGATAATTTATTTAAAAATATGGAAATTTTAAATAAATGGGTTTTTAAAAATGAGGCGAAGTATTATTTTGGAATAATTAAAAGTTAATGGGAAATTTAAGAAGGGGATTTGGTTAAGTATGGGTTTTCATGGCTATGTTAACACTTAAACAATTTTTATACATGTTTAGAGCCACTCTCTCTTAAGGGGTCCATTAGCCTAACCCAAACCCACTTACCATTCTATAAATTATCTCAAACTCTTAACCCTCCTTCATTCCAATCCTAATCAAAAAAATTTCCTAAAACCCTAAACCTAAAAATGGCCTCCATGCTTAGGAAAGCTCCATCCTCTCTTATATTGGCTTAAGCTAGTTAAAGTAAGGGAAGGTAATGCAAAAACCCTCTTGTAATCCGTTTCTAACTCTCTTTAATTTCTGGAAATCATGTTGTAACTCTTGGTTTCATGTGTTTTGGTATTTTTCTAGCTCCTTGATCATCATCTCTTAGCTTTGGTTAGTGCCATATAGGTGTTTGTTCTTTTGCTTGAGAGGAAACTAGGTAAACCCTCTCCTAATCTATGTATAAGCATCTCTTAATTATGGAATTAGCCTAGGAACACTTGATTTGTTGTGTTGCATAAATATCAAAGCTTGTTGATTATCATTCCTTCCATTTGGACATTGCACACAAGTTGCTTGCTATATTGGTTGTGAGGTAATGCTAGCTATATCCTCATCATTTTCATGCTATGGCTAGATATATATCTATGGTATGATTTGATAATTGTTAATGGTCATTACTAAATCATTTGAACAAGAAAAATTGAATTAATTAGCTCATTTCTCTATGTTTTGCAAAATTCTAAAACTGATTTTTGCTGCAACTCTGACCATGAATATCTCTTTCAATATTTGATGAAAACATGCCAAATCACTTCCTAGTGATAGTTAGTATTGCCATCTATAACCTCTCCAAATTTCGTAGCATTCGGTGATCATTTGAATGGTGAAATCCAGGCTCAAAAACGGACCTGAATGCAGTTTTTACTGCTGGTTTCTGAGCATTTGCAGCTGGTGTATATATTTTACTCCCTGTTTTCAGTTTTGAAACTGAAACTTTGTGACACCGCCATGGTCACATCCTTGGTTGGAATCCAACGTTTTTAGACTCGTGGGAAAACCGGAGTTCCGAACACCATCTCTAGAAAGTTTGATTAGTATCCGAGTTCATTTGACTCTTCGAAACTGCTGTCGAAGAGAGACCCGGATCTCAGCCTGAAATAGTGCATTCACTGTTTCCGTGTCCGACTTTGTAGCGTTGCTGCGACTTCGTTTCAAGTCAGAATCGAGTAATTCGTTTTGCGTTCTGAAGTAGGAATGTCGGACTACGTTCCAACCAATTTTCATGCCATTTGAATAAGTTTTGCTGGTCCGAATAATTTTTCGAATTTGGGTTCGCGTCAGTTTTGGACTATTTTCCAACACTTAGAATATTCTTAGTGAAAGCATTTTTTCCTGTTTTCAGTTTTGAAACTGAAACTTTGTGACACCGCCACGGTCACATCCTTGGTCGGAATCAAACGTTTTTGGACTCGTTGGAAAACTGGAGTTCCGACCTCCATCTCTAGAAAGTTTGATTAGTATCCGAGTTCATTTGACTCTCCGAAATTGCTGTCGAAGAGAGACCCGGATCTCAGCTTGAAACAGTGTATTCACTGTTTCCGGGTCCGACTTTGGAGCGTCGCTGCGACTTCTTTTCAAGTCGGAATCAAGTAATTATTTTTGCGTTTTGAAGTAGAAATGTCAGACTACGCTCCTACCAATTTTCATGCCATTCGGATTCGGTTTGATGGTCCGAATAATTTTCTGAATTTGGATTCGCGTCAGTTTTGGACTATTTTTCAACACTTAGAATATTTTCAGTGATTTTCTGGTTTTGTCGATTTCTTTGAGATTTGTCTCTGGATTTCATACAGGGGCCTTATAAAAAGGTTTTAAAAGAATTTTTCACTCCGAAATGGCTTTCAAAATTATTATAAAATATTATTTTTAATTATTAAATTAATTAATCCGTAATAGGAAGTTTTCAAGGGCCGTTTTAAAGTGATTTCAAACCAAATTATAAATCCGTTTTCCGTAATTATTTTCTGTAACAAAATCCCACACTCATACTTTAGCACTTCGAGCGATGTGGAAAGGTGCTTAAACGGTTGGGAAAAACTCCGGCCTATGAAACCGTGTGTATTTCCTTTCCGGTTAATCCCCGACCTATTCGATTGATCGTTTTGGCCTTTCGGCCTAGTTTACCGATGACATAAGGTGAAATTTGTACTACTTTCAGTGTGGAAGCTTACGATTGGTTAGTAAACCGTTTAGGACGAACGTAGGGTATGGAACTCACGTTAACACTTTACGGGTTCCTTGCTAAAAGTTTGTGACACATTCCTTTTATTACCTTTAGGATAATGTCTTCGGACCGTCTCCCTTAGAGGTATCGTTTTGGCATCCCTACTTAGATGGCCGTTATACATCTCTACATAGATATATCGTTGTTGGCATCTCTACTTAGATGACCTGTTATACATCTCTATGTATCGTCTTTGACATCTCTACTGGATGTTTTTGTTTTGGCATTTGTGCTTACGTTATGCCGATGATATGAGGCTTGTTATACATCTCTACTTAGATGTCTGTTTCTTCTCTATGTGAGAGATTTTGGTCTTTATTACCATGATATATGTTTCTCTTTTGGAGATTATTATGTTATATGTTGCCTCGTTATCTTATCGTGATTATTGTTCAGTTTATCTAACTGATTTGTTTAGCTAGCCTGACCCGAGTATTTTATGCTCGGGTCAGACCGAGTTGTTTCAGGTTAGGTCGTTTTGGACTTAGCTTGCTTCAGTGCTTCCGGTTTGGATATATCCGCTATACTATAGATAGCTTTACTTGTTATCCATCCTTTATGATACTCTGATATTATGACTATCTTGTGTATATTCATTTGACTCACAAATGTGTGAGTAGTGGCTTTGTCCCACTTTTATATTTGGATCTGTACTTGATGTTGTATTTTGCTGAGACTATTTGCTTATTATCTGATGCTGTTCTGTGATGATGTTCATTCTTCTATTATGTTTTGTTCTGATAGATCTTTTAGCCATTGTAGTTTTTTCTTTAAGTATTTATTGAATATGTCGAACCACATGCGAAAAAAAATATAGATTCCATTTTTCGACGTGTTCAGTAGATAGTTAAAGTAAGATTACACATGGTCGCTTCCATTATACTCTATTGTCCACATTAGCAGGCGGTATTATCCATATAATACTCTTTGTTAATGAGGCTCTCGGAGTGGGGCGTTACAATGTATATTATGTGGGTCCAGTATCTTCTTTTGTAGACTCATACCGTATAATTTTGGCCTTTATTATATTTTCCGCTGTATTATTTGATTCTGTGTTCTGGATTGTATATTATATCGTTCTGATTCTACTTTGAGCCAACGTGTCTATTGCTTTGTCCTGTGACTGTTTATATGTATATATATATTGTTCAGACTAAAAGAGTAAAATGTAAAGTGTTTGCTTAAGGAAAGAAATACAGATGGTTGCTTCTATTCAGCCTTATTTTCCGTATTGCTCGATAATGTTCCTTTGTAATATTTTTGTGATATGAGCATAAAGGTGGGGTTTACAATAAACGAGTACACATGTACACAAGTGTACACAATACATTCCTACAACTTTTGGTCCTTAAAAACTTGTAACAACCCTTTTTATTCAGTACCTTAATTTGTATTTAATAATAATTATTTAGAGAATAATAATAGGAAATTAAGATTTTTATTATTTAAAAATCATGCAATTTGAAGATTTTGGATTGTTAAAAAGAAGATAATCTATTTTAGAATGGTATTCTAAATTAATGAGAAAATTGGAAATTTGTAGTTATATCTTCTTGAGTGAATTTACTTCGATAAGTAAAGTGTAGAGTTTTGGTTGGAAAATCTTTTGTAAAGTATGAAGGAAATTTTAGAGTGTAAAATCCACTTAAAAATAATATTGGAATTTTATTTCAATATGATAGATACAAAATACCGAGTAGTGCTTAAATTGGTTTCCATATAAAAAGTGTGCATTTTGAGTTTGAGGATTATTCTTTTATTTTATTTTAAAGACTTAAAATTAAATATTAAAGGTGATTTTATAAAATAACGTGCTAAAATATTTTTTCTAAAAGATTGAACAATAATTTTAGAAGTATTATTGCTTATTTCTAGAATTTACAACGGAGAGTATATTGGGTTAATCAAAATTGTGTATTTTCTATTAACAGTGAATTTGATAAATATTTATGTAAATGGAATTTAACGATGTGAATTCTTATGTTAAAACTTGTTAAAGAATGTGTTAATAATCTCTAAACATTATGTAAATTTATTTTGGGTAAACTTGTGTTTATTTGTGTTAAAACAATAAAAGTATTATATTTAGCCTTTTATTGAAAATAAAACAATGTCATGTTTTAAATATTAAAAGGGAGGTAAAAATAATTATTTAAATTATGTTTCTTTTTTTTAGAAAAGTTAAGAGATAGAAATGTATTGTTGTATTTTTGTGTAAATTTTTAGAGGTGAAAATCAATGTACGAAGTGGCGTTTAAAAGTGAGAAAAGAATGTAAAAGAATGAAATTATTTTATTTAATCATTGAATTTGGGCTTAATTTAAACTCCAGCCTATTTGTTTGTGTAAAGGAGAAAATTATTTCTCATTTCTAAACTTAAAAATCTACTATAAGAAACAGAAAGTTCATTTTCCTCCTTAGCTTCAAAACCCTACCTCTAGCAAAATCCAGTTTTTAAAATCAAATAAAAAGAAGAAAAATAAGAGAAAATTTAGGCAAGCTCTTAAACTCTAATTACATCTAAATTAGAAATTGTTTGTTTAATTTTGGTGTATAATTTCAATTTTTGTTCATTTTTGTAAAACTGAGTTTTAGGTTTAAAATTAGGGAAAACGAATTCTAGCATGAAGATGAAGGCAAGTAAAGTTGTAACACAGCTATAAGGTGAGTTAAACTAATAATTTCATCTAATTATAGATTGCATATCTTGTTTGAGTAGTTTACGATAATTTTTTTTACTGTATTGATATTCCTTTACTATAAATTGCAAAAGTTGAGCAATATAAAGGAGGTGTTGTCCAATTCTCTCAGGACAATGCCATAAACTTGAGTTAGTGTTTATACATGTTTTGTAGTTGTAAGAGCAAGCTAGAAATTATTCAGGTCGCCAAAAATCAAAATTTGGTCGAATTGGTCATGAGTTGAAGCTTAATGCTCCAAGAATCCATTGGCCGATCGACCCTGAACCGGTCGACCAGTGGTCAAAAACATGGATCAGTGAGCTCCAGGTTGGACCCAATTTGTGTTGTTTCGTTTGCTAGTTCGTTTGCATGTTTTTTTTTTGAGATTTGTCTTTCTCATTTTTATGTGAATTTGGACTGAGAATTAAGGAGCAAGAATAATGATTGATAAAACTAAATTTTAATACTTTTATTGAATTAATTTGTGTTTCAATTATGTGTTTATGGAAGGTGTTTAATCGTGTTTTTATAGAAGATTTTAAGTGGTTTTAAAAAATGAAATGAAATTGATTTGTAACTCCTTGTTTTGTTTAAATAATTGTTTATGAAAATAAAGAATTTTTCTAAAATGAAAATATTATTTTGTGTATGGAAATCGATTTTGGAATTTTAGAAATAAGAATTTTAGTTATCGAATTTAATAATAATATCTTATGGGAGAGATATATAAAGATTTTAAAATGAAAAGGCGAGGCTCTAAATGAAGAGATTTTAAGTATATAAAAAATTTGGACATTGTCCAATAGTTTTGTAAAGTAAATTCTTGTGATATATGCAATTATTTTTCTTTGGATATTTTTGTGACCTTTGATAAATTTTCGTGTAACTTACCTTTTAGCTAATTATTTACTTTTTCTACAAAATGAGAAATATACTTAACAATTTAGTAATAACAAGTGGTTATGAGACATTAGTTATTACTTCATTTTTTAGTTATAAGACTTGTTTGCATAGAGCATTTGAATAGTGGAATTTACTAGCTAATTGTAAATTTTAGATATACCAAGTGGTTATGTGATAGACGGTTGTTACTTTAGTGATTACTATTTAATAAGTTTATAGTATCGTGGGACCAAACTGTTAGTGTAGTGTTAGCGACCGATAATCTGCTAGTATGGTTTTAGCGACCCACTAAACTGCTAGTGTGGTGTTAGCGACCGATAAAATCCTAGTGTGGTGTTAGCGACCGATAAAGTCCTAGTGTGGTGTTAGCGACCGGCCAAACTGCTAGTGTAGTGTTAGCGACCGACCAAACTGCTAGTGTGGTGTTAGCAACCGACCAAACTGTTAGTGAGGTGTTAGCGATCGACCAAACTGCTAGTGGGTGTTAGCGATCAACTCAAACTGCAAGAGACTATCATAACCTATTAGGTTCTGAAGTAAAAAAGTATTTATTAATGTAGTAGGGTATCCATTCCCATACGTTCTTCATGGCGTTTATGTTTGGGTATGAATTTCCTTTTTGTGCTTCGAAAACTTAATAAGTTAAAACCATATTTAAGATGATAGTCTATGAGAGACTTGAGGTGATTTTGTGACAAGACGTATGCTGTTGATTTGTTCTTATTTTTATGATTTGTCTAGGGGGACTGTACCTCTATGTTTGGTCCACAAAGAGGACAATATCATTGATTAACAATATCCTTATATGGATTTATTTTAGTTTCATTGATTTGAAATGGCTATGTGTGTATCTCCATATTTGTGTATGATAGTCTATAATAGACTTGATTGTTTTTATGAAATGGTGAATATTATTTACGGTCATATTTGTTTCTTGAGATCTTCTGTATATTGTGTATTAGTGACATGGTGATTATAGACATTATTTGAGTTTTCTTTTATGCATGGTTTATTTATTGGAGTTTTGAGTACTTGATCTATATCATTTGTTATGGTGTATCATTATTAGCATGGCTAGACTTACCCTTTTATTTAGATGAAGTCTAACCTGTTTATTATTTTTATAATAGTCGGATTAGACCGGGATATTTTGGGTATTGGGACAAAATGACTATGGACACTTGTGCTTGTATGGAGTTTGGAGATAGTTTGTATTATGTTGCTTGGCGTTATCTAATTATTAGGCATAGTGGGATGTACCTATTGTACCTCTTTAATTAACATGTAGTGTCCTATGTATGTATATGTCGTTTGGATTTGGATACGTTGGTGACACTACATATTGTATATTTTGGTCTGTGAGCGTTATATCATATTTTGTTGAGACTCACTTTATGTAGTTATGATATGTGTCATATTTTCTTCTATGATGTGATTCTTTGTCTGTGTATTTATTGTATATTGTTCTGCTGTTTAAACATATGTATTTCTCACTTCACGCAAATACGGCTTACGTAAAATTTGGGTTAACTCAAAATTACCGTAAGAATGATGTAACGGTGTTAGCTCGAGGGAAATTTTTGTTAGGTCGCTCCTAATAAACCTTATTCTCAATATTACTAGACAATATTACCTTGTAATGTCCTTTAATAGTATGGGTATAGAGGCGGAGCGTTACAACATGATATCAGAGTAGGTCAAAACAGTATAGAATATATGAGACATGAATCAGTGCCTAAATAGACTTAAAGTCTCATCCCATGGAATGTAAGGATAGAATATAGAATTTACTTACTATTTAGTTTAGGAATATAAATGATTTTTTAGGGAATAATCATCGGGACGTATTTGAAAAGTTTTTGCAATATTATACAAATTATTGCTATGAATTTTTTTATCAAATAGTGGAACTCACTTTGGTCAAAAGTAAGATTTAACGATAGTGTATAGTAGATCTTAGATGGCTTATGATTGATTTGTTTATGTACTGATTTCCCAATGATCAAAGTTGCATAGCGGGAACATGTAGACTATTTTCCATTATGCACATTTATTAGTTATTCTTGTGTACATGATAGTTTGGTTGATTAATGCTTGGATGTTTTGAATTATAAGTAATTGTTTAAAATTAGTATCGAGTAGGAAATTTCATTTAGAATTAGAAACCTGCATAATATTAAAAATAAGAACTTGTGGTATCTTCAGTGTTGTAGCTAACGCATGAAATATTGAAAAGTTATATTTTTGTAAAAAGAAATTTTATTCATAGGCATAATTAACCAAAGGTTAAGATGAGTCAAAATTTTGATGTTTTCTAGAAGTAATTATGGACGTGTGAGTGTGTTATTGAATTGTTATCTTTGAATTATTCCTATATGTAAATAGTAAGATAAACTAAAAGAATTTCAACAAAAGCAAGCATTTATTTAAATTTTAATCCTTTGATACAAGATATACATATGTGTGAAATTTGATTATGTTTATTAAGGCAAGAAAATATTTTATAAAGGCAAAAAATACTAAAAGATATATGTATATCATATGGAAATTAATTTTGTGTTAAAATTGCTTATTGAGTGCTTTAAGAATTCTGGTCAATGCGTTTGATCAACGTTATCGATAGAAATTTCATAAACACTAGAATGAGACATTCGAACATAGTCTTTTAAGTATAAAATATTTAGTAAGTATGTGACATTTTAAAGAGAAGATAGAATTTTTAAATAAGTCAAATATTATGCAAAAGTAAATTGGATAAATTGGAAAAGTTGTTTTGGAAATAAAGTAAGATTTTATAAAAGTATATATAAGTATATTTTAGGAATAAGATATAGTATGATATTTCAATAAATAAAGTAAAGTATTCAAAATGAGAAGGTGCATTATAAACTAAATTATTACTTAAAAATATATTTTAGTAAAATTATATTCGATGTTTGTAAAACTTTAGGATAATTGTATATTGTTAGTTATTTGTGAAACTTTATGTACTCAACTACAAAAATGCATTTAACTAAATTTTGTGTAATATTTTGGGATGGTTATGCATATCATCTTATTGTTTGCATGAATGTAAGGATTTATATTTAGTGTAAAGTGATATAAAACTTATTTTTATGCATTTCCAATTTAAAGGAGTTTAAAATGTAACTATATTTCATTTTTGGTTGTAATGGGTTATTGAATGCCTAATACTTTGAATTGTGTAGGATAGTTTTCACCGTAGAGGGAGGAGAATAGGGTGATACTAATAATAATAAAAAATTAATGCGGAACTAAAAACGATCACGGATAATAATGCAGAAGAGATCACACACAAATTTGTCCAACTTCGGCAAAACACTGCCAACGTGCTGCCCTCAATGTTTCTACTAGAAATTAAGTAGTCAGACGCTTACACACGTAAACTTATGACACCCGCTAACGACTAACCTAACTCTACGCTCAAAACCTGCCACAACTCAGCCACGGAGTTGCGAATTCTCAAACCACGCCCCGTAGTTTGTACCTAGTCACACAACTAGAAAATTACATAATTTTAAAAAGAAAATTACAACATAAAACAAAACTAAAACAATAACTAAACAAAACCCTACATGATATTTGAAGCCCAATAAAAAGTAATTAAGGCCGGCCCATAGAAACTAAAAGACATGTTTCCCTTTTTATTTTTCGCATGTAAAACTTCGGCCGACTGCGTTTATTATTCTTCAAGCGGTTAGGGTTTCATATTGAAGCCGCCGCCTTGATGTTATGATCGATTGAAGTATGCTTCTGCTTCTGGTTGCATCATCAATCGATTTGCTTGAGTTGCTCTTGGTAGCTTGAATTTGATTCAAGTTCAAACGACACGAAATTGGTATGTGATTTACGCTTTTGTTTTACTTGTTCATTTGCTTGAACTCGAATGAATAGCCAATGATGGTTTGGGTAATTTATATAGGGATGAAAACCCTATAATATGTTCGTATACTTCTAGTTTGAAAAATTTGTGATTTTGGAACTTGCGTTGATTTTTGATAGAACGAGCATTGTGATCTCTGACTTGTTCATTGTTGAATTTGCTTGAATATTATTTAAGTTAGTTCCATTATTTTCTCTGATGCATTTGCATTTGCTCCGTGAATTGCTTTGGTTTTCTTTGAGTCGGTTTCTTTCTTTTCACCTATGACTTCGACCATTTGATTATTAGATATAAACTTGACTTGTTCACTCTCTTGACTTTGTTCCAATTTTTGTGTTACTCTCTGATTTCACTGACCTTTTCAGCTTGATCAATTTATGAAATAAAACTACCGCTTTTCTTTGAACTGTGACTTGAAGCTGTGTTTACTGTAAACATATAAACATGTATATACATACATATATTTATGTATATATGTGTGTGCGATTGTTTCCTATCCACTTGGTTTCATTAATTGTTCATGGTTGTTGCTCTCTGGTCTGTATACATGTATATTAGTGCTTCTTGGAGTGTGGTTGCTTTACTTTGAATCATACTTGCTGTCACACACCGTTATTTGATCCTGGTTTGGTACGATACATACTCTTGTTAGTGAACATTTTACTGTGCATTTTTAAAGTGTTGTATGCGTGGTTGTGTCCTCTTGGTGTCTGGTATACTTCTGATTCTGGCCTGGTTCATTTGAGTGTTATATGTCTTATGCACTGATTTGTCGACCCATGTTCCATGTTTTGCATTCCATTTGCATTCATATTATCATGTGGCCATTTTGTGTTGAGGTTGATCTGGTCTGGTCATTTTGTGTTCATTCTTTTGTTTCCTGGTGGTTCCACTTGAGTTTGGTCAGGAGCTTGTGTTTTGGAGTTCGAATGTACTTTTGTTCTCTTTATTTGCTTGGGCATTTTGTATATGTTCAAGTTCAAGTTGTAACTGAACTTGATTTTGAAGTCTGCTTCTAGTTTCTTTGAGTCTGCTTCCAGGTGCTTTGAGTCAGTTCAATTAAGTCTGGTTGACACTCATGTCTGGTCTCATGTTGTTTTATACTGAGTCTTGTATATGTATGAATGCATTTGAAACATTGAACTGTAGTCGTCTTGTATGCAAATGTATAGGACTGGTGTACATGTTTTGAACTGGTGTTTTCTTTGCATTGTTTCGAGTTGAACTTCTATTTGCCTCTAAAGTGTTGTGTTTATTCATATATGAATCTGCACTTGGTTCAAGCATGTTTAAAGCTGAACTTTGTGCATATGTTGATGAAGTTAAATGTAGTTTGAGTACACTTCATTCTTGTGCCTCTAGTTGTGATGGCCTGTTGGTCTTGATGTGTCCGGTGTACTTTGAGTCTTGTTGCACTGAACTTCTAGCTCGATCTGGTTTTGTCCTCTTGAACTCTGGTCTTTGGAATGTGTGGGCTGTTGCAGTTTCTTCGAGTCACTTGAGTTTAATCCACCATTTGGTTGGGTTTGACCTTGTGCTCACCTATCACCGCAATTTTATCAAGTGTATATCGGTATGAACAGCCTTGTGGTATGTAAAGTGATACACTATTCATGTCACAAGTTGTTCGTGTATGATGAATTCAGAAGAAACGATGACGAACAACCCAAATAACTGAGGCAAATAACATTTTCAAAACACACGTTTTAATTTGTACTGCAAAATATTTTAATTTCCATTTTACTACGTCAATGTTTATTTTCCAGATTGTTCAGATGTTGGATACAGGCTGGAACGAAGTTGAAGATAAAATACGAGCATGAGTGAATATATGTAGCGAGGTCAAAATTGTAAATTGAAATTTGTGATGTAATCGAAATTGTAATGTGATTGAGAAATGTATATATGTAGTGAGAGCTCAAATTTGTATTATTTGAATTTGTAATAAAATATTTTCTTGAATTTGAATTCTGTGTTATTTGTTTTATTCAAAAAATATTTATTTAATTATGTGAAAAATAAAATAGTACAATAACAAATACATTTAAATGAATATATATATATATATATATATTTATTATCGTCAAACAAAAATCATATAGTAGCATATTCTACAATCTCCCCTTCTGATGGTAACAAACATATATTAAGATTTTGACTCTATTAAATGTATTTGATTTTGATGAATTCCATTAGCTCCCCCTACTTGAATGCCCCCATAACAAGGCTTACCCTTCATATATGCATGAAATAAATAAAAATAAGCAAATGAACCTAGATGGGAATATGCAAATAAAAAATAACATATTTTAACTTTATTTGCCAAAATCTTAACTTTTCACTCCTCCTTTTGTAATTAGTAAAAGAGTAATAGTGTTAGAAAAATATGAAGAAAGTGATAGACCTTAATACAACATCAATACCTAATCGAGTATAAATATTTAATTTCAATAAAAAACCAAACAAAAATCGTAAGTACTCTGTTAGGTGCATATTCTACTTTAGAGTGATAGGGGTGATGTCGGTATATAAAACCATATAGTTGTGTCTATTTGTAGTGTATTTATAACAGGAATTTGAATACTTACTAACATGCATAACCGTTAGAATTTTTAAATGAGATTAGTAGTATTATTTGAATTTTATATAAGAAAATGAATTTCAAGCATCTTCTAACCACGCATAACCATAAAGACTTCTAAATGGGACTAGAATCAACTCGACTATTTAATAATCAATTTTGATATGTGTTCCATACATGCATAACCATGAGGACTTTTAAATGAGCATGAAAGCATATAATCAAATATTCCAAGTAATTAACTCATGTAAAACCACGAGGACTTTTAAATGAGAGTGAATACTTTGGATGATTTTATTGCTAATTAAATTAAAAAAAGAATAATTTCCCGTTTAAAATATCACAATTTGATATACTATATTGGATTTTAATGAGTGATGGTCTTTAGAAATATGATAGAAATAGAGATGGTCATGGAATTTTTCCAATCATGGTTATTACAAATTATGTTTAAATTTTTAAAGAAATTTACTACATATAATATCTCAAATCAGAATGTATGATTAATATCAATACTCATCACTTTTTCAGTTACTATTTATCTTTTCGATAATCAATGGGGAGTCAGATTATTTAATGTATTCATTTAAGATCTAATTGAAAAATAAATACAAAATCAAATTTCTAAAATTTCTAATCAGAAACGAAATCGAAAAAAATTATTTTATGAAAGGGGATTTGTGAAAAAAATGTCTACCAATTGAAAATCTGTTAAAATGAAAATTAAGTAGATATTTATTTGTGGATGTGATTCAACTAATGAAGGTCCCTACATAAAACAAATTCCACTAGCAGCAGAATCTACATCTGAATACCCTTTTAAATCATAATTATCATAAATTGGATATCATAGAGCAGACTGTAAAGTTGCAACAAATACCTTGTAATCATTTTACAGCTTTTATAATGTGATTCCTTAAGGATTTGATTGAAAACGTGCACATAAAAAACTAGTGAACATAGTGTCGGATAAAGAAGCAATAAGATAAACAAATATATCTACGTGTATCTAGAGTAATCATCAACCAATACAAAATAACATCTCCTATCACCTAAACTTGCAATATCGTTAGTCCAAACAAATCTATATGAAATATTTCAAGGATGAGAAGATGATTGGTTAACATTTTTGGACAAATCAGAATAAAAATCAACATTTATTTCCATATCACATAACTGGCTGATTGAAATCAGATGATGGTGTAGATATTCAATATATAATATATTGTTTAAGATAAATGTACCGTTATCTATTTTACCTTTACCGATAATTTTTCTTTGTTACCTATTTTGACTCTGCCACCTTTGTACTAGGCAAAGGAACTTTGATTTGTCACTCGTCGTGTGCTCGAAACAGCTAGAATCCAAGTAACACTATTATTGTTCCTTAGCCTGCCAACACACACCCGCACGAGAAAAGATTTTTGTGATCTATTTTTTTTATAGGTCCATGGTTGTTAGCGACAAAAGATTTTGAAAAATATGTTTGTGTAGACCCAAGACAATCTATATTTGTTCCTTTTGGCATCCAGATTTGTTTGTTTGACTTTAAGGGAATTTATATCCATGCCTTTTGGAAGCCAAATTGGTATAGTTTTCACGTATTTGGGTCTATACCGGCAATTATTTCCAAATTTTCACAAATCGTGCACTTGAAATTGACTTTATTAATTTTGCTTCAAAAACATTCATATTGAGTATACCCAAGTCCTTGTCTAACAGTATTAATGGTTTGTTTCAAAATAACATGTTTAACGATCTTTCTCCTTTCGAAAATTTTCCTAAAATTGTAGACAATTATTGGACTTGTGACTTAAGTGATTCATTTTCATTCAATAACATGGTGCACTTTTTAATAGAATTTTCTCTCCTAGTGTTTTCACTTTCTTTCAAAATCAGAATTTCATTTTCAAGTGATTTAATTTTAATTTCTAATTTTTTAATTTTTTATTCAAGTGATGGACACTTATCACACTTAGGGCTCTTATTTCGATAATTATTAACCAATTGGTCAAGCTGTTTATTTAATTCTATCAAACTATCTCTTTGTGATTCAATTTTAGCGTACTTCTCCCTAAGTTTTTCAAAACAGCCATTTACTTAATGAAAATATATAAGTAATTCCAAATGAGTACGTTTTGATACCTTGCTTGGATCGTTATCATCACTGTCAATTGTTTCTCCATGAAGACACAAAATTTCTTTTTCACTCTCACTGCCAGTGCTTTTATCGGCTTTATCAATTTCATCCCAAGTAGCTGCAAAACTTCTCCTTTTCGGTTTCTTTCCTTGGATGAGTCGATTCTTAGGACAATTTGGCTTCATATGACTGGGTTTATTGCAGTTATGACAGATGATCTCCTGTTTTTCTGAGTTGTCTATAACTTTGACTATTCTGCTTTTTAATTGTTGATTTAAAGCTGGATTTCCGTACTTGTGATTACACCTTTTGAATTTCTTTATTATCAGCGCCATTTCTACTGCACCATCATTACCATCATCTTCACTTTCAGTTTTTCCTTTGAGAGCTATTGATTTCTTTCGAGTATCGCCGCCTTCACTGTGATATCCCGGAAATTTCAAGCAAATAAAGTGATAATCTCTTTTATAAATTATTTAAAATTGGAAAATTATTCTTTTAAACAAATAATAATGATTGTTTGTATGTATACATATATAAGATTTTAAATAGAATTATTATTTTCAAATTAAGTATGTGTTTGTTTAAATGTATATATACATATGAGTTGATTTTAAATTGGATTTTAAATTGAATTTGAATTTGAAATTCAAAAGATAATTATCTTAAAATAAATTTGGATTTAAAAATATATTATATATATGTAATTTTTATTAGTAGAATTTTTGTTTTATATTATTTTTTCAAAGGATTTTATTTATATAAAATAGAAAAGTATATATTAAATAGTAAATTAAATATAAAGGTTTTATAAAACATTTAAAATTAATATACACATGCATAATTACAAGTGTACCTAAATTAAATCATGTTAATAACAAGTGTAAGATAATTAACAAGCTAATGAGAAATGTTAGAAAAATTTAACAAGTGTCGCCTTTTTATTTTTATTTTATTTAATTTTTAATAATCATAAGTTAAGTCTATATATGCATCTATCTCTTCTCTTCTATTTCGTTTTCCTATCTTCTTTTCAAAACTCAAGAACAAAGCCTGTAAACTATTTTCAAACCAGAAAAAAAAATTAACAAACAACAATTTTCTTCAAAACCACTATCTACAAACCTGTAGCAAATCAAAGGATTCAGTTTTATCAAGCTTGATCATCTCAACAACAAAAGATTTCCAGTTTCAAAGCAACTTCATTTCAGTTCCAGTTAACAAGTTTTCAAGTACTTTTCAAGTTTCAAAGAGAATCAAAAGCAATCAATTTTCAAAATCTAGCATCCCTGTTTCAATAGCTCTGGATAGTTTTAGGAAGGTCTATCCGGATTTGTGTCCGTATAGCTAGTAATGTTTGTTTGGATGAATTGTTTGCTTGGTTGTTAGTGTATGACTGATATGTATGCTTGGATTGTTTAAAATAAAAATTTTTGGATTATCTTTTGCTTTGAAATTTTGGGACGAAATTCTTTTAAGGGGGAAGGAATGTGATATCCCGAAAATTTCAAGAAAATAAAGTGATAATCTCTTTTATAATTGATAAATTATTCTTTTAAACAAATAATAATGATTGTTTATATGTATACATATATAAGATTTTAAATAGAATTATTATTTTCAAATAAAATATGTGTTTGTTTAAATGTATATATATACTTATGAGTTGATTTTAAATTGGATTTTAAATTAAAATTGAAATTGAATTTGAAATTCAAAAGATAATTATCTTAAAATAAATTTGGTTTTAAAAACGTATTATATATATTTAATTTTTATTAGTATATAATTTGTTTTATATTATTTTCTTTAAAGGATTTTATTTATATAAATTAAGAAAAGTGTTTATCAAATAGTAAATTAAATATAAAGGTTTTATAAAACATTTAAAACTAATATACACATGCATAATTACAAGTGTAAATAAATTAAATCATGTTAATAACAAGTGTAAGATAATTAACAAGCTAATGACAAATGTAAGAAAAATTTAACAAGTGTCACCATTTTATTTTTATTTTCTTAAATTTTCAATAATCATAAATTAAGTCTATATATGCATCTATGTCTTCTCTTCCATTTCTTTTTCCTATCTTCTTTTCAAAACTCAAGAACAAAGCCTGTAAACTATTTTAAAACCAGAAAAAAATTAACAAATAATAATTTTCTTCAAAACCACTATCTACAAACCTGTAGCAAATCAAGGGATTCACTTTTATCAAGCTTGATCACCTCAATAATAAAAGATTTCCAGTTTCAAAGAAACTTCATTTCAGTTCCAGTTAACATGTTTTCAAGCATTTTTCAAGTTTCAAAGAGAATCAAATGCATTCAGTTTTGAAAGTCTAGCATCCCTGTTTCAATAGCTCTCTGTTCATTTTACTGGTGAGTAAACAAACTTATATTTTTGTTTAAAATCTGTTTCATGAGATAGGAATTTGAAGTAATGATGTGATAATGGTTTGCATGAGTGGAAATATGCCTTGCATGCTGATAAATATGGGTGATATAACTGTACACGCCTGCGAGTAAGGAAACTTACTCTGTTCTTATTTTTACAGGTTTAAAAACCTTTCAAAAATCAAGATCTCAACCTCTAGATTCTTTTAGACCTTGCTGATTAAACAGAAATAGTTTAAAATAGTAAGATCTTTAATTTAAAAATAGTTATAAGTATGATATTGTTCATATATTATCTGAAATTCAAGAAGAAAAGGGTAAACATAAAACATGTTGAAATTATATCATCACAATTTTCTATTTTATTTATATAATCTGAATCCCCATTATAAACCATGATTTTTAAGATTTGAATCAAAAATTTTAGATCGGAATCGTGAGAGTAATTCGAAGTTGACCAGAAAATGGGTTTTGAGCTGTTTTTGGTGATGGGTGAACTCGGGGCGGTCGGGGTCTTTGCTGGAGGTAGAGGGAAGCTTGGTGGTCTCGACAAAAATGGTAGGAGGATGTTTAAGCCACCATGGCGGCAACGTTGTAAGAAGTAGGGTTTTAACCCAAATTTGGTCGAGGCTGGAAAATTGGTTGCTGTGTCGTCTCTAGGGCATCGGGATTCATCGGACTTAGGAGAATGGAAGCGGTAGGCCGGAGAGGGTGTGGCCGGAGTTTCATGGATGCTGGTGGTCGGCGTCGTCGAGTCGAGAGGGTTTTCAGGCGATGGATTTGTTTCTAGGCTTGACCAAATAGCTCGATTTCGATCTAGGGTTTGTGATGAAGATTTGGGTGGTCGGGATTGTTAGTAGAGGTGATCGTCGATGAGTTGGAGGTGTCGGTGGTGGTCAGAGCCTCGGCAATCGACGGTGCATGTCCACGAGGTAGGCTGGTGTGTCAGTGTTTGGGAAGAAGGGTGGACTTGAAAGAATACTCGGGGGAAATCGGGTTTTGCTTGAGTTCGTCTTCGTGTCTTATGTGAGTGTTAAATCATGTTTACAAGTTTACAGTTTTTAAACTTACCAAGTTTTTAAAAGAAAAAAAGAAGATAGGTGATTTTCTCGGGTCAGGACTCGAGTGTTGTTCGGGTTGGGCCCGAAGTAAAATTTAAACAGTTTTTAAAAGTTTTATAAAAGTCAGTTTTAAATTTAAGTTGAATCTAGTTTAAATTATTATATGATAAATGTTTTTAAATTATTTGATTGAAGGAAGTTATATGATTTGTTTAACTTAAATTTGTTAAGTAAATTTTTAGGTTATTTTGAAACTTAATTTAGTAATATAATTAAGTGTTAATCAAAGAGAAAATGTTTTAAAATTTATATGATAATGATAATTTAGTAATTAATAAGATATATGATTTATCTTAAAAGTAAATAAAGGTTTTGATGATTTATGATTAACTAAATTAATGAAGTAATTAAAGAGTAATTAATTAATTAATATAAATTAATTAATGATTAAGGATTAATTAATTTGCAATTAAGGGTTATAGTTAATTAATTAGAGATTAATTAATTGATAATCAAGAATTAATTAATTTGGTAATTAAGATTAATTAATTTATAATTAGAGATTAATAATTAAGTAATTAAAGATTAATTAAGTTGTAATTAAGCATAATTAGTTGATAATTAAGGATTGATTAACTGGTAATTAAGGACTAATTAATTTGCAATTAAGTTTTATTAATTAATAATTAAGGTTTATTAATTAATAATCAAGTATAATTAATCAGTAATTAAAGATTAATTAATTGATTGATAAGGTAATTAAAGAATGATTAATTAATTCAAATGGTTGTAATTAATTAACGATTAATTATGTAAGATTAGGTAATTAATTCTTAAGTAATTAATTTAATTTAAGTTAATTAAATTAATTATAGTATGGATTAATAAGTCTTGCTTATGGATGATTGATTGAGTAGAATGTCTGGATTGATATTTTTAGTACGATAATCTATGATATTTTGTGATGTGATATTGGATATAGCTATGATAAATGTGTAATATTTATCTGTGATGAATGCTGTGTGAATTCAAAGTATTGGATTAAATTGTTTAAACCTTAAACAAATTGACCTTTAAAACGGCATTTGGATTTCGATGAGACCGAGGTCAGATATTAGATTTGATTACCCGAAAACCACATCGATCCAAGCTAAACGATAGGTCATGAAATCTCAAGTGAAGATCGAGATGGAGTTTCGGAGTGCAAGGATTATTGTCGTTAACTCTAAGGGTGATTCCAGAATGAGTGTAACAAGATAATGCCTTTGGTTTCGTTCGAACCTGGAACGAACTTGTATGGATGAATGCTATCAGACCATCGTCAATGGAGGGCGATGAGAATTCCAAGATGTGTTCTTAAAAGGTAATCGTAGCCTCAAGCCTCATCAACTAGGAATGGCTAAAATAGGGGAGGTGCACGCAAGGCTAAGTGGGTAGCACCCAAGTAGGATAAAATTTTCCCCGTCTGGAGGTCCCTTTTATTCGGCTGTGTGGGCGGTTGTTTGGCCACAACCGCGGGGTTGTCTTATTCGGACTATCCAGTAAGAGGTAGCTCCGACTTTGTGATGTAGGGGATCAGGGTGGTTCCTCGGTACGGTGATCTTGACCACGTATTGGGCGGGCGGTACCCCAGTAGCTCTGCCATTGTATGGAATCCATTCTTCATACGTACCCTTTACGGTTTTGATTGTAGAACCCACTTTGTGGCTAGTATGATGGATTTTAATAATGTAACCATTTCAGCTATGTGAATATTTATTTGAAAACCCTAGACACTATTATAATATAACTGGATTTCCTGTCAAATGTTTTGGTTATCTTAAGGAAAAAACTTGTCCGTATTTATTTGCGGAGAGTCTTACGAGATACCTTTTATTTCAAAGGTTTTTCACGTTAAACAACTTAACCGTTTACTCACACTAGACCCATGTCTGACCTGGAGTATATTCTGTTTTTCGTAAACTCTTGGGTACTCAAATTTTTATGAGTAGCCAAGTGATCAGGTTTAACTTGACGAATTTTTGGCAAAATCTTGGAGGGGGAGTTTTGGCGTAGCTCTATATATCTTTCTGCTGTGTAGTGTCGTTTGCTTATTGTATTTTGAAATGTAATGGATATGCAGGTCTTTACGACCGTCTAATGTGATGATGTTGTTGTAACTATGTAACTTTGATGTATAATGACTATGTAATATCTATGTGAAATATTATATTTTGTTCCGTTTCCGCTATGAGATTCGGATGTTGTGTTTCTTTCTTTCTATCTATTCTTTTCTACCTATTTCTTTCTTATTGATGATAGGTCTTTCTGTGGAAAGAAAGGCGGGTCGTCACAGTTGGTATCAGAGCGCTAGGTTGAGATAATACCTAGGCTTTGGAGTAGAATCTATCTTGAGAGCGCGTATTTGTAATTTTTATATAACTATATACCTACCTAAATTTGTTGGGTTACCTGTCCAGGTTGCCAACATGAGTTCAAGAGGAAGAAGAGGCAGAGTTGTAGGGAGCACAACGGCCAATAATGGAAGAGGTCAGACTGCTAGCGAGGCTGTGAATCCAACACCGCTTCGAGTAAGTTTTGCTGTTTTGTGCAAGGAATTCACCAATCTGGGAGGAAGACCATTTAAAGGATCGGAGTCCATTATAGAAGTTCAGGCTTGGTTACGCTCGTGCAAGCGAATTTTTAAGAGTTTGGATCTTTCTGATGAGCAAAAGAGAGTGATGGCATCTTAACAACTGCAAGAAGGTGCTGCAGCTTGGTGGAATGTAGTTACAGCAAATATTTCAGAGGATGATATTTCATGGAGTAAGTTTAAGGAATTGTTTGAGGGACAGTTCACGCCGATAGTTGGGAGAACTCGTCTATATAGAAATTTTCTAGATCTGAAGCAAGGGAGTATGTTGGTTTCACAATATGAGAACAAGTTTAATAAATTGTCTCGCTACGGACCTACTTTGATCGACATGCCCCTCAAGAAGAATGAGATGTTTGTGCAACGAATGAGGCTTGAGTTTCACGAGAAGACGGCGGCTCATCTTAAGGGATCTTTCGTGGAGTTGATCTACATGGCATTAAGGTATGAGGAGCTTATGAACAAGAAATCGTTGGCATCTGCAGCAGCATCAAGTGGAACTTCTTCCAGTCCAAATAAAAGAAAATTCAACCCAAATTGGAAGATGCAAGGCAAAGGGAAGCAGGCAGGAAACAATGGACCTCGTAAGTGCTATGTATTTTAGCAAGAGGGACATTTGGCTAAGCAGTGTCCCAGGGAAAGATCTCAACAGCAGCAGTGTCAGAGTGGACCGGGTTCAGCTTTGGTTCAGAAATCCTTGTGTTTTAACAGTCAACAGCCGGGGCATATGGTGAAGGCTTTTCCGGTCCTTTAGAAGTCCCAGCAGAACAAGGTGTTTGCTCTTGAAGGTGGTCCATCTACTTCTTCTAAAGGCAAAGGCGTTTTGAAAGTTACTTTGCTTTTAGATGGCAATTTTATTAGAGTTCTGTTTCATTCTGGTGCATCTCTTAGTTTTGTTTCTTTGGATTCAGTAGAGAAGTTTCATCTTTCGTCTAGTTTGGTAGAACGTCCTATTTTATTATCTAATCCTATAGGGGGAGTAAACAAGTTAGACAAGATCTGTAGAGACCTAAGGCTTTCTTATCTGTCTCATAGTTTTTCTTGCAACCCATTTGTATTTGATTTCAAAGGGTTTGACTTATTCTGGGTATGGATTGGTTGGATAAGTATAGGGCTGTTTTGATGTGCGAAGAGAGAACTGTGACTTTGGAAATTGAGTTGGGAAGGATAGCAAAAGTGACTTGCGTTAATTCTGGAGTTCATTTGAGTAATCTTATGCATGGAATTGAGGCATCTCCAGAAGGCGTAGAATCCATCGAAGTGGTCAGAGATTTTTCGGATGTCTTCGAGGAAGTTAAAGGTTTGCCCCCTCATTGGGAGATAGAGTTTTGGATCGATTTTGTTCCAGAAGAAATACCTATTGTTCAGCACAGTAGAAGGATAGCGCCGAGAAAGAGAGAAGAGCTGGTGAAGAAGACCCAAGATTTCTTAGAGAAAGGTGTGACCCGGCCTAGTTTTTCCAATTGGGGTTCTGCTGTAGTCTTTGTGACCAAGTCGGATGGGTCTTTGAGATTCTGTATGGATTACCGGGAGTTGAATAATGTTACTATTAGGAATAAGTATCCATTGCCCGTATAGACGATCTTTTTGATCAAATCCATGGAGCTTCTGTTTTTTCACAGTTAGATTTAGCTTCGGGTTTTCACCAGTTAAGGGTAGCTGAGGAAAGTATACCCTTGACTGCACTCAGGGGACCCAATTGTTTTTATGAGTGGTTTGTTATGCCTTCTGGGTTAAACAACGCTCATCTCTATTTTGTGGATTTGATGAAACGACTTTTTCGGGATGTGTTGAATAAGTTCGTGCTTGTATTCATCGATGATATTCTTGTCCACTCTAAGTCTGAAGAGGAGCACAAGCGACATTTGGGAATAATGTTGGAGACTTTGAGGAGGCATGTTTTGAAGGCTAAGTTTTCGAAGTGACATTTTCGGAAATCGAAAGTCAGATTTTTGGGGCATATTATTTCTGGTGAGGGTATTTCTGTAGATCCGGCCAAGGTATCTAATATTCAAGAACGGAAGCAATCGCAGACTCCGACGGAAGTCCGCAGTTTCTTGGGTTTGGAAGGGTACTATAGGAAGTTTATCAGGGACTATTCTAAGATTTCTTCGCACTTAACCAAGTTGACTCGGAATGGAGCAAAGTTTAAGTCGACCCCGAAGTGTGAAGAAGTATTCCTAGATTAGAAGGCAAGGCTGACCAGTGCACCTGTTCTAGCTATTCCTGATGGTAAGAGTAAGTTCGAATCTACACGGATGCTTGTGGAGTTGGGCTAGGTGCAGTGCTGATGCGGAATGGGAAAGTGATTGCGTACGCGAGCAGGCAGTTGAAGCCACATGAAAAGAATTACGCTACGCATGATCTAGAATTGTTGGCCATCGTCTTTGCTTTGAAGATCTAGAGGCATTATCTGTTAGGAGAGAAGTTCGAGCTTTTCGCGGATCATAAACCTTTGAAGTACCTTTTCTCCCAGAAGGATCTAAATTTGAGGCAGCAGAGGTGGGTAGAATTTTTTGCATCTTATGATTTGGATATCCTCTATACTTTGGGGAAAGCAAATGTTATGGTGGATGCTCAGAGTAGGAACGCAATTCTGTCTCTATTGGAAGTTGTTCCGTCTCTTCTGGAAAGGATTGTGAGTAAGCAAGGATCAGATAGAAGATTAAGAGGAATCATCAGGAGAGTCAAGAATGGTCAGTCTTCCAGTTTTGAGATTGATGACCAGGGAACTTTGAGGATCAACGGGAGGATTTGTGTTTCGAATTTCAAGGATTTGAAGCAAGAAGTTTTATCAAAGAGTCATAGCTCCAGGCTGAGTATCCACCCAGGGATTTCAAAAATGTAAAAGGAAATGAAGAGAGTCTTCTGGTGGCTGGGCATGAAGAAGAATATTGCTGATTTTATTAATGGATGTGCGATCTGTCAGCAGGTGAAAGGGATCAACAGAAGACCGCAGGATTATTGCAGCCTCTGGAAGTTCCTAAGTGGAAGTGGGAAATGATTTCAATGGATTTTGTCAACGGTTAGCCAAGGACCAGAAAAGGAAATGAAGGAATATGGGTAACTGTAGACCGGATGACCAAGAGCGCCCATTTTATTCCAGTTAAGGCAACCCAAACTGCAGCGTCTTTGGCAGAGATTTTCTTGAAGGAGATTGTTAGACTGCACGGTGTTCCTGTCATCATAGTAAGTGATCGTGATCCTATCTTCACCAGTAAATTTTAGGAGACTTTGCAGACAGCTTTGGGTATGAGATTGAGTTTGAGTACAGCCTATCATCCCCAGACCGACGGACAAACAGAAAGGCTGAATCGATTTCTAGAGGATATGCTGAGGGCTTGTGTTTTGGATTTTGGTGGATCTTGGGAGGACCATCTACATTTAGTGGAATTCTCGTACAATAATAGTTATCAAGCGAGTATCAAGATGACACCCTATGAAGCTTTATATGGATGACCTTGTAGATCACCATCCTGTTAGGTAGAATCAGGAGATCATCTTGTTCTTGGTCCAGATTTGATCCAAGAGGCATCTGCGTAGGTGGAGCTTATCAAGAAGAGAATGAAAGTAGTGCAGGATCGCCAGAAGAGTTATGCGGACTAGAGACGAAGACAACTGGAATTCGAAATCGAAGATTTAGTCTTTGTTAAGGTTTCCTCGATTAAAGGAGCAATCAGATTTGGAAAGACGAGAAAGCTTGCCCCAAGGTATATTGGTTCGTTCCGAGTGCTTGACATAATTGGTGTTGTGGCATACAGGATTGAATTGCCAGTCCGGATGGCTGAAATTCACAATGTTTTTCACGTATGTCATTTGAGGAAATCATGCACGGCCCATCTCTTGTTGTCGAGCCAGTAATGCATGAAGATTTAGTGATCAAACTGGACTTATCTGTTGTCAGGCATCTAATCCAGATAGTTAATCAAGACGAGAAGCAGCTCAGGAACAAGGTGGTGAAGCTGGTCAAGGTTTAGTGGAGTGAGGATCCCAGAGATTGTACCTGGGAAACTCTGGATTGTTTTAGGAAGGCCTATCCGGATTTTTGTCCGGATAGCTAGTAATGCTTGTTTGGATGAATTGTCTGCTTGGAAGTTAGTGTATGACTGATATGTATGCTTGGATTGTTTAAAATAAAAAAATTTGGATTATCTTTTGCTTTTAAATTTCAGGACGAAATTCTTTTAGGGGGAAAGGAATGTGATATCCCGAAAATTTCAAGTAAATAAAGTGATAATCTCTTTTATAAATTATTTAACACCGACAAATTATTCTTTTAAATAAATAATAATGATTATTTATATGTATACACATATAAGATTTTAAATAGAATTATTATTTTCAAATTAAATATGTGTTTGTTTAAATGTGTATATATATATATATATTTATGAGTTGATTTTAAATTGGATTTTAAATTGAATTTGAATTTGAATTTGAAATTCAAAAGATAATTATCATAAAATAAATTTGGTTTTAAAAATGTATTATATATATGTAATTTTTATTAGTATATAATTTGTTTTATATTATTTTCTTTAAAGGATTTTATTTACATAAATTAAGAAAAGCATTTATCAAATAGTAAATTTAATATACAGGTTTTGTAAAACATTTAAAACTAATATACACATGCATAATTACATGTGTAAATAAATTAAATCATGTTAATAAGAAGTGTAAGATAATTAACAAGCTAATGACAAATGTTAGAAAAATTTAACAAGTGTCACCTTTTATTTTTATTTTCTTTAATTTTCAATAATCATAAATTAAATCTATATATACATCTATCTCTTCTCTTCTGTTTCTTTTTCTATCTTCTTTTCAAAACTCAAGAACAAAGCCTGTAAACTATTTTCTAACCAGAAAAAAATTAACAAACAATAATTTTCTTCAAAACCACTATCTACAAACCTATGGCAAATCAAGGGATTCAGTTTTATCAAGCTTGATCACCTCAACAATAAAAGATTTCCAGTTCCAAAGCAACTTCATTTCAGTTCCAGTTAACAAGTTTTCAAGCATTTTTCAAGTTTCAAAGAGAATCAAAAGCATTCAGTTTTCAAAATCTAGCATCCCTGTTTCAATAGCTCTCTGTTCATTTTACTGGTGAGTAAACAAACTTATATTTTTGTTTAAAATCTGTTGCATGAGATAGGAATTTGAAGTGATAATGGTTTGCATGAGTGGAAATTTGCCTTGCATGTTCATAAATATGGGTGATATAACTGTGCATGTCTGAGAGTAAGGAAACTTACACTGTTCTTATTTTTACAGGTTTAAAAACCTTTCAAAAATCAAGATCTCAACTTCTAGATTCTTTTAGACCTTTCTGATCAAATAAAAATAGTCTAAAATAGTAAGATCTTTAATTTAAAAATAGTTATAAGTATGATATTGTTCATATATTATCTGAAATTCAAGAAGAACAGTGTAAACATAAAATATGTTGAACTTAAATCATCACAATTCTCTGTTTTATTTATATAATCTGAATCCCCATCATAAACCATGATTTTTAAGAGTTGAATCAAAGTTTTTAGATTGGAAACATGAGAGTAATTCGAAGTTGACAAGAAAATGGGTTTTGAGTTGTTAACTTTGAGCTGTTTCTGGTGATGGGTGGACTTGGGGTGGTCGGGGTCTTTGATGGAGGTACATGGAAGCTTGGTGGTCTCGGCAAAAATGGTAGGAGGATGTTTAAGCCATCGTGGTGGCGGCGTTTGGGCGAAGTAGGGTTTTAACCCAAATTTGGTCGAGGTTAGAAAATTGGCTGCTGTGTCGTCTCTAGGGCATCTGGATTCATCGAATTTGGGTTGATGGAAGCGTGGAAGGCCGGAGAGGGTGTGGCCGGAGTTTCAGGGATGCTGGTGGTCGACGTCGTCGAGTCAAGAGGGTTTTCAGCCGATGGGTTTGTTTCCAGGTTTTACCAAATAGCTCGATTTCGATCTAGGGTTCGTGATGAAGATTTGGGTAGTCGGGATTGTTAGTAAAGGTGATCGTCGATGAGTTGGAGGTGTCGGCCGTGGTCAAAGCCCCGACGATCGACGGTGCATGTGTATGACGTAGGCTGATGTGTCAGTGTTTGGGAAGAAGGGTGAACTCGAAGGAATACTCTGGGGAAATCAAGTTTTGCTTGGATTCGTCTTCGTGTCTTACGTGAGTGTTAAATCTTGTTTACAAGTTTACAGTTTTTAAACTAACCAAGTTTAAAAAAAGAAAGAAAGGTGATTTTCTCGGGTCAGGACTTGAGTGTTGTTCAGGTTGGACCCGAAGTAAAATTTAAACAGTTTTCAAATATTTTATAAAAGCATGTTTTAAATTTAAATTGAATCTAGTTTAAACTATTATATGATGAATGTTTTTAAATTATTCGATTGAAGGAAGTTATATGATTTGTTTAACTTAAATTTGTTAAGTTAATTTTTAAGTTATTTTAAAACTTAATTTAGTAATATAATTAAGTGTTAATCAAAGAGAAAATGCTTTAAAATTTATATGATAATGATAATTAAGTAATTAATAAGATAAATGATTTATCTTAAAAGTTAATAAAGGTTTTGATGATTTATGATTAATTAAATTAATAAAGTAATTAAAGAGTAATTAATTAATATAAATTAATTAATGATTAAGGATTAATTAATTTGTAATTAAGGGTTATAATTAATTAATTAGAGATTAATTAATTGATAATTAAGGATTAATGAATTTGGTAATTAAGATTAATTAATTTATAATTAGAGATTAATTAATTAAGTAATTAAAGATTAATTAAGTTGTAATTAAGCATTAATTAATTGATAATTAAGGATTGATTAACTGGTAATTAAGGATTAATTAGTTTGTAATTAAGTTTTATTAATTAATAATTAAGGTTTATTAATTAATAATTAAGTATAATTAATTAGTAATTAAAGATTAATTAATTGATTGATAAGGTAATTAAAGAATGATTAATTAATTCAAATGGTTGTAATTAATTAATGGTTAATTAAGTAAGATTAGGTAATTAATTCTTAAGTAATTAATTTAATTTAATTTAATTTAATTAATTATAGTATGGATTAATAAGTCTTGCTTATGGATGATTGATTGAGTAGAATGTCTGGATTGATATTTATAGTATGATAATCTGTGATAATTTGTGATGTGATATTGGATATAACTGTGATAAATGTGTAATATTTACCTGCGATGAATGCTGTGTGAATTCAAAGTATTGAATTAAATTGTTTAAACCTTAAACAAATTGACCTTTAAAACGACATTTGGATTTCGATGAGACCGGGATCGGATATTAGATTTGATTATCCGAAAACCACATCGATCCAAGTTAAACGATAGGCCATGAAATCTCAAGTGAAGATCGAGATGGAGTTTCAGAGTGCAAGGATTATTTTCGTTAACTCTGAGGGTGATTCCAGATTGAGTGTAACCAGATAATATCTTCGGTTTCGTTCGAACCTGGAACGAACTTGTATGGATGAATGCTATCAGACCATCGTCAATGGAGGGCGATGAGCATTCCTAGATGTGTTATTAAAAGGTAATCGTAACCTCAAGCCTCATCAACCGGGAATGGCTAAAACAGGGGTGGTGCACGCAAGGCTAAGTGTGTAGCACCCAAGTAAGATAATATTTTCCCCTGTCTGGAGGTCCCTTTTATTCGGCTGTGTGGGAAGTTGTTTGGCCACAACCGCGGGGTTGTCTTATTCGGACTATCCAGTAAGGGGTAGCTCCGGCTTTGTGATGCAGGGGATCAGGGTAGATCCTACATACGGTGATCTAGACCATGTACTGTGATGGGCGGTACTACAGTAGCCCTGCCATTGTATGGAATCCATTCTTCCTACGTGCCCTTTACGGTTTTGATTGTAGAACCCACTTTGTGGCTAGTATGCTGAAATTTTATAATGTAACAATTTCAGCTATATGAATATTTATTTGAAAACCCTAGACACTATTATAATATAACTAGATTTCCTATCAAATGTTTTGGTTATCGTAAGGGAAAAACTTATCCGTGTTTTTTTGCGGAGAGTCTTACGAGATACCTTTTATTTCAAAGGTTTTTCAAGTTAAACAACTTAACCATTTACTCACACCAAATCCATCTCTGACCTGGAGTTTATTCTGTTTTTCGTAAACTCTTGGGTACTCAAATTTTTACGAGTAGCCAAGTGATCGGGTTTTGCTTGACGAATTTTTGGGAAAATCTTGGAGCAGGAGTCTTGGCGTAGCTCTATATATCTTTCTGCTGTGTAGTGTCGTTTATCTGCTGTCTTTTGAAATGTAATGGATAGACAGGTCTTTACGACTGTCTAATATGATGATGTTGTTGTAACCGTGTAACTCTGATGTGTGATGACTATGTAATATTTATGTGAAATATTATATTTTGTTCCGTTTCCGCTGTGAGATTCTGATGTTGTGTTTCTTTCTTTCTATATATTCTTTTCTCCCTATTTCTTTCTTATTTATGGTACGTCTTTCTGTGGAATGAAAGGCGGGTCGTCACATTCATATTCTTCCTTGAATTTCATTTATAGCTTATAAGTGGTGAGATTTCCAATGAGTTCTTTAACTTCAACTTGTTTCAAATATTTCGATTCTTGAATGGCAGTGACTTTTGCTTAAAAATTTCGTGGAAGGACTCTGAGGATTTTTCGGACTATTTCCAATTATGTGTACGGTTTTCTGAGAGCTTTTAATTTGTATATGAGATTTGAAAGTCGTCCATACATATCTTTAACATTTTTATCCTTGGCCATTGTGATATTCTCGTATTCGCTACTAGGCATGGCAAGGGGAGATTCTTTGACTTAAGAAGTTCCTTCGTGAGTCACTTCAAGTGTGTGCCAAATTTTCTGCACAGTTAGACAATGTGAGACACGATTAAATTCAATTTGATCAAATGAACAAATAATAGAATTCATAGCTTTAGCGTTAGCATTCTGCAGTTTATTTTCAAGATCTGTCCATTGATCCCTCGGTTTTTCAATTTCTTGATTATTTAACACTATAGTTGGTGTCCTATATGCCGTTTCAGCAATATTCCATGCATCAATGTTTTCAGAAAAATTTTAATTCTATTTTTCCAATATGCGTATTCACCATTGAACATAGGTGGTCTAACTGTGGACCGCCCCTCAGCAAAAGCATCATTAAAAGAAGCCATTTTGAAAATTCAATTATTTTTAAAACAAAAATTGGTTTGTTCCAAGCTCTAATACCACTTGTAGGATCATTTTAGCCCTAGAGGGGGTTAAATAGTGTGATACTAATAATAATAAAAAATCAATGTGGAAATAAAAACAATCACAGATAATAATGCAGAAGAGATCACATGCGAATTTACCCAGCTTCGGCAAAATCCTGATTACGTGCTGCCCTCAAGGTTTCTACTAGAAATTAAGTAGTGAGATGCTTACACATGTAAATTTGCGACACCCGCTAATGACCAACCTAGCTCTATGCTCAAAACCCTGCCACAGCTCAGCCACTGAGTTGCGAACTCTTAAACTACACCCGTAGTTTGTACCTAGTCACACGACTAGAAAATTACATAATTTCAAAAAGAAAATTACAAATGAAATAGAACTAAAACAATAACTAAACAAAGCCCTATATGATATTTGAAGCCCGATAAAAAGTAATTAAAATCGACCCATAAAAACTAAAAGGCACATTTTCCTTTTTATTTTCCTCGTGTAAAACTTCGGTCGACTTTGTTTATCATTCTTTAAGAAATTAGGAATTCGTTTTGAAGCCGCCGCCTTGATGTTGTGATTGATTGAAGTATGCTTCCGCTTTTGGTTGCCTCGTCAATCGATTTTCTTGAGTTGCTCATGGTAGCTTGAATTTTATTCGAGTTTGAAAGACACGAAATTCTTATGAGATTTACGCTTTTGTTTTACTTGTTGATTTGCTTGAACTCAAGTGAATAGCCAATGATGATTTGGCACTTGCGTTGATTTTTGATCGAACGAGCACTGTGATCTATGACTTGTTCATTGTTGAATTTGCTTGAATATTATTTAAGTCGTTTCCATCATTTTTTCTGATGTATTTGCATTTTGCTCCATGAATTTCTTTGGTTTTCATTGAGTTGATTTCGTTGTTTTGTCTTATGAGTTCGGCTATTTGATTATTTGATATAAACTTTACTTGTTCACTCTCTTGACTTTGTTCCAATTTTTTTTTACTCTTTGATTTCACTTACTTTTTCGGCTTGATCAATTTAAGGAACAAAACTGCTGCTTTTCTTCGAACTTGACTTGCAACTTTGTTTACTATAAACATATAAACACGTATATACATACATATATGTAAGTATATATGTGTAAGATTGTTGCCTATCCACTTGGTTTCATTAATTGTTCTTGGTTGTTGCTCTCTGGTCTGTATACATGTATATTAGTGCTTCTTGGAGTGTGGTTGCTTTACTTTGTATCATACTTTCTGTCATACACTGTCACTTAATCCTGGTCAGGTACCATATGTACTCTGGTTAGTGAACATTTTACCGTGCATTTTTGAAATGTTGTATGCGTGTGTCCTCTTGGAGTCTGGTATACTTGTGATACTGGTCTGGTTCATCTGAGTGTTGTATGTCTTGTGCACGGAGTTGCCGCCCTCTGTTCCATTATATGCATTCCATTTGCATTCATATTATCACGTGGTCATTTTGTGTTGAGGCTGATCTGGTCTGGTCATTTTGTGTTCATTCTTTTGGTTTACTGGTGGTTCCACTTGAGTTTGGTATGGAGCTTGTGTTTTGGAGTTCAAATGTACTTTTATTATCTATATTTGCTTGGGCATTTTGTATATGTTCAAGTTCGGGTTGTAACTGAACTTGATTTTGAAGTCTGCTTCCAGTTGCTTTCAGTTCGCTTCTAGTTGCTTTGAGTCAGTTCAATTAAGTCTGGTTGAAACTCATGTTTGGTCTCATGTTGTTTTGTACTGAGTCTTTTATGTGCCTGAATGCATTTGAAACTTTGAACTATAGTCATCTTGTATGCATATGTGTAGGACTGGTGTATAAGTTTTGAACTGGTGTTTTCTTTGCATTGCTTCGAGTTGAACTTCTGCTTGCCTCTAAACTGCTGTATTCATTGATGTATGAGTCCGCACGTGGTTCAAGCATGTTTGAGGCCAAACTATGTACATATGTTGATGGAGTCTGAATGTAGTTTGAGTACACTTCATTCTTGTGCCTTTCGTTGTGATGGTCTATTGGTCTTGATGTGTCTAGTGTACTTTGAGTCTTGTTGCACTGTACTGCTATCTCGATCTGGTTTTGTCCTCTTGAATTTCGGTCTTGGGTATATGTGGGTTTTTGCAGTTTCTTCAAGTCACCTGAGTTGAGTCCAACATTTGGCTGGGTTTGATCTCTGCTCACCTGTCCCTGCAATTTCATCAAGTGTATATCAGTCACAACTTGTTTGTGTATGATGAATTCAAAAGAAATGATGACGAACAACCCAAATAACCGAGGAAAATAATATTTTCAAAACACACACTTTAATTTGTACTACAAAATATTTTCTTTTTCAATTTTTCCATGCTAATGTTTATTATGCAGATAGTTCAGATGCTGGATATAGGCTGGAATAAATTTGAAGATAAAATTAGAGTGTGAGTGAATATATGTAGTGAGGTCAAAATTGTAAATTGAAATCTGTGATGTAATCGAAATTGTAATGTAATTGAGAAATGTATATATGTAGTGAGAGCTCAAACTTGTACTATTTGAATTTGTAATAAAATATTTGTTTGAATTTGAATTCTGTGTTATTTATTTTATCCAACAAATATTTATTTAATTACATGGAAAATAAAATAGTACAATAACAAATAAATTTAAACGAATATATATATATATATATATATTTATTATCATCAAACAAAAATTATATAATAGCATATTCTACAAATTGATGAATAAAAAGTACTTCTCTCAAATATGGCTTTGTAAAATAAAATGAGATTTAGAAGTGCTTTAATAAAGCAAAGATAAGAAAAAAAATCTTGTGAAAAAAATTTGTAGAGAAAAATATTAATTTATGTACAAAGATATACTTTGTACCAAAATTAAATTTAAGTTAGGCAATATTAAATTTAGTGTGAGAAAATCCTTTTTGGTTTTGTATAAATATATACAAATTCTTATTAGAATATCAGCTTCTCCGATTAGTAAATATTAAAAATAGAAATTTAACTTGAAAGAAAACAATTATTGGATTTTCTTAATTTCCATTTTTGTAGAAAATAATTCTTTGAGAAATGATTTTTATGTTAAGACAATTTAAATGGTGAAGTAGTCGTACTTAATAGGAGAAATATTTAAATCATTTTACACCATTATTTAGAGAATAGTAAATGAGTCGAACACCTTAAACCCCTTAAATGGTTTAGTATTTTAAAATTCGGATAAGGTGTTGTTATTTTTTAAAGGATGTGAAATATTTATGTAAAACTTGGTTTCAATTCAGGAATAAGGTAATATTTAATGGAAAAATAAATTTTGTAAATTGATTTACAAATATTAAAAGGTTCTTTTGTTGTTGCGAAATTCATTTAGATGTAGTGAATGAAGAAGAAAATTCAAGATTAAATTTTTTGGAAGAGTATATTTTATAAAGTAAGAGATTTAAGATCAAAAGAGTTTAAAAAAGAAATTATTTATTGTGATTGTAAATTGCAAAATCTACAGAAAATCTTTTGGAATAGAGTAGTAAGAGGAAGTGTTTTGTAATTCCGAAAGCAATTTGAAATCTTATTAAAAAGGTGTTGAATTTTATGGGTTATTAATTTTCAAGAATTAGATTAAAATTTAATATCTTTGGATTGAGTTTTATAACTCAATGTTAAGATTTTCAAGATAAAAAGTTGATTTAGGGGAAACTAAAATCTTGAAAATATTGAAGGAAAATTGATTTTTTGCAACGACCCGTATTTTTGATAATTAAAACTATTAAATTAAATAAGATTTTGAAATTTAATATTGTGAGAATTTAAAATTTATGATTTATTAATGAGAAATATAATTAGAATATGATTTAATAATGTTGCTTGGATGTTATTGACGACTATTTTAATGTAATTTCAATTAAGTGAAATAATTGTAAAGTTAATTTGGTTATAATTGTAAATAAGAAATTAAATTGGTAATTAATGGAATCAATGCAACCTAAATATTATAATTAATATGAGTTAAGATAACTGTAGAATATGAATGTTATAAAATGTAAACCAATGTTAATTATATTCATAAGGTTTGGTTGATTTAATAATAAGAGTGAGAATCAAAATAAAAGTATTTGATTGAATAATAATAATTAACTGGGGTTTTATTACAGTTGTAATTGAACGCTGAAATTTATGAAATATTTAAATATTGAACTTAGTATGGAAACTGTAGTGTAAAAGATTATAAATTCTTGTTTAATCAAGAATGATGAAAATGGTTTACTTTTGAATTTAAATTTAAAGTTGATTTAATCAATTTAAGAAAATTTATTTAATTAATGTGAAAATTTGCCATTTTAGCAACTTTCTTGGATTTTGACGAAACCAGTTTCATCGGATCCGTAACAGTGAATTATTATAGGATTTCACGTTTCGTAGCAATCAGACTTATCGTTTGATCGTGCAAGCTTGAAACGCGTAGAAATCAACTAAAAGAATTTAAATGAACATAATTTGATTTTGAAAGCTAACTTTTGTATGCAACAGAATTAGGGTTTGAAATTAGTTCCATTAAGTTTAAAAATATCAACAATCTATATTTTGATATATGGGATGACCTACTTTCGTTTCTGTAACGAAACGGGCTTTTCAGTTCGTTGTTATCGTTTTGACCCAATTCGATTTGTCCATTCATTCTCATCCATCTCTGTCTATATAAATAGATATTTCCTGAAACCCTAGGTGTCTATTCCAATTTTCTGTATATATCTGTTCAATTGTCATCTGTTCCTCCTTCTAATGAGAGAAATATCAAAACCCTAATTTTAATTTCAAATCAAAATCCAAAAATTCAAACTCCTCAAACTATGTCATATAATATATCATTGGAATGCTCTCGACGAACGTAATCTATTCCTACAGATCATCTTTGCAATCGAAACAGGGTTTGGCCTGAAATCAGTGAAGAAGCATCGGCCGTCCATATTAGGCTTGGGATTTAACGGTGGATCATCGATTATACGATGATCGTAGGGTACCACGACATTCTGGGAGTTGAGAGGAGTTCATCTATACGGTTCATTCATGCTATTGATGCTTGGATTCGCCAGAATCGATGGCAATAGATGAATGGCGGCGGGAGCTCGATGGCGAACTATGGATGGCCGTGACTTTACAGTGTGGGCAGCCTGAGATGTGGTGCTTGGCGCGATGATCGGATCTGGGGTTGGTCGAGCGTAGGCTCGATGTTTGGATGGTGAAGGTGGCGGTTGAAGACATCTATTCGATCTCATGAACGTGAATTAGGGTTGAGGAGATATTTGAATTTTACATAAATGCCCTTTATTATTTTTTTTATTTTATTTTAAATTTTAAATTTCCAATGTTCTAACTCGTACAACTTTTTCATACAGGCTCCAATTGACACGCAGTTTCTTCCATTGGGGTCGTATCAAAATTTTGGACAATATGGAATAGGTTTGGCAGCATTCTAAGACTGTTAGATTTTTGGGCTGTATTTGGATTTTTAATTGATGTTAAATCAAAGATGAGTGATTTAATCCACTTACAAATACTAAACCATCTTACGTTAGTTAAATTAAATTTATGACGTGATAAGAAATTTATCGATTGTTGTTTGGTATTTTTTTTGCAAAGCTAGCGAGGTTGACTGGTCCCCTACCAGATTTTATTACAAACGAAAAGAATACTACTCTAAACATGCTTTGAGTAGGAGAAGACAAAAGAGAAACAAAGAACAGGGCAAAAGAAACAAAAAAAAAATTGAAAAAATGGACAATAACATGAAAACAGGAGACATGGAGCAGACCACAAGCATGACTCAGGAAAATTCAAAAACGGCATGAAGCCAAGAAACATAGCAGACTACAGCGACGACTCGGAGAACCATGAGGGACAACCCGAAGAAATCCCCAAAGCAACCAAGGTGGCAAAAAACATTGCCAGTCCTGTAGTAGAGTGAACAGGTTGGACTTGCGTGCTTGTAAATCGTTCATGATATTATGCTTCAACACAGTCCACCGCTAAAGATGGGTTCGCACCACATTGTTAAAGCTTCTCTGATTTCTCTCCCTTCAAATAAATTGGATATATTTCTTTAGACAAAAACAAAGCAAAGCGCCCACATCATCTTTCCTTCTTGTGGACGTAAAAATCAAATCCCACTCAACTGAAGACTGTAAAGGCATGCAAGTCCTTCCTAGATTTACATCAACCTCCCCCGTATATGATGCAGATTACTGCATTCAAAAAATTGGTGTTTACCACTCTCCATATCACTATTGCAGAGCACACACAAGTGGTCAGATACCATCACAAACCCAACCAACCTGTCTTTAGTCATGATTGCATTATTTAAAACTCTCCATAGCATAAGATTGTCAAAGGATGTGGACTGATTATTCCAGACCATCTTGTGCCATGGATATTTTGGCATACGTTGAGTTTTGGATATTATGCAGTATGCATTCCTTATTGAGTAGGGCTTGCCATCCTAAAGAAGCTCATCAACATTCGGGAAAGAGTTGTGATAGTTTCTCAAACCAGCCCAGAATTCTCTGATTGCTAGTATAAGGGAGGGTCAGCTTATTATGGACGATGAAGTCAATAGCTTTAGCATTACCATTTATCTCATATTGAAATTTTTGCTGTTGAGATAAGATAACAAACAAAATAAAGATCATCACTTATACATGGATCATTCCAGAACTGCTTATTGCTTAGTTGAGAGAGAGAGAATATCTGAGATAAGGCAGGAAAGTGATTCTCAAAGACATTATTTTTCTCCAAATCCAACCGCGTCCAGAGGGGGCTTCCATAGTCAAGAAACTTTTATTTCCTATATTGTGAGTGATGGTCCATTGAACCCAAAAGCTTTTTTTATTAGTTAGTAAAGAGTCAAAATGGTGACTGATAGCAGCAATATTCCATCTCTCAATGCTAAGGATTCCCAACCCTCCATTGGACAGAGGTTTTTCGATGGATTCAAAGGAGCATGGAATAGGTTTCCTATTGTGAATGCTACCAGTACATAAGAACTGTAACATTGCATGTCTGACCATTCGAAGAAGCTTTTTGGGTAGAAGAAAGGTTATATCCCAATAACCCATTAAGGTGAAGCACACTGATTTAATCAAGACAAGTCTGCCAGCCTGAGAGAGAAAACGATTGGCCCAATTATCAAGCACACGAGTTATCTTATTGTACAGCGGAAGGAAGTTGGCTATAGTGACCCTTGAAGAGCAAAGGGGATGCCCAAGTATATCATATCACCCTGCATGTGTTGTAATCTAGAGGAAGCAGTCATCTCATCAGATAATGAGCGAGAAATTCCAGCAAACAAGATAGAGGATTTGGAGAGGTTTAGCTTGAGACCAGTGCAAGAGTAACATGTGTCAAGGGTTCTTTAAATATTGGCAATGGATTCACTGTCAGGGAAAGTGAAGATCATTATGTCATCAGCAAAGAGAAGGGATGTGATCTTAGTTTGTTTACATTTAGGATGGTATCTTATTTCTTTGCTGCGATATCTGGCATTGAGCATACTTGTCAGAATCTCCATACCTAAGAGGAATAAGTATGAAGATAGCGGATCAACTTGGCGAGTGCCTTGTTTGCTTTCAAAGTACCCAGTCACTTTACCATTGTGCTTAAAAGATAAAGTAGGAGAGGAAATGAAAATGTAAATCCAAGCTACGAAAGGCTTCGGGAAACCCATCAGAGCCATGACTCTCACAATTGTAAACCATTGAACAACGTCATAAGCCTTAGAAAGATCAAGTTTCATCATTGCACTTGGAGTTGCATGAGCACGACCATACCCCTTGAGAAGCTCATGAGCTAACATCACATTATCAAAGGAGTTTCTTTTAGGCAGGAAAGCTGCCTGATTAGAAGAAACTAGGTCAGGCTTAACAGATTGAAGTCTTGAAGCGATGATCTTGGCAATGCACTTGTACATCATTGTTGTAGCAAGACATGGGTCTAAACGATGAAACGTTGGTAGGAGGAAAGGTTTTGGGAATGAGGACCAGGTTGGTAGCGTTGACTTCATTAAGCAGCTTGAATTTAGAAAAGAAATTGTGGATAGCAAGGCAAAAATCAGATTTTATGACTTCCCAGTTGTGAATGAAGAAATGCACATTAAATCCATCAGGACCTCCACTCGAATTCTTATTCATATTGAAGAGAGTATTTTTATTTCATCATCAGTAACTAAGGAGATTAGTTGATCAGCTAGAGAAGGATTAATGGAGGGGAGGTCGATGACGTCTATAGGATGTAGGTCAGGCTCAAATTTCTTAGAGTTACCAAGAAGGCAAGAGAAGAACTGAACCAGAGTATTGTCTATCTCAAGAGGGGATGTGAGCAGAACATCATTAACATCATGAATTCGATAAATTTTCTCATGAGCATGCTTTTTTTATAGCAGTGTGGAAATACGCCGTGGTACTATCTCCTTCTTTTATCCATTTATTATTAAGTTGCTATCTCCTCATTGAGCATTCCATCTTTAAGGCATCAGAAAGAGATAGAAAAAGAACACTTTCCTGAGCTGCATTCTCAACATCATTAGGGACATTGTACATTTTTTCTTGAGCTTCTTCCAGTTACTTCTTGATGGTAGAGGATTTCAGACATTCCTTCCCAAAGTTACTCTTGGCCCAACATCTGAGAGAATGTTTTACCTGCTTCAATTTCCTGCAAAATTTAAACATGGGATTACCATAAAATGAGGAGGACCGTGCCTCTTTTATTATATTATTAAACCCTGGTTCACTGTACCAAATATTATAGTATTTAAAACTTCTTTTCTCATGCATGACAGGGGGACCAGTAGTGAGAATGATGGAGGAGTGGTCGGACAGAATTGGTAGAGGAAGGTGAGATGAAAGGGAGGGCAATGTTGATAAAGATTTTAAGTCGCAAAAAGAGTGATCAATAGTGGTCAAAATTCTACACCCAGACCGACTATGATTGTTCCAAGAAAACTTGGATCCAGATTTGTTGATTGTCATTAGATTAGCATCTTCAATGGCAATTTTTAGAGGCTGAATATCTTTAGGAGCTAGAGGCAAGCCACCTTGTTTATCGTCAAGGTTTAAACAGCTATAAAATCACCAAGAATTAGCAAGAGGTGAGATTCTTGTCTGAAAGCAGGAATTAGGTGAAGGAGGGACTGTCTGATAGAAGGGGAATTGGAAGCATATACTATGGTGAGGTAGAAGGGAAAGGAGTATGGGATGAAAGAAGCATGGAAGTGGATGAATTGAGGGGAGGCTAGGATAGGTGACAGAGTGTACTTTAGTGGGTTGTAGATCACCATAATTCTCCCACAGGGGGCTTCAAGGAGATTATGTTGCAGAGCCCAGGAAGTGTTGATGTATTTGCATGCAGAAAGGGTATGAGAGAGATCAAGCTTGGTTTCGAGAATAGCAATTAAGTGAAGGATGTGAGTTCATATAAGAGTTTTGATGTGGCCAAGTTTTTCCATGCAATGAGTTCCTCTTATGTTCCAGGTAGTTAACTGGTGTGAAATCATGAGGGTTATAGAGAAGTATGAAGAGTTCCTTTCCTGCTCCTTGTTGAAGGAGACCCTTTTGTTAATATTTCATCAACTAAACTGGGACCACCAATCATGGGTGAGTGAGGAAGAAAAGCATTGGATGAGGAATCAAAAGGATGGTCAGGATCTGAAGAGGTAATTGATTTAGTTTTCCAACCAGGCAGACTACCCAGGAAAACATAAGGTGAAGAGATGAGTTGAGTAGGGTTAAGGGATGGGTCAGATTGAAGAGGGCAGGGGGGATTTATGGTCGTGGATGAATTTTTGATAAAATGTTCATGGGAGAAAGAGAAGAGGAATTGAAGATGGGTGGTGGAATAGGAGGGTTAGCTGGAGATAAAATAGAGAGATCTGTTGTATCATGCACAAGAGGGGTGTGCATATGCACAATGTTTTGGGAGGGAGACTGCAAAATTATTCCTTCTGTGATAAGCCCATTTGGTTTGTTTGAATGCATGGCAGAAATAACAAGAGCATTCTCGCATACAAGATTATTTTCACTGGCGTAATGTTTAGAACCCAAACAGCCGCTACCTATTTGTTTTGCATTTAGCATCATTTCATTTACTTCACCATTAACCACTTCTAGCATGTCATTTAATTCTTCATCAATCTGAATACTTTCTTCATTCTCAACCTCGCAATTAACATCGAATGCAGAATTCTTCCCATTTAATAAAATTGTTTCACTGATGCTTGGCAACTTAAACTTTTCCACTGTTTCATTGTTAAGTGAAAGAGAGATTTCACTAACACTTTCCTTTTTCACATGTACACTTGGGTCTATTTCTCCTTCCTAAACATATGATTGACTCGGATTAACGTCATGATCTACATTATCTTTCACATTCTGCACAGACAGAATCAAATACTTATTTCTAGTCTCTATCACAACCAAATCATGCTATGGCAGAGGTCTTGAAGAAAAGCGAGTCAAATTTATGTCTACACAATTCATTCCACTTTGTTTTAAACCAGAAGAATGTTGCTTCCCTTTGTTTTCTTTTGCTTTAGAATTCTTAACTTTTTTCCAACCACTCTTCTGGAAAGCCACACCCGTTTGATTGTCCTTAGCGGTAGTTATTTTTCTTTTATTAATAAGCTCTCTACTGAAAAAAATTTCTGACATAATTTCTTCTAGCTTCTCTCTTGTACAGTTATTGTCGTTGCGGCCAAACTCTTTGCAACGGAGAAAATTAAAGGCTTCCAGAGATAGCTAACTTTAACATATTGGACACCTCCATCTAACATTCGAACTGGGAATTCATCTATCCGGACATGCTTAGGAGTTATTTCTACCATGCACTTAGCATAACCTATTCGTTGCATCTTTTCTGTAGATTCGTCCAGGCACAACAATTTTCCAATTCTGGAAGATAACCAGTTAATCCCGATGTGAGACCAAGAAAACAAGGGGATGTTAGAAAATTTTAGCCAAACGGGGACTGCCTTGATTGTGCTACAGCTATTCCCTACCATCGGATCCCATGGCTTCACAATGAGCAGCTTGTTCCTGATTATTAAAGGATCAGCTTCAATAATTCTCCTTCTATCATCCGTAGATGTTAGATTGAAAAGGAACAAGATGCCATTAGATTCAACAATGATGGAGCCTTTGAGTTTCCATACTCTGTTCAAATGCATGATGACAGTAGTATATGATAATGGTTTATCAAGAAAAACCCCCACTAAATGCTCAACCCAAACCACATTACCAGCTTGGATGACTTTTGGAGGAGGAATAAGAACGTCACCCTCCAACGACACTGGAAGATGAGGAATGTAGGAGCCAGCATTACAAGGCTTAGTTTTGAAGAGGGAGTTCTATTTCAAAAGAGGAGAGGATGAGGGTGAGAGCGAAGTTGGTGGAGGAGGGACAAGATGTTCTGGGGGCACAGGTGGCGGGGGATCCGGAGCTGGTGGAAGCGGAGTAGGGGACACATATGACAGAATAGGCACAGGGATAGGTAAGAGGGGAGGTAAGGCAGGAGAAGAGATGATAGGACAAGGATCGGCTGCCATGACAGGAGAAAACTAAAAGTAAAAGTTGTTTGGTATTTTAAATTGCCTTTTGAATTTATATTGAATTAAATTGCCATTTAAATTAATATTGAATTTCAATTAAACGATAACCAGTTAATTTTTATGATTTATTGGCTAATTTGGATGATGATTATGATGGATGTTTATTTGTTGACATTTTTGGTTGATTGTATGTTTACATCTCTGTTATCACTATGGGTTAAAATGATACTTACCCGAATGATCATATAGACTAGGGAAAATCGTTATGGGCAGAAATGATAAACTCGTGCGATTTTATTGATTTGGAAATTGTTAATTCGGGATAAGGGTTGAAATGATATACACCCAGAAAATTTAACTATTTTGGGGTTGAAATGATACATACCTTATCACTTGACCATAGGGTAGAAAACTATATATGGATACCGTTGGTCGGTTTTAAATTATTTTCTAAATAGTAAAGTATGTTTGATTTATAAATTTAATTTTTAAATTTAATTTAATGATTTATTTAAAATTTATATTTGGAAAATAATTAATTTTATATGTTTTAAATCTTTAAATTATAAGTTAATATATGGTTTTAAATGCAATTTTAAGTTTTAACTTACAATTTTATTTAGTTTTAAATATATATTTTAACTAGTTTAAAATTTTAATTTAATAAAATATTTAATATAGACTTTATAATAATTTAATTGATAAAAGATTTTTTTAAAAGATTTTACAATTTTATAATCGATTTTAAAATGATTTTATAAAAGATTTTTACTGTTTGCGCCAAAATTGGTCACAAATACCCAATAGTTGATAATTCACAATCACAGATCTCAGATGAATAACACATATGGAAATCACTCAGAAAAATTCAAAAGAAAGCAATAAACAACACAGATTTTATAGTGGTTCGGCGATCTTGCCTATGTCCACTCTGAACTTGATAACTTTATTGATTCACTTGATGATTTCAATCTGTTACAGTAGATTACGGTAGATTATAGCTCTGAAGTTTGAATACAATAGTGATAGAAAGATGTAGAATTGAATCCGGCAGAGTCTGGACGACGAATAACCAAAAGATCCTTTTTCTACAGGTTTCAAAAGGCTATTTATAGGCGTAGGAGGCTGATATCACGCTCAAACCTTGGGAGACTTCTTTTGGCACGTGAGTGGGCCCACGCGACCGACCCCACCAAGTTTCGACTCGATCTGTGATCGATACGAAACAATTTCGTATCCATCAAAAAATGATCCAATCGAGTTGAAACTTTGCAGGATTGTTCTTTAGCTTGTACGTAAGCTGCTGTGAAAATTTCATAGCAGTTGGATCAACGGTCTGTGAGATATGATCGATACGAGTTGAAGTTTCTCGATTGGCTGTTTGCTTCGATTCGATCACTTCGAATCCATGTCTTCGAATCGATGGATGCACGTGACTTCGGGACGACGTGGCGCGCACATCTCGCATCGATCCGTCTTTTGCTCCGAGTTGACCGTGTCGCATCCATAAACTTCGCCTCATTTGTATCGATGACTGTTGCCTTGTTCGATTCGATATAAGTTGCCAATACGTATCGATGGAGGTAGGCTTGTTTGTATCGATAAAAAGGGCCTTGTTTGTATCGATCAAACGTGATGGGTACGATCGATGGATACGAACTAACAAGCCTCGGTGGGTTCGAACAACAAATTTGCGTAGATCGATACGAGCAAGCACACTCCTTCGATGGATACGAAGTGGCGTACCCTGATCGATTTGAACAAACGCTTGCTACGAAGTTGACCGATGCAACTTATGCGAACAAAGCTACTAAGTGAGAGAGCCCTGATTGATACGAAGTGACGAGTTCAATGGATTCGAACAGTGTGATGGTGGATCGATTCGAACGTGATGAATTCAAATTGATCGAGGCGGACTCATCTTGATGGATACGAATCTGATCGGTGCGAGTGGACCATCACCTTGACCTTCTGATGGATACGAATTTGATGGATTCGAACCGATCAATCGGATGGATACGAACAGTATATTTTCTCCAACTTGCATCGATCATATCTCATTCATACGAACTTCGATTAACCTGAAATTTGAAACGCTGGCTTTTATGGACTTGCTTGTCATGTCTGGTCAATTGTGGCCCGATCCGAACTTGGACAAAATTCATCGATATCCATAGCGAAGTAATGTATAACCAATCTTTGAGACGAACTATCTTTAGTTTTCAGTCAATTTTTTGGTGTCACGGCCTTGCCAAAAGGCGAGATAACATTTATAAAGGATTTTATAATGGTTTTATAAAGGAGTTATGAAGGTTTTAAAAGATTTCATAAAGGGTTTTTATAAAAGAACTTGTACAAAAGAATTTGGAAGCGTTTTAAAGGAATTTGCGTAGAAGTTTATGAAAATGGGAGAGTTGTAAACTGTTCTGGAATTTATAAATAACCTTATAAATAGTTTTAAAATGTATAAATAGTTTATAAATGGTTTAAGAGAGATTTAAAAATTATTTTCAAAATTGATTGAAAGAAATCTTCCTCGGTATTTCTGAATATATTTATACTTTTGGAATAAGTATATGGATATTTTGATATGAAAGTATGAACTGTTTTTTGGATTTATTATATAAATGTTTTATAAAATGACCATGGTGTGAAAAATATAACGATTGGTTGTTAAAGAGATCGGGTACGAATATTGTCATACTCTCTGCCAATTCCGAAACCACTCTACAACTGTGCTCATGGTGGAGAATCCAGAACAAAGTAGGATGGTTTGGCGAATGCTACTGGTCAGCCCTGACCCCGTTGGGTTAGCTTGATATGACTAAAACAGGAGCTATACCAGACCAAGTGAGGTCGCTCACCCGATCAGGCACATTTCTTCGATACCATATCTGTTACTTTGTGGTTGATTAGTGGCCACGCTCGATTTGATTATGGGAGTGTGTTCCAAGGTGGACGGTAGTAGCTGCTATGCGTTACCACCAGTCCAAGAGTGCAAAACGGTAGAATCCTACCCTGGGCATTGCCTCGCATGCCTTGTCATATGCCTTATCGAGCCCACTACGATTTTGGTTTGTGTTGTACACATGGAGTGCTCCCTGATAGCCCATCATTTGGTGGAGTTTACAGTACAATATAGACTACGACATTTATAAAATGTGTTAAGGTGGATATGGGTAACACCTTAACGCTATTTTTATGCTTTACTTTACCGATAGACATTATGTATATAGTGTATATTATTACTATAAATAGTTTAACGGATCCTCAGGAGATGGGAATCTCGAAACATCTCTTAAGTTATTGCATGCACGTTATAAACTGGATAGGAGATGTAAAATCCCAAAATCATCTCCGACGTCATTACACTCATATTTATTTGCTATTGGTATAACTTACTAAGATATTTTAATTCTGACTCGAGTGTTTTGTCTTTTCATTACGCTTGGGTCAGCCTGAGCTTTCTAATTTTGAAGACATTATTTCTAGAGGATGAAGACGGAGTTTAATATCATATTATTATTATTCCACTGTATCCTGTTGTTCCATTGCATTATCCTATTATACCTACTGTATGTATAACTCTGATTTATATTATGAAAGTGTAATCAAATGATATTTGTAAAACAGCTTCATAAACGGTTTATTTGATTCTTATATTTTGTCATTCTACTATGAGATTCTATTTTTTGTTTTTCCCTTCTTTTCTGTTATTTTCTTATTTACCCCATTAACAATCCTCCCTTTCGAATCGTTTGAGTTTGATTTGTGTGGTTTATTGTTGATTTAAACCATCCAAAAAGGTGGGACGTTAAATTTTTAAATCTTGATTCACCTATAGTTTAAGATTTGTAACTTAGTGGCAATTAAAAGATTTTGGAGTTATAATACAATGGTGTTTATTGTGAATGAAGGAATAGATTGCTATGATATTCTTGGATATTGTAAATTTTTCGGAATATATACTTCATACTATACAATTTTCTCCAAAGTATTCTGAAAATTTTGACATTCGAAAAGCATTTTAATTGATTGTGTAAGTATTATATCTTCTAAATTAGTTTCTGTAAAACTCATAGTCCATAGTAATGAAGAAATGGAAAATGAAGATAGTAGTAAGTTTTAAGTAGCCATCGATAAAAGGGTCTAATAATTGTTTCAAATTTTGATGGGTCAAAGCAGATCTCATTACATGCTAAACCACTAAGGTAAAGGTGGAGCTTTCTAAATTTGTGGTTGTGTTCAATTTTGATATCAAATTGTTTTATGGTTGAATGTTATGTATGTAATGGACTGCTTATAGTGATCCATTTATTTTGAACTTTTCCTTTAAGTCGAATTTGTAAATCTATATGAGTGGATCGTGTAGTGTGTATATATGCAAGTATAGGTGAACTTACTATATAATGTATATAATATAAACTTGATAAATGATAATAGCAAAGTAAATGGAAATAATCACACCAGGATTTTATACTGGTTCAGACCTCCCGTCCCACGTCCAGTCCCGAAGCTCCTCTTCGGAATTTAACTATCAAACACCCTCACTTCGCCCGGCGGAATAGGCTTGGTTACAAAAGCTTTTTCTTGTCAAGTGTGTGTTCTATAAACGAATATTGACTGTTGAGTACAAATGCTTCCAATCTATATATATAATATTGATTGAAGAGTTTTGAGTATACGGAAGACTAAAATACAGGTATTAGATTTCTAGAGATCAAGTATTAATCAGAGTATAAAAGTAAAGAGTATAAGTGAGTAAGGTAAGGTCTTCTCATGAATTCCTAATGCTATGTATAGCGGTAGAGAGATCCTTTGTGTAGTTGCATCTGTTAGTAAGTGCTCTAAGATCGCTTCTAATGGTGATGAAGAGTTGCAGCGAAGAGGAGCGAACGTGTCTTTTCAATTGTGACAGTTGTACCTTGAATATACATAGCCGAGTTCAAAATTAGATGTCCGAAAAATGTTTCAGATGTCTGGCTCTCATATATTTTTTGTATATGGTTGCTTTTCAGACGTCGGTATATATTAACCAGACGTCTGATTCTGTCTGATTTGCAAACCAGAGGAATCAATTAGACGTCTGGCTAGTGCATGTTGCTTCTCCTATGCCTGTGTCATTCCTCTTCCGATTCTATTGACTTGTAGCCTCTTGATACTTCTTTTGAGTCTTGTTCTTGTCTCTTTGGTAATGTTTACTTTAACAATTACCTGTAAATATAGATATATATATGCGTACTTGATTTCCATTGTATAGTTGTTATCATCGAAACCATAGAATTGATTTCCTAACAATCTCCTCCTTTTTGATGATGATAACTATTCAATGTACTTATATATGGATTAGAAATCTCCCCCTGAATATGTGCTTATTTTTAATGTTTTATGATTATACTTATATTTCTCCCCCTTTGGCATTATCAAAAAGAATTATAAAATTGAAACCAATCTTCAAACAAAAAGAAATTTCATTAATAACTTGAAGTTTGATCACAGACATAGATTTGTACAAAAATTGATATTCCAAAAACATAAAATCTATGATTCCCAAAATCTATGATTCCTTTGGAGAAGCTTTATTTTGATCATCTTCCTTTGGTTCTTCTTTTTCAGAAGTGCTAGCCTTTGTAGGAGATGTCAAAGCTTGCTTGAGAGATTCATCCTCAAAGAGTTTGGAATGTTTTGTGGTAGGAGAAGGTACTGGGGTTGGCCAATCTTCAAAAGGTGGCATTGGATTGCGAACCTGTTGTAGTACTTCTTTAAGAACAGACAAGACAGTTGAAAGAGACTCTTCAACTGTGGCTAGGCGTGTAGCAAATGATGTTTCGAAGTTGTCAATTCACTTGGCCAAAAGTTTTTGATTTCGGGATAGAATATCATGGTTTCGAAGGGTGAGATCTCAAACACTTTCACTTGGATTTGTATCCGTCCGAGTCTCCATAATTTCATCTTGTCTCGGATAATCAAATAGTGCGGGAGGAGGTGGAGTTTCTTCTCGATGTTGTTCCTCCTCTTGGGATGGTTCAATGTGTGGTTGAGGAGGAGGGTCAACTCGTCTAGATTGACGATTGTGCGACCCATCTTCAAAGGACATGAATTCTGGAAGAATTTCAGTTAGGTGCATCAGAGAGAAGAATTTGGTGGAAGCATATTTAGGCGAGATTTCTACGAAGGTTGATAGGTAGGATGGAATGTTATGTGCACGAAGAAGTCTCATAATACAAGTTGGGTAAATAATTGATGGTCGTGATCGAGTCCAAAAATGCTTGAGATCGTCGAAGATGAATTTGGCCCAATTTACCCTTGTTCCACTAAATAGAGCATATAGGGCTTTGTGCTCTAATTCGGTGATTTGCTCGTGACTTCCCGTTCATGGGACAATTGTATTAATTATCATTCGAGTTAGGAGTCGAGCTTTTGGACGTAGATATTTGGAGGCAAAATTTGGCATTTCGTCCTCCCAAATTTGATGAGTAATACTGTTTCGTGGCTTGAAGCGCATATTGGGAATGTTGTATAAATCTTCCCCTATGTCAGAGCATCCTAGGGTTCGACCTATTATGCCCGGAGTGAATCTAATCATGTTCCCATACACGCTAGACCAGAGCCAGTTATCCTCATTTTCAGTGTTACACACTGAAGTACTGTCTAAATTCACATAGAATAGAAATATGGCTAATTGGTCTATTTGGATATCATTAGAAGTGAAAGAAATTAGGGTTTCCAACCCGGCATTTTCACATAGTTCATCCAAATCATACATAGGAAATTTAAGGAGATTGTAGAATGGACCCGTGTGGTGTTTTTTCTTTTGGATGTATTCATACCTTTTGATGGAATACGGCGCTTTATTCATCCACCTTTCGATCTGTTCATCGGAGCACACCTGAGGATTTGAATATGAGGTCGGTTGGTCTTGTTTTCGTTTTGACATCTTGGGATTCTTAGTGCAAGGAGGCATTATGATTTTATTTGCTTAAAGATGATGTTTTGGAAAGAAAATCATGTCTGAGAAAATCGTAGGTTTTAACAATTTTGAGATAAAAGAAAAAAATGACGTTATCTGGGCGAATTTAAATGGTCGATTGGGAATCAGACGTCTGGATTAGGAATCAGTTGTCTGGTTTGTCCTAAATTGAGTGCAGCAGATAAATTTAGACGTCTATTTTTTGGTTTAGACGTCTGGTTTGATCGAATTTGTAAAATTGGAGAGGCAGAAAGTTTTATCAGACATCTGGGTATAAAAACCAAATGTCTGGTTTGATTTATTTTTGAAAAACTTCATGGTAGAGAACTAAGGCAGACGTTTGGATCTTATTTCAGATGTCTGAAATTCTCTGATTTTTTTTGGAGAAGAAATGGCAAAATTTCAGACGTATGGGGGGTATATCAGATGTCTGACATATGCACAGTGCTTAAATTTTAGAGGTATATCATTATGTCAGATGTCTGAAGGCTACAGTCAGACGTCTGAAATAAGCAGTGTAGCTAAAAATAGCCTAAAATTTGATGGTTGTGCTTATTTCTCGAATGTTTTATAACAAATAATTTTATTGTTGTGAAATAAAAGAGCAGATAATCATAGATACATACAATAACAAATATAATTTATTTAGAAGGCGATGAAGTTTTGTGATCTCCTGACTTGTCATCCGTCCATAGTTTAAGTGGAGACCATATATTTCCACGTTCATGGGTTCTCGGGGAGCCAGAATATCGTCTTGATGAAGGGTCCGAAGGAGAACGATATGAAGACGAGGGATCCAAAGAACTACAAGGTTTTGGTAGCGGTTCATGGATATCTTTCTTTCGTGATGAACAAAACTTCATGGCTACTTGCTCGAAAAAGCTTAGCCGACATGCTGTAACTTTTTGTTTGAAATATAGTTCTCGTTGAAGATCCATCTGTTGTTTCTGATAATGATGAATTTCATCAATTTTCTCCTTTGTGTTAGGAGAGACAAACAGAGATCTTTTGGTCTTCTTATTATCGGGAGTAAAACCCGTATGATACGAGGACCACCTATTCGTTGGCTCCTGCTTTGGTGTAGGTGTAGGAAGCCGTTGTGGAGTGTCAGCCGAGCTGTCCGTCGTTGGTGTTGAGATGGAGATGAATATATAAGAGTCCCCAGAAGACGTGGCTATATTTTGTTTCTTTAAGGAAGATATGAATTGTGTGTATATAGTTTTGTATACCTCTTTATATATAAGTTGAAAGAATTATTTATAGACAAACTAACTGTCTAAAAAATTAAAGGTTCAGAAATTATTAAGTATAATTTGTGGTAGTAAAATAAACAACTAATCATAGCCTTAAAGTGAACCATTGATTACTTTTAAGGAAGAAGATCTTGAAATGAGCAAATACCTAAATTTCGTCGGAGTTTAATAAAAGTTTATTCATTTAGTGGTTTCGTAAAGATGTCTGCTACTTGATTTTCGGTATTTACATATTCTAATGAAACAGTTCCTTTTTCAACATTGTCTCGTAAAAAATGACGTCGTATATCTATATGCTTAGTTCGTGAGTGATTAACAGGGTTTTTTGATAAATTTATAGCACTCGTATTATCACAATATATTGGAGATTTGTTGATAATTTTGCTGAAATCCGTTAGTGTTGGTTGCATGTATATCACTTGTACACATGCTAGAGCTGCAGAGATGTATTCGGCTTCGCAAGTAGATAAGGAAACACAATTTTTCTTTTTGCTAAACCATGAAACTAAAGATTGTCCGATAAAATGACAAGTTCCATTAGTACTCTTACGATCTGTTCTACATCCACCGAAATCCGCATCCCTATATGAAACTAGTTCAAACGATGATTCTTTAGGGTAATCTCTAGTACTAGATAGATAACGTAAAATACGCTTAACAGCTCTTAGATGAGATTCTTTTGGTTTTGCTTGAAATCGATCATATAGACATACACTCATTATAATATCGGGTCGATTAGCCGTTAAATCAAGTAAAGAACCAATCATGCTCCGATATAATTTTCATCAAAATCTTTTCCGTTATCGTCTTTTTCTAAGTGAACAGTGGTACTCATTGGTGTTGGTTTGCTTGAAGTTTTATCCATCTCAAAACGACGTAATAGATCGTTACATTATTTTTCTTGATGAATAAAAATTCCATTTTCAAGTTTTTTTATTTGTAAACCTAAGAAGAAATTTAATTCTCCCATGTGTGACATTTTAAATTCATTTTTCATAATATTTGAAAATTGATTACATAGATTTTCGTTGGTTAAACCAAAAATGATATCGTCAACATAAATTTGTACAACTAAAATATCATCATTTTCTCTTTTAATAAACAAAGTTGTATCTATTTTGCCTATTTGAAAACCAAATGTTATTAAGTGATTTTTAAGACAATCGTACCATGCACGAAGGGCTTGTTTTAATCCATATAGTGCTTTGTGTAATTTAAAAACATGATCTGGATATTTTTCGTGAACAAATAGTGGAGATTGTTCTACATATACATTTTCCTTGATAAAACCGTTTAAGAAAGCACTTTTGACATCCATTTGAAATAATTTAAAATTGTGATGAGTTGCAAAGGGGAAAAATGTACGAATGGCTTCTAATCTAGATACTGGGGCAAAGGTTTCATCATAATCGGTACCTTCTTCTTGATTATAGCCTTGAGCAACTATACGTGATTTATTTCTAACAATATTTCCGTTTTCGTCTGCTTTGTTTTTAAACACTGATTTTGTTCCTATAATCGATTGATCTTCAGGTCTTGGTACTAATTCCCAAACATTATTACGTTCAAATTGATTTAATTCATCTTGCATAGCAATTATCCAAAAATTATCATTTGAAGCTTCTTTATAATTTTTTGGTTCAAAATTTGATATAAATGCTATATGGCTTATCTGATTAAGTTGATTTCTAGTTACTCTAGAATTGAGATCTCCAATAATATTATCTTTTGGATGATTTTTAAGAATTCTAAGGGGTGATACCAAAGTGTTATTTTGAACATTTGTTTCATTATTAATAGAATTTGTTGAATTTGTTAGTGCAATAATTTCTTCTTCATCTTTAGTATGATGATTAAAAAGATTTTCGTCAAACGAAACATGTAACCTTTCTTCAATAGTATTATTTCTTTTATCAAAAATTCTATATGCTTTACTACGATCCGAATATCCAATAAAGAAACCTTCATCGACCTTCGGGTCAAATTTACCTAGATTATCTTTTGTATTTATATAAAGCATTTTGAACCGAAAGTTTTAAAGTATGATACTTCATGTTTTTTACGAAAAAATATTTCAAAACAAGTTTGTTTAGTCATAGGACGTATTATTACTCGATTCAATACATAACAAGCTGTGGCAATAGTTTCAGCCCAAAAGTGTTTCGGTTGACCACTACTATTTAGTAATGTTCGTGCACATTCTTGTAGTGTACGATTTTTTCTTTCTACAACACCATTCTGTTGAGGTGTGCGAGGAAAAGAGAAATTATGAGTTATTCCTTTCTTATTACAAAAATTAGTAAAAAGATCATTTTTGAATTCTCCTCCGGGATCACTTCGAATTTTTTTACTTTTTAAATCCATTTGTGTTTTAATTCTTTTAGCAAATATCTTAAACATACCAAAAGTATCGCTTTTATGTTTTAAAAACAAAGTCTATGTGTATCTTGAAAAATCATCAACTATAATAAAGACATATTTGTTATGATTTATAGATCGTATTGTGTTGGACCAAATAAATTTAAATGTAATAGTTCTAATGGTTGTTTCGTAGAAATATTATTTTTAGATTTAAAAGAGCTTTTCTTAAGTTTTCCAAGTTGACAATCGTCGCATAAATTTCCTATTTTGTAATTTATTTTAGGTAAACCTCTAACTTTTTCATATTTTTCCAATTTATTAATATTTTTAAAATTGATACGACAGAATCGTTTATGCCATAGCCATGGATCATCATGTTTGGTGGTTAAACATAAATTCTATTTTTTATTTATATTCATGTTTAATACATAAATATTTTTGTTTCTAACACCCTCAAAAATAAGTTGTTTGTTATTATCTAAAATATTACATCTATCTTTTTCAAAATTTATTTGAAAACCTTTATCACATAATTGACTAATACTTAGTAAGTTGTGTTTTAGATTTTCTACTAATAAAACATTTATAACAATAGGAGAGTTAGATATACCAGAGTTGATGACTTCTCCAATGCCTACGATATATCCTTTTGAATTATCTCCAAAGGTTACTGTTTCGCCATCGATGAATGTTATATCTGATAACATTTTTGAATTTCCGGTCATATGCTTGGAGCATCCGCTATCTAGTATCCATTTCTCCTTATTTTTTATTTTGGGTACCTGCAAAATAAAAGATGTTTTAATTGGTACCCATATATTTTGTTAGGGTCCTAATGTTAGGAGAAGGTAACCATACCCAAGATGGTTTGGTACCTTTATAAATATAATTTTTATTATAGACTACATTCTCTAAGAAATTATTAATATGATTTTTAATCAAATTATTATTTGTCTTCGGAATCCCAATTTTCATATTTTTCATATTCATTTTAGACTTAGGTAAACTTTTAGTTTTTATATAACTAATATTTTTAGCATCATTTCCTTTTTGTTTAGAAGGATTTTTAAATCCTATTCCATTTCTATTTCCTGATGGTTTTGAAGTTTTGATAAGATTTTTCAAATCTTGTTTTCCTTTATTAAATTTTGACACGTTATTTGTAATTTTATCTAATTTTTCTTTTAATTCTATATTTTCAATTTTCAATATTTCAATACTGTTTTTTAAGTCAACATTTTCTTTTAACAAATTATCCTTCACTATTTTAGTGTTTTCAAAATCAATAGTAATAGCCTCACTTTCTATCAAATTATTTTTGATTTTATCTTGAGATAATTCAAGTTCTTCTTCTAGGATAATTTTTTCATCTTTTAACATTCCTACTTCTAGTTCTAGTCTATTTACTTTGACTATATATTCTTTGTTCAATTTTTTAATTTGTCTAAATTTATCATCTAATTCCATGCTAAGTTCTAATAATTCGTCATAGTTAAGTTCAGGACATTCCTCATCAGTTTGTGCCATAAAACGCACATTAGCTTGCTCTTCATCACTATCGCTATCACTTTCAGATGATGAAGAGTCTGAGTCATACCAAGTTACTTTGAAAGCTTTCTTCTTTTTGAATTTTTCAAATTTGTCCTTCCTTTAATCGTTGTTGAGTTTTGGACAATCCTTCTTCGTATGTCCATATTGATCGCATTCATAACACTTGATTTCAGATAAGTTTGTAGTGTTGGACTACCCTTCTTTTTGGAATTTGGTCATCTTTCTAAATTTCTTGAATCTATTATAATTCTTGGCAATGAAGACTATCTCTTCTTTATCTAAGTCAGGGTCATCATTCTTTGTTGTTGGGAATGCTATGTTCTTTTTCTCCGAATTCAGTTCTTTTCATGCTTGCAAATTAGCTTCATAGGACATTAAATTTCCTACCAGCTCTTCAACTTTGAGAGTAGAGAGATCATTACCTTCTTCAATAGCTAAAACCTTCCTTTCCCAATCTGATGTTAAAAGTTGAGTATTCGAGAAACTAAATCAAAATCAGTAAACTTAACTCTTAGTGCCATAAGATCATGTTGGATAGTTTGAAATCTAGAATACATGTCAAAAATAGTTTCATTTTGTTTCATTTTGAATGATGAAAATTGGTTTTGCAAAATTGAAATCTTCGTTTGTTTGACCTTTGTTGTACCTTCGTGTGTAATCTATAAGGTACGCCAAATGTCAAATGCAGATGTGCATAACATGACACGTGAAAATTCATTTTTGTCTAGAGAGCAAAATAAAACATTCATAGCTTTAGCATTATTTTATGCTAAGGTCATTTGTGCATCGGTCCTTGTGTTCATAGCAATAGTAGGTGCTTCATATTTATCTTGTGTGCTGACCAAATTTCTAGACCATTTGCTTCCATAAAAATTCTCATACGTGTTGACCAATATGCATAGTTAGATCCATCAAAATAGTGGGGGTCGTGCTATGGATTGTCCTTCTTGAAAAATACTTGCCATATTAAAGTGATTCAAAAATATGTTACTGTTCTTTGATCAAACTTGGCTCTGATACCAATTGTAAATCTATATGAGTGGATCGTGTAGTGTACATATATGTAAGTATAGGTGAACTTACTATATAATGTATCTAATATAAACTTGATAGATGATAATAGCAAAGTAAATAGAAATAATCACACCAGGATTTTACACTGGTTTGGACTTCCCGTCCTACGTCCAGTCCCGAAGCTCCTCTTCGGAATTTAACTGTCAAACACCCTCACTTATCCCGGAGGAATAGGCTTGGTTACAAAAGCTTGTTCTTGTCGTGTGTGTGTTCTATAACATGAATATTGACTGTTGAGTACAAATGCCTCCAACACACACACACACATATAATATTGATTGAAGAGTTTTGAGTATATGGAAGACTAAAGTACAGGTATTAGATTGCTAGAGATCAATTAGTAATCAAAGTATAAGAGTAAAGAGTATAAGTGAGTAAGGTAAGGTGTTCTCTTGAATTCCTGATGCTATTTATAGTGGTAGAGAGATCCTTTGCGTAGTTGCATCTGTTAGTAAGTGCTCTAAGGTTGCATCTAATGGTGATGAAGAGTTGCAGCGAAGAGGAGCGAACGTGTCTTTTCAATTGTGACAGTTGTACTTTGAATATACATAGCCGAGTTCAAAATCAGACGTCTGGAAAATGTTTCAGACGTCTGGCTCTCATATATTTTTTGTATATGGCTGCTTTTCAAATGTCTGATTATATTAACCAGACGCCTGATTCTGTCTGATTTGCGAACCAGAGGAATCAATCAGACGTCTAGCTAGTGCACTCAGATGTCTGGATTTGTGCATGTTGCTTATCCTGTGCCTGTGTCATTCCTCTTCCGATTCTATCGACTTGTAGCCTCTTCATACTTCTTTTGAGTCTTGTTCTTGTCTCGTTGGTGATGTTTACTTTAACAATTACCTGTAAATATAGATATATATGCATACTTGATTTCCATTGTATAGTTGTTATCATCGAAACCATAGAATTGATTTCCAAACAGAATTGCGGGGACACAATTCTTAAAGGAAGAAAGTTTGTATCAACCCTTTTTAATCATGTTAGCACCAAAATTGGTCACTAACACCCTTAAATAGAGTTGTGTAGAGGGATTAACGAAGAAAATAAATTAAAACAGAGAAATAACGCAATTGAATGCAAAAAGAATAACATAAAAGGGAACACCAAATTTATAGTGGTTCAGTGTAATTGCCTACGTCCACTTTAATTATGATCTTTATTACTTCTTCAATTACTTGGGAACAGATACAATCCATAAACAAACAACCTGAATGAAAATTTGAACAGAAGAGAAGTGAGTACAAAAAATGGCGGAGTATCCCTGGAGTTTCCGAAAAAGATCCCCTCATCGGTATCCCTGCCCCTCTATTTATAAATGATGGTTGGCTGATTCTCCTATGTAGCCCCATGACCAAGACACTCTGGCCCATCATTGACAACTCCTGTAGACCTAACCGAGTTTCCAATGCCGAACAGTGGTCGCCGACCCACTTTGGCCGGGCTCGGGTTTTCCCATGAGTAACTCGAAGTTTGCTCTCGCGTAACTCGAAGCATGTCGTGGTTTTAGTCGGGCAAAAGAATGCCGGTCCCACTATTTCTGACCTAATTGCCATGGCCGACCCACTTCTAGGTCACTTACCTTGACCAATCCAACAAGGCCAAACCGACATAGCCGAGCCATCCATGCCGCACCCTCTAAGGCCGAACCATCATTGCAGAGGCGACATGGCTGAGCCATCCATGCCGAACCCTCAAAGGCCGAACCATCAATTGCCGAGCCAACATGGCCGAGCCATCCATGCCGAACCCTCCAAGGCCGAACCATCCTTACCGAGCGATCTTTCCTTGGATATCCTAATCGAACACTCAAACCGAACTTGGTAGGTTAAACGTCTACCACCGAACTGCATATACAGGCTGACCTACCCAATTTATACTAAGCCTCACACTTCCAATCCTGTTATGACTTGAGTTTTCTGATCAAAGCCTCTGCAACTATTGCCTCGTACCCAGGCCATGTGGTCGGGTAACATTTGCCCCACAAAGTGTGTCGTGTGAATCAACATGACGCGCTTTGAACCAGTAATCAGTTCCTGTTTTCAAAAGCTAAATGTGTACGACCTCACAAAGGCCGAATTATGCTTGATTTTTTTAGGAACTTAGATGTTGGTTTTGATGACAACAACCTTTTAACTTATCTTATTATAAAATATATATTAACACTCTTGTCTAGATAGATATGTATATGCAGGATGTATAGATATATATGCAGGTATTGATTACTTAAGACTGATCAGTATAAAGAATCAAGACTCATGATTCAGAATGAAGATATCAAGATTGAAGACTCTGGAGTATCAAGATCAAGATTTCAAGATTTGTGTTTAGTTTTTGTTAAAACTTCATAACAGCATGGAAATCTTCATTCCAAGTTTCATTTGGGATGGAACCCACTTCTACCTTCTTAGTGGCTTACAAACCCACGACAAGTAGCTTACAAACCAACAATAAGTGGTTTACAAACCCACGAACGTCTTGGTTTTGTAAAAGTTCTCGAGTCCTGATGTGATGAGTTATTCTGCAGGAAGAAGCTTGCAAAACTACTTCAAAATGGTTTTCAAAACTGGTTTTCAAAATGTTTTAGCCTTAAAAATTATCTTTTCAAATGATTTTCAAAAAGATGTTTTAGCCTTAAAATATTCTTTGTTTTTGTTTTTAAATAAACTCTTGTTTTAAACTTCGTTTGTTTTTAAAATTATCTTCTGATTTTTAAATATTTTATATATACTTGAGATTTAAAATCAAATTAAAATATACATTCTAAAAATATATTTTTCTACTCTTCCTTATTTTAAAACATAGGAAAATTAGTTTATTTTACTCCAGAATCATTTTATCTTGTTTTCCTTTCAATACCATTTTCAAAACAAATTTTTACATTGTTTTTTAACTAAGGATGTCGACATCATGTGATACCCCATGTCGACATGGTGGTTGTTGAATTCAAAAGTTTCAATTTTCAAAATAAGTGTCTATTCATTTAAATCTCTTTACGAATGGTTATGACCGTTGGTACTCTATAAATAGCCTTCACAAACGAATTTTTTAACTCACAATTTTTTTAACTCACAATTTTCTTATTTTCTTCACTCCTTCTCCATAAATCCATATTCTAAAAGTTAATATTTTTAAGATCATGTCGAAATTCTGCCGAATTCTTAAGTGAATCAAATTAGGAATCTCATTCTTGTTTGATTCTCTGCCCTCTCTCAAAGATCAAAGTGCTATTCAGAGTTATAGTATCAATTTGTAATTGAAAGTTTATCGAGTCTCTCTATAAGGTGTGGTTGTGCCTGGAAATCAATTGGGTGATCTTGTGTCCTGTAAATCAAGACAGATTGTCCTGGACTCAAGAGACAGGAGGGTACCTCAAGGCCTTTAGAAATTGAGGATTCCAATCTCGAGATTGGTATAATAAAAATCTGTAGGAGGTTTTTGCCTTGGTACAGGACTGGATGTAGGGTAACTCGAACCAGTATAAAATCTGATGTGTTCTTTCTTTTACTGCTTTTTATTTACTTTCTGTATCTGTGTTTGATTCTATGATTGTTCTGTAATTAAGTTCTACATTTGTTTATATCATAAATTTTAAATTAGTTCATATAAGTCTTAGAATCCATTAAACACTATTCACCCCCTTCTTAGGTTAAATTATCCTTAAGATCCTTAATTCGCATTGCCTTTCAATTGGTATCAAAGCATTGATTTTCATAGTTTTCATAATCTAAAACTTGAAAATTGTTTTATTGGCTACCAACACTAGTAATGTCAACTCTGGCACTAGTTCTGTTAACGTTAACACTAGTTCATTTGTAGAAGGTCAATCTACTGTCAGATCACCATTTTTCAATGGCAGTAATTATGCATATTGGGTTGTAGAATGAAAATTTATATACAATCAGTAGGATTAGACACTTGGAATATCACATAAACTGGGTATATTGAGCCAACTATCGATTTTGCTTAGTGGACTGTTGAGCAAATGGGTGTTGCACAAAATAATTCAAAGGCCATGAATATATTATTTTGTTCATTAGATAGGAATGAGTTTAATAGAGTGTCTATTTGTAAGTCTGCGCTTGAAATCTAGAAAACTTTGCAAGTTTCTCATAAAGGAACAAGCAAAGTTAAACAAACTAAAATTTCCATATTAACTAATCAGTTTCAATTGTTTAAAATGCATGCAAATGAGTCCATTTCCGACATGTATTGTCGATTTCAAGATATTGTTCATTCACTAATTGCACTGGGAAAAAGCTTTTCGGAGGAAAATTCTAATTTCACTCACTCCAGAATGGGATCAAAAGACACTTGCAATCGAAGAAGCAAATGATATCAGTCTAATGAAAATAGAAGAATTGATTGGGAATCTTATGTCTTTGAAGTTCAACTGCAAGAAAGAAAAGAAAACAAAGCTACAGAAAAGAAGTCAATAGCATTTAATGCAACAACTGAAGACTCAAACCCAGACAGTGATGAGGAGACTGCTTTAATGACAAGAAACTTTCGAAACTTTCTAAAATATAGAAAAATGAATAATTACAAAAGAAATGATCAAAGGAATTCCAGAAATAATATGGAGAACGTCAACAATAATAGATGCTACAATTGCAAAAAAATCAGGCATCATAGGAAAGATTGCCCATATTCAGATAAACAGTTGTTCCCTCGAAACGATGATTCGTCAAGGAAAAGAAGGAAAGCATACAACAAAAACTCTTGATGACTCAGACTCATCATCTAGTGACGATGAAAAGAAGACGGATAATTCAAATATGTGTTTCACTGCTGTTCATGAATCGGACGACGATGGGAGTATGGATCTAAAAATAGGTATGCATTTACATTATTTTTAATTTTTCTAGTTTGAATGAATGCTTGTTTGTTTGCTTGATTTTTTTTTTAATTCCTTGAATTTTAAATTCAAATTTATCGATTGAAATTTGAATTTTAAATTCAAAATAATATTACTTTGATAATATTTTAAATATTAAATTATTAATATTTAAGTATTATTATATTTAATGTTATCACAGGAACTATATAAGTAGAATATTGGATATAATATATACATTTATTAGAAATTAGGAATAGAAACTTGTCCTTTGATTCATTAGGCGTATGTCGACATACTCGGATATCCCATGTTGTCATGCCCCTCAGAATTTGATTTCAAAATTTGAATTCAAACTTTTGAATTTCCCTCCACCTTTTCACCAACTTCAATGCTCTGGAAAGATGCCCCTTGACCAGATAACATGTCTATAGAATGTCTATTTAATTCACTCTCCTTATCATCACTTTTCACTTTTATTTCAAATTTCAAATTTATCTTCATTATCTTCTACTCCTCTCAGACTTCTTCAATGGCCTCTTCAAGCACTCCTAACACCATTAGGCTTCCAAAAGCTGTCAAAAACTTTCTTTTTAATGACCTGGAAGCTATCAAAGCTTACATCAACTATGTAAACTTTAGTAAAATTCATACAGGTAAATTTGCTATTTTGAAGATTTTCCTTCTTATGAAATTGGAAATCTTTTTCAATAATGTTTTATTCTTAGTGTAGTAGATAACAAATAAAATGATTTTGTATGTTATCCAAATTTTGTTAAGATGTTTTATGCGAATTTGAATCATGGTTTTTATGATGGGCAAGATGGACAAATTTGGAGTAGTGATAAAGGAACACAAATAGTTTTAGATTGTGAGATTTTAGGAAATATTTTGGGATGCAAGTATACCGGAATGAATCTCTTGGAATTTCAAATAAATGAAAATGATCAAGAGACATTTCATCACATCTTTGAAGGGGATGACAATTTTGAATTCAAAAATTGTAACGATCGCGATTTTTCGTTGCCGAAAAATCGAACCGTTAGGGTTTTAGAAGAAGAAAGAGGTAGAAGAAGAAAGAAAAGAGAGAAGAAACAGAACAAACAACAGAACAGGAAACAATATCAGAATCTCACAATCGCAGCGGAACAATATATAATAGATAAATGTACATTCGTTTAAAACAAAGAACTATACATTTTATATATCACATTACATTACATCAATCAGAGTGTACAACAACAACAGCGGAAAAGAAATACTATATACAATAGATAATAGACTACGCTATCTGGCTCGCCTCCAGATCTGCACAGCAACTCCCGAATCCAGAATAACCTGATAACCTAACTCTAGACTGCCCGTGTGGAAAATAGTGGGCACCCAGAGTTTAGGAAAGGAACAATAAACTCCAGGTCAGTCATGGGACTGGTGTGAGAACTCAAAACAGTTTATCTTTAAACAAGCAACAAGAAAATTTAAATTTTGAAATCCGCAATGCTTTTTGGAAAATGAAACTACCATAAGGCCTCCCGCCACACACACAATGCAAACGCAGAATTGGAGGAGATTTCTCCTTATGATAGTCAAAGATGCTTACTACGCGAAAATCAAATCATTTTTGATATTATTACTAGTGCATAGTGTAGAAAACAATTTCGAAAGTAGAATATAAATCCTAGCCAACATAGACATTCCGAACTATGCCTACTATAGCTACCATCCAAACAGTGGTGACCACCATAAGTGAATGGCAGGTAATACAACTAAAACCGTACAAGGCACGTATTGGATGAATGGATTTCCAACAAATGGTCAGGCTAAGGAACTTCCTACTGCCACATGGGATCGCCTCTGGCGGGACGTCCCGAGAAACTAACGTTACGGTTAGATCTCTGCCAACACAAGGCCGGGTTACCTCTGTAACTAGGTAACTACTACACGAATATGTCATCCCCCGGTCCTTTGGGACCTTTATCCGAGCGCTCGATACCAACAACACCACACAGAAATAGATATAGTGTTTCCACATGAGTAAATATCTGGGCTCCATACCATGATACCACCCTTTTCCAGAAGGGAATGACATACCCTAAAGGGCGCGACCCTCATAACCTTGCCGCATATTCCTGTTTCGACCATTTCCGGGGAGTGAGGTCCTGACGAAGTCTCGTCCACAAAGCTACGCTTTGTGTAACAAAGCCATGCTTCGGGTCCACAGATGACCAAAGCAATAATCACAAAGATAAATGATCAAACAAATGATCATATCACAAATGACCAACCAATGATCATCACACAGCAGCACTCAGCATGCCACATTACCAGATTGGGAAATATCGCTGATAACCTTCAACTACATAACCTTTGAGCTCGTACGTCTCAGAGAAGGGTGTTAAGCTAAGAGAATAAATTCTCCGCCACCAACAGAAATGTATTTGAAAGAAATCTGCTCTATCTCTCAAAATGTAATGTCAGACACGTAACCATACAAGTCTGTTCCGGGTTCGAACAGAACCGAAGGCACTTCCAAAGAAGCCCTTGCAATCCGGGTATTCACAATCCCGATAAAATTTCCCATCACAAAGGAAATCTCCATATCGTAGCTAACGATGCGGAGACAATCGATAGGTCATCCTATCGTTTTCACAAATACCCGGTCTTCAACACCGGTCTTCAAATGCAATCCAAACGACGTATCGCATATTCGGAATGGGATATATGACACAAAGGTCCTCTCCCGGCTAAACCGAATAGCGAGCGCTTATTTAAAAAAAAAAAAAAGTGTGCATTCAATTCCAAACAAACACAATCAATACCATCCAAGGGTAAATATTGATAGTCGGTTATTTAACTATCAATAAAGATGCGCCACATCATCAGATTCCAAATAATTTTTCCAAAATTATTAAATCCCAAAATATTTTTACAAGATATATATACACAATTTCCAAATAATTGCCCAATTTATTTGCTTTACCAAAACCACTTCACGATAAAATTTTCCACACTCAACCAATTGAAAAATCAATTTTCAATTTACCTTCACCATTTGAAAACCAATTTTCAAATTACATTAACCATTTGCAAACCAATTTCAAATCACCTTAACCATTTGAAAACCAATTTTCAAATCACCTTAACCATATATACCTTTTGAAACAAATTTCAAACCACCAAACAAATCTTTACCGATTTATTTTACTTATGTTCCAAATTCGTAAATTATATTTTCATATTTAAAAATAAATCAACATTTATTTTTAAACAAATTTCCCTTCCTATTTATAAATTCCAAAGTGAATTTCCAATTTCCCAAATATCTACACATACACGATTTCAAATCAATTTCAAACTATTCACTTCGATTTACCTTTAAAAGGTGAATCCTCAAAAATGTTCCTTTTATATTGGAAAAAAAACATTCCCATACTTATTTAATAATAAGTAATTCACAATTTAACTTATTTTCAACAATTTGGAAATATTCAATATACTTAAGTTACCGTTAAGTATTTTATTCCATTCTCTTTAAGAAAACATTCTTTTATTCACATTTATTTGGGTTAAAAACGAATGTTGCGTAAAACATCGTTACGACAACCCAAAAACACTAGTATATGGATTTGAAATTAAAAATAGATATATAAATCCAATACTATACAAATTATCCCCTTCTGTTTCTCGAAAACGTCTATTTCAACAATCAATGTTGAAATCTATGTTTTCAATACTCAATACATTTTAAAACACCTTTAATTCGTTTTAAATTCCATTTAAAACATTCCTTTCCCAAAAACAAACCCATTTTATTTAATAATCTATTCAATATTCAAAATAGTGAATATAGCCCACTTAACAAATTCCCATATTTCAATTATCAAATTTGATGGATTTCAAATTTATAAACATAGTTTATAAATTCCATTTCTATTATAAACCCCAATTTTATAAATTCCTTTATTTATCCGATGCAATTTACATAACCCAATTTCATACCCAAAAGCCATATTGTAAGTTAAATACTTATAATATTATTTATTTACCAAATCGTTCCTTTGAACTTCACCAATTTAAAATCTTATCACTTACAAGGTTTCTTTATGGTTTATAATAATTTCAACTAATGAAATCTTCATTTATTAACAATTTCTATAAAATTCCCCTTTTTAATGCCCAAATCCATTTCTATAAGTTAATAACTTATAAACTTAAAATTTCCAATAACCATTCGTTTATAAATTTCACATTTATTAATCTATAAATCCTAGTGAAATTCATGTTATATATCAACTTAACGCTTTATAAATTTATTCTATAACTTCAATAAATTTTTATTTAAAAACATCCATTTATAAAATCCTTTATATAAACCATTAATAATAATAACTTCCCAAAAACCAAATTTAACTATTTTATAAAAACCTATTATTGTTAAAAATTTCTTTTAAGTTATATTTTATAAAAATATAAATTTTTAAAACATAAAATTTTATCCATCTATTTATTTTAAAATTTAATCAATTCAAATTTTTTTTTTTATAAACCATATTCTTTGAGAAATCACTTTTAAACCCCTTTTTAATTCAAAACTGTTATTTTTAATTTTTTAAAAAAAAAAAAATTGAATCCGATGATGCAACGACATCGAATGGTCAATCACGGGAATAACATCATATATCAATGTGAACATCAACAATCAACATAATATTCATAAACAGATAAATATGTGAGGAATCCAGTTGGATCCCTCCAACCTGTTACCCTGCATCCACAGACGTTAGCACAATACCAATTCCACTTCAAGGTGGAATATCGCGGTATATGGGATTTTATAAATATTCCGCTTAATAGGCGGCGCAATAGGGTCTCATCCGCTATACGAGGCGGGAAATCAAATCCAATATATACATATGCCAATATATATATATTGCTATATATAATATATATCCTATTATATCTACTAGCACAATCAATCAACAATTATCAATCAATATTAACTATTCAAAATTTTAAACAAAACCTTTCGATTGAGTGAGGAGTTCTCACCTTGATTTTATTTCCGGTTTCGGCGTTCGTTTCGAATAAAATTAAACGAACGTTTAATTTTACCCGAAATTCAAATGAGCTCCAATCGACTCCAAACCAGTTGTATTGCGAAGAGCACGACGATACGATTCCAACGCAAAAAACCGCGTCCGAATCCGACCTCGCATGCAAAAGTTATCGCAGTTTTAAACGTTGAACGAAATATAGAATTCAAATTTAAAATAAAAACAACTACCCTCACCACCATCACGCGGGCCCCCCATCTCCCTTCTTCCTTCCTGATGCGCGCATTCCATCGTTCCCAGGCAATTTGCGTGCAAATTGAACCCATCAAATTCGAATTTAGGGTTAATATTTTCAACCACCACACACGCATTTACTTCGATCAGGAACCACCACCAGGACCGCCATGACGAACCCCTCCCACGCCCAGAGACCGGCCACGTACGGCAGCCCCCTTGGCTCGAAAAACGAAAAAAAACGCACGACTTTGAAGACGAATTGCCGGCGATCCGTGACTCCATTCACGATCTCCACCGTTGAGATCGAAGTTCTCGCTGTCGCCTACAACTTTCACGTTGAAAGTTTCTTGAATCGATGAACGGATTGGAAGATTTTGAGGAGAGAAAATGAACAAATTTCGGCCATGAATGATGCAAGTGGCGGCTGTAGCTTGTAGCTAGGGTTTGAAGAGGAATTGACACATATACCCATATTATTTTAATATTAAAATCTCCAATTTGACACTTTTGCAAACGAACTCCAAACGACGCGTTCCGCCAGGCGATCCTAAGGTTTTTCCGCGTTCCGGACGCAATGGAACAGGTTTCGTAAGCTAATTCGGAAGTATGTGTGAGATACGGCTATAAACGCTCAATTTAAATTAAAACCGATTTAAACGATTTCTAGGCGTTTTGGCTTGTACCGGACAAACGACAAATCCGATCGACTTGAAATTTGAAATCTTGCAATAATATCACATTACGGATCCGATGAAACTGGTTTCGTCGAAATCCGAGACCGTTTGAAAAATGGCTATTTTAACTCGCCGAATTAAAATTAAAACGATATTGATGCGTTTCGAGCTGCCACGGTCAAACGACAACTCCGATTGCTACGAAAATTGAAATCCGATAATAATTAACTATTACGGATCCAATGGAACTCGTTTCGTTCAATTCCGAGACTGTTCAAAAATTGGCTATTTTTCAGTCGATAATTAAATATTAAAATATTCAATTTTTACGAATTAACTCCAAATTCAATTTTACAAGTTCTAAAACATTTCTATAACTTCAATATGATAAAACAAAATTTTCCAAACCATTTTCAATCATATTTAACCCAATATCAAATTATTTGTGGAATTTCACTATTAAATAAATCGATTTAATTGTCCAATTAAATCCAAATATTCAATAAATAAATTATTCGACTTAAAATTTTCACTTATAAATATTTAAATCCAATTAAATATTCAAATTTAAATTACTAAAATTTCTGGGTCGTTACAATCTTCCCCCCTTAAAAGAATTTCGTCCTCGAAATTGCAAGTTAAGGAGAATAATCCTAAACCGTTTATTATTTTTCCAAAGCTAATTAGTTTTACTAACTTTTCAAAACAATCTTTTTATTAAGGATTTACTATCATTTCAATTAGCTTTCCCAATTCAATTATAAGTTTCAAACAACTTCGTTTACTTAACAATTTAAATTTAAATTTAAATTCAAATTTCAAACTTTCAAAATTTTCTCAAAAATCTTCTAACTCCCTAAATTTTCGAAAAATTTCGCCAGAGTCTCCTTTGCGCGGCTAGATCGGTACGACTACAAAATGGCACTACGGCCCCTCAGAATCAAAAAGAAAAGAGAAAGCCAAGTGGCTGGAGAAAGAAATCATCAAATCTCACCAAAAAAAACTGAAATACGTACCTTTTGTCGAGCGATTCAATTTTTTAACTTTGAAATCAAAATTCCAATCCATTATATACCTGTATATCCTGCTAGCATAACATCCAATTATAATATTCAAACCAATTTGCCAATTCAATTATAAAATTTCCAATACATGTTTCTTATACCACTTTTAGTTTACTATTAAAGTTGCATATTCATTTTCATTCGTTTCAATTCCAATTCTATTCTATTCAATTTCATTTGAATTCAATTACATAGCTTTCAATTTAGCAGATTCAATTTCGTTAACACTTAAGGAATTTTCATACAATCAACCAACAAACAAACAACATCCAATGAATATCCAATAGAGCCAAATTATTATTTTACTTACATCCAATTAGTTTTGACACTTAGTTGATTTTCATTCAATTATTTTCAAGTGAATTTACACTTACATAGTTTCTTTCAAATCAACTTATTTATATTCGATTGAATAACATTCAATTCATACTTTAACTCAATTGCTAGTTCTTTTTACAAATAAAATTGAATTTCACTTATATAATTTAAGTTCACATCTTTAACAATTTCATTTACTCACTTTATTCACTTACTTTGATATTAACATCAATTCTTTCAACATTACTTAACTTGCATTCCATTTCAACTTTATTTACCTCATTTAATTCACTTGATTATTTAACTTTGATACAAATATCAATTTTTATTCAACTTTGCTTAAGTTATTCCATTTAAACATCATTTGTTAATTAAACTTAAGTTTTACTTATCAATTCAATTCGGATTTTAAATTCCAAAGTAAATCCTATTTAACTTTTACTTAAGTCAAATTCATATCAATATTCAAATTCATATTCCATTTTATTTAACTTAATTGTTTAACCACTTCAACAACTGGTTTCACTTACATTTTCCCATTTAATAAGTTATAAAACTTATTATTCAACTTCTAACTTATATTATAAGTTCAAAACCTTTTTCACTTATATTTATCAATTTCAAATTGAATTTTAATTTCAAATTGGTTTATTACAACAAAACTTCAATTTTTAATTCATTTTTGTAGCAAATCCATCACATAGAAACTCGAAAATGATACTGATGATGCTGCAGTCATCACCCTTATTATTTCCCAGTGACAATAGTGAAATCAATGCTAAATATTCTTTCAAAAAGTTTTCTTTTATTATTCATAAATCACTTTTATAAACCTTTTACTTATATAATTTTACTTCTTATATACATACATGATTATCTTACAATTGTAAATCATTATCAATTATAATTTCATCTTATGATTCATTGGTTTATACCATTATTCTTTTTACAATAGTTGCTTTTATCAGCTTATTCAACAACTTTTAATTATTTTATATATATATATATATCATTTACAACAACCAAGCAATCAATTATATACACACTTCAATAATTCCTGAAAAATTATTTTCTCTTTATATATAAAATATAATCGAGGTAAAATTATTTCATTTACCCAATTTAAAACAATATTGTGTCGAATTGTTCTATTCAAGTGTTTAGGAACCCCTTCGATTCAGTTTTCGAGGCTGCGCTGACGAAGGTTCATATACCACTCAACAAACCAATCATCACAATATAAAACAATTTTATATTCACTAACAAATACGCACTCATATCTATTATTACACTCACACTCATTCTAGAGTACTGCTGACTCTATCTCTAATGAGTAACACCCAACAGAGCAGGTTGTCGCTTAACCATATGCTCTGATACCAAATGTAACGATCGCGATTTTTCGTTGCCGAAAAATCGAACCGTTAGGGTTTTAGAAGAAGAAAGAGGTAGAAGAAGAAAGAAAAGAGAGAAGAAACAGAACAAACAACAGAACAGGAAACAATATCAGAATCTCACAATCGCAGCGGAACAATATATAATAGATAAATGTACATTCGTTTAAAACAAAGAACTATACATTTTATATATCACATTACATTACATCAATCAGAGTGTACAACAACAACAGCGGAAAAGAAATACTATATACAATAGATAATAGACTACGCTATCTGGCTCGCCTCCAGATCTGCACAGCAACTCCCGAATCCAGAATAACCTGATAACCTAACTCTAGACTGCCCGTGTGGAAAATAGTGGGCACCCAGAGTTTAGGAAAGGAACAATAAACTCCAGGTCAGTCATGGGACTGGTGTGAGAACTCAAAACAGTTTATCTTTAAACAAGCAACAAGAAAATTTAAATTTTGAAATCCGCAATGCTTTTTGGAAAATGAAACTACCATAAGGCCTCCCGCCACACACACAATGCAAACGCAGAATTGGAGGAGATTTCTCCTTATGATAGTCAAAGATGCTTACTACGCGAAAATCAAATCATTTTTGATATTATTACTAGTGCATAGTGTAGAAAACAATTTCGAAAGTAGAATATAAATCCTAGCCAACATAGACATTCCGAACTATGCCTACTATAGCTACCATCCAAACAGTGGTGACCACCATAAGTGAATGGCAGGTAATACAACTAAAACCGTACAAGGCACGTATTGGATGAATGGATTTCCAACAAATGGTCAGGCTAAGGAACTTCCTACTGCCACATGGGATCGCCTCTGGCGGGACGTCCCGAGAAACTAACGTTACGGTTAGATCTCTGCCAACACAAGGCCGGGTTACCTCTGTAACTAGGTAACTACTACACGAATATGTCATCCCCCGGTCCTTTGGGACCTTTATCCGAGCGCTCGATACCAACAACACCACACAGAAATAGATATAGTGTTTCCACATGAGTAAATATCTGGGCTCCATACCATGATACCACCCTTTTCCAGAAGGGAATGACATACCCTAAAGGGCGCGACCCTCATAACCTTGCCGCATATTCCTGTTTCGACCATTTCCGGGGAGTGAGGTCCTGACGAAGTCTCGTCCACAAAGCTACGCTTTGTGTAACAAAGCCATGCTTCGGGTCCACAGATGACCAAAGCAATAATCACAAAGATAAATGATCAAACAAATGATCATATCACAAATGACCAACCAATGATCATCACACAGCAGCACTCAGCATGCCACATTACCAGATTGGGAAATATCGCTGATAACCTTCAACTACATAACCTTTGAGCTCGTACGTCTCAGAGAAGGGTGTTAAGCTAAGAGAATAAATTCTCCGCCACCAACAGAAATGTATTTGAAAGAAATCTGCTCTATCTCTCAAAATGTAATGTCAGACACGTAACCATACAAGTCTGTTCCGGGTTCGAACAGAACCGAAGGCACTTCCAAAGAAGCCCTTGCAATCCGGGTATTCACAATCCCGATAAAATTTCCCATCACAAAGGAAATCTCCATATCGTAGCTAACGATGCGGAGACAATCGATAGGTCATCCTATCGTTTTCACAAATACCCGGTCTTCAACACCGGTCTTCAAATGCAATCCAAACGACGTATCGCATATTCGGAATGGGATATATGACACAAAGGTCCTCTCCCGGCTAAACCGAATAGCGAGCGCTTATTTAAAAAAAAAAAAAAGTGTGCATTCAATTCCAAACAAACACAATCAATACCATCCAAGGGTAAATATTGATAGTCGGTTATTTAACTATCAATAAAGATGCGCCACATCATCAGATTCCAAATAATTTTTCCAAAATTATTAAATCCCAAAATATTTTTACAAGATATATATACACAATTTCCAAATAATTGCCCAATTTATTTGCTTTACCAAAACCACTTCACGATAAAATTTTCCACACTCAACCAATTGAAAAATCAATTTTCAATTTACCTTCACCATTTGAAAACCAATTTTCAAATTACATTAACCATTTGCAAACCAATTTCAAATCACCTTAACCATTTGAAAACCAATTTTCAAATCACCTTAACCATATATACCTTTTGAAACAAATTTCAAACCACCAAACAAATCTTTACCGATTTATTTTACTTATGTTCCAAATTCGTAAATTATATTTTCATATTTAAAAATAAATCAACATTTATTTTTAAACAAATTTCCCTTCCTATTTATAAATTCCAAAGTGAATTTCCAATTTCCCAAATATCTACACATACACGATTTCAAATCAATTTCAAACTATTCACTTCGATTTACCTTTAAAAGGTGAATCCTCAAAAACGTTCCTTTTATATTGGAAAAAAAACATTCCCATACTTATTTAATAATAAGTAATTCACAATTTAACTTATTTTCAACAATTTGGAAATATTCAATATACTTAAGTTACCGTTAAGTATTTTATTCCATTCTCTTTAAGAAAACATTCTTTTATTCACATTTATTTGGGTTAAAAACGAATGTTGCGTAAAACATCGTTACGACAACCCAAAAACACTAGTATATGGATTTGAAATTAAAAATAGATATATAAATCCAATACTATACAAATTATCCCCTTCTGTTTCTCGAAAACGTCTATTTCAACAATCAATGTTGAAATCTATGTTTTCAATACTCAATACATTTTAAAACACCTTTAATTCGTTTTAAATTCCATTTAAAACATTCCTTTCCCAAAAACAAACCCATTTTATTTAATAATCTATTCAATATTCAAAATAGTGAATATAGCCCACTTAACAAATTCCCATATTTCAATTATCAAATTTGATGGATTTAAAATTTATAAACATAGTTTATAAATTCCATTTCTATTATAAACCCCAATTTTATAAATTCCTTTATTTATCCGATGCAATTTACATAACCCAATTTCATACCCAAAAGCCATATTGTAAGTTAAATACTTATAATATTATTTATTTACCAAATCGTTCCTTTGAACTTCACCAATTTAAAATCTTATCACTTACAAGGTTTCTTTATGGTTTATAATAATTTCAACTAATGAAATCTTCATTTATTAACAATTTCTATAAAATTCCCCTTTTTAATGCCCAAATCCATTTCTATAAGTTAATAACTTATAAACTTAAAATTTCCAATAACCATTCGTTTATAAATTTCACATTTATTAATCTATAAATCCTAGTGAAATTCATGTTATATATCAACTTAACGCTTTATAAATTTATTCTATAACTTCAATAAATTTTTATTTAAAAACATCCATTTATAAAATCCTTTATATAAACCATTAATAATAATAACTTCCCAAAAACCAAATTTAACTATTTTATAAAAACCTATTATTGTTAAAAATTTCTTTTAAGTTATATTTTATAAAAATATAAATTTTTAAAACATAAAATTTTATCCATCTATTTATTTTAAAATTTAATCAATTCAAATTTTTTTTTTTATAAACCATATTCTTTGAGAAATCACTTTTAAACCCCTTTTTAATTCAAAACTGTTATTTTTAATTTTTTAAAAAAAAAAAAATTGAATCCGATGATGCAACGACATCGAATGGTCAATCACGGGAATAACATCATATATCAATGTGAACATCAACAATCAACATAATATTCATAAACAGATAAATATGTGAGGAATCCAGTTGGATCCCTCCAACCTGTTACCCTGCATCCACAGACGTTAGCACAATACCAATTCCACTTCAAGGTGGAATATCGCGGTATATGGGATTTTATAAATATTCCGCTTAATAGGCGGCGCAATAGGGTCTCATCCGCTATACGAGGCGGGAAATCAAATCCAATATATACATATGCCAATATATATATATTGCTATATATAATATATATCCTATTATATCTACTAGCACAATCAATCAACAATTATCAATCAATATTAACTATTCAAAATTTTAAACAAAACCTTTCGATTGAGTGAGGAGTTCTCACCTTGATTTTATTTCCGGTTTCGGCGTTCGTTTCGAATAAAATTAAACGAACGTTTAATTTTACCCGAAATTCAAATGAGCTCCAATCGACTCCAAACCAGTTGTATTGCGAAGAGCACGACGATACGATTCCAACGCAAAAAACCGCGTCCGAATCCGACCTCGCATGCAAAAGTTATCGCAGTTTTAAACGTTGAACGAAATATAGAATTCAAATTTAAAATAAAAACAACTACCCTCACCACCATCACGCGGGCCCCCCATCTCCCTTCTTCCTTCCTGATGCGCGCATTCCATCGTTCCCAGGCAATTTGCGTGCAAATTGAACCCATCAAATTCGAATTTAGGGTTAATATTTTCAACCACCACACACGCATTTACTTCGATCAGGAACCACCACCAGGACCGCCATGACGAACCCCTCCCACGCCCAGAGACCGGCCACGTACGGCAGCCCCCTTGGCTCGAAAAACGAAAAAAAACGCACGACTTTGAAGACGAATTGCCGGCGATCCGTGACTCCATTCACGATCTCCACCGTTGAGATCGAAGTTCTCGCTGTCGCCTACAACTTTCACGTTGAAAGTTTCTTGAATCGATGAACGGATTGGAAGATTTTGAGGAGAGAAAATGAACAAATTTCGGCCATGAATGATGCAAGTGGCGGCTGTAGCTTGTAGCTAGGGTTTGAAGAGGAATTGACACATATACCCATATTATTTTAATATTAAAATCTCCAATTTGACACTTTTGCAAACGAACTCCAAACGACGCGTTCCGCCAGGCGATCCTAAGGTTTTTCCGCGTTCCGGACGCAATGGAACAGGTTTCGTAAGCTAATTCGGAAGTATGTGTGAGATACGGCTATAAACGCTCAATTTAAATTAAAACCGATTTAAACGATTTCTAGGCGTTTTGGCTTGTACCGGACAAACGACAAATCCGATCGACTTGAAATTTGAAATCTTGCAATAATATCACATTACGGATCCGATGAAACTGGTTTCGTCGAAATCCGAGACCGTTTGAAAAATGGCTATTTTAACTCGCCGAATTAAAATTAAAACGATATTGATGCGTTTCGAGCTGCCACGGTCAAACGACAACTCCGATTGCTACGAAAATTGAAATCCGATAATAATTAACTATTACGGATCCAATGGAACTCGTTTCGTTCAATTCCGAGACTGTTCAAAAATTGGCTATTTTTCAGTCGATAATTAAATATTAAAATATTCAATTTTTACGAATTAACTCCAAATTCAATTTTACAAGTTCTAAAACATTTCTATAACTTCAATATGATAAAACAAAATTTTCCAAACCATTTTCAATCATATTTAACCCAATATCAAATTATTTGTGGAATTTCACTATTAAATAAATCGATTTAATTGTCCAATTAAATCCAAATATTCAATAAATAAATTATTCGACTTAAAATTTTCACTTATAAATATTTAAATCCAATTAAATATTCAAATTTAAATTACTAAAATTTCTGGGTCGTTACAAAAATCGTTGTTTTTGTCCAAAAGCAAGAATTGTTAACCTTCTTATTCAACGCACTCATATACCAAGATCGTGAAACTATAACAACCCGACTTTGAAAGTTTGCAAATCTCTTTTCGCAATTTTTGAAAATTATGACATTAATTGGGCTCAAGTTATTTTGGATGAGCAAGTCCAAGAATTTTACTATGGGTGAAAACACATTATATCATGGAGTTCATCTCACTCGGATTTTTAATTACTTTCACTAGTACAAAAAGCGCATATTGCTTCGCCTCATTTGCATCGGTTGAAGTAAAAACTGATGCAAATAGAACTATTTGCAGCAGTTCTATCTTAGTAACCGATGCAATTGATACGTGGAAAACAATAGGTAATAAAAAAAATTAAATTTGCATCAGTTCTCACCAACAACCGATGCAAATAGTTTTAGTCGCATCGGTATTAAAGTCAACCGATGCAACTATATGTTGATGGCAATATGAAATTTAGGTGGGAAATAATGAAAAACTGGCTCCAAAGTTAATACTTTGGACAAATGTACTCCTTCCTCCTTAATAACCCACTCCAAAAAAAAATTCTTCTCCTCAGAATAGTTGGTGCCAGAAAATTTATTTTTTACTTCTTTTCTTTTCTTCTTAAACAAATTCTTCTCCGCATGGCAGGACGCAGGCCAAGCATATCTGGTGGTTTGTAGCTCCACCGTTAGCTGTTTGAAGTGGTCGTTTACAAAAGACTTCGACTTCGCCACTATTGCTGCTACTTGAGAAGTGGTCGTTTGCAGCTTGAAGATCGAAGACGACTTCAACTTCGACGTCTTCACCACTGTGTAGATCTGGAAATGAAATATCGAAGATGACCCAAAATCACCTCCGTTGTTTCGACGTTAGTTTCAAACAACGCATTAATCGTCACAGTTGATGCGGATTTTAGGGTTTTCCGCAATGGAGCTCTCGTCGTCTCAAATGACGTCATCCAAGCCATCGGTCAATCAAATGATATTCTCGACGATTTCTCAAACTTTGCTGCCGAAATCATCGATCTTGACGGAAAATTCTTGCTCCCTAGTTCGTTTCCTCTTTGTGATTTAATATAACGATTGTTCCTTCTCATTAACTTGGTCTTACTTAATCCAAATATAACTTCTTTCCATTCGTAAATCACAGAAAGATCCAACTTCGCTGAAATTCTGATGCAGGATTTATAAACACGCACGTACACACATCGCAGCAGCTAAGGAGAGGGATTGCGGACGACTGACGTGGCTGCATAAGAGGATATGGCCATATGAGTCGAACATGAATGAAGAAGATTCTTACATTTCAACTCTCTTGTGTGGAATTGAACTCATTCGAACCGGAGTAAGATTCATTTAATCTTACTTCACTTTTATATGCTATCCAATTGCAGTGTGCATCATGCATGATACAGTACTAATGAAGCTTTAATTTCAATTACAATGCAAACTGCAAAGTGTTATTTTGTTCTGAACAAGTAAAAAACGATGGAATTATAGGTAACATGCTTTGCTGAAGCAGGTGGTCAACGTGTAGATGGAATGGCAAGAGCGGTGAAATTACTTGGATTGTGCACTTGTTTAGTAGAATCGACCATGGATTCAGGCGAAGGGTTGCCTGCAAATTGGGTGAGGTCTGCTCATGATTGTATCCAGGTTTGCTATTACTGCTGCCTTATCAGTTATCGTTCTTTCTTGCATTACACATTTCATGAATGTGCAAGATAAATGAATGAATATTATGAAATACAGTCTCAGAAGGATCTTTACGGAAAGCACCACAATTCGGCTGATGGGTGCATTAGAATATGGTTTGGATTAAGGCAAATTATGAATGCAACTGACGAACTATTACTGAAAACAAGAGATATAGCTGAAGAATTGCAAATTGGTATCCATATGCATGTATCTGAAATCCCTTTTGAGAATGAGCATGTAAGGAACACAAGGGAAATCGAGCATGGTATTGTTACATTCATGTTGAAATCCTTTGTTGAAAGTATCTAATTCTAATTTTTTGAATGTTCCATTAAGGGTTTAATTCATAATGATAACATGTAATCTAAATTCCACCGTTTTGCACGCTCTCCAGTTGTAAACCTTTTTTGGCACACGTACTTGCCTTACACACATTAAAAATAAACGAACATGGATTAAAAAGTTTGGTTCTTTGTTTTCCACTGCTTTACCCTGCTAGAAAAATGAATTAATAATACATCACCGCCTTACTTTTATCACATTTGTTTGCTTAACTTTTACAAATACTATTATGGTAAAACAATCAACAATATGTCCAAAGAGTTCACATGTCCAATATTAGTGCATATGTTATGGTAAGATGCATATATAAATAAATTTAAGATGTTCTGTAGACAAATGATGGTTTAAGTTTCCTTAACTTTCATGGCAGTGACTAGTTCTCTTCCTTATTTCAGACCTCGTTTATTTAAATTGTAGCAGTTCTATTCTACTGCAAGCCATAATCATCTATTAATTATGTTCAGCAACCTATCGGTTGCCTGTACAATACCCATTCATTAAATAGCTGTCCATTGCCATTCAAACCGGCAATTGCTTATTTTTCAAATGAATTTTAAACCACACCATTATTACAAGGAACTGAAATGAATGGAAGGAACAATTAAATGAAAACATTATTATTATATCAACCTAAAAGGAATATCAAAGGAGTTAATATATGAAAGGATAGTGGTTAATTAAAACTGCATTTAAATATGGCAGTTGAAGAGACCATAGCTCCAGTTTGCGACCATATAACAAACTGAGAGGCACACATTAATAAGTTTTCTTTCTTTCATAAATGAAAGAAGTCTCACAGTGCTAATTACTACATCTTTCTTTTCCAGATTTCACAACCATGAAAGCAATCACTATTCGAATTTCTCGGGTATAGGATTCCATCAACTTGAGGACATGAGAAGTCTTTGGTTTGAATTTGCAATAAATAGTCTTGCAGATACAATTTGATCCTCGGTCATCTACTAAATTTTTATAACATTAGAGGATGATTTCGTAATGACAACTTACTTCATTTCCATGCATAGTAATAAAAGTTGATCTATTTGCTACCTTTTTCCAATCGAGTCCACTTCGCACCATTCTATGAAACTTTGTGTACATTTGTACATCTACATAATTGATGAATTTTCTTTAATCTTCTTTTAAGTGTTTTTCTACTCATGTTTTTGTGAACTTGGATATATTAAGCAATTAATTCCCACTGAAATTTATTTGCTAAAATTTATTCGCTTACGCTCCATAATATGTTTAAATCTTAGCTTAGTGTTTATTTTTCCCACAGGATAATATTGCCTTCCCTTATTTATGCATATGTCTTTTTTGTCTCTATGCATGCTTTTTTTTCCTTTTCAACTAGCTTGAAAGTAAAGGAAGCGGTCTCATTCTACGCCTTCATTTTCAAAGCTTTAAATTTGACTTTAAAACGTATATTTTGCTACAGAACATGTGACTTTTATACAGTTAAATAAAATCAAAATTTAGAACATTAAACTGAAATTTTTGGGCTATGCAATTAGTGTGCACTCAAAAAATTTCATTTCGCTCACTAGGAGCTACATAGAATTGACTTCCTGTTTATTATAAGATTAACGTTGAACATATATGTACATATATAGTACTTCAAAACTATTAATACATAATTTCCTTTTCTATATGTGATTTGTTGTTCATAGTTTTAAACAGGATGAAATTAAGGATATTTGTCCTCTGCTTTCTACGTTTTATTGTCGATGTTATGTATTTTAGATATGTAGAAAAATTTAAATTTGTAAACTGGGGTTTGCTAAAATCATATCTCAAAATTCATATCTGCAAAATCGTTGTAAAGTTGTTGTTTTAAACATAAGTTTATTGCATGCCCAATGGTATGTACATTAAATATAATCCACCCTGTCCAATGTTGTGCACTACGCTAAATTTGCCGGCATATGTACTTTAATTTTCATCTGCCTATTTTCTTTTTCTTCAAATATACCTGAACTAAAATTGTTCCTTTATTTCGGCCCATTAATGAAAAATGAGAAGTACCGCTACACCATTACCAAGCAAACATGTACGAAAATAACTTTGTAGATATAAAATTATGGACATGTAAACTGCATCTATGTACACATACTTCTATACTATTTTGCGATTGACCATTAAAATGCTCATTTCACTAAGATGATTTAAAGCTATATATAATATTGTTAACCCGCCTTTTGCCAAGGCCACGTGTGCCGTTTTGAAAAATAAAATTGATCAAACTTAACATCCAACATTAAAATAATTGAAACTTATATATGTGCAGTCTTTTTTTTTGCAGTGGAGAGGAGTAGGGAGGAATGTGGGTGGATTGTGTTGACAGATAGTAGAAGTGTGAAATGTGTATTTGGTATGGTGATGTAGGGGAGTGATGAATGCAGTGAAGTTTATGGTGACAGTGGGTTGGTTAGTAGGTAGAAGTAGGTGAACTGGAAGGAAGGGAGGAATGATGATTGATTTATGGTGGCAGTAAGGTGGTGGTAGATGGATAGAGGCAGTAAACAGATGGGGGTGGTCGAAGTGTTGCTGCGGTAAGGTTATGTAATAGTTGCACTGAACTGTTTGTAGTAAAACTGCTTGTAGTAGAGCTGATGCAACAAGGTGTAAGGATAAGGGAGGTGATGTACCAATGAACTGCTTGTAGTAGAGCTGGAATTTGGTTGTTTGTGTAGTGGTTTTATGGTGACTTGAGATGCATGTAGGACTTGAATTTGTGGTGAATGAAGTTAAAACTGGCAGTTGGGTGGACTTGCAGGAGTAAGGTTGAGATGGTGTTGCTGTGGTGGAATGAATGGTAGATGGTTGGATATCTGGGCACTGTTGTGTGCACATCAGTGTTGTGAAGATGGTGGCATTTTTGAGGTGAGAACTGTTGCTGTTTGAAGTGTAGGTGATGAAGCAGAGGGGAGACGGTTGGGGTTGTTTTGATTGACAGTGGTGGTAGACAGGGAGCAGTGTGGTTGACAGTGGTCTTTGATGGATATATTTTCTGATGTTGTATGGAGGAGTTATGGTTGAACTTGATATTTTGATGAGGAAGTAAGGAGCTGTGGTAGTGGCGATTGTTATTTGATGTAACTAGATGGTTGCACAGTTTGATGTATCCACACTTATTTGTATATATTATTAACACTGTAATTGATATATGCTTATTTTGGTATTATGTTATTCAGTTTGTATTTTCCATCAAATTTAATTTTGAATGATTGTAATATTGCATGCAATAATTGTTTGTTGTAATCAATAATATATATATATATATATTGTCTATTTGAGTACTGTAATAATGATTTCTGAGAATGGATTTTTGCATCAGGTATAAATAGCTGATGCAATAGAGGGATTAGTTTGCATCGGTTGTTATAAAAAACCGATGCAACATGGGGCTGTGTCCAAGCAACCAACCATGATATTTTGCATCATTTGTTAGTAACAACCGATGCAAAAAGGACCTTTTTGCATCGGTTTCAGAGTTGATGCAAAAGTGTTAAGCCTGTTGCATCGGATGCATATGCATTGGTTGTTGAACTGATGCAAAAGGGGGGTAAACAACCGATGCAAATGGCCTGTTTTGTAGTAGTGTTTGGAGTTGATTTCAAAAGAGAAGAATTTATAACTAGAAAAGTGTTCAACCATGAAAACATTTCCCCTATGCAAATTCCATTAATGTTTCAACCATATGAAACACTTACGGAAAAAGAAGAAATGCTTGCTCATGAAGAGATGGAAGAAATGGAGGAGGAGGAGGAAGAAGAGGAATAAGAAGAGGAAGGAATGGAAATTGAAGAGGAGGAAGAGGAAGATCAATAAACTTTCTTAGAGAGCATTGAATATCCTACTAATCTCGCTAATCCATCCAATAAGACCATTCTCAATAATCAAGGAATTATAGTGGCAAATCAAAAGACACCTAAAAGATCAATGAGTAAGAAAATGGACAAGATTTCCACTAAAATTGATAAGTTCTTCGGGAAAATTAGTAGAAAGCTTGGGCTATCATCTTCATCATCTTCATCTAATTAGTTTTAGTTCATGTTATCTTGTTTGTTTCAAATTCTATCCATATTTTAGTTAATATTATATTATTTCATGTAATGTTGACTAGAATCATTAATAAAATCTTTTATTTCTTGTTATTCAACTTCACTTGTCTCTGTAATTGCTTGTTTTTATATTATACATATTTTAGTTGCATAGATTTGTTCATAACATTCAAAACAAAGCAAATTGTCACTTTAGGCAGAGGTATGTCGACATCCCCCATCCCCCCATGTCGACATGAAGCGGGTAGAAAGTAGTTGCACTTTCAAATTTTAATTTCATGTAACTAACTTTTGTCTATTTATTCTAATTGATTTTCGACCCCTATTTATACTCGTTTCTTTCAGAATAAATTGTCAAACTTCATTTCTAATCACTCCTATTCATATTTCTTGATGAATTATGGCTTCTTCGATTAAGAATCTAAGTGATAATCTTGAGGAAACTCTCACTTCCTTTAAAAATATTGTTATGTTCGTACTTCGTTATCAACGCCACTTAGAATTGAGTCAAATGCAGATGATCAAGGAGTAAGAGAGACATTAAGACGCTCTTCGTTGGATGATCTCAACCCTTAACAAGGATGATCTCGAAGGAAATCCACCAGTCACTCTCGACAAAGGTAAAGAAGAATGGTATGCCATCAAAGCAGACCCTATCTTTGGAGAAGATGGATGGGTGGAAGCATCAAGGAATGTCTAGTCATTCTGTATGTTATTTGTTTGATTTGATTGGTATGTTTTAAAATGGATTGACTTTGCTTATTTAAAACATTTGGTATAGTTCATATATGATTGGATTGAATAATCACTGTAAATATGATTTGATGATGATTGATTTACTTCTAAATTACACTTATGACCGCACTTAGAACTTATTACACTTATATATGGATTACTCTATTATGGATGATTATCTTATATCAAGTTCAGGGAATTTATTAGTATGAAGTTTTCATTGATGACAAATGGGGAGAAATTATGAAACAGCAGTTGGCTTGGAGTAATGGGGAATCATGGAGTAAGGGGGAGTTATGATAGGAGTTATAGTATGATAAATATGTTTCATAAATATAGGTTGTAATCACCAAAAAGGGGGAGATTGTTAGGAACCGAGATGTTGGTTTTGATGACAAAAACCTTTTAACTTATTATAAAATATATACTAACACTGTTGTCCAGATATATATGTATATGCAGGATATATAGATACATAAGCAGGTATTGATTATCGAAGACTGATCAGTATAAAGACTCAAGACTCAAGATTCAGAATGAAGATATCAAGATTGAAGACTCTAGAGTATGAAGATCAAGATTTTAAGATACATGTCTAGTTTTTGTTAAAACTTCATAATAGCATGGAAATCTTCATTCCAAATTTCATTTGGGATGAAACCTACTTCTACCTTCTTAGTGGCTCACAAACACATGACAAGTGGCTTACAAACCTACGACAAGTGGCTTACAAACCTACGAACATAATGGTTTTGTACAAGTTCTTGAGTCCTGATGTGATGAGATATTCTACAGTAAGAAGCTTGAAAAACTACTTCAAAATTCTATATTCTAAAAATCCATATTCTAAAAAATTTCATATTTTTAAAATCATGCCGAAATTCTGCGGAATTCTTAAGCGAATCAAATTAGGAATCTCATTCTTATTTGATTCTCTGCCCTCTCTCGAAGATCAAAGTGTATTCGAAGTTATAGGATCAATTTGTAATCAAAAGTTTATCGAGCATCTCTATAAGGTGTGGTTGTGCCTGGAAATCAATTAGGTGACCTTGTGTCCCGTAAATCAAGTGAGGTTGCCTCGGACTCGAGAGATGGGAGGGTACCTCAAGGCCTTTAGAAATTGAGGATTGTAATCTCGACATTGGTATAATAAAAATCTGTAAGAGGTGTTTGCCTTGGTACGGGACTGGATGTAGGGTAGCTCCAAACCAATATAAAATCCAGTGTGTTCTTTCTTTTACTACTTTTTATTTACTTTCTGTATCTATGTTTGATTCTATGATTATTCTATGATTAAGTTCTGCATTTGTTTATATCATAATTTTTTAATTAGTTCATATCAGTCTGAGAATCCATTTAACAATATTCACCCCTAGTGTTAAATTAGCCTTAAGATCCTTAATCCGCACTACCTTTCAAATTTTCCTAACATTACATGCGCACACGTATATATACATACATGTATATATATACATATATATTTTTATTTATACCCTCCTCTCTCTCTTTTTTTTATAAGGCCCAATTAGCATTTACAGGCCGATCCACACGATCGGTTCACTCACTCACCGACCCACCAACGCATAGTGAGCGATTCTACCGGAGAATAATTATTCAACTTCTCATCCTCTATATAAAAATCCACTACTTCATCCTTTATTTTGCACTTCTCATTTCATACCTCATCTTCCTTAGCACTGCTCCAAACTCCACCCCCTTCACTCTACTAAATTACCTCGCCTTTTTGTTCTAACATTCTCTTAACGCGATTCCCCAATTCCAACTTCGAGAATCATCTGCCTCAATTTTGAATTAACACACATATATGAGCCTCCACGTATTATTATGAACTTCTAGGACATCCCTTTTTAACTCGAAATAGGTTTAAACCTTGAGCGCATATAGCCATGCATAATAAAAAGGGGAGAGAAGAAAAACATGGCGAGGTATGAGTGGACAGTGGTGTGCTTTTGACGTGAGTCTGCACCAGACTGAGAGGAGTTAGCATTGGCACTGTTACGAATTGGGATCAGTGAAGTATAGGAGAAGAGAGTCGTGTTTCGTGAGGGAGAAGGGTTCTATACCTCAAATGGTTTGGTAGGACTTCGTAATTACAACGGGTTAGCAGGAGTCTAGGAGAAGAGTATGTCGATATAAATCGGGGAGGCTGGTTCGGTACCTCATAGTTAGGTGGATCGGTAGGCCTTGGCCTAGGTAGGTATTCGGTAGTCTGTAGGAGAGTGGGTCAGTGAGTAGATAGAGGAAAAGAGCAAGTGAAGCGGGATAGCTTTTAAGGGTTGGCACCGAGCGAGGCAGTATGGCTCGGCATACATGCACTTGAATAGATGAACAGTCCTTGGTCCGGGGGGCTCAACATTGTCAAACAAACTTACCTCACCTCGACTCATAACACATAATATCACTGCTTATTTCCATATCCAATCTTATACCAATAAATACATGATGTGAAGCTAAGTTCAAGGGCACATACTGATTAGGACTAATAATTTCTCAATTTAAACCATTGTAAACGTGAACTTAAAGCTTTTTAAAGATGACAACTTAAAGCTCATAGCGCTACACTTTACTCTTTGGAACTCTAATTTGTCTGTATTCTTTACTTTAACCATCACATTAGCTCGCACACCATTTGAGGAATATTTTTGTTGTTATATCTAATATCTATTGTCTTTCAAGTATAGTTTAAACAGGCATCTTTTCACATTCGTCATTCTTTGGAGATGTCCAGAAAATCAAGCTCTGCTACAGTTTCTGATAAGCCTGAGCGAAGTTCTCGGCAGGAGGTAGTAGGAATTTTGAATCCACCAACAACCTCTACATAGGGTATTTTGGATCGATCTACTGTAGTTATAGGCCCGACTCTTGATGTTATAGTCGCAACCGTTAGTCTAGATAATCCTATTGATTCACAAGCTTCAAAAATTGACGAAGCCGCTCTTCGTTGGTTGTGCTAAATTCATGGATTCCCTTTCAACGACATTTTAGTTCTATCAGGACAAGATCGGCCTCACCTTCCCCCAACCAGGTATATAGCGTGCAACAAATTTATGTGCTGGGTTGGAAGCATGCCACCTTTCAATTCATTTCTCAGTGAAGTGTTACGGTATATCGAGATTGTTCCGGCACAGCTACACCCTAATAGTCATGCGTTTATTCAAGACACTCGTGTCCTCTTTAAGAGCACCTTATTCAGACTCCCTACTCCCAAGGAAATCCGTTATATCTACAACTTCAAAAGACAGTCCGATAGTCCATCGTTCATATTTCTTGAGTCACATTCCAAATGTCATATCCTGACGGGGGCTTGGAGTAAATTTTTCCAGTATAAGCCAGATTGTTTTTACGTACGCTTCCCCCTGGTTTTGCGAGAAGATGGCTGGAAAGGAGTAAGTTTCACTCCTAGACTAATATTTATGTAAGGCTTGAAGTGCATCCTTTCTAAACTTTTTTCAAGTTTTTAGGTATCCGCTCTTGACGTGAAGGCCCTGGGTATTCTGAGGCCATGGATGCCATTCGAGCTGTTCCTATGAGACCGGGGTATCAAATCTATTATTTCCAATGAATCAGTTTTGAAGTTTAGAATACTAGTGGAGGGTCGTTGAACAATCCTTCCAATCGGTGCCACCACAACCGGATTCGCTGCGGAAAAAGGCAAAGTGCAGACCAGACCTTCGGTTCCCCTGCAGAAGGGGCCCTTGATACAACTGAGGAAGGTGAAATTAAAGAAACCGAGGTGATAGAGGAAATCAATGAAAACATAAGTTCTGGCCAAGTGTTATAGTTTGATGCACCTGGTGTTCACAAACCACTGCCTCCTCTGAAGAGGATGAAGGGTCTAGCTTACAAGTTGAAAAAGAAGACGGTTGGTGGAACCTCGAAGGTTATAATAACTCTCGTCAAGAAGAGGTCGTCTCCCTAAAATTTAGAGGGTCACTAAACGGTCTATCTGACCTGACCATCCTTGACGACTAATTAAATTATGGCTTCAATGACCCTGAGGTTATGGGACTTAATTCGCCCGTGAGAAGTGATGACGGTGTTCAGGCTCGTCATCAAGAGGCGAAAAACACTGGTCCGTCGGGGGGAAGCACTAGGATACACACAAACACTTATGCTCCTCCCTACACTTGAATTTTAATCATCACATGATTTCACTAACTCATCCGTACTTGGCTTCTTTTCAGGTGATATGGGGCGTACACACGGCTTGACCATCTTCGCGGATCCTCTATCTTATACCATTCCAGTCGGGATTCAGGATCAGGTAGATGACGAGATAGGGATGATAGTGGCGATAAAGATTATTGTCCTAGAGAGTTATCGTCTTCTAAAAGAAAAAATTACAGTCGTTCCTCATATCCCAACGATCCTCCCCTTTAGTCAGAGCATAGTAGGGAAAAATCTGTTCAGTAGGGATCTCGATTCGAAGCTCCTCGTGATCAACACTTTGGCTCATCGAGTACCAAGCAATCTCGTGAGCCCCATAAGAAATCCTTGACCCATGCAAGGCAGACTCCTCTAGCCTCTAGGAATGACCATCGATAGCAGAAAGATTAGCTGAGCTTAAGGCTACATTCCCAAAGATATGCTTCGATGGATTGAAGTTTCTCCCTGCGATTCATCCTATTCCTAGAGATGTTAAACAATGTGCCATCGCCTGCAATAATGATGTTTATGTCCAGCATGATGCGTTTGTACACTTGGCCAAAAAAATTTCAGAGGTTTCCATGTAACATCAACATGAAATCGATCACCTGAAACTTGAAGCCATTCACGACAAAGACATCATCAAAGCCCAAGATGAAGAGCTTTCTCATACAAATCTCAACTTGAGGCTGCCCAGCCAAGGAAACCGCTGAGGAAGTTGGTTGCTTGGAGACCACTCATAAGAAGGAAATCGATGAGGCTATCCAACGCAGTGGTGCTTTAGCTTTAGAGAAAGATTCTACCCAGAAATAAAAAGAAATTTTCACTCGACGAGTTGAAGAAATGAAGGCACTGCTTGCCAAAGAGAAAGAAGAGAAAACTGCCGTGCAGGAAGAGTCACAACGATGTTGCGATGAAATCGTCGCAGCATGACTCCTAAAGACAAAGATCGATGAGGAACTTTTCCAGATTGAAGCGCTGAAGGAGGAAGCTCGTGAAGAAGGTAAGAAAATGATGCTTGCAAAAGTCGACTCTCGTCTCGAGGCCGCTACTGAGGCTAGAAAGAAGAAATTAAATGCTTATTTGATCCGCTCATTGCTGAGTATAATGCTTGATTTCTCATACCCCATGACCTGAATATTCTAGACGAGGGTTACCTCAAATCATTGGACGAAGCATGGGATACTTTAATGAAAATGAAAAGAGTTGAGCTGGGCATGGAAGAGGTTGATGAAGAGGCTCTTGTGAAGGAAGTGCTTTGGGAAAATGAGCCTTTTGACTTAACTGTGGCGAAAGCTCTCTTCGGAAGATATTCCTCCTCATCTAAGGGGAAGGACGACATTGCTGGCCCGTCCGAAACCGAGCCTCTGGTTCCTCCCCCCATTCTGCAGGTCGATAGCTTGTCATTCGATCCCCCAGGCAGCATGTTGATTATGACCCGAAGAAGCCCGGGCTTGGTGTTCATATTGTATCCCCTATTCTAGAGGGTGAGACCCTAAGACAGCTGAGAGTCAAACGGATGCCAGCATGTAGCTTTCCCTTCTAGAGTTCAAGAAACCTTCATTTTTGAAAAATAATAGATGTATTCTAACATTTGTCTTTAATGACTTCGTGTAGGTCATTCTGATCCCGAACCAATCTAAGGAGCGATGTTGCCATGGAGAGAGAAGAGAAAATGGTGGAAGTACTTCACACTAGGGATATCTTTGGACCCGATGCTCAAGTGATCGGGGTGCTCGATAAGGACAAACTCAAGAATCCCTCGCTTGTAGATGAACAAGACGAGGTTGAAATCACAGGCGCCTCCGGACCTACTTCAAAATAGCATAGTGGAGTGAATCATGGAAGTGGAGAAAAAGAAAGCTAAAGTTAAGAATGAACCTCAGGTGGTGGAACTTGATGATCCTCTAAATAGGCCCTTGAAGGTGATTCTCTCCGGTGGGACCACACATCTAGAGGTCTGTCTCCCCCTCCTAGATACCATATCTCTGGGAAGCAAGGGGTCCAAGAGGAAACGTTCGACTGAGGAGTCTTTGAAAAAACCGAAGAAGGAGAAAAAGTCAAAGAAGTAGCTATCATCTTGTTACGCCGCACCCAGCTTAAATAAATCTAAGTCATGTAGTAGTTTCTTTTTCTTTTTTATAGTAGTTATAGATAGACTTTTGCTCCGAACTTCGAAGAAGATGTAGTGGAACTTAATTTTCGATTAGTAAATAAATTTTTATTTCTTTGTTTTTGTTGATTTTCATTATCTAGCTTATTATCCAACTTGTTATCGAAATCCAGAGTTTTATGGGTCACGTAAGCGCCAATTCCCTTTTACATGACTTGGAGATTTTCGAATCATTTATACCCTAGTCCGCACTCTGGGAACTCAGAGTACTCTTGTCCATGCTCCAGGGACTTAGAGATTTTTGAATGGTTTGCACTCTAATCCGCACTCCGAGGACTCAAAGACTCACAGTATTCTAGTCCGCGCTCCAGGGACTTATAGATTTTTAATTGTTTATACTCTAGTCCACACCCCGGGGACTCAGAGTACTCCATTCCGCATTTCGGGGACATAGATATTTTTAAATCGTTTATACTCTAGTCTGCACCCCAGGAACTCAAAGTACTCCATTCCATGCTCCGAGGACTTAGAGATTTTTGAATGGTTTATACTCTAGTTCGCATTCCGATGACTTAGAGTGCTCCAGTCCGTGCTACGGGGACTTAGACATTTCTGAATTATTTATACTCTAGTCTGCACTCCGGGGACTCAGAGTACCCCAGTCCGTGATTTGGGTACTTAGAGATTTTTGAATCGTTTATACTCTAGTCCGTACTCCGGGCACTTGGAGTACTCCAGTCCATGCTTCAAGGACTTAGAGATTTTTGAATCATTTATACTCTACTCCGCACTCAAAGGACTCAAAGTACTCTAGTCCGCGCTTCGGGATCTTTGAGATTTTCAATCTTTTATACTCCAGTCCCTACTATGGGGACTCTAAGTACTCCAGTTCGCGCTCCATGGACTTAAAGTATTTGATTCGTTTATACTCTAATCCGCACTTTGGGGACTCAGAGTACTCAAGTCCACGCTCTAGGGACTTAGAGATTTTTAAATCATTTGTACTCTAGTCCGCACTCTGGGAAATCAGAGTACTCCAGTCCACGCTCTGGGGACTTAGAGATTTCTAAATCGTTTGCACTCTAGTCCACACTCCGGAGACTCAGTGTACTCCAGCCCGCACTCCGGGGACACAAAGATTTCTAAATCGTTTATACTCTAGTCCGCACTCCGAGGACTTAGAGTACTCCAGTCCACGCTTTGGGGACTTAGAGATTTCTGAATCGTTTATACTCTAGTCCGCACTCCGAGGACTTAGAGTACTCCATTCCATGCTCCGGGGACTTAGAGATTTTTTAATCATTTATCGATCAACTTTTAGTTTTGTATATGCATTCATATGCAAGACAGATTAATGCATTTCTATTTTGCCACGAAATTATAAAATACAAAACATTAATGGCTTATAGGAAAACATCTCCAAGCCTTTATTGATTGTAGAAAATAATGACAACTGAATTGTGTTATTGCATGTCGTAAACCGAGAACAACAAAAGAAACATTTACTAAAACAATTACTACTAAAATGCAAAAGAAATGAAATTAGTGTAATAATGACGCAAATGCTCGCTATTCCATGCTCTGGGGAGTGTCATGCCATTAATAGTCGCTAGCTTGAAGGTTCCTTCTCCAAGCTTCCGTTCGATAATGTACGGACCTTCCCATGTGGATTCATATGTGACTGGATTGGAAAAACTCACTTCAAAACAAGATCACCCACATCAAAGATTCTCGGTCGAACTTTTTCATTATAATATTGAGCGACTCGGTGCCGATACGCAGCCGCCCTTAAATCAGCTTCTTCACGTTTTTTTCGACAAAGTCCAGTTATTCCAGTAAATACCTTGATTCGTCCTGCGATCATAATGAGTCGAAAGGGTGAGAGGGAACTTCAAGTTCCACGGGAATAACGGCTTCAGTGCCGTATGCCAAGATGAATGGGGTATGGCCAGTCGCGAATTTGTGGGTGGTTCTGTAGGCCTAGAGTGCTGTCAAAAGCTCATCTACCCACTTGCCTCTGGCCTTCTCTATACGTTTTTCACTATGGACTTGATTATTTTATTTACGGCTTCAATTTGTCCATTGGCTTTGGGGTGAGCGACTACCGCAAACCATTTCTCAATGCAATATTTTCGGTAGAATTCCTTGAACTCCCTACTCTTAAATTGAGTTCCGTTGTCCGTAATGATAGTTCGTGGGAGGCCAAATGGCATATTACATTTCGCACAACAAAATTTATGACCTTTTCGGTGATGATCGTAGCTAAGGGATTCGCTTCTGCCACTTAATCGATCATGACAATTGCATATTTCACACCACCATTGGAGACCGACAAGGAGCCGACTATATCCATCCCCCATTTTGCACATGGCCATGGACTGACCATTTGCACGAGTTCCGTTGGCGGGGCTCTCGGGACATTCTCCTTCATGAATTTAGGCCATGGACTAACCAAGGATTCACGGTCGACCAATATTATCCATAGCAGTGGATCTTTTAGGATAGCGTATGCCCCTCGGTATGGTCTCTACATTCTCCTTCATGAATTTTTTTAAGACCCGCTTTATCTCATCATGGGCGATGAACCGAAGTAAGGGAACTGAGAATCCTTTCCAGTACATTATTCCATCCTGCATTATATACCGCGAGGCCTTGCGAATGACTTGTCGTCTCTCATTCTTTTTCTTAGGAAAAGTTCCATGTAGTAGGCATTCTTTGAACAGGGTCATCCACGACTCCCTTTCAGTTTCCGTAACACAAAATCCACTTCCATTTCATTTATACTCGGGGCATGTAAGGTTCGACGGGAACAAAGCCCATTTGTTGTGCATCACCCATACTTGCGAATTTTTCCAATGAATCTGCTTTTCCATTTTTTTCATGTGGGATATGCGAAATATAATAATACTCAAGATCCGCCAATAGTTCTTATACCCAATCAAGGTATAGGGCAAGTCTCTGCCCTTTTGCTTGATAGTCTCCCTGTATTTGGTACACCACCAATTGTGAGTCACTAAAGATTCCAACCGATTTTACTCCAAGTTCCTTGGTGAGTTTCAAACCAGCAATCAATGCTTAACGTTCGGCTTCTTTATTCGTAGCTGGGAAATCGAGTTTCAAAGCATAACAAATTGATCAATTTTCGGGAGTTACAAGAATAACACCAGCCCTAGAACGACGGTTGTTAGATTCTCATTGGTATATAGTTTCCATCGAACGACGGGGACTACATCACTACTGCTTCACACGTCTGATATGGTAAATACTGCAATGATGTCTGCAAGCGCTTACCGTTGGATAGCCCTCCGTTCTAGGTAAGTGATATCGAACTGACTCAGCTCAGAGTTCCATTTGAGTAGCCTTCTAGAGGTTCATAGTCTTTGGAGCACCTGCCATAGAGGTTGATTGGTATAAACACTGACCGAGTGTGCCTGAAAATATGGACGTAGCTTGTGTGATGCGATCACCAAGCAGTAGGCTAGCTTCTCAATATTAGGGTAATTCCTTTCTACCCCGTTAAACATTTACTAACATAGTACACTTGCTTTTGGACTCGGTCCTCTATGCGAACCAAGGCTGTGGTGATGGCTTGCTGAGATACTGCCAAGTAAACATACAACTCCTCATAGTCTATAGGCTTTGACAGAACTAGGGGCCTCTCCAAGTGTCTCACCAGAGCTTGGAATGAATCCTCACAGTCCGACATCCATCCAAAATTTCTCTCCCCTTTTCTTATCACATCAAAGAAAGGAATACACTTATCAGTTGCCTTGGATATAAATAGACTCAACGTAGTAACTTTTCCATTTAGGCTTTGTACTTGCTTTATAGTCCTAGGTGCTTGTATGTCCCGAATAGCCTGAATCTATATTGGGTTGGCTTCGATCCCCCGTGCATTAACGAAAAAACCTAAAAACTTTCCTGAGGCAACATTGAAGGAACATTTTAGTGGATTGATCTTCATTCCGTAGTACGTGAGTATATCAAACATCTCCATTAAATCTCCAATGTGGTCGTTTGATTGTCGTGACTTCATGAGCATGTCATCCACATAGACTTTCATTGTTTTACCAATTTGGCATTTAAATATCCGATTCGCCAAATGTTGATAAGTTGCTCCTGCATTCTTCAACCCAAAAGGCATCACTACATAACAGTATAATCCAACGTAAGTGATGAAACTGGTATGCTCTAGATCTGGGACATGCATCGGGATCAGATTGTATCCTGAATACGCATCCATGAATGACAATAATTCTTGTCATGCTATCGAGTCGACCAGTTGATCAATCTTGGGCAATGGAAAACTATCCTTAGGACATGCCTTGTTCAGGTCTTAATAATCAACACAGGTCCTCCGTTTCCCATTTTCCTATCTCACCAGTACGAGGTTAGATACCCATTCAAGATAGAGGGCATCGCAGATGAACCTATTGGTCTTGAGTTTATCCACCTCCTCTCTGAGAGCAGCGGACCTCTCCAGGTCCATACCTCTCCTTTTTTGCTTCATTAGCACTTATTTCGGGTCAATGTTCAACATATGGCTTGCGATGATGGGAGAAATCCCACACATTTCGAAATGAGTCCAAGCGAAAACATCTAGATTCGCTTGGAGGAAATCGATAAGATCCTCAATCATCGAGGGGTTGAGTTATATCGAATCTTAAGCACCCTTGATGGGTCATCACGTCTGTCTGAAATGTCAATCGTCAGTTCGGCCGGTGCTGCTTTAGCCTCCTTGGGTTCTTCATCATCGACTCTTGGATCTATGTCTCTATAGATCCGACCCCGTTGCTAGAGCAAAGGCTCGGGCATTACTTGTCAATTTTCAACAGCATAGATGGTACAGAGTTGTCCGCAACCTTTTCCTTCTCTCTTTGCTGGGCCTCTCTCAACTCAGCCACATAAAATGCACGACCAGTCGCTTGATCACCATGCACTACACCAACCCCTCTATCCATTGGAACTTCAAGGTTAAACACCATGGGGCCAAAGATGCCCTAAACTCCGCCAGGGCCGGTCGACCCAAAAACATATTATACGAAGAATCAACATCCAAAACAATTAACGGTCGGATCCGTACCCTCTTATGTTCACCCTCTCTTAACTCAACTGGCAATTCAACAAAACCTATCACGTCAGTGACTGCACCATTAAAACCATGAATACAGGCTTTAGATGGTTTCAGATCCTTCACCTTCATCTTCATTTGGTCATACGCCTTCTTGAAGATATAGTAACAGAACTCCCATAATCGATCAGTATCCTTCTCACAAATGCCAGCCCAATTGTAGCTGAGATGACCATTGGAACAATGGTAGGTGCCTCTGAAAATTCAAAATTCAATGTACGTGCTAATATAGTACAAACGGATCGTGTAATATGGAATATAATATAAATGCGGAAATAGATGATAATAGAAAAGTAAATAAAAACAGAAAAATCACACCAGAGATTTTTATACTGCTTCGGAGCACCGTCCTACGTCCAGTTCCAGAATTCTATCTGGATTTTCACTACCAACTACCTCGCTTCACCCGGAGGAACAGGTTTACAACACCCGATCAGACGAACGGGATTTCACGCCTCTAATATACTGAGGACTTCAATACTTGCCTCTTACAACACCGAGGACTTCAACACTTGCCTCTTACAACACGGAGGACTTCAACAAAGATGAATATAATTGTTTGTTGACGGTATGTGTTCTTGCTAACACTATTTTGTCACTTGTAGTACAGACTTCCTGTAATCTTATCCTCAAATAGATTATTTGTATATATGAAGCTTTGGAAGTGGATATCGTATTGAATCAAAAGGATGTTAAATAAATTTCAGGATTCAAAACGATATATGATAGAATATGAGAAATTTGAACGCTTGAGAGTACAAGATAGTGATCAATAGAATAGAGATTAGAAGAATAGAAAATTAGATATTTGGAATAATGATTTCACGATGTTTATATAAGAAATAAACAGTTGTAACCTTTTGTGAAAAGGTATGAACAAAGGTCATGATCATTGGTGAAGAGAAAGAGAAGCAACCGTTGAAGAAAAGGAAGTGTCTATACGAAGGGTTGCTTTCTGTTTGAAAATGGTCGACAGGTCAAAAAGGACCAGTAGACAGGAATTTGAATATATATATATGTTATGTTCACTTGTGCATGTTATCTGTGCATTCTGGGCAGAAACGGTCGACCACCTGGTTTTGACCAGTCGACCGGTTTTGCCCAGAGTGCACTGTTAATGTGCACTCATATATATATATATATATATATATATATATATATATATATATATATATATATATATTCGAAGATTGAAGGTATAAGATTATTTGAGGATAGATTTTGACATAAATAATCATTACTAACATACCAAATAATCAACCTCTAATCATATGGAGCTCTTTGTGTCTGAATAACCTCTTTTTGTCGATCACGGCTTATCCCTTTGTCAGAAATCAAAACTCTATATAAAAAATCTTGACTCAACATTCTCCCCCTTTTTGATTGATGACAACTTAGTTATGAATCTCCCCCGTATATGATATCCCCCTGAGATTGTGTCCTTCATATATACTGTTAGCAAAATTTTCTCCCCCTTTGTCATCGACAAAAAGGAGTTGTTTAAATGGAGGATGTAAAAGAGATTATAAGCAACATAAAAACTAGTACCATAGATCAAGAGTAACATTCACACAAAATTACATAAGTCTAGTACGAATTAAAACATGACACTATTTAGTACAAGTGCCAGATAATGTCTTTAAAGCAAAAGCTAAAGTCATAAGTACGCATAAAAGATAAAAAGAGATAGACTAAAAAAGACTTATTCTGACTCCGTCTCACCCTCTTCTTCTTCTTCTTCAACAAGCTGAGATTTCTCGTGTCGACGATCATGACTAGTTCCCGAGCTTGTACCCTCCTCCGAAGATGTCCAAGCAAAAGTAGGAGGAGCTGGGCGCTTGCCAGGGTCTGAAGCTTGCATTGAAGAAGATGATGCACCACAAGATATTGCTTCCCATATAGAAACGAAGAACGACTTAAGTTTGTTAAAGCGTTTATCCATTTTTGTATCCATGCGCTTAAGTCGTGCTTCGAGAAGGAATTGATTTCGAGCAATAGTTTCAAGTGATTCTTTTGTTGAGGAAGATGATCGTAAGAGTTTAACTTCCTCAGGTTTAGAGCGAGATGGACGTGATGAAGCTTCTTTATGTCCTTGTTCTTTCCATTGTTCGAAAGGCATAATATTAAAGTATGGAGCAGGAAGCTTCATTCTTGTAATCGTAGCTTTGTTGATGACTTTTGGTTTGGAAATAGAAGACTTGGGAGGTTCAATGCCACAATCAAGTAAGAGACGCATAATATACTCGTTATAGAACAAGTGTGGTCTAGAGGAATCATTTACTTTCAAAATCTCATCAAAGATCATACCAATCCAATTTATGCGAATACCCCTATAGATTGAGTATAATGCCTTGAAATTTTCTTTATAGACGACATCAAAATTTCCTATTCTTGGCAAAAGAGAGTGCATAAAAGTGAAGAATTCTTGCAGATGGCCGTAAACACATAGACTTAGTGCTATCCTTGTCATCTTCAATAAATTGATGGCTAATTTGATTACGGATATGAACATTGCAAAAATTACTTGAGAATTTTTCACCAATAAATGAAGAACCAAGAACGGTTGCCATCCTATCACATGAGATGAATACTTCTTTGCCACAAACAACGGACAAAAGACAATAATTGGGATTCTCGGGCTTGTTTTTCTCTAAATTTAGGTTAGCATAGAATAATTTGATCATTACATGGTTAATTTCAACATTGTTTTGATCAAAATCAATTAGATTTTCAATGTCGGCTTCCTTTGCTAAACTAAGAATACGATAACTAGAGAAATCTGAAAATTTAATAAAAGAATCCGGATGGATTTTAAAATCCTTCATCTCATTCCACCTTTTGACTGCTATTGGATCTACAAGCCACTTCCTGATAGAGAGATCAATTGGTTGTGTTTCGGAGGTAGAAGCTTGTTTTAATTTCTTTTGTGGAGGAGCCATTTTAGTGAGATTGGTGGAAGAATATATTTTTTGGGTTATGAGAGTTTTGTTGGAAAAGGAAGAAATGAAGAGATGGGGGAAGAAAGGACCGTATTGTGCCCTTTTAAAAAAAATAGCAGTACGAAACCGATCGACCGCCACTTATTCACCGGTCGACCGTTTTCATGCAGAGACCAAAACGGTCGACTGGTTCATTTTGGCCGGTCGACTTGTTTGCCTGTGAGTTGTTTTCCTTCCTTCTTGCATGAATTTCTGAAGTTAACGGTCCACATAATATTGAATTTATTCAAGAACATGATATATATATATATATATATATTGATTTATAAAAAATACGAGAATACAATCATAATATTAAACAAAATTTTTAATGAGAGGTAGAGGAATTATGATCGGAAGTCTCTTCTTTGATATCGGTAATGCGTGGTTTCCATGGCGACCATTTTTCTTTCGCTTCTTCATTCTGAGCATAGTTTTTATCCCATGAATTTGGGCTTCTAGAAGATGAAGATGCATGAGGCATTGGCTCGTATACGCCATCTTTGTTTGAACCACAAAAGAACGATGCCATTCTTTCTAGAAGAGATAGACATTCCGAAGTCAGTAGTTGCTCATAATGCAGCTGTCTTTGAAGAACGATTTGATGTTTTTGATAATGATGAATCTCATTGATTTTTTTCTCTGGTACGGGGTGAACAAAACAATACCTTCTTTGCTCGTTTTGGAGTTGGTGTATTGCCAGGAGTATGAATGTATTGGTGATGACATTTTGATTTGTGTTTTGGCGTTTCAGGAGAGTAATATTCTTCTGGCTCAGAACTTGTGACCGAAATATGGGACCTCTGAGCACACTCATCACAAATATGTGCCATAATGATATATACATAAACTTTTAGGCTCAGATAGGAAGTGATGAAAACAATATTTTTGTTAAGCTTATATAGAAAATTTCGATATATAAGCTTGTGGATGAGAATTTTATGGAAAATTTGGCCATAGAAAAAATTTGAAGCTCATATTCAATTTCCTAATATAGTAATAGAAAAATAATCCGAAAAGGACTTAGGATACAACATTAAAGATTTACTTATCAAGTTCTTTTCTAGAAATTAAACCAAGTTCTCTACGAAATTTAATGAAATTAGACTCAAGTAGAGGCTTATTGAAAATGTCCGCTAGTTGACTATCAGTTTGGATATATTCGAGACATATATTTCCTTTTTCGATATTGTCTCTAAGGAAATGATGACGGATATCAATGTGTTTGGTTCTGGAGTGATTCACTAGATTCTTAGAAAGATTTATAGCACTTGTGTTATCACAGTATATAGTAGAATTTGATAAATGAATATCAAAATCTTGAAGTGTTTGCTGCATGTATATAACTTGAGTACAAGCGAGAGCCGCTGATATATATTCAGCTTCACATGTTGATAGTGAAACACAATTTTGTTTCTTACTAAACCAAGAGACAAGTGATTTTCCAATAAAGTGGCACGTACCACTTGTACTCTTTCTATCCGTTCGAGAGCCTCCAAAATCAGCATCACTATATGATACTAATTCAAATGGACATTCTTTTGGATAAAAAATACCGAAATCTTTGGTATTATTAAGATAACGAATTATACGTTTCACTGCTCGTAGATGTGATTCCTTTGGATCTGCTTGAAAGCGTGCACATAGACAAACACTCATCATTATATCTGGACGACTTGCTGTAAGATAAAGAAGAGAACCAATCATGCTTCGATAAAGTTTTTGGTCAACACTCTTACCTTTTTCATCTTTTTCAAGATGTGTAGTTGTACTCATAGGAGTAGGTTTACCTGATGTGTTATTTAACCCGAAGCGATTGATAAGATTTCCGCAGTATTTTTCTTAATTAATAAAGATACCATTCGGAAGTTGTTTGATTTGAAGTCCAAGAAAATATGACAGTTCTCCCATATGAGACATTTCGAACTCTTTGGTCATAATACTTGCAAATTCCTTGCAGAGTTTATCGTTTGTTGAACCAAAGATGATGTCGTCTACATATATCTGGATAACTAGAATATCCTTTTGAGAATGTTTGATAAACAAAGTTTGATCGACTTTGCCTATTTTAAATCCTGAGTTAATAAGATAGCTACGTAATCATTCATACCAAGCACAATGTGCTTGTTTTAAACCATACAGAGCTTTCTTAAGTTTGAACACATGGTCAAGTTATTTTTCATGTACGAACAAAGGAGGTTGTTCGACATAGACATTCTCTTTGATAAATCCATTGAGAAAAGCACTTTTGACATCCATCTGATAAAGTTTGAAATTATGGTGACAAGCAAAAGATAATAGGATTCTAATAGCTTCTAGTCGAGCAACTGGTGCAAAAGATTCTTCATAGTCGATACCTTCTTCCTGATTATACCCTTGTGCTACCAATCTTGCTTTATTTTTGATGATATTTCCTTGTTCGTCAGCCTTATTTTTATAGACCCATTTAGTACCAATAACTGACTGATCAGTTGGTCTTGGAACAAGTTCCCAAACTTCATTGCGCTCGAACTGATTTAGTTCTTCCTGCATGGAAATTATCCAGTAATCGTCTGTAGCAGCTTCTTTTGGATTCTTAGGTTCGATATTTGAGAGAAAAGCGACATGACCCATTTGGTTGAGTTGACTCCTTGTTCTGACATGTGATGTTACTTCGCCGATTATATTTTGGGCCGGATGGTCTCTTAATATTCTTGGTGGTGATTGTAACTCACATATTTGAGGAATATTCTCAATAATTATTTCCGAGTCAGAATCAACATTTGTGATGATTGGATTGTCAGTGACTATTATTTCGTCATCATCTGAAATAGTTTGAGGATGCTGATAGAATTCATCAAAAGAGACATGAAGTGATTCTTCAATAGTTTTGGTTCGTTTATTAAATATACGATAGGCCTTGCTTCATTCCGAATAACCGACAAGTATTCCTTCATTGGCTTTTGGATCGAATTTGCCAAGCTGGTCTTTCGTATTTAAAATAAAGCACTTGGAACCAAAAAAATTGAAGTATGAGATTTTAGGCTTTCTTTTGTTAAATAATTCATAAGGAGTATTCTTGGTAAGAGGTCTTATGGACACACGATTTAAAACATAACAGGCAGTTGCGACGGCTTCTGCCCAGAAATGTTTTGGTAAGGTGGTTCCATTCAATAATGTTCTTGCACATTCTTGTAAAGTTCGGTTCTTCCGTTCTACAACTCCGTTCTGTTGTGGAGTTCTGGGAAACGAAAAATTATGATATATACCTTTCTTTGTACAAAAATGTTCAAATTCATTATTTTCAAACTCTCCGCCATGATCACTTCTTATATTTTTAACTTTAATCCCTTTTGATTTTTGAATTCTTTTGACGAAAGATTTGAAATGATCGAAAGTGTCACTTTTATTTTTTAAGAAAATTGTCCATGTGTAACGAGAGAAATCATCAACAATTACAAGCACATATCGACTGTGATTTATTGACTGAACCCTAGTAGGTCCAAATAAATCCATGTGTAGTAACTCAAGTGGTTGTAATGTTGATATGACTTTCTTGGATTTAAAAGATGATTTGGTCAATTTTCCTAATTGACATGCATCACAGATGTTGTTAACCTTAAAGCTTATTTTGGGTAATCCTCTGACTAGATTGTTTTTGGCTAGCTTGTCAATAGTTCTGAAGTTTATATGACAGAAGCGTTTGTGCCATAGCCATGGATCATTATCATTAGCCACAAGACACATATCTGAATTATGATTAATATTCATATTCAGAATATATATATTTCTGTCTCTATACCCTTCGAAAACTAAATTATGGTTTGTATCTAAAATACTACACTTATTATTTGAAAAGGAAATTGTAAAACCCTTGTCACATAACTGACTAATACTAAGTAAATTGTGTTTTAAATTTCTAACTAGCATGACATTAGTAATAAGAGGTAAGTTAGATGTACCGCAATTGCTCACATCGCCTTTGCCGATGATATAACCTTTTGAGTTATCTCCAAAAGTGACGGAGCCACCATCTGAGTAAGTAATATTTGTCAATAAGCTCTTGTCTCCAGTCATGTGCTTCGAGCAACCACTGTCCAATATCCACTTTCCTCTTTTCTTAAGTGGGACCTACAAAAAATAAAATTAAGTCCATGGTACCCACTTTTTATGGGGTCCTAAGAGTTAGGTCTTAGGAGTCCAACCTATACGGGTCTGGTATCCCCTTTATATACATAATTAATATTAAGATGCACATTATTCATGAAATTCTGAATATATTTGTTCCTAATCAAATTGTTATTTGTTTTAGGAACCCATATTTTGATAGTCTTGGCATTTTTCTTCTGAAATTTCACAACTGGTTTTGGTTTGGAATATAATAAACTATGATTTTTCTTAGCTTCAATTTTTTGCACTTTTTTCTTCCTTTTATTACCAAGATGTTTCTTGGTTTCTTTTTTCTTATCCCAAACCTTGTTTATTTGAAACAGATTGTGAATTTTCAATGATTTTTGTCAAATTTTCTCGACCTTTGTTAAAGTTAGCAACATTTTGAGAAATGTTATCTAACTTAATTTGTAAACTAGCTTTTTCTAGGTCCAGAATTTTGACTTTTGCCTCAAGCTCACGATTTTTAGTAGTGAGAGCATCATTTTTCTCTTTTTGAGTTTCAATTTCTTGACTCAAAAGAAATAATTGAGAGTCAACATTAGATGATGATTCTTGAAAATTTTCAAGTTCTTCTTCTAATATTTTCTTCTCGTCTTTTAACATATCTCGTTCAAATTCTACTCTACTCAATTCTGCTTTGGCTTCTTTTAGCTTTCGTTTCATGACTTTATATTTGACTATCAATTCATCATTAATATCAAGTACTTCATCAAATGTAGGAATTTGTACCTCATCTTCTGTTGCCATGAAACAGACATTTGTTTGTTCATCTTCCGTATCACTCTCACTTTCTGATGAGTCTGTATCATCCCATGTTACCGAGAATGCTCGTTTCTTTGATTTGTCCTTCTTACATCTTAATTTGTCATTTTCTGACTTCTTCTTTTGCTCCGGACAATCCTTGTGCATGTGCCCCTTTTTGTGACAGTTGAAGCATTCTATAGAGGATGACATTGGTTTATTTGATCCAGATTTCTTTCTGTTATAACGACTGGCTTTTCGCTATTTTAGGAATTTTTTGAAACCTTTTGCTATGAATGCCAGATCTTCATCTTCAGAATCTGATTCATTTTCGTCTTTTTCAGCATGGAATGCCACGTTCTACTTTTCTTCTTTTTGTTCCTTTCTAGTCTGCAAGTTAGCTTCGTAGGACATTAGATTTCCTATCAATTCATCTGGCTTCATGACGGAAAGGTCATTAGCTTCTTCAATTGCTAATACTTTTCCTTCCCATTCACTAGTCAGAGAATGTAGGACTGTTGAAACAACATCAAAATCAGAATACTTTTGTCCTAAGCCAATAAGTGCATGGTGGATAGTTTGAAACCGTGAATACATATCATTGATTTTCTCATTTGGTTTCATTTTGAAATTCTGAAATTGACTTTTCAGCATGGCTATTTTGGCTTGTTTAACTTTGTTAGTACCTTCATGAGTAGTTTTCAGCGTTTGCCAAATTTGATATGCAGTGGTGCAGATACTAACACAGTTATATTCATTTTGGTCTAATGCACAAAACAACATATTTATTGCTCTTGCATTTACGGCTGCTGCCGTTTTCTCAGCCGCAGTCCATTTTGAATAATCAGTTGTTGGATTCACTATTTCTTTTTGAGTTGCATTCAAAGCATCATAACTATTTGATTTCATAAAGAATGACATACGTGTTGCCCAATAACTATAGTTAAGGCCATTGAAAAATGGAGGTCTTTGTGTCGATTGACCTTCCATGTAAGTGGTGTTTTGAGTGCTAGTACTTGCGTTATTTGCCATATTACAAGAATATATCAAATAACTGTGTTATGGTTATATGATGGTCGTGCTCTGATACCAAATGAAAATTCAAAATTCAGTGTACGTGCTAATATAGTACAAACGGATCGTGTAATATGGAATATAATATAAATGCGGAAATAGATGATAATAGCAAAGTAAATAAAAATAGAAAAATCACACCAGAGATTTTTTATACTAGTTCGGAGCACCGTCCTACGTCCAGTCCCAGACTTCTATCTGGATTTTCACTACCAACTACCTCGCTTCACCCGGAGGAACAGGTTTACAACACCCGATCAGACGAACGGGATTTCACGCCTCTAATATACTGAGGACTTCAAACTTGCCTCTTACAACACCGAGGACTTCAACACTTGCCTCTTACAACACAGAGGACTTCAACAAAGATGAATATAATTGTTTGTTGACGGTATGTGTTCTTGCTAACACTATTTTGTCACTTGTAGTACAGACTTCCTATAATCTTATCCTTAAATAGATTATTTGTATATATGAAGATTTGGAAGTGGATATCGTATTGAATCAAAAGGATGTTAAATAAATTTCAGGATTCAAAACGATATATGATAGAATATGAGCAATTTGAACGCTTGAGAGTACAAGATAGTGATCAATAGAATAGAGATTAGAAGAATAGAAAATTAGATATTTGGAATAATGATTTCATGATGTTTATATAAGAAATAAATAGTTGTAACCTTTTGTGAAAAGGTATGAACAAAGGTCATGATCATTGGTGAAGAGAAAGAGAAGCAACCGTTGAAGAAAAGGAAGTGTCTATACGAAGGGTTGCTTTCTGTTTGAAAATGGTCGACAGGTCAAAAAGGACCAGTAGACAGGAATTTGAATATATATACGTTATGTTCACTTGTGCATGTTATCTGTGCATTCTGGGCAGAAACGGTCGACCACCTGGTTTTGACCAGTCGACCGGTTTTGCCCAGAGTACACAGTTAATGTGCACTCATATATATATATATATATATTCGAAGATTGAAGGTATAAGATTATTTGAGGACAGATTTTAACATAAATAATCATTACTAACATACCAAATAATCAACCTCTAATCATATGGAGCTCTTTATGTCTGAATAACCTCTTTTTGTCGATCACGGCTTATCCCTTTGTCAGAAATCAAAACTCTATATAAAAAATCTTGACTCAACAGCCTCCACCTGTTCGGCATCCCTATTCCTGAATACAATATCATCCGTCATAATTCGTTACTGTTTCGTTGGAGTCCCGTCTTACATGATCAAATAGCATTCGAAATCCGCATGCTTTAGGGAATTAACATTGCGTTCCATTTCTTGCCAACTCTTGTCAGCTAGATGAGGCCCATTGACTATCATGTTTATTATCATTCTATCTATGGTCCTAGCAGGTTCCTCAGGTCGATGTAGATCCTGCCCGCGATTGGGGACGAATGTCCCTTGTCCACCTTCCTACGGATTCTAAACAAACTGGTATAACTTCTTTTCCCGAATCATTTTTTCTATGGCATCGTGGAGGTGTCTACATTCCACAGTGTTGTGCCCATAGGTCTCGTGAAACCGGCAGTACTTCCCGGTCTTTTTTTGTTCCTCAGTGGATTCTTTTGGGCGCGGGTTTCGGTACTGGAATGTATTACAAGTTGATAAATAAATATTTTCTAGAGATGTGTTCAAAGGAGTGTATTCGTTGTAGGTTATGATCCTTGGTTTCCACTTTCCTGTTTCCTTGTTCCTTTCAGAATTTCCTCCTTCGGATCCCTTAGACTGCTCCAACTGATTTTGAGCATTGATCTGGACCTTGCCAGAGTTGTAGCCAGATTGCTTTACCATAATGTTGCTTTGCATTACTTCCTTGCTAGGCCCTGGCGCACTGCTCCGCCTTGTCCTTCTGGCCTCTTCTCTTCTCATGAAATGGTTCGCCTTTGAATAAAACATTCCAGGTAGTCGGTTGTTTTCCTGCCAGCCTATCACCAAACTCTAAGTCCGGATCTACCCCTCGCATCATGGCCATAAGAATAGCATGGTCATTCGGGTTGCTAACTTTGGTAGCAGCAACGTGAAATCTTTGCAAATATTCCATTAATGACTTCCCTAAAGCCTGGATCACACTGGATAAAGATATCATGTCCTTTGGGCGAGTGGTATGGATCCTGAACTGCTCCATTAATTTCATCGCTAACTCATCAAACCTGGAGACTGATCGTGGGAGAAGCCTGGTGAACCACATGGTTGTGATTTCGGATAAGGTTATTGGGAAACATTTGCATTTAGTTGCATCATTTTACCTAGTCGAGTCCATCGTCCACTCGTATCTTATTACATGCTGTCGGGGATTAGTCTTCCCTTCATAGGCTGTATGACTCTTAGATATGCCCCAATCATCATTGAGTAAGCCCTAATTTTCCCTCATCAGTTGTCTAAATAAAGTTGATAAATCGGGGTCTAGATGGGAGGTGGCAGGTTGGAATCCATCCTGCATGATCATTCTGGCCGGTGCCACCTCGCTAAGTGATCTCTCGAATGCATGTTCTGGGGACCCGCTTTGCTATGACCCTGACGAGGTGGTGGACCAGCCTCCACTTGTGCTCTAGATCTTAGGTTTCCCACACCAGTTTGAGTGCGATTTCCTAGGCACAAGTGAGGGGCCGCGGTTCCAGGTAGGGAACCTAAACCATTTTTTTGGGCTGTCCTGCTGCACTTGTTTGTTCCATTTCAATTCCGCCGCCATCAATGCCTGTGATGTTCATATGATGAAGCGAAGCTATCAGATGAAGAGTAGGAAGCGGGGCTTCCTCTAGCATTTTGATGCCGTTGCTGAGCAATCTGGTCCATGAGATTGGTGTTAGTTTGGATTTTCTCGTTAAGTTGTCTCCTGCTTTCTACGAGTTCTCTCATCGGCTCATTGAACTCTGCCCTGGTGACAACTTCTGATTGTTTTAGGGCAGTGGTGGCTCTTGATGCTAGATTAGCTAGCTGCTTACTGGATCCCACTTGCTGGACGATGGCGGTCTCATTGCCATCTGCATTGTGGGAGGCTGATATGGTACGTGGTCTTTCCATCTTAGAGTTATCCGTCGTAACTATGAATAGCATTTAAGAACTCTTGAGAATGAACTTGGATCTCCTTCGAGGGATTTCTTCAATACAGTAGCGACAAAGTAGATCCTAACAGCCTGAGAATGCACGTTCTCAGTGAAAGCACCAAACTGTTAGCATCAAAATTGTTCACTAACACCCTTGAATATAGTTGTGTAGAGAGGTTAATGAAGAAAGTAAATTAAAATAGAGAAATAACGCAATTGAATGCAAAACGAATAGCAGAAAAGGGAATATCAAATTTATAGTGGTTCGGCGTAATTACCTAGTCCACTTTGAGTATGATCTTTATTACTTCTTCAATTACTTGAGTACAGATACAATCCATAAACAAACAACTTGAATGAAAGTTTTAACAGAAGAGAAGTGAGTACAAAAAATGGCAGAGTATCCCGGGAGTTCCTGAAAAAAGACCCCCTCAACTGTACCCCTGCCCCTCTATTTATAGATGATGGTTAGTTGGTTCTCCTGCGTAGGCCCAAGACTAAGACACTCCATCCCATCACTGGCAACTCCTGTAGACCTAACCAAACATACCGAGTTTCCAATGCCCAATGATGGTCGCCGATCCACTTTGGCCGGGCTCGGGTTCTCTCATGAGTAACTCGAAGTTTGCTCTCGCATAATTGGAAGCAAGTGGTGGTTTCAGTCGGAGCGAAAGAATGCCATTCGCACCATTTCTGACCTAATTGCCATGGCCGACCCACTTCTACAAACTAACCTTGACCGATCACACAAAGCCGAACGGACATAGCCTAGCCATCTATGCCGCACCCTCCAAGGCTGAACCATTAATTGTTGAGCCAACATGGCCAAGCCATCCATGCCGAACCCTTAAAGGCTGAACCATCAATTGTCGAGCCATCCGTGCCAAACCCTCTAAGGCCGAACTATCCTTACCGAGCAATCTTTCCTTGGATATCCTGACCGAACGCTCAAACTGAACTAGGCAGGTCGAACGTCTACCACCGAACTGCATATACAGACCGACCTACCTTATTTATACTGAGCCTCACACATCCAATCCTGTTATGACCCGATTTTTCTAATCACAGCCTCTATAGCTATTGCCTCGTAGTCGGGCCACTTGGTCACGTAACAAATTATTATCATGATTTGTATTTACTAATAATTATTCGAGGAACAATAGTGGGAAATTAAAGTTTTTATTATTTTAAAATTGGGCAATTTGGAGATTTTATGTTGTTAGAAAGAAGATAATTTTTTTTAGAATAGTAATTCTAAATCAATGAGAAAATCAAAAAGTTGTTGTTATATCTTCTTGAGTAAATTTACTTTGATAAGTAAACCGTAGAATTTTGGTTGGAAAACCATTTATGAAGTATAAAGAAAATTTTAAAGTATAGAAAACACTTTTAAAAATGATAATGGAATTTTATTTCAATATGACAGGTACAAAAATATTAGTAATATTTAAATTGGTTTCTAAATAAAAAGTGTGCATTTTGAGTTTGAGTTATGAGGGGATTATTCTTCTATTTTATTATAAAAATTTAAAATTTAGTAATAAAGGTGTTTGTGCAAAATAGTGTGTTAATTTTTTTAAAAGACTAAACAATAATTTTAGAAGTATTATAGCTTATTTCTACAATCGATAACAAAGAGAGTATATTGAGTTAATCAAAATTGTGTATTTTCTTTTAATATCGAATTTAAGAAATATTTGTGTAAATGTAATTTAATAATGTAAATTCTTGTGTTAAAATTTGTTAAAGAATTTGTTAGTAATTTCTAATGATGTAAATTTATTTTGGGTGAAATTGAGTTTACTTGTGTTAAAATAATAAAAGTGTTATATTTAGCCTTTTAATGAAAATAAAACATTGTCATGTTTTAAATATTAAAAGGGAGGTTAAAATAATTGTTTAAATTATGTTTCTTTCTTTTAACTAAAAGTTAAGAGATTGAAATATATTGTAGTGTTTTTTTGTACATTTTTAGAGATAAAAATCTATTTGTAAAATGGTGTTTAACAGTGAGAAAAAGAACGCAAAAGAATGAAATTCTTTAATTTAATTATTGGTTTTAGGCATAATTTAAACTTCGGCCCATTTGTGTGTGTAAAAGGGAAAATTATTTCTCATTTTTTAACTTAACAAAATGAACTACGTTCATTTTGTTTTTACTGTAAGTAACATAAAGTTCATCTTCCTCCTTAGCTTCAAAACCCTACCTCTAGAAAAATTCAATTTTTAAAATCAAATAGAATCAGGGTAAATCTAGGAAAATTTAGGTAAGCTCTTGAACTCCAACCACGTCTAAATTGGAAATTGTTTATTTGATTGTTGTGTATAATTTCAGTTTTTTACTTTTTGTTAAACTGATTTTTAGGTTTAAAATTATGGAAAACGAATTCTAACATATAGATGTATGGCAAGATAGAGTTGTAACAAAGTTATAAGGTGAATTAAACTCACAAATTCATCTAATAATAGATTGAATTGAGTAGTTTTTGATAATTGTTGTTTTACTATGTTAATATTCTTGTAATAGTTGAGCAAATACAAAGGAGATGCAATCTGATTCTCTCCGGGCTGTACCATAGACTTGGATTAGTGTTTATACATGTTTTTTAGGTGTAAGAGTAAGCTAGAAATTGTTCAGATCAATGGAAATCAAAATTTGATCGAATTAATTATGAACTGGAGCTTACTGCTTCATGAATTCATTAATTGGTCGACCGATCAACCCTGAACCGATAATCGATGGTCGAAAACTATAGTGGTAAGCTCTAGGTTGGGCCTAATTTGTGTCGTTTCGTTTGCTAGTTCTTTTGCATGTTTTTTTAGATGTTTCTTGCTCATTTTTGTGTGTTTTTGGACTAAGAATTATGGGGAAAGAATAATGATTGATAAAAATAAATTTTATTATTTTTATTTAATTGATTTGTGTTTCAAATGTGTGTTTTTGGAAGAAGTTTAAACATGTGTTTATGGAAGCTTTTAAGTGGTTTTAAAACTGAAATTAGATTGATTTTTAATTCCTTGTTTTGTTAAAATAATTTTTTATGAAAATAGAGAATTTTCTTGAAATGAAAATATTATTTTGTATATGGAATTCGATTTTGGAATTTTAGAAATAAGAATTTTAATTATCGAATTTTAACAACAATATATTGTGGAAGAGATATATAATACTATTTTAAATCAAATGGTGAGGTTTTAAATGAAGATATTTAAGTATATAAAGAATTCGGACATTGTCCAATAGTTTTGTGGAGTAAAATCTTATGCTTTGTATGCAATTATTTATCTTTATATATTTTTGCTACTTTTGATGAATTTTCGTGTAAATTAGTTTTCTAGCTAATTATTTGTTTTTACTATGAAATGAGAAATATACTTAAACAATTTAGTAATAACAAGTGGTTATGGGATATTAGTTGTGACAAACCGTCTCCTCGACCCTTAGAAATCGACATTAATACATCAACGGTATTCGCATGTCGTAAATCCAAGTGCCGAGGGGACAGATTATCAGGGGTGTAAAAGAAAATAAAGATAGAAGATGACAAAAAAAAATCTCACATCACATTTAACATTTTAATTATAGATAAATGATCAGAGTCAAATACAAATTCAGCGGGATAGTTATAACTGTCTATTCGTACATATTCTGGAAAATACATACTACAAGACATGGCGGAAAATGGTTAGATGTCCACATAAGGTACTTCAGCTTGATAGCTCCAAAAGACTACTCTAAAATGCTCCCCAACATGCTCCAAAATGCTCTTAAGGTATCCTGACTACACGGCTGCCCAAAAAATAGGGCACCCAGAGTTTAAAGGGAAAAACAAACTCCGGGTCAGTTATAGGACTGGTGTGAGAACTCAAAGTACGATGTTTTGAAAACAAAAAAGGTATCTCATAAGACCAGCCGCATATAAACACAGAACGGGTTTCTACCTTATGATAACCAAAACTCTTTATTACGTAAAATTTGGGGATTTCAGTTTTAATGACTTTCTTTGAAAATATTTGCAAATAAACTTATTAATCTTAGCCAAAATTGTTACCATTATTAAATTCCAACACATTAGGTCCTACAAACAAAACCTCAAGTTCTTATTGGAGAATGGATTTCCATACAAATGACCAGGTGAAGGGACAACCTTCCGATGGGTACACCTTTAGATGGATGTCTCGAGGCATAGAACATCTGCCCTCTACCAACATAAGACCGGCCTTCCTTTGTAACTAGATAGTACCGAATATGTCATTCCCCGGTCGTTACTGACATTTATCTGAGAGCTCTCTTTGCATACATCCACATTAATTTACATCCCGAACGTCATAGCCGGAAGAAATATATATATAAGGGAATGATCATACCCTAATTGAGAATGACCCACTTAGCCTTGCTGCATCTAACCCAGTTTTGGTCATTTCCGATTGATGAGGCTCGAGGCTACGATTAACTTTTCACATAACACATCTTCTTTCACTTTGAATGCCACATTGCCATTCCACATTCACACGACTGATTTCTACAAACGTATAACTTCCTGAGCTCGTTTGTCTTGGGAAAGGGTGTTAAGCTAAGAGAAGGTGTCTTCTCCGCCACCGACTAATATACTTTTATAGAAACCACTCATTATGATTTGAAATGCAAGGTCAAAATTCATCCATACAAGTTTGTTCTAGGACCGAACGAAACCGAAGACACTTTCCTCGACTATTACTAGGCGAGAAGCCCTTATGGTTTTGAGGGTTTTCATAACAAAGAGACCATTGCGACCATCGGGAGTTTATCCTTAATTAATCAATAAGTAGTCCCTCGTTATTATTCGTCTCAATTTCTCCGTCTTCAAACATTTTCATTCTTCGAACACGTAAACTGGTTTGAAGTGGTTTTCGGATAGGAATCACCGAAATCCAACCCCGGTTCCTCCTAAATCCAATCATCGATAAAAATGATGTAATTACGTGATTTTTTTTGATTCATTCATTTTCCTTTATCAGAATATCTTCAAGAGATATATATTTTCAAAATCTTCTTTCTAATGAATACAGAATCATTTAAACCTCTCTTTTGAATATTTCTCAAATCATTTTTAACGATTATCTTTTGAGAAAATAGGATTATAGAAATCATTCTAATTTAATCCAAAATCAACTTTCATATTCAACGAGTGCTATGGGAAGAATAACGGTGAGATCACCTTTTGAATTCCATGAATAGGACACGTTCCATCTTCGGATTTTAATAATGAATATAAGAAGATTATTTCTATGAAATCCAAGTTGAGCATCCGGGATTTCTTTTCGATATGTTCCACCCCTCGCCTAAAAAAGAAAACTAAGGCCATGTAAGTTTAGGGCACAGGTTGCTCCATTGCTAACCTTAGTTACACATCTTGTTTTCACTTTTAGATCTCACAGGCGGGACAAATGTACTAGTCATTTCCGCATACTCATTTTCCCCTTTAAAATCACTTAACTATTTGCTTAACCATCTTTGAAATAATGTTAAATTGTTCAAATTTCTTTTAAATGCTTTATTCTTTACTTAAAAACATTTACCGAGGATTTGGAAAATATTGGTTAAATTTCAACCTTAATTTCAGAAGTTATTGAAAGGCATTGCAAAAGTGTTGCAAATAGTGTTATAAAAAGTGCTATAAAAGCTATATTCTTCAAAATAATTTTTATATCATTTAGAAAACCATCTTTTCAACTTAAATCACTTTTAACACATTTTAAAAGATTTTTAAAATCTATTTCATTTTTTTAAAACACTTATTCATCAATTTCCAACTTTGGTCATTTGATGCAAAAATTGGATTTTTCTTGAAAATTAATTTTTCCATATTTCAAAATATACAAGATGAAATCTTGACTTTTTTTATGAAAGATACGGATATAAGAATTTGAAAAATTCTTACTTTGAAGAATTCCGAACTATATTCCACTTCGTATGTTCATTTGAACTTTTAACGCGTAAATATGAACTACCGTTACTCGACGTGTCAAATTTTAGGCGTATTTTGAGATTCATATCCAAACTTTGCCGATACAAATTTAAACACTTAGGAATCATTTCTAAAGCATATTCAAACATTTTTAAAAGGTATAAATGATTCCATATCACATTTCATTTCTTCTAGAAAGTGATTTCCATGTGATTATACGTCGTGTAAATCTGTGACTTGTTTCAACATATGTATTCAATATATAACTAATAAACAACCAAAACAATGTTTATAACCAATTTGACGTATTCTTATGTCATATGAACTTGCATATCAATTTAACAACTTTTTATTTCCAATGTCACATGATTGTCATTTATGTACATATTTGCTACTAACTTTTGCAAATGACTTAAAGTGGTTGCTTCCTTTTTCAAACACTTACCAAACATCATTATTAACATCTAAACAACATTTATAACTTGCAAAACATTATATAAACATTTCCTACTTAACAATTTAGAGTTCTCACCTTTTTTCACTTTCAATCTAGTTTTAAACTTTTCTAACTTTGCTACACTTTGCCTTAAGCTCCTAGAACTTGCTAAACTTTCTCGAATTTGCCTTAGGAGGCCAAGACCAAGCTAGAAGGGGAAGATGTGCTCAACCAAGTGGAGGAAGAGGGGCGTGAGCAATAGGAGAGGGAAGGAAGCGTTTTAATGTGGTTCGTATGGAGTTTTGTCGACTTTTTCTTTGTTTTATTTTTGGGAATATTTTGGCATAACTTTGTTAAGGTTGAAAGCTATTAAAAAAGTGAGAAAAAGCTAGAAATTTTGAGAAGAAGAAGTGTGGAAGGTAGTTAGAAAGTGGGTGTTTATTTATAGAAAATATTTGAGATTAAAATATAGATTTGTGTTTTTACTCAATAACCTATCTTAATAATTAAGTAAACTTATTTAATTCAAAAATTAATATCCACATCACATCATACTTTTAAAATTCAAACACTTAAGAGTTAAGTGAAGAATAAGAATGATTACTTTACTTTATGTCACATTTGATGTGACATGGTTTTGTCTTTTTTAGTTTACTTTTGCTAATTACTTTCTAGAATTTTCTAAGTGCGATTATTAAAAGTAACCTTATTTAGTTGATTGTTAACTATCTTCATATGTTAGCATATTTATTAAATTGTGTACATAAAGGTGCAACAACGTTGCGGCAACTTTAAATCGATAAAACGTTGATTTTTCACAAAATGTTTTACGGTCATATTTTGACGTTTTATTTAAACTATTTATCTATGTAAACCAAATTTAAAAATAAATTTATATAATGTTATTTAAAAATATAAACACTCATAAATAAATTAAAACAATTTATTACACCATTTAAACTTACTTTTCTGAAATCAGGATTTTGTCACTTTTGTGAATATAAGCAAATGTTACTATTTTTATGTATATTTATATTTCCAAATCCTGTCTAATATTATTTGAATCATAAATCCTTTTATATTTTATATTTAAAGTCAGTTTAAATATTATATTTTAAAGCATTTAAATTTTGGGTCGTTACATTCTCCCATACTTAAAAGAATTTCGTCCTCGGAATAAGATAAGAAGAAAATAGCTTAAAAAGTAATATATATTCAATAAGATGGAATATATACAATAAGTGATTAAACCACATGCGGTGACTACACTCAAATGATAGATAAAGTCTATACATCAATCCTAAACTCGGGATATGTTTTTCTCATTCTATCTTCTATTTTTCATGTGTACTCATCAGCATTCCCGCTCCATTGAACTTTTACAAACCTTACAATCTTCCTTCTTAATCGTTTCTCATCTTGATCCACGATTCGAATGGGCTTTTTAATAACCGCTAAGTTTGGTCCTATCTCCATGTTATCCTGGGCAGATGTTTCTATGATTTGTTTTGGGTCATATACATGCTTCCGTAAATGTGATACGTGAAAAACATTGTGTACACCAGACAATCTTTCAAGCAATTGTACTCGATAAGCTAGTTGGGCGATTCGTTTGAGAATGGGAAAAGGTCCAATATATCGAGGTGCTAACTTTCCAACTCTTCCAAATCTTACTACTCCTCTCATTGGAGAGACTTTCAAAAAGACCGAATCTCCAATTGAGAATTCTAGATTTCTACGCCTCTGGTCTGCATAACTCTTCTGTCTACTTTGGGCTTCTTTTAACTTCTTTCTAATTATATCAACTTTTTATGAAGCTTCTCCAATCATTTCTGGGCCAAGCACTAACGATCTCCGGATTCTATCCAACATGTTATTGATTTACATGGATGACCATATGAAGCTTCATACGGTGCCATGCCGATACTAGCTTGATAGCTATTATTATAGAAGAACTCTACTAAATGTGAATGATTCTCCCACGAGCCTCCAAAGTCTAGAATACATGCACTTAAAAGATCTTCTAAAATACGGTTAACTCTTTCTGTCTGTCCATCAGTTTGGGGGTGATATGCAGTGCTTATACTCAGCTTTGTTCCCAAAGCTATTTGTAGTGCTTCCCAAAACTGACTACTGAAGATTGGATCATGATCGCTTACTATACTGCTTGGAACTCCATGTAATCACACAATCTCCTTCATATATATCCGCAAGGCTTGATGCAGTTCTTGTTGGCTTTATCAGAATAAAGTGTGCACTTTTGGTTAAACGGTCTATGATAACCCAAATGCCTTCATTTCCATTCCTTGTTTGGGGTAATCCATCAATGAAATCCATGTATGTTTGATCCTATTTCCAAGCTGGAATCTCCAAAGGTTGATGTAATCCCACCGTCTTTTTTTGGTCACTTTTGAACCTTTGGCAATTTTCACACCTGCTGACATAGATAGATATGTCCTTCTTCCTACTTTTCCACCAAAATGTACGCCTCATGTCCTTGTACGTCTTATGAAACCCTGGATGAATGCTAGGTTTGGCTGTGTGGCATTCAGCTAATACTTCTTGCCTAAGATTTTCAACATCTAGAACATAGATTCTTCCATTTAACCGCAATACTCCATGGTTTCTATTGTAAAGCATGACTTTCTTCCTTCTTCAGCTACTTTAATGCATTTCTCAATCGTTTATCTTCTCCCTATTTACTGGAAACTCTTTCCAAAAGAGTTGGACTTACTACCAAACAAGAAATGGTAGCTAACTTTCTACTCAATACATCATCTACTACGTTGGCTTTCCCGGGTGTATATAGAATATATAGATCGTAAGATGCGAGAAATTCTAGCTAGCGTTGCTGTCTCATGTTCAAATCCTTCTGGGTGAAAAGATACTTCAAAGATTTGTGGTCCGTGATGATTTTGAAATTTTCACCTAAAACATGGAATATTATTTACTAAGGTCAATTCAAAGTTTTATCGAAATAAACTATGAAAGATTCTTACCCAACAGATAATTTCTCCATATCTTTAGAGCGAACACAACGGCTAACAATTCTAAGTTGTTGTTGCATAATTCTTCTCATGCGTCTTTAGCTATCTACTTACATAAGCAATCACCTTCCCTTCTTGCGTTAAAACTGCACCAACTCCTTCTCCACAAGCATCTATATAAACGGTCAATCCACTGTTTCCATTTATAATTGCTAAAACTAGAGCGGTTGTCAATCTCTTCTTTAATTCTTGGAATTCTTCTTCACATTTTGGAGTCCAGATAAATTTAGCATCCTTCATTGTCAACTTCGTTAGGTGATAGGAAATCTTAGAGAAGTCTTGAATAAATCTTCTATAATATCCTACCAAACCTAAGAAGCTACAAATCTCTTTAGAAGTTTGTGGCTGCTTCCAATCTTGAATAGCTGCAACTTTTCTTGGATCTACTGAAATTCCATCCCTTGATATTATATGTCCAAGGAATCTTACATCCATTTTCCAAAAATGACACTTTGAGAATTTGGCTTTAAGCACATTATTCATCAATATCTCCAACACAGCTTCTAGATGCCTTGCATATTCTTCTTCTGTCTTTGAATAGACACGTATATCATCGATAAAGACTAACACTAATTTGTTTAGCACATCTCTAAACACTCTATTCATAAGATCAACAAAATACGCGGGTGCATTAGTTAGCCCTAAAGGCATAACCCACCACTCATAGAAAGTATTCGGACCTTTGAATGCAGTTAGATGGATGCAATCTTCTACGATCCTTAACCGATGGAATCCTGTAGCTAGGTCCATTTTAGAGAAAACTCGAGCTCCGTGCAACTAGTCAAACAAGTTATCTATTTGGGGTAGAGGATACTTGTTCTTAATGGTTTGCTTATTTAGATCTCGATGGTCTACACACAATCTCAAAGGTCCATCTGACATAGCTACAAAAACTATGGCTGATCCCCAAATTGAACGACTAGGTCTTATCAGTCCTTTCTTTAATAGCTCTTGGGTTGGTTATTCAACTCATCCATTTCTTTCGAAGCTAGCCTTCTATCTTGTTGTTTGATTGGCAACACACCAAGAACTAAATCAATATGGAATTCAATTTCTCGATGTGGAGGCAAACATTTTACTTCCTTAAAGACATCTGCATATTCTTTAACAATGGGTATTGTTTCTAATCCTGTCTGGGATGTATCTAAAGCATACAGAAAACTATCCTTCTTGGACTAGGACCTTCACAAGGTATTTTTATGATTTTCCCTAACTTTTTTAGTGCAACTGTTCTTTTCAAACAATCTATAATAGCTTCATTTTTAGTTAACCAATCCATACCAAGTAAAATTTTAAATCCAATAAAATCTAAGACGAAAAGATCAAAAGGAAAGTGATGGGGCTGATAGGAAATTGGGGCTTTTTCACAATGCATACAAAGGTTAGTGGAACCTCCTATAGGATTCATTACGCAAATAGGGTTGTCAACAATTTTAGGTTCAAAAATTCTAATTCTTCTACAGACATTTTAGAAATAAATCTATAGGAAGCTCCTGTATCAAATTATACTCTAACTAAAACATCTTTGATAAAAATATTACCTTCCAACACTCCTTCGCCCTTCACATTCTGGAGGCTGAAGGCTTATCCTTGATAGTTTAAACTTTGGCTTTTTCTCCTTTCTTCATTAGGGGACAATCCTTAACCAGGCGCCCTAGTTTATGACAATTATAGCAGAGATAATTCTGAACCATATGAGTGGCAACACTCTGAGCTTTAGGACCCTAACAATTCTTCGCAATATGGCCTTTCTTCTTATAATTGTTACAAGTGATGTCTTTAAAGCGGTTCTCTTGAGATCCTCCTTTGGATTTTCCCTGCCATGGCTTCTTGCCATTGAACTTCCTCCTTTTCCAGTTATTGTTGTTGTTTTCTCGTACTACGTGTGGATCTACCTTATCCAAAGATTCATATCTATATCCCACGTCCATTAAATCTATAAATGTTTCTTTCACATGCCCAGTCATTCTGACATGGTATTGCTTCTTCATTTCAGAAATAAACTTTTCATTCTTTTTGAGGGGCGTATCTATCAATCTAGGTCCAAAACGAGATAATTCGTTAAACTTGTTAGCATAATCCTCAAACGATATATCCTTCTCTTGTTTAAAATCCATAAAATTTCGGTAAGACGAGATTTTCCTGCTTCCGGCATATACTACTCCTCTAGAACTTTCTTGGATCGTTCCCATGAAAAATCATCCTCTGACTCATTCGGAGTAATAAATTCCATCCAAACTAGAACTTTATCTTGTAGTTACCAAGAAGCTAAGAATATCTTTTGCTCATCTCCAATATTTAGTCCTTTGAAAATTCTTTCACAAGAGTGGATCTAAGCTTGTACTTCAATGATGGTTTCTGTTCCTTTGAAAGGTTTACCACCAAGGCTGGTATAGTTCTTGCATAAAGTTGCAAAGTTAATTTGGGGCGGCACTGGAACTACTACTTTCTCGATTAATGTAGCTGCGGGAGTTTGACCATTTGTACTAATACTTCCTCCTTGCCTCGTACTCTTATTCCACTCATTTTCGACTATTTGTATATAGTAAGAAAAAGATCTTTAAGATATATAGATGAGATATTTTAGGGAATTCTATATAGTATGAATATACTCATTCAAGTTAAAAGTTTTAATTATGCGCTCTCTCAGACTAAACTCATTCTAAGGCATTACTAACCCTATCACTAATGAGTTATACCCCAACAAAGCCAAGGTTCTTGCTTAACCTTAAGCTCTGATACCACATGTGACAATCCGTCACCTCGAACCCTTAGAAATCGACATTAATACATCCACGGTATTCATATGCTGTAAATCCCAGTGCCGAGGAGGCAGATTATCAGGGGTGTAAAAGAAAATAAAGATAGAAGATAACACAATAATAGAATCTCACATCACATTCAACATTTTAAATATAAATAAACGATCAGAGTCAAATACAAATCCAGCGGGATAGTTATAACTGTCTATCCGTATATACTCTAGAAAATACATACTACAAGACACAATGGAAAATGGGTAGATATCTACGTAAGGTACTTCAGCTTCATAGCTCCAAATCACTTCTCCAAAATACTCCCCAACATGCTCCAAAATGCTCTTAAGATATTCTGACTACATGGCTGGCCGAAAAATAGGGCACCCTGAGTTTAAAGGGAAAAAAACTTCGGGTCAGTCATGGGACTGGTGTGAGAACTCAAAGTACGTTGTTTTGAAAACAAAAAGGTATCTCATAAGACCACGCTGCACATAAAAACGAAATGGGTTTTTACCTTATGATAACTGTTATCACCAAAATTGGTCACTAACACCCTTGAGAAAGATTGTATAAAGAGATTAATGAAAAAACTAAATTAAAACAGAGAACTGTATGCTAAATTAAATGCAAAAACAAGAACACCGAATTTATAGTGGTTCAGCGTAATTGCCTACGTCCACTTTGAGTTTTAATCTTTATTGCTTTCACAAATGATTGAATACAGATACAATCCGTACAATAATGACTTGTATACAAGTGCTATCCAAAAAGAAAGAGTCTTGAAAGTAGCAGAGTCTTCTCAATGTTCTCCAAAAAAGGTCCCTTTCACCATGCCTCTGCCCTTCTATTTATAGGGGAAGATAGGCTAGACTCTCCTCACGGGCATAGGAACAAAGTACATCGGCCTACAGTAGGTGACTTCTGCGCACCGGGCCAGGCATGCCGAATGATGAATGCTGGTCGAGAATTGTCCGGTCGATCGTTGAATGACTCGAAGCAGAGTCATGCCGAATGCTCTTGCTTTGTTGTTGGCTTGACAACTTGCTAACACCTCCAGTCTGCACCAAGCTAGGGATGATGAAACATGTCGATTACATCAAACCCTTATACCTTTGGGCTCTTCTTGGTCAGAATCTTGTCTAGTGCTAATAATAATATCTTCAACTTTTGTTTTGTTGCCGGGCCAAGGTGCTGGGTAACATTTGCCCCCCAAAGTGTGTCGTGTGAAGCAACACGACATGCTTTGAATCAACGAGTATTCCTTGTTTCCAGAAAGAAATCCATTACGTTTTCTGAATAGTCATTTTCCTTCAATTTTATCCTCCCAAGGTTTCATATCCTTCTTTGGTCTACTTGACGCTTGGTTGATTCCAAATATTTTAAATCTAGGGTTATGGTTCACCAGAGGCCATTCATGTCCGGTTCTACAGGGCTAGTAAGCTTCGGCTAACTGATCCAATCTTTTCTTAATGACCTTAAGTGAGAATTAAACTTTTTTCCATTTCAAGAAGTCGAACTTTACCGGATGTACACATGTATGTTTGGGTACATGTTCTTGCCATTGGCTCTCGGATGCGTTTTATACGCTCATAAGTCATCACCAATTCCATCTAGTTTAATTGCAATTCAATTGTGATTCCTTATTTGTATTTTTTTAATGAAATAAGGGTTGTAATAAGACACTTGATGAGAGGAGACTTCAAGTGTTACATGGATGACGACCTTAGAGCAATAAGCAAGGACGAATGGAGTATGGCCAATCACGGACCCATGGGTAGTTCTATAAGCCCATAATGCTGTTGGGAGTTCATCCGCCCATTTACCTCTAGCCTTTTCCAAACTTCTCTTCAGAATAGACTTTATGATTTTTTTCACAGCTTCAACCTGTCCATTTGCAGTTATAATGGATCATGGAAGGTCATAAGGACAGATGATGTTACGGACAATGAAGTTGATTATTTTCTTCATCTTAGTCGTGGTTAAAAGTTCTTCATCTGCCCATTCTGTGAAGCAATCAATTGCTATGATGGCATATTTCTCACCACCTTTAGGATCGGTGAGAAGATGATGTCAATTCCCCAAAGTGGAAAATGACTATGGACTAGCCATTTGAGTAATTTCCATTGGCGAGGCTTCCGGAATTTTTGCAAACATCTTGCACTTGTCGCGTTGTCTAGCATGGTCAACCGCATCTGGATTGATAGTTGGCTAGTAATACCCGTAGCAGATTATTTTCTTTATCAGGGTTTTCCCCCTGATGTAATCACCACATTCTTCTTCATAGACTTCGCTCAAGACTCATTTGAAATCATCATGGGTGATACACCGAAGTATGGGAATAGATAAACTCCTTTCTACACATGACTTCTTCTTTGATGATTTGGCATGAAGCTTTGAGGAGGATCTGTCGTTTTTCATTCCTCCATTCAGTAAGAATTCCTCATTGTAGATAATCTTTGATAGGAGTCAACTATGACCCCTTTTATGGCTCTATCTCCAAGATCTAGCCGATCTTCATCTATCAATGCTTGGAATATTGAGTATTTCAATCGAAACAATGTATGTCTGTTGCGCATCCTTAAAACTGGCCAGCTTGGCCAATGACTAGACTCTTTTCATTTTGTTCGCTGAATATGTGTGTAATGATGTAATACGTGAAGTTGGCTAGTAGCTCCTGGACCTGGCCATGACAAGGAGCAAGACAATGCCCCCTAGCAAGATCAACTTCCTTAACTTTGCACACTATCAATCAGGAACCACAAAAGATATGTAAAGTTTGCACTCCCAATCTTCTAGCAAGTTTGAGGCGGGCGGTCGAGGCTTCATATTAAGCATCGTTGTTTGTTACAGGGAAATTGAATTTCAGGAAGTAGCAGATTGATCGTTCCTCGGGAGTCATTATCATGACTCTGCGCCATAACCCTGATCACTGGATGCTCCATCCGCGTACATTTTTCATCTATTGGTTGGTTCTCTACTACACTTCTAGTAGTCATATGATGCAGTGAATTCGGGTACGAGGTCTGCTAATTTCCACCTTGGATAGCCTTTCGAGGGAAATAAGTTATATTGAACGGTTTAGTTCGGTATTCTATTTAAGTAGTCTTTCAGACGTCCTAGGTCGTTGTATGCCCTGTCGCAACGGCTAGTAGGCAAAGACTTTGATGGTTACTCTAGTCGAATCCTAGAGTCTTGTCATGAGTTATTAAGTCTAATAACGATGGGCTCTAAATGCTCTAATCGATTATCTGCAAATGGCCAAAGATCAGGCCTAAAAGCACGTTGAAGGAAATGTCAAGTAGGGGACAGCCTCGAGTTGCATGCAGCTGCATGCTGGATCTTGCTATGAGTTTGAATCTGCTTATATATTCGAGTAATGCACTTTCTATTCAATGCATTCATAATCCTTTACCCATGCTTTGGGTTGGAGTGACAGTCGTTGCCCCCGAGCTTAGGTATCGATTTAATGATTCTAACTCTAGGCATTCTTTTAGTCGTAGCCTTGAGTAGATGTAAGCACTATATATAAGTTTCAATATTGAGCTATCGTAGTCAGTCTTTAGATGACCATGCGTCTGCTCCTAGTCTTGGGTTGAAAAATGCACTGGATGGATGGTTGAGTCCCACCCTAGCTATGTTTATATTCCCACCTAAACTCCAAAGGCACAAAGTTGATTGGTGAATAGTCGGTTCACATTCATCTCACTTCTCGCTCGTGCCCCTAGGTCTGGGGCACATACCGTTAAGTAGGAAGACCATCCATGCCCACTTTAGCTTTACTCACTTTCCCATTGAATCGTGGGATTAGGTCAGTTGATGGGAGGCCGAGTCTCGCCTATCTTGGATTGTATTGCGGTTTTTCATTCCAAGAGGAATACTTCGATGCCTCATCAGTTTCAGGGCGTAATTTGGACATGGATAGTCAGCCACGTCCACTTTGGTTCATGTTCTGTAATCAGATCTCAGGGTAAAGTTGGCTCAAATGCAATCGGGTCATGCTCATCCAGTTTCATACTCCTCCTGATGGATCGAAGGAGGGTGCTGGAGAATTTTTGACCAAGTCTTCATGGTTTACCCTCCTTTCCACACTCTGGAGGTCATAATTTTTCAAGGAATATTCGAGGCACATTCGTATGTGCTTGATGCGGGTCGGCATTGACCCTCGATCTGAGGTATGATATAGTCGGTGGCCCGTAGCTTCGGATGCCGTTTCGATTGGTTCTGTATTGAGGCCTCCCTGTAGTCGTTGCCTTAAGTTATAAAGAACGCCAAGCTAGAACTATAATAAGCTGTCGTATTCATCTTTTAATGATTTGTACTCCTTCTCCGAGCATTGATTTGGCCAGGCCACTAATTGGTTGGTTGAACACTATCCTTACCAAGTTAATACTCCTCCTATCGATTTCAGGTTGAAGTTGGTGGAATAGAGAACGATCTGAATCCACTTGTCTATTTATTGATGTTCATGCATCACTCTGCATTCTGGTGACTTAGTGTTATTCTCTCCAAATTCGACTCGTGCCTAATTTGTGTTCATGCTTCGGTCCGCACTCTGAGGACTTGGAGATTTGTCGAACAGTTTATGCTATATTCCACATTTTGGACCTAGAGATTTTCGTCAATTCGTTTATACTCTAGTCCGCACTCTAGAGATTTAGAGGTTTTTAAGTCATTTATAATCTAGTCCGCACTTAGGGGACTTAGAGTACTCTAGTCCGCACTCTGGGGACTTAGAGGTTTTTAAGTCGTTTATATTCTAGTCCGCACTCAGGGGACTTAGAGTACTCTAGTCCACTTCAGGGACTTAGAGGTTTTTAAGTCATTTATACTCTAGTCCGCCCTCAGGGGACTTAGAGTACTCTAGACCGCACTATGGGGACTTAGAGGTTTTTAAGTCGTTTATGCTCTAGTTCGCACTCAAGGGACTTAGAGTACTCTAGTCCGCACTCTAGGGACGTAGAAGTTTTTAATTCGTTTATACTCTAGTCCACACTCATGGGACTTAGAGTACTCTAGTCTGCACTCTTGGGACGTAGAGGTTTTTAAGTCGTTTATACTCTAGTCCACACTCAGGGGACTTAGAGAAATCTAGTCCGCACTGTGGGGATTTAGAGGTTTTTAAGTCATTTATACTCTAGTCCGCACTCAGGGGACTTAGAGTAATCTAGTTCGCATTCTGAAGACCTAGAGATTTGAAGTCATTTATACTCTAGTCCGCACTCAGAGGACTGAGAGTACTCTAGTCCACTTCAAGGACTTAAAGGTTTTTAAGTCGTTTATAATCTAGTCTGCACTCAGGGGACTTAGAGTACTCTAGTCCACTTTAGGGACTTAGAGGTTTTTAAGTTGTTTATACTCTAGTCTGCACTCAGGGGACATAGAGTACTCTGGTCCACTTCAGGGACATAGAAGTTTCTAAGTAGTTTATAGCCTAGTCCGCACTCAGGGGACTTAGAGTACTCTAGTCCACACTGTGAGGACTTAGAGGTTTTTAAGTCGTTTATACTCTAGTCCGCACTCAGGGGACTTAGAGTACTCTAGTCCGCACTCTAGGGACGTAGAGGCTTTTAAGTCGTTTATATTCTAGTCCACGCTCAGAGGACTTAGAATACTCTAGTTCACACTTTGGGGACTTAGAGGTTTTTAAGTCGTTTATACTCCAGTCCGCACTCAGGGGACTTAGAGTACTCTAGTCCGCACTCGGGGGACGTAGAGGTTTTTAAAAGTCGTTTATACTCTAGTTAGCACTCAAGGGACTTAGAGTACTCTAGTCCGCACTCTAGGGACGTAAAGGTTTTTAAGTTGTTTATGCTCTAGTCCGCACTCAGTGGACTTAGAGTACTCTAGTACGTACTCTGGGGACTTAGAGGTTTTTAAAGTCATTTATACTCTAGTCTGCACTCAGGGGACTTAGAGTACTCTAGTCTCCACTCTGGGGACTTAGAGTACTCTAGTCTGCACTCTGGGGACTTAGAGATTTTTAAGTCATTTATACTCTTGTCCGCACTCAGGGGACTGAGAGTACTCTAGTCCACTTTGGGGACTTAGAGGTTTTCATTGAGAGCAGTTGTATTTCCACCCTTTAATTTGTATTTCGTTTACCTTATCGAGGCTAATGTTGTCTAATGAACGATCGAACCACGTTTGCTCATGGAATGTGATTCTGCCCCAGCATGAGGGATGAAACTTGAAAAATGGACGGTCGATTCTCGTCCGCTTGGTGATTATAGCTCTTCCAATCAAGTTAAGGAAGGAGGTATATGATAGATGGTTGGATCACATCCATGCTGGGTTAGATAGACAAATCTCACAAAATTTGGTCGTATCTCTTTCTAGAAAATAAGGATAATGGATTATTGAGATGGATGATTGATGAGTAGGTAGTCCATCACAACTACTCCAAGTCAGGCTTTCGAACAATCTTTTGTGTTCACGGTAGGATTTGATGTGTAGATGATCAAATCACGTCTATTCTAGATAGATCCCGACGTCATTGAGCTTTGGGAAAGTCATCTGTATTTTGTCGAACTTTGTTCTATGACTTGATTTGAGTAGATGATCGGGCCATACTCATTCCAAGCCTTGCTCAAGTCTCCAAGTCAAATGTGGAGGTTAATGAATGGATGATCGGTCATGTTGACTTTGTATTGGGCTCTAATCGTGATGAGCTTTTAAATCTCTAGTGTAGGATTGATTTCACCCTAGAGGGGGGGGGGTGAATAGGGTGATAGTGTTAATTATAAAAATTAATTGCAGAAACTAATAAATTAATATTAACACAGATCACAGAATATTACCAGCACAGAAATAAATAGCAGAATAATAAAATGCAGACAGAACAACACAGAATTTACCCAGCTTCGGCAAAACCCTGCCTACGTGCTGCCCCCAAGGTTTCTACTAGAAATTAGAAAGTCCCTCGCTTACACACGTAAACTCGCTATACCCACTATTGACTATCCTAACTCTACGCTCAAAACCCTGGCCACAACTCAACAACCGAGTTGTGAATTCCCAAACTACAAACCGTAGTTTGTCTCCTAGTCACACGAATAGAAAATTAGCAGTTTGAAATTTAGATACAAATTTAAAAACGATTTCAAAATAAAACAAAGCCCTATAAATATAAACTAAAAACCCCTTTTTTATATCAAAACCCTATAGATATAAATATAAACAAAGCCGGCCCTTCTTTTCTTTATTGGTTGACCCGATACTTCTCTCTGGCTTGAACAAATGGCGGCTTTGCAACTGAATTAGGGCTTGTGAAAAATTTGGGGCTTTCTTTCCTCTTGCTCTGGAAATTTGGGCTTGAAGTCGCTGGCTTAAATTCGATCGATCAGTGATGTTTTGCGTGTTGCCTTGATCGATTGACTCCTCGTTCCTTACGCGGCTGCTTCGTTGATCAAATTCTCTCCTTGAATCGATATTATTTGTTTTTTGCTTTATTGATTTTTGCTTTCTGGAATTCGATGATCAAATGCCGATGATGATTAGGGTTTTTATAAGAGTCAATTTCCTAAAATCACGTTCGTCTGATTTCTTCAAAATCTCTTGCGTTGTCGTTCGATTATTGTTGAATGTTTGCGATGAAATCTGACTTTTTCAATATCGTATTTTTCTGATGTTCGACCCCCCCATGGCTTTGAATTGCCGTGCTCATCACGGTGTTGATTTGTGACTTGGTCAATTTTTCATCCTCACTTGCATTGCGTTGATTTGCTTTGACCGTGTTGATTTCGTGAGATTTTTTTTACTGCTGGCTTTTGGCTTTGAATCATTTTGTCTCTGGCCATCTTTTTCTGGTTGGTACTGCATTGCATTCTCAGTGAGCTCCATTTCACTTTGTTGCATTTCAGATCACTGCTGTGTCTTGTTTCACTAGTATCAGTGATGTTGCAACTGGTTTAATGTTTGTTCAATGCATTCATTCGAGTTGTATTCATGTTTGTTGCTGTCAGTTTGCCTTGTATTACTGAGTTACAATGAGTAGCTATTGTCTGCACTTGCATTCGTGTTGTTGTTTGCTTCATGTACTCTTGGTGCTTGTATTTGTATTTGGTCGACACTTGCATCATTATCTGTTGTGACATCCATGTGCATCTGTTGTGTCTTTGGTGAAGCTTCACCTGTTATGTCTGTAACTTGTAGCTGGACTTGTGCACCTTGTTTCATATTTAAGACTTGAGTCTTTGTGGTCTGGTTGCATGTTCATTTGTACTGATTCATCAGTTCATATTGAACTGTTTCCTGTCATGTTCACTTGCACACTCGAGTTTGTAATCTCTGATTCATGTTGGCTGTAGTGTTGTATTTGTTCTCCTGCATGTAGTCAGTTGTAACTGTGTTGGACTTTACTCTGGTTAGCATTTGCACATTTGAATTTGTAATCTCTGATTCATGTTGTGTTGGAACTGGATTAGTGCAATTTTCACTCTAGTTTGTAACTGCAGCCATGTTTCATTTTGAGTTGCAGTGTTGGTCTGACTTGCTTGAGTTTCACTGCCATAAGTCGTGCATGTGTGTTGCAGTTGTTTATATGCACTTCATCACTTCAGTATTGTATTGTTTTCACCTCTGGCCTGTTGTAGTTTGATTGTGTGATGTTGTACTTTGGTCTATTGGGCTGCATACATGTTGTAAGTGATTTGTGCTTAGTTGCATCACTTGTCCATTGAGGTTGATCATCTGTTGTAGCCTGACTTGGTCTTGTTTCATGTTGGCTTGAGTCTGGACATGTGTACTCCCGACCATTTTATTGCATTCGAATTTATTTTTGAATTTGCACCTGTGTTGAATCCAGTTTCACAACTCGGGTTTGACCTTGTGCTCGTGTCGTGATTTTCAATGTTATTGCACGTGTATTGAACCCGGTTTTTTATTTGGGTTTGACCTGTGCTCACCTGTCCCTGTAAATCAATCAAGTGTATATATCGGCGTGCACGGCCTTGTGGCATATACAGTAATACACTGTGTATGTCACAAGTTGTTCGTGTATGATGAATTCAAATATAAATGATGACGAACAACCCAAATAACTGAGGCAAATCATATTTTCAAAAACCATATTTTATTTTTGAATTGCAAAAATATTTCTTTTTCAATTTTACTGCGTTAGTTTATATTTTTGCAGATTTCTCAGATTGTGGATTCTAACTGGAAGGAAGTTGAAAATACGAGTGTGAGTGATATGTAGTGAGGTGAATTGTAAATGTGAAATGTGATGTAATTGTAATCAAAGTTGTATAGTTATAGTGAGAGCTTGAAATTGTACTATTCAAAGATGTAATAAATATTTGTTTGAATAAAATATTCGTTTGAATTCAAATTCCGTGTTATTTATTTTATTCAGCAAATATTTATTTAATTTGTGAAAATAAATAGTATATTATCAAATACATTTAAACGAATGTATATATGTTTATTATCATCAAACAAAAATCATATAAGTGCATATTCAACATCTAGTTCTTGGCCCCAAACTAAAGGCATATGGTTAATGATGAGTGACAGAATCATGCTCGTCTAGATGAAACTCCACACGTTCGATCATGGTCTGCGTGGATTGGTTGGCGGCCAAATCAGAGTACCTGGCCACCTGCATCGTTTTGAAGGTAGTTTAGTTTAATTTGGTCGTAGTTCATAGAACAATTTAAATAGAAACAGAAATGGAAATTATTCAAAGAAGAGTGGAATAAATCTCATCGATAAGAGAAGCAACATCGTGTGCTCGCTATTCAACTTTTCCACTGGCTCCTTTCAAGGGGATGTCTGTCGTTAGAAGTCCAGTTAATAATCATAGCCCTTTATTAATAGGCATCGTATGTTCGGTGCCCGCCATTCTACAGGAATTGTACATACTATTGAAGCTTTCCTTTCCAGATTGGCTTTTCGATCATACTTCGAAGGTGTTTGTAATCGCCCGTGTTAGGATCAGTGAGCATCTTGGAATATACAACATTCCCCTGATTTTCTTTAGATTTTGGTGTACTCTCTTGAGGTTGGTTTCCAATACCACACAAAGTCGCGAGTCTTTAAGTAGAGTTTGTCGATCAAATCTTTCAAAGAGAATATAAGCTAAATTTTGAGATCTTGTTTTGTCTACTGGGATCAACGTCCTTAGCCAACGTGCCTTCATTGTTATTCTTCCTAGTCTATTTCGCTCCTCCACACTTTGATTCATATTCATTTTGTTATAGAAACAATCCATGGTCATAGGAGACTTTCCAACTGGCTAGCTGCCAAAATATGTATGGAGGTCGATTCTCCTTAAACGTGATCAGTATGATATCCCTTTAAGAGTATCGTTTGAGTAGAGGTTGCTTGTCCATTCCCTTATTGCCGTTCAGAAGCTGCCGTTAGATCCTCCATGCCCTGGTCGATCGTGGGATGTAAGGGAAGTGAATAGAATGTTTCTTAATTAAATTAAGTTTTGAGTCCACTATCCGGAGGCATTTTGTTGAAAATTTGGGTCGTACCCGATTTTTTTTTTTTTTGAAAATAGGGGTCATATAAGAGACGGGTGTAATTTAATTTTGGATCGGCCAAGCATGGCTCTGCCTGGATGCCGTTTGGCATAGACATGTGGCTCGGCCTGGATGTCGTTCGGCATAGACGTATGGCTCAACCTAGATGCCGTTCGGCATAGATTGGATGTCGTTCGGCACAGACATTTGGCTTGGCCTGGATGTGGCTAGGCATGAATTTGGCTTGGCATGGATGTGGCTCGGAATGGAGTGGCTCGGCATGGATGTGGCTCGGCATGGACGTGGCTCCGCCTGGAGTGGCTCGACATGGATGTGGCTCGACATGGATATGGCTTGGCCTGGATGTGGCTCGACCTGGATGTGGCTCGGCATGGAGTGGCTCGGCATGGATGTGGCACGGATTGGATGTGGCTCGGCATGGATGTGGCTCGGATTGGAGTGGCTTGGCCCGGATGTGGCCCAGCCTGGAGGTGGCTCAGCATATGCCTTTTCGGGGGCGATCGACATACACCTTTTCTGGGGCGATCGGCTGAACTGCCTTCAGAGGAAGGTCAGCCTTCATTCAACTTGAGTGCAAACTTCAACGTCCAATCCACAGATCTTGCGTGAATCAGTGAATCCAATCCTTTCACATGAACATGAACACTTTATTAACTCTAAGCAAGAAAATTAGCACAATCAAATCTTCCAAAAACAAGGGGCAGTAGACTTAGTTTCTCTGACTACGACTATCAGCTTCCTTTAGATTTCTTTCAAATTTGAGTAGAATAGGAAGTTTTCTAGTAAACAACTGGATCTATCTCGCGGATATGGAAATCCACTAGTAGACGACGAGATCCAATCTAGCTGAGAATTCATATTCTTAGTGAACGCACCAAATTGTTAGCACCAAAATTGGTCACTAACACCCTTGAGAAAGATTGTGTAGAGCGATTAATGAAGAAAGTAAATTAAAACAGAGAACTGTATGCTAAATTAAATGCAAAAACAAGAACACCGGATTTATAGTGGTTCAGCGTAACTACCTACGTCCACTTTGATTTTTGACTTTTATTGCTTTCATAAACGATTGATTACAGATATAATCCATAAAATAATGACTTGTATAAAAGTGCTATCCGAAAAGAGAGAGTCTTGAAAGCGGCAGAGTCTCCCCAGTGTTCTCCAAAAAAGGTCCCTTTCACTGTGCTTCAGCCCTTCTATTTACATGGGAAGATAGGCCGTACTCCACTCACGGGCCTAGGAAAAAAGTACCTCGGTGCATAGTAGGTGACTTCAATGCACTGGGCCAGGCATGCCGAACGAGGAATGCCGGTTGAGGATTGACCGGTCGATCGTTGAATGGCTCGAAGAAGAGTCATGATGAACGTTCTTGCTTTGTTGTAGGCTTGACAACTTGCTAACACCTCTAGTCTCCACCGAGCCAGGGATGCTAAAACATGTCGATTGCATCAAACCTTTATACCTTCAGGATCTTCTTGGTCAGAATCTTGTCTAGTGCTAATAATAATATCTTCAACTGTCGTTTTGTAGCCGGGCCAATGTGTCGAGTAACAATACCCAAAACTCTTTATTACGTAAAATTTGGGGATATTATTTTTAATGACTTTTTTTGAAAACATTTGCAAATAAACTTATTAATCTAAGCCGAATTGTTACCATTGTTAAATTCCAGCATACTAAGTCCTACAAACAAAACCGCAAGTTCTTATTGGAGAATGGATTTCCATACAAATGACCAGGTGAAGGGACTTCCTTCCGACGGGTACACCTCTAGATGGATGTCCCGAGGCATAGTACGTCTGCCCTCTACCAACACAAGACCGGCCTACCTCTGTAACTAGATAGTATCGAATATGTCATCCTTCGATTGTTACCGACCTTTATCCAAGAGCTCTCTTTGCATACATCCATTAATTTACATCCCGAACGTCATAGCGAGAAGAAATATATCTAGAAGGGAATGATCATACCCTAACTGGAAATGTTCCACTTAGCCTTGCTGCATCTAACTCTGTTTCGAACATTTCCGGTTGATGAGGCTCGAGACTACGATTACCTTTTCACATAGCACATCTTCTTTCATTTTGAATGCCATATTGTTATTCCACATTCACACGACTGATTTCTACAAACGTATAACTTCCTAAGCTCGTATATCTCGGGAAAGGGTGTTAAGCTAAGAGAAAGTATCTTCTCCGCCATCGACTGATATACTTTTATAGAAACCAATCATTATGATTTGGAATGCAAGGTCAGACATTCATCCATACAAGTTCGTTTTTGGACCGAACGAAAACGAAGGCATTTTCCTTGGCCATTACAAGGCGAGAAGCCCTTGTGGTTTTGAGGTTTTTCATAACAAAGAGACCGGTGCTACAATATAGTGCAGCAGGAGTTTATCAACAAATAATCAACAAGTAGTCCCTCGTAATTATTCACCTCAATATCTCCGTCTTCAAACATCTTCATTCTTCGAACACGTAAACTGGTTCGAAGTGGTTTTCGAATAGGAATCACCCAAATCCAACCTCGGTTCCTTCAAAATCCAATCATCGATAAAAATGATGTAATTAGGTGATTGTTTTTCGATTCACTCATTTTCCTTTACCAAAATATCTTCGAGAGATATATATTTTCAAAATCTTCTTTCTTGTGAATATGGAATCATTTAAACCTCTCTTTTGAATATTTCTTAAATCATTTTTAAAGAGTATCTTTTGAGAAAATAGGATCATCGAAATCATTCTACTTTTATCCAAAATCGACTTCTGTATTCAACAAGTGTACTAGTAGAATATCAGTGAGATCACCTTTTAAATTCCACGAATAGGACAAGTTTCCTCTTCGGATTTTAATAATGAGTATTAGAATATTATTTCTATAAAATCCAAGTTGAGCATCCGGGCTTTCCTTTTGATATATTCCACCACTCGCCTAAAAGAGAAAACTAAGGCCAGGTAAGTTTAGGGTTCTGGTTTCTCTATTCCTAACCTTAGTTACACACATTGTTTTCACTTTTAGGTCTCACAGGCGGGACAAATGTACTAGTCGTTTCCGCATACTCATTTTCCATTTTTAAATCACTTAACTATTTGTTTAACCATATTCGAAATAATGTTAAATTGTTCAAATTTCTTTTAAAATAATTTATTATTTACTTAAAAACATTTACTAAGGATTTGAAAAAGAATTGTTAAGTTTCAACATTTATTTCAAAAGTTATTGAAAAGCGTTGCAAAAGTGTTGCAAATAGTTTTATAAAAAGTGCTTTAAAAGCTTATTTCAAAACAACTTTTATATCATTTAGAAAACCATATTTTCAACTTAAATCACTTTTAAGACATTTTAAAAGATTTTTAGAATTTATTTCATATTTTTAAAACAATAATTTGATCAATTTCCAATTTTGGTCATTTAGTGCAATAATTGGAATTTTCTTAAAAATTGATTTTGCCATATTTCAAAATATATGAAATGAAATCTTAATTCTCTTTTTTTATGAAGGATATGGATATAAGGATTCGGAAAATTCTTACTTCGAAGAAGTCTGAACTATATTCCACTTCGTATGTTCATTTGAACTTTTAATGCGTAAACACGAACTACCGTTACGTGACGTGTTAAATTCTAGGCGTATTTTGAGATTCATATCCAAACTCTACCGAGACAAGTATAGACACTTAGGAATCATTTCTAAAGCATATTCAAACATTTTTAAAGGTATAAATGATTCCATATCATATTTCATTTCTTTTGAAAAGTGACTTCCATGTGATTATACGTCGTGTAAATCCGTGACTTGTTTCAACATATATATTCAATATACAACTAACAAACAACCAAAACAATGTTTATAACCATTTTAACATATTCTGACATGTCATATGAACTTGCATATCAATTTAAAAACTTTTTATTTATAATGTCACATGATTGTTATTTATGTACATATTTGCTTACTAACTTTTGCAAATGACTTAAAGATGGTTTCTTTATTTTTCAAACACTTATAGAACATCATTATTAACGTCTAAACAACATTCATAACTTGCAAAACATTATATAAACATTTCCTACTTAACAATTTAGAGTTCTCATCTTTTGTCGCTTTCAATCTAGTTTTAAACTTCTTTGCTACACTTTGCCTTAAACTTCCTCGAACTTGCCTTAGAAGGCCACGACCAAGCTAGAAGGGGAAGATGTGCTCGACCAAGTAGAGGAAGAGGGGGGCGTGAGCAATAGGAGAGGGAAGGAGGCATTTTGAAGTGGTTCAGACGGATTTTTGTCGATATTTTCTTTGTTTTAATTTTGGAAATATTTTAGCATAACTTTGTTAAGGTTGGAAGCCATTACAAAGGGTGAGAAACAGCTTGAAATTTTGAGAAGAAAAATTATGGAAGAAAGTGAGAAAGTGAGTGTATTTATAGAAAATATTTGAGATCAAAATATAGGTTTGTGTTTTTACTTAAATAACCTTCCTTAATAATTAAGTAAACTTATTTAATTCAAAGCTTCCCATCCACATCACATCATACTTTTAAAATTCAAACACTCAAGAGTTAAGTAAAGAATAAGAATGATTACTTTACTTTATGTCACATTTCCTGACTTTATGTCACATTTAACGTGAGATGCGTTTTTTCTTTTTTAGTTTATTTTTGCTAATTACTTTCTAGAATTTTCTATGTGTGATTATTAAAAGTAACCTTTTTTAGTTAATTGTTAACTACTTCATATGTTAACATATTTATTAAATCAGGATTTTGTCACTTTTGTCGATATAAGCAAATGTTACTATTTTTCCATATATTTCTATTTCCAAATCCTACCTAATATTATTTGAATCATAAAACCTTTTATATCTTATATTTAAAATCACTTTAAATATTATATTTTGAAGCTATTAAATTTTGGATCGTTACATTAGTTATCGCTTCATTCTTTAATTATTTGTATATGACTTGTTTGCATAGAGTATTTGAGTAGCGGAATTTACTAACTAATAGTACATATTTTAGTAACGCTGAGTGGTTATGGGACATACGGTCGTTACTTTAATGATCACTATTTAATAAGTTTATAACACTGCTGACCAAACTGCTAGTGTTAGCGGTCGACTAAAGTGCTAGTGTGGCGTTAGCGACCAATCAAACTGCTAATGTGGTGTCAGCGACCGACCAAACTGCTAGTGTGTTGTCAACGACCGACCAATCTGCTAGTGAGGTTTTAGCGATCGACCAAACTACTAGTGAGGTGTTAGCGACCTTATTAAACAGCAAGAGACTATCATAGCCTATTAGGTTCTGAAGTAAAAAAGTATTTATTAATGCAGTATGGTATCCATTCCATATGTTCTTCGTAGCGTTTATGTTCGGGTAATCATTCCCTTTTTGTGCTTCAAATAATATTTAGGATGATAGTCCATATGTGACATGATATGATTTCATGATATGGTGTATGTTGTTATTTGATCGTGTTTTTATTAATTATCCAGGAGGGGACTGTACCTGTAACAGTCCACCTTTTTGGACAGTTTAAATCAACAATAAACCACATATGTCTGATTCAACCATTCAAAAGAGAGGATTATTAATAAGAAAATAAAAGAAATAAAATAAAACACAGAATCTCACAGTGGAATGACAAAATATAATAACCATATAAACAGTTCATGAAGTTTTTTTACAAAATAACATTTGATTACACTTTACAATTTAAATCAGAGTTATACACACATCAGAAATAAAAAAAAATTTGGCGGAACAAAGAATGCAGTGGAATAATAAATAGCAATAATATACTGAATTTTCATCTTTGTCCTCTAGAAAATAGTCTTCAATAACCTAAAAAGCTCAGATTGACTAGAGCGTAATGAAACGACAAAACACTCAAGTCAGAACTAAAAGATCTTATGTAAGTCAGATCAAAATAAGTAAAATAGAAATATTAGTGCAATGGTTTCATAGATGTTATGGGATTTTCATCTCCTATCGAGCGTACAACGTGAATATAATTATTTAAAAAGTTTCAAACAATTCAAAATATCAATTTTAATCATCTAATTAAAATAAATCCGAAGTTTGAATTAACTTAAACCCTTTAAATAATTCAATTTCGAATAAAAATCCAAATTCAAGAAATTTATATGGGTATATGTCATTTCAACCAGCATCAAAAATCAACATTTTCAAATCAATGAAAATAGCTTGGGTCTATCATTTCAACCCATAACGATTTTCCCCTAGTCTATAAGATCGTTCGGGTATGTATTGTTTCAACCCATAGGGATAACAAAGATATAGACATAATTAATATCCAATCATCCAAAATGTTAACTAATAACATCCATCCAATCACCCAAATATCAATAATTGAACATACAACACAATCATCATTGAAACAAACCAGTAACTACCAACAATTTACTGGTTATCATTAACTGGCAATTTAAATTTCAATACTAAATTAAATGGCAATTAAATTCAACAAAAGTCAGATTTAACTGGAATGACAATTTAAAATATACTAAACAGAAACCAAACAATTTCTAATCACATCATAAATTCACTTTAACTAAATAAGAAAATCTAGTAGTTGTGAGTATATGCTCAGGTTTCTGCCTACGAAAGTGATGATAAAATGGAGCAAAATGGAGATTCCTAGCAAAGATCCAAATGTAAAGCAAATCCAACAAAGCTTAAACACAAACACGAATCAATAAATAAGTTCCAACTAATTTCAACTTCTAAACAACCCAAGATCCAAAATACGGACAAACCTGAAACTAGGTCATCTATAAGAAAATATTCGGGCCATAATATTACTGAATCTGTAAAAGTGACTAGCTAAAATGTGATAACCCGGGCTTTGGACATCTGATAAATGGGTAATTAACTGTTTTAATCAATTGAACAGATAAAATTATAATAATAATAGATATCTGGATGTGTAAATGAATTTGGAAATATAATAAGAATTGAATTATTCATATCTGGGAAAAATAATTATTTAATAAACTCCTTTATAAATTATTTAGACTTGACAAAATTGTAATTTTCCAACAATAATAGTAATGTGATGTTTTTAAATATAGGTATAAATAGATTTTAAAACAGAATTATTATTTACAAATTTAATATGTGAAATGAATTTAAATTGAATTTGAATTTGGATTAAAATATTGAAATTCAAAGGATATATGTATATCTTAAATATGTTTTTATATGATTTTATTTAGAATATAGTTGTTTTATATTATTTTCTTTTAAATGGTTTTAATTTATATAAATTAAGATATGTATTTATTAGTTAGGAAATTAATTATAAAAGCTTTTTAACCATTTAAAAACTAATTTACTCATGCCTAATTACAAGTGTTGTTATATATGCCTTTTTAATAACATGTGTTAAATGGTTAAGTAGAGTAAAAGACAAACATTATATACATTTAAATGTAAAACGTAAATGCATATGTACTTAAATAATTTAATAAAAAGAAAAATTTCATATAATAAAAGAATTTTAACACTTGTAAACATATTAAGGTGGTTTTAAGACACTTGTAAAATTATATGAATATGTGTAATGTAATTAAATAGTAAATGACAAATGTAAGGTTTTTAACATGTGTCAACCTTTAATTTTACTCTCTTTTATATTTTTAATAAACCATATTTTAATTTATAAAGACATATAATTCCTCTCTTCCAATTCTTTTTTTTCTATTCTTAGCTAAAACAAAGAAATTTTAAATCAAAAACCTGTTAATATTCAAACTTCAAAATTCCAAACCTGTAAACAATTTGTTTTTCAAAACTAGAGAATCTTCTCAAAAAGGATTCATCTTGTTTCAATGTCCAACTGAGCTTCAACAACTGATTCAACATCAACTTGATCAAGTAAGCATACAAAAGGAATTCAAGACCAATTCAACAAATAGAAAGCAAAATTGAAACAAAAGAAGTTCAAAATCAAACAAGCCTGGAAAAAGAAAATCCGGCCTTTGTTTTCTTTCTGTCTGGTGAGTGAACTTTTACTCTAAATAAAAAAAAAGAGTTTGAATCTATTGCAAGTGATAAATTTGCATGGGTATAAGTAAAATGTTTGCATAGATATTTCTTTTCTGAAATATGAATGGAACTACCTATATATATGGATATAAATGACTATGAATATATATATTTGTCACTATTATCGTTACAAACTCAAAGACTTCAAACCAAAATTCCTATCAGCTATTAGGATCCGTTTTAGACTTCAATTTCTAAAGGTTAATGTTTAAAATGAAATAACATCATTTATAAAATGATTTCGAGTTCAATGGTCGAGTATTCATCTCTGAAATGAAAATTACAGTGGAATTTTTCAATTCGGGAAAATTTGAACATCTCGATTTAATAATTAGAATCATAAATCAGGTTAGTTATCGCAAATCATGAATTTAGGTGTAGCATTCGTGATTTTCAGCGTTGTGTAAAATGAGTTATGCTTAGTTGAACGAATTTGGGTGTTTAGTCATTTCCGATTATCGACGGCGAAAGGAGCGGTGAAGCTTGGTCTGAATGTGGCTAGTGGTTGAGGGTCTCTGGAAAAATAGTGGAAGGGATTATTGATGGAAGAGGCGGCCAGAGATCGTCAATGTAGGGTTTGGTTCCAGTTTTTACCGAGGCGGATGACGAGCTATGTTCGACGAGGGTGATGCATCAGGACGGATCACGATGGGGGTAAGTGAAGAAGGTGGTAGTATCGTAGCATCTGGTTCATGGGTGTGTGACCCGGTGATTGGAGTTGGTGGCTGGAGTTGGTTTTGTCCGGTCGAGTTTTGATCCAGTTTGATCAAGAAGCCCATTTTCGATTCAAAGCATTTTCTGTCGATCTGGGTTTACGTGGGGGTTAGCATGGAGATTGATGGCTTGTCGAGAGCCGCAGCAGTGGCCTTCGATGGTCGTAGTAATGGTGGACGTGCACCGCTTGCACGTTGTATCAGGTTTGGTTTGACCGTGTTTTGTGTTGAGGTACTCAGGGATGAGCTCGGGCAGTACAGGGGTTCGGCTTGAAGCAAGCAAGGGTTATGCTCGAAGAAAGGGGGGTAGCGGGTTGCTCGATAGGGAACTCGGGAATTTGGGTGTTTTACTTAGGTTTTGGTGATGATGCTCAGCTTGAACAAAATAAAATAATACAGGTTCAAAATTTTAAAAGTGTTATATAATATATACAACCTTCGCTTGAAAAGTTTGTTTTAAAATGAAACTTGATTTTTGTAAATTAAGAAATGATTAAAAGATTTGGTAATTTTAAATCCTAAAATTTAACTTTAAAAAGGTAAGTTAATAGAATGGTGATAAATTATTTTCAAGATTCATTTAGTAAGGATTTAAAAGATATTTAAAGAAAATAAATGGTTTATCTTTAAATCAATTAAGATTTTTTTGTAGTAATTAATGATTGACAAATTAATGTTAGTAATTAACTGATGATTAATTACTGAATGAGATTAATTAAGATTAATAAATAGATGTAATTAATTAATGATAATTTCTTAATGAGAATGATTAAGGATAACTTCTTAATGTCATTAATTAAGGTGGATAATTAATGATTGATTACTAAAGGTAATTTATTAAATGATGTAAGTAATTAAAGAATAAAATTGTTAAGGGTTAACTAATTGAGGATAATTAACCAATGGGATAATACTTGCTGGAGGTAATTAAAGGTAAAATTACTTAAGGGAAGAAATTAAGAATTAATTACTTAGCGTAATTAATTAAAGGGTAAATTGATTAAAGAATTAATTAATTAATGGTTGATTTTTTTAAGAAAATTAACCAAGGGTTGGCTAATTTATGAGTGTGATTAATTAAGGATAATAAATCAAAGTAATTGTCGGATAATTAACTTGGGTAATTAATTAAGATGGTAATTAAAGGTTAAGTAATGTGATGGGTTTGAGAAAAATTAGTTTGTTTAATTAATTTAAAGGCAAATTACTTAATGTAATTAAAGAATGATAAAGCAAGGATGATTAATCAAGATGAATAATTAAGGGGTGATTGGTTAATTGGATATAATTAATTAATGTTAAATAAGCAAGACTTATAAGTAATAAGTAAATAATTTAATTCATTGGTAATTAATTAAATTAATTGGAAATGGAATGACTAATTTATCTTGCTTATGAATTATTAAAAGATATTTGAACGTCTTGGATTATTTGTTATTCCTGATATGTGATCGTGATGCTTTGTGAAATGAAATGTTTTGTAATATGATATGTTGGATTGAACATATATAATGTGGATATCTTCGATGAATTGCTGTGTAAAAGTGACATCCAATATTTAAAATTTAATCACTTGAATAACTTGGGATAAGATAGTATTGAATTCGAAGAGACCGGAGTCGGGTATTAGTAAATACCCAAAACCACTTCGATTCTTTATAAATTGAAATGTGGAATCAATAGGCTGAAATGGAATGATTTAAGTGAATTGGACAATTTAATCTAAGTTTTGGTACTTAGAAATTGATGTGTGAAATAAGTGATGTCTATATCAACTTGTGAAGTTGTAAATTGATACAAGTTACCCTGGGTTTATATAAGTTGCTGTTGTATTCCATGTTAGATGGGTTTACTCACGCTGGTTTCCAGCCTGACCCGAGTGTTACTTTGATGTAATGCTCGGGTCAGACCGAGTATCACAGATTTTCAGGTAAGGACGTTCTGGAGCTCAGGAGGCGAGCTAGATGACAGAAACGTATGGAGCGTTTTCCGCTGTGATATATTATTTCTATTTATCTGGGACATGTTGATTGTATCTGTCCAGTATTTGTATATATGTTGTAACTCTGATGTATTAAGTGAAATTTGACAAGTACAGTTTTCCTTTCTATAACTGTTATTATTTGTTATTATATTTTATCCGCTGCGAATGTGAGATGTTGGTGTTTCTGTTTCTTCTTCTCTTCTATTTCTTTCTTCTTTTCTCTAACTATCTGGAATTTTCTGAATCGAAAATTCTGGGTCGTTACATTTGGTATTAGAGCCGAAGGTTATGCGAGAACCTTGGCTCTGGTGGGTTTACTCATCAAGAATAGGGTTAGTGTTAGCCTAGGATGAGTTGAGTGTGTGTATATATATATGAGAGCGTACTTGTTATTTTTTTATATAAAGATTTTAAAAAAATGGTTTAATGAACGAATTTTATAAAAGCTTACATTATATATAAAGCAATAATTGGTTGTTAAATAAGAAATTAAGGAATATATATATATATACATATCCAAATAAGGATTGGATAAAATGAACTGTACAAATAAGATCAATTAAAATTGGTTTCAAACCAGAAAATAGAATGGTTATTGTGTTTAAATGGGATGATTGTTTCCCAATAAACAAATAAATGACTTATGGAAGTAACCATTAGATGAGAATAACTTGTAAATTAGAATGGATGTAAGTTGAGAAGTTTTGAATTCTAAGTCTAGAAACATTTGAAATTATTTTCATATGTTAAGAGGAATAATAAATATTATTCAGAATATTTTGAAGGTGATCTTATTTTAAAATAAGAATTGTTGAAAGCCTTAAAGAAAATTGTTTTGGATTAAAAACCAAAAGTGGTTTAAAATTTTAAGGTGTAACTTGGTGTGCAAAGGAAATAACCTTGTATACATGAGGGATATACATAATATTAAAGATAATTTGAAATAAACTCTAAATGTTGAGTTTAAAATTTAGAATGAGATGTGATACCCAAGGTGATAATTTTTTGAACTTATAATATTATTAATCTGAAGTTTAAAATTTGAAATGGGAATTCAAATCGGGTAAGGTTGGCTGGATTAACTAAATTGAATTTAACTTTGGAAAGTTAAATAATTTAACAATCAACCTGAATTGGAAATTTCAAGATTAGGATTTTACTTGGAAAGTTAAATGGTTAATTTGAATTGAGAGTTTGTGAGATCTCAAAATGGGTTTGAGATCTGGAAATTGGAAATGGATGGATGTTTTTAAAATAATTTGAATGACACCATCCTATTGTTCTTAATAACCTTTAAGCTGAAATCGGATTTGTTTAAATAAATTAAAGAAATGGACTGTAGTAATATATCCATTATCGAGTTAAAAAGGAAATTAAACTTTAGTTTGAAATTAGAGAAATGGAATCACTTTGGACTTGAGATTTGGGTGTTGAAATAGAATTTCAACTGAAACAGTTGAAAATTGGTTTTAAGGATTGGATTTGGGTAATAAATTGGTTTTTGAAAGATTGAATTGATTTAAAATGAAATTATAGAATTTGAACTTAGAAATTAAATTGTTTAAAGACTTTAAATAAAGGTTAATTTGATTTAAAAGGTTAAACCAACATTTGAGAATTTAACTCGAATTTATATAATTCGAGATGGTTTAAATTTGAGATTGAAATTGAATTAGTTCAAATTGAATTCGATTTGAATTAATTGAAATTGTGATTGAAAATGGACAAGTTTAAAATTCAAATGAGAAAATTTGAATTGGATTGATTTGAAATGAAATTGAAGTTGAATAAGTTCAAATTCAGATGGGAATCGGGATTTATTCAAACAGGAATTGAGATGATTTGAAATTGAAGTGGGTTCAATTTGAAATTAGTCCAAATTGATTTGAATAATTTGGAATTGTAATTAAAGTTGAATAGGTTTAATCAAATGGAGGTAGGAAATTGAACAGTTTGACTCTGGACTATTTTCAAAATAAATTGTTTTAAAATAAATCTATTTTTCCAAACTATTTATTATACAACTTTTCTTTTTAAACCTAAAACTATCTAATACTTGTTTTACAATTATTTTTGGAACTATTTAATAATTTTTCAACTGTTTTATAAACTAATTACTATTTTTCAACTATTTTACAAATTAATTTCTATTTTACAACTATTTTGCAACTATTTAAAATTTCTGTAACTATTTGACTATTTTCCAACTATTTTACAATTACTTAACTATTTTACAGCTATTTTACGAACTAATAATTATTTTTCAACTACTTATCTATTTTAAGAATTTTCAAGCTATTTTCTAAATTTAAAATGGACAGAGTTCAAACTGATTTGATTAAATATCCATTTGAGATAAGAATTGAGGAGATAATCCAAATGAGGATTTAAGCAATTGTGAGTAAGTGGATGAAAATCAAAGTGAATGTGAATAGAAATGGAATTGATTTGGCTAATAACCAATAAAGATAAATACGTAGGGATTATGTATGTTATTCTATTCGCATAGTGATTTGGTCCAGATTAGAGCACAGAATTTCGAGATAATATGTTGATCCGAGTTGGGATTTTCCACTCGATTTTCGACGGCGAACCTGGATATGAATTGTTGATTGGTTCTGGATATTCTCTATCATAGTTATGGCTATGTATGGAAAATGACGGTTTCTGATCAAGAAACCAGATCTGAGTCCGCACTAGGAAGTCGGGTGGATGATACTAGTTCAGAATTGAAATTGTGTGATCGAGTGAGCGATCAGAATTATATAGCGTACAAATGATATGTGTACAATATACGGTTTTGAATGAAATTGTTACTGGAAATTTGTGGATAATAATTGTGAATGGTTTTTGAAATGAAAGGTCTATTTTGTGAAATATATGATGAAGTAAAATGGAAATTGAATATTTCTATAATAGAAATTTACTTTATGGAAGCAAGTGATATGATAAGTGATTTTGTAAAGAGAAATCAAATTGGAATATTTGATTTGGCATAAAAAAAGTTATATATCTTTGTTATATAAGATAAATCTCCCTTTGTGAATCTATAGCCAGAAGAAAGGGTTTTGTAAATATTTAAAGTATAAAAGGGGTTTTATACAAGTTTGAAATGATCCAAAGATTTTTCAAGATTATATATATATATATATATATATATATATATAAAGGATCTTATGAGGATGATTTTGGAGGAAAGGTTTTTGAAACCTTTGAATTTGGAAAGGCTTTTTGATTTTTGGGTAAAATCAATGTTGGAATTTTTAACAACCCGGGATTGCAATTACCGAATAATAAATTAAAATTATGATTTTAATTTAAATGGAGCTAAAAATGGATTTTTTTGGATAGGCTAGTTTCTTTAAAATAAATTATTTGAAAAAAAACGGGTGGTTTTATAATGGTGGGTTTTAGTTGGGTAATGAAGCATTAAATTGTTTTAGTGAACATTAGGATGCCACTTCTCTTATTGGGTCAATTAGTGAAACCAAACCCATTAACAACCTATATATATTATCTTAAACCCACCCTAAACCCTAACCCTCCTCTTCATAATTTCCTCAAACCCTAAACACCTCCTAAGAACCTAATTAATGGCCTCCATTTGGTAGAAGATCCATTTTCCTCTCAACATAGCTAATTTAGGTTAATACAAGCTAAAAGGTAAAGCAATCCTTCTCTAATCACTCTCTAATCTTCATTCTAATTTATGAAATTATTCTTTAATACATGGTTTTTGGTTTATTTTTGTTATGAAGCCTCTTGATCTCCTCTCTCTAGCTTTTGGAGTGCACACCAAGTGTTTGTGCATATTTTTCTTGCATTGGTTGAGGTAAAATTGCGAGCTAAATCCCTTTTTACTTGATGCTAATGAGAGGGTTGCCAAAAAAAATAGATACCACATTTCGAGTATTCAGTAGATAGTTATAGCTTGATTACACATGGTCGCTTCCATTATACTCCATTCTCCGCTTTAGCAGAGGGTATTACCCCGTAATTCTCTTTGCTAGAGTGGGTTTAGGAGTCGGGCGTTACAGTTGGTATTAGAGCGAGGTTCAGGACTAAGCATAATAAACACAGGACAGACACGTAGTACAATACATATTGATATGGTCCAAATTAAACAAATCTCTTCCTTGTGTCTTTTGATAGATAAGTTGGGAATATATGTAGGAATTCGTTTATATTCCGTAGTATTCCTTAATGAATTATCTATCATTAAATCGTGCATAACTCTATCTTCTTTTAACTTTCAGTATGTCTGGAAGGGGGAGAACCACACGTCAGACCGGTACAGCTGGGCAGCCCAGCAACTCTCAGCCTGAGGGCGTGTATATGACCACTGACCAGATCATGGAGCTGGTTCGGAATTTTCAGTCTCATACTTAGTCACCAGCTCCAGTTACTGAGGTTCTGCGCAAGTCAGCCTTTGTGTGTCTCTGCAGTGATTTTACTCATCTCGGAGGGAAGTCGTTCAGTGGCTTCGAGACTATTCTTGAGGTCAAGGCTTGGATTCATGTATGCGAGCGTGTTTTTACTCGCATGGCTATCCCAGACCATGACCGCGTTCTTGTTGCTTCCAGTCAGCTTCAGAGTCGTGCCTTGGATTGGTACAAGCTCCTTATCTCTGAGACTGATGAGACCACACTTACTTGGGATCATTTCCGTGAGCGCTTTTTGCTCAAGTTCGTCCCAGAGTCTGAGAAGAACTCCCTTGCTCGTTGCTTTATTGATCTTAAGCAAGGGAAGTCCTCCGTCTAAGACTATGTTTCTTCTTTTGAGGCCCTGTCTAAGTATGGTCTCGAGTTCATCAGCACACCACACAAGAAGAACCTCAAGTTTGTGGAAGGTCTGAAGAAGTACCTGAAGAAGCAGCTCATGCTTCAGCTCAAGCTCCCATTTGACGAGCTTGTAGACGCAACACTTCATCTTGAGTCAGTCGAGATGGAGAAGGATAGTGATGATGGTGGAGGCTCCAAGAACTCCAACCAGAAGTGTGGCCCTTTTCAGAAGTCCAAGTTCTTTAAGAAGAAGAAGAAGAAGAAGAGTGGCAACACTACCGCTCCAGCTTCAGGCTCGCACTCAGCCTCAGACTCAGTCTTAGCCCAGTGGAACATGTCCCGTGAGGAAGTGTTTCAACTGCAATTCTCCAGATCACATGATTAGGGAGTGTCCCAAACCTCTCTTTTGCCGCTATTGCAAAAGGGAGGGTCACCGCATTACTACTTGTCCAGCTGCTTCTGCTAGTGCTAAACCCGACAAGCTTAATGCTGCCAAGGTTTCTACCGATTCTGCTCAGCCTCGAGGTACGCATCCTTCCGTTCTTAAAGGCTCTATTCTGTTTCATGGTAGAACAATTAGAGTTCTCTTTGATATGGGTGCTTCTCACTCATTCGTATCAAAGGAACTAGTTGATATTCTGTCTCTGGATGTTTCTTGTATGATTACCTCTCTGAGGATTATGAATCCGATTGGTTGATCCACGACCCTCAGCCTTTTATGTGAGAATGTTGACATCGATCTATGTGGTTTTTATTTTCGTGCAAATCTGCACATTATGGCACATTTGGGTTTTGATATGATTCTCGGCATGGATTGGATAGTTCAGTACGACGCCAAGATTATTTGTTTAGAGCGGGTATTATTCCTTCGTCATCCTGACTCGTCCGCTCCATTAGCTCTTGTTATTCGGGATGTTGAAATTTCCGAAGCTACTCTATTTGCTATTGATTCACGAGATGATGACATGGACATATCTCGTATTCCAGTTGTTCGGGATTTCCCCGATATCTTCGAACCTGTATCTAGCCTACCGCTGAAGCGGGCTATTGAGTTCCGCATCGATCTCATTCCAGGCACTCATCCAGTTAGTCATCCTCCCACGAGGATGTCTACTAAAGAGAATGAGGAACTCAAGAAGCAGTTGATTGAGCTCGAGGCGAAGCAGTTTATTCGGTTCAGTTCTTCACCATGGGGTGCTGCAGGGGTCTACGTTAAGAAGCCCGATGGCTCCCTTAGGCTTTGCATCGACTATCGCAAGCTTAATGAGGCAACCATCAGAAATCGTTATCCATTGCCACTAATTGATGATATGTTCGATCAGTTAAATGGTGCGAAGGTCTTTTCCCAACTCGACCTCACCACTGGATTTCATCAGCTCTGAGTCGCGGAAGATATCGTTCCGCTTACTGCTTTCCGCACTCGTTATGGTTCCTTTAAGTGGTTGGTCATGCCATTCGTCTTGACGAACGCACCAGCATTCTTCGTCGATTTGATGAATCGAGTATTCCGAGAATATCTCGATAAGTTCGTTCTGGTTTTCATCGACGATATTCTTATTTATTCTAAATCCGAGGCAGAGCATACTCATCATTTGAGGATCATCTTGGATACACTTCGTCAGCATCAGCTTAAGGCCAAGTTCTCCAAGTGTCATTTTTGGGAGAGCAAGGTCAAGTTCTTAGGCCATGTGGTATCTTCTGAGGGCATATCTGTCGATCCTTCCAAGATCGAAGCCATTCAGAACTGGAAGCATCCTAAGAATGTGAATGAGATTCGTAGCTTCCTTGGTCTCGCAAGTTAGTACCGTCGTTTCATCAAGAATTTCTCTCGTGTTGTTCTTCCGCTTACGAGCCTTACTCGTAAGGGTGTTCACTTTATCCAGTCATATAAGTGTCAAGCTTCCTTTCAGCGACTGAAGGAACTTCTCACTCATGCTCCTATTCTAGTGGTTCCAGAGGGAAACCATGATCTTGTTATCTACACCGATGCTTGTGGAAGAGGGCTCGGTGCTGTGCTTATGCAGAAGGATCAGGTAGTTGCTTACGCTTCTAGGCAATTGCGTTCGAATGAGGTTCTCTATCCTACTCATGATCTTGAGTTAGCAGCCATCGTCTTTGCCTTGAAGACATGGCGTCATTATCTATTGGGCGAACGTTTCATTCTGTACATCGATCGCAAGTCACTGAAGTATCTATTCAGCCAGAAGGATCTCAATATGAGGCAGCAGCGAGGCTTGAGTTTCTCACCTCAAATGACTTAGACATTCAGTATACCCCTGGCAAGGGTAATCGTGTGGCTGATGCGCTCAGTCGCAAACACTCGGTAGTAGTTTCTATGATGATAGCCGAGTGGGATATTCTTAAGACTCTTTCTGTGTGCGATATTCGAGATCGAGCTCCGTCTTCTCATTCTCCAGTCTTATTGTCCAGTGAGGAAGCTCGACCTATTTTACTGGATCACATTGCCCATGCTCAACGGCAGGATCCAGACTTGTTGCATGTTATCCATCTTCTTGAGTCGGGATCCAGTGATGAAGCTTTGCTGAATTATTCTATTGATTCTCATCGGTGTCTTCGCAGGAAGAACCGTATATTGGTAAAATCTGATTTATTGCTTAGGCGTGACATTCTAGACGAGTGTCATCGCACTAAGTACACCATTCATCCCGGTTCAAGTAAGATGTATGCCGATATGTGTTGGTTATATTATTGGAAAGGTTTGAAGAGAGATGTTGCAAGTTATGTGAGCAGTTGCATGACTTGTCAACAGATCAGGGCCGAGCATCAGCGTCCATCCGGTCATCTTCAGCCTCTTGAGATTCCATTGTGGAAATGGGATCAGATATCTATGGATTTCATCGACGGTCTACCTCGATCGAGGTCAGGCCATACTTCTATTTGGGTTATTGTTGATCGCTTGACCAAATCGGTTCATTTTATTCCGATTAAGTCCACTCGGACTGCACCTCAGTTGGCCAAGCTCTATGTGAAAGAAGTCGTCCCGCTTCATGGCATTCCTAGCTCTATCGTTTGTGATCGAGATGCTTTGTTCACTAGCCACTTCTGGAAATGTCTACAGTCAGCTTTGGGCACAAAGCTGAACTTTGCTTATCACCCTCAGACGAATGGTCAGACTGAGAGGGTGAATCTTGTATTGGAGGATCTTCTTCGCTGTTGTATTCTTGATTTCGGGGGTAGTTGGGAGGACCACTTACCACTTATGGAGTTCTCCTACAACAACAGCTATCAGTCCAGTATTGGCATGGCTCCTTTCGAAGCTTTTTACGGAAGGCCATGTCGCTCTCCTTCGTGTTGGTTATAATCTGGCGAGAAACTCATTCTTGGTCCAGATTCAGTTCGGGAATCTTCTGAGATGATTACTCTTATCCGCATAGAATGAAAGAGGCGCAGAACCGCCAGAAATCCTACGCGGACAACCGTAGGAAGCCTCTTGAGTTCTCCATTGGCGATCTTGTCTATATTCGGATATCTCCTATGAAGGGGGTTGTGCGTTTCAGTTCTACAGGGAAATTGGCTCCTCGCTATGTCAGACCATTTCCTATCACGGAACGCATTGGCCTTGTTGCTTATCGTATGGCTCTACCTGCTCATTTCTCTGGAATACATGATGTGTTCCATGTCTCTCAGCTTCGCAAGTGTGTGCGCGATCCTGATTCTATTATCGAGCCGCATATCGTGCCAGATATGGAGATCTCACCCAATCTATCTTGTGAGCAGCAACCACTCCGTGTGCTTGATTCGGAGGTCAGACGCCTTCGAAACAAAGAGGTTCCGCTTGTGAAAATTCAATGGTCACCCAATCCTAAGGACTGCACTTGGGAGACCAGAGAATTTATCGAGCGTACTTATCCTGGTTTTCTTTCATCTTCGGGTACGGGTGAGCATCTATATTTATCTTCTGTTGTTTCTTCGGTGGATTAAAGGTTATTGACGACTTCCATATTTAAGGAATTGCAGGGACGCAATTTTCTTAAGGGGGGAGTCTGTAACAACCCGGGATTGCAATTACCGAATAATAAATTAAAATTATGATTTTAATTTAAATGGAGCTAAAAATGGATTTTTTTTTGGATAGGCTATTTTCTTTAAAATAAAGTTATTTGAAAAACAAGGGTGGTTTTTAATGGTGGGTTTTAGTTGGCTAATGAAGCATTAAATAGTTTTAGTGAATATTAGCATGCCACTTCTTTTATTAGGTCAATTAGTGAAACCAAACCCGTTACCCACCTCTATATATTATCTTAAACCCACCCTAAACCCTAACCCTCCTCTTCATAATTTCCTCAAACCCTAAACACCTCCTAAAAACCTAATTAATGGCCTCCATTTGGTAGAAGATTCATTTTCCTCTTCACATAGCTAATCTAGGTTAATACAAGCTAAAAGGTAAAGCAATCCTTCTCTAATCACACTCTAATCTTCATTCTAATTTCTGAAATTAATTTTTAATACATGGTTTTTGGTTTGTTTTTGTTATGAAGCCTCTTGATCTCCTCTCTCTAGCTTTTGGAGTGCACACCAAGTGTATGTGCATATTTTTCTTGCATTGGTTGAGGTTAAATTGCTAGTTAAATCCCTTTTTACTTGATGCTAATGAGAGGGTTGGCAAAAAAAAATATTTAAAGATCATTTCTGTAATTTTCGTTTTGGAATTATAGCTGAAACGAAATCAGGCATAACTTCTTCATTTCTCAGCCGAATTCAATAATTTTGAATGTTCTGGAAAGCTTAGACATAGTGCTATAAGTTTCATGTAGATATTTTTCTGAAATTTTGAAATTTATTAGATCAAAATCATGCTTGTTTATTGCTATCCCGAGAGTAAATTGACAGCAACAACAATCTCAGGCCTGCGAATTGTATTGGCCATAAGTTACACGTTTCTCATCCGTTTTTGGTCAGGTTTTCTGTGCTACAAACTAGATTCAATAAGGAACACTTTATATTGAGGTTATATTTTGATATTTTGCCATTTAGATGGCCTGAAATGTGTTCGAAGACAGAAGACCAATTCTGTGTTTACAAGTTATCCTGAGTTTCAATCTGATATTGTTTTGTCTGTATCTCTCTCGTTTTTGATCCGAATTAGATAATTTCGGATGTTCGGGAAAGATTAAAACATATACTACAACTTTTTTCAGTGATATTTCTATAATTTTGAGGCTAACTATGTAAAAAATTGATTTTTCTACTATCTTCCCGAGAGCGATACACATATTAGCTCTGTGTATGAAACTGAAACTATTTTGGTCATAACTTTTGAGCCGCTTGTCAGTATTGAATGATTTTGGACTTTATGAAAAGCTTAGAAACTAATTTACAACTTTCATGTTTTGTGTTTTGCAAAATTTTGAGGTTAAGAGAGTTGAAACCTCATTTATTTGTCGTTGTCTTGAGAATAAACGACAGTGACAGTGAATTTACAAATATGAGAATTGTGATCGTCATATCTCATTCATACTAAGTCCGATTTTGATGAACTTCGTATTGTTCAAAAGCTTACACTTAGTAGAACAACTTTCCTTTAATAAGTATTTTTTGATTTTGAAGTTTGTTATATTAAAATATGAATTCTTTACAGAAGAGGTGAAATTAGTATAATGTGTAATCTCCGGATTTTTGATGATATTTTGACGATTTCGATAATTCCATTTGCATTTTTTTAATGTAACAGAATTTAATTACCTAGCCCGAATGGGCTGGGGCTGCTGTTCCAGGCTTAAAGCTCGTTTGGGCCTGAGCAAATATTCCTTCAGCTGTGTTTTATTAGCCTGTTTATGTTCAGGATTGCAACTTCGTGACTCCGCCACGGCTACGTACGTTATCGGAATTTGACATTTTTGGTCTCTTTGGAAAGATGGAGTTACGATTTCCATATCTGAAAAGTTTGGTCATCATTTGAGTTCATTAGACCCTTCGAATTTCCTGTCAAAGTTGAACCCAGATCGCTGTGCAAAACAGTGCATTTCATGTTTCTGAGTCCGACTTTGGAACGTCGCTGCACCTTCGTTTCAAGTCGGAATCGAGCAATTCTTTTTGCTACTTGAAGTAGGAATGTCAGACTACATTTTTGCAAATTTTCATGACATTTGGAATTAGTTTGCTAGTCCAAATATTTTTTCGAACATGGGTTCGCAGCAATATTTGGCCTATTTTTCCAACACTATTTTTTTGAGGTTTTTTTATGGATTTTTCGATTTCTTGAGATTTGTTTCTGGATTTCGCGCACAGACTTCATAAAAATGTCTTAAAAGGATTTTTCACTCGAAATGGCTTTCGAAACTATTATTTAGTATTACTTTAATTATTAAATTAATTACTCCATAATAGGAGAATTTTTAAAAGGACGTTTTAAAAGTGATTTCAATCCAAATAAAAAATCCATTTTCCACAACTGTTTTCTAGAATAAAATTCCACACTCACTTTTGTGCACTTCAAGCAAAGTGGAGAAATGGTTGGGAAAAACCCCGGCCTATGGAACTGAACGTATTTCCTTTTCGGTTAATCCGCGACCATTTCGATTGATTGTTTTGACTTTTGGCGCAGTTTATCGATGATATGAGATAAACTTTTGTTTACTGTTTTGAGTGTGGAGTTGGCAGAAGGTAAGTAAACCGATTAGGGCGAACCAGTGGTATGGGACATTGCGTAACACTTTTTGGGTTCCTTTCTAGATGTTTCCGACACATTTGCCTGTTGGCGGCCAGTACTGGACCTCAGGGTCATTTGCCTTTTGGCGGTCTCTGTACATTCTTCTCATGTGAGCGTATTATTGGTGCGTGCCTTTGGGCATTTACCCCCTGGGGTGTCACCAATCGTGCGTTTTGCCCCTAGGCATGTGGTACCATAAAACTACAGTACTTGGCGATAACAACTCTGGTCGTGCACGTGCATTTTTCTGATGATTTCTATGTCACTTTTGAAGTTGGTCCTTCGTTGCCGCTCGAGTGATATGTGTTCTACTATGTTGTACTGTCTTTTGGGGTATGTTCCCTTTGCCTTTGGCGATATATCTTTGCTTTGGCATTGATTTATGGTTAGATTCCATATTATGTGCTATCGCTTATGGGCAACTATTTATAGCTTTTGCCACGCCGATGATATGAGGCATTATTGTTTACTCAACACTTGAGTGTTGATTATCTCTTTGGAGAGTTTATTATTGGTTGATGATTATGTGATCGTTTATTATATTATGTGGTTTACATCGCTCTTCTCTATGGAGAAGTACCTTATCCTCTATGTTATCGCATTATTATATCTCAGTTTATCTAATTGATTATTTAGCTAGCCTGACCCGAGTGTTTTATGCTCGGGTCAGACCAAGTTGTTTCAGGTTAGGTCTCTGGACTTAGCTTGCTCTGTGCTTCTGCTCATGACTTATCTGCTATGTTGTTAGATAGCTTTCTTATTGTCCGCTTTATGCTACTTTTTTATTCAGACTTATCTGTACATATTTTTGACTCACATGTGTGAGCAGAGGCTTGTACCCACTTATGATATATTTGGATCTGTATTGACTATGTATTGTTCCGAGACTCTGTGTCTGTTATGTTATTCTGTTCTGTGATGATTTTATCATTTAGCTATTATTTTTGTTCTGTTAGATCTTTAGACATTGTATTTTCGTTATAAATATTTATTGGATATGTCGAACCACTTGAGAAAAAATATAGATACCACATTTCGACGTATTCAGTAGATAGTTATAGCTTGATTACATATGGTCGCTTCCATTATACTTCATTCTCCGCTTTAGCAGACGGTATTACCCTGTAATTCTCTTTGCTAGAGTGGGTCTAGGAGTAGGGCGTTACAGAATTTGCCTAATTTGAGAATTATCGAGTTTGGGATAATCAATTTGAGAAAGGAGATTTTGATGAAATTCATACTAGGTGTATGATTTGGAAGATACTATATGTGTATAGTATAAAGTGTTTTGAAATGGCTATGGGGAAAAAGGCGCTCCCCTAAAATGAACTTCTCAGGGGTACCATAGGTTGGTACTGCCTTAAGCCTCTAAGGGGGAGGTTCTAAAGTTGATCCTGTGAGGAGTCCGGACAAACTAGTTCCTGAGGATTATTGGGTAGTGAAAGTCGGGGGCACTGATGCCTATAGAGGCATTTGGGTTGTGCTATGACGACAGTGTAACTCGATGTCGCTTTGATCTACTGTGTAGACCATAGCGGAAATCGTGTGGAGGTGAGTGTAAACGGTCTACGCTTGATTTTGTCGGGAAGGCAACGTAACATCGGTAGACTACGATCTATGGTCGAGTGGAGTAGAGAAGTTTCATTCTTTTGGCAGCGAAATTCGAGGGCGCTGAGGCCTACAGTTATATGGGTTTTTGCTGTGATGGCAACGTAACCCCAGTTGTAGCTGCGATCTGTAGCGGGTTCCATGGTGTAATCGAGGGGCGTAGAGGCCTACAGTTATCTATGGATTTTGTCGGGATGGCAACGTAACCATCGGGTAAACTGCGACCATGGATGGGCGTGATGATTTCCAGAGCATTCTCACCAAGAATATTTCCTCTATTTTCAAAAGTACTTTCTATATTTTCAATAAAATTATTTTCTAAAGTATTTTCATTGGGTGTTGAAAATGGGTCTGCTAAGTACTTATAGATCTTCAGTCCAACGCCTGATTAACGTATGACCGAATTTCTGTGAGAACAAAGACGGACTTGTGGAAACATCGAGTTATAAAAGTAAACCCGGGCTTTGGACATCTGATAAATGGGTAATTAACTGTTTTAATCAATTGAACAGATAAAATTATAATAATAATAGATATCTGGATGTGTAAATGAATTTGGAAATATAATAAGAATTGAATTATTCATATCTGGGAAAAATAATTATTTAATAATCTCCTTTATAAATTATTTAGACTTGACAAAATTGTTATTTTCAAACAATAATAGTAATGTGATGTTTTTAAATATAGGTATAAATAGATTTTAAAATAGAATTATTATTTACAAATTTAATATGTGAATTGAATTTGAATTTGGATTAAAATATTGAAATTCAAAAGATATATATATATATATATATATCTTAAATATGTTTTTATATGATTTTATTTAGAATATAGTTGTTTTATATTATTTTCTTTTAAAGGTTTTAATTTATATAAATTAAGATATGTATTTATTAATTAGGAAATTAATTATAAAAGCTTTTTAACCATTTAAAAACTAATTTACTCATGCCTAATTACAAGTGTTGTTATATAAGCCTTTTTAATAACATGTGTTAAATGGTTAAGTAGAGTAAAAGAAAAACATTATATACATTTAAATGTAAAACATATATGCATATGTACATAAATAATTTAATAAAAAGAAAAATTTCATATAATAAAAGAATTTTAACACTTGTAAACATATTAAGGTGGTTTTAAGACACTTGTAAATTTATATGAATATGTGTAATGTAATTAAATAGTAAATGACAAATGTAAGGTTTTTAACATGTGTCAACCTTTAATTTTACTTTCTTTTATATTTTTAATAAACCATATTTTAATTTATAAAGACATATACCTCCTCTCTTCCAATTCTTTTTTTCTATTCTCAGCTAAAACAAAGAAATTTTAAATCAAAAACCTACTAATATTCAAGCTACAAAATTCCAAACCTGTAAACAATTTTTTCTCAAAACTAGAGAATCTTCTCAAAAAGGCTTCAGCTTGTTTCAATGTTCAACTGAGCTTCAACAACTGATTCAACATAAACTTGATCAAGTAAGCATACAACAGGAATTCAAGATCAATTCAACAAACAGCAAGCAAAATTGAAACAAAAGAAGTTCAAAATCGAACAAGCCTGGAACAAAAAAATCCGGCCTTTGTTTACTTTCTGTCTAGTGAGTGAACTTTTACCCTAAATAAAAAAAAGAGTTTGAATCTGTTGCAAGTGATAAATTTATATGGGTATAAGTAACATGTTTGCATAGATATTTCTTTTCTGAAATATGAATGGACTACCTGTATATATGGATATAAATGACTATGAATATATATTTTTCACTGTTATCATTACAGACTCAAAGACTTCAAACCAAAATTCCTATCTTCTATTAGGATCCATTTTAGATTTCAATTCTAAAGGTTAATGTTTAAAATGAAGTAACATCATTTATAAAATGATTTCGAGTTCAATGGTCGAGTATTCATCTCTGAAATGAAAATTAAAGTGGAATTTTTGAATTTTGGAAAATTTTGAATATCTCGATTTAATAATTGGAATCTTAAATCAGGTTAGTTATCGCAAATCATGAATTTAGGTGTAACATTCGTGATTTTTAGCGTTGTGTAAAACGAGTTATGCTTAGTTGAACGGATTTGGGTGTTTAGTCGATTTCCGACTATCGACGGCGAAAGGAGCGGCGAAGTTTGGTCTGAAGGTGGCCAGTGGGTTGAGGGTCTCTGGAAAAATAGTGGAATGGATTATCGATGGAAGGGGCGGCTAGAGATCGTCAATGTAGGGTTTGGTTCCAGTTTTTATCGAGGCAGATGATGGGCTTTGTTCGATGAGGGTGATGCATCAGGTCAGATCGCGATGGGGGTAAGTGAAGCAGGTGGTACTTCCGTAGCTTCTAGTTCGTGGGCGTGTGACCCGGTGATCGGAGTTGGTGGCTGGAGTTGGTTTTATCCGGTCGAGTTTTGATCCAGTTTGATCAAGATGCCCATTTTCGATTCGAAGCATTTTCTGTCGATCAGGGTTTACGTGGGGGTTAGCATGGAGATTGATGGCTTGTCGAGAGCCGTAGCTGTGGCCTTCTATGGTCAGAGTAATGGTGGACGTGCATCGCGTGCACGTTGTATTAGGTTAGGTTTGACTGTGTTTTGTGTTGAGGTACTCAGGGATGAGCTCAGGTAGTACAGGGGTTCGACTCGAAGCAAGCAAGGGTTATGCTCAGAGAAAGGGGGTAGCGGGTTGCTCGATAGGGAACTCGAGAATTTGGGTGTTTTACTCGGATTTTGGTGATGAAGTTCAGCTTGAACAAAATAAAATAATATAGGTTCAAAAATTTAAAAGTGTTTTATAATATATACAACATTCGCTTGAAAAGTTTGTTTTAAAATGAAACTTGATTTTTGTAAATTAAGAAATGATTAAAAGATTTGGTAATTTTAAATCCTAAAATTTGACTTTAAAAAGGTAAGTTAATAGAATGGTGATAAATTATTTTCAAGATTCATTTAGTAAGGATTTAAAAGATATTTAAAGAAAATAAATGGTTTATCTTTAAATCAATTAAGATTTTTTTTAGTAATTAATGATTGACAAATTAATGTAAGTAATTAAGGGATGATCAATTACTCAATAAGATTAATTAAGACTAATAAATAGATGTAATTAATTAATGATAATTTCTTAATGAGAATGATTAAGGATAACTTCTTAATGTCATTAATTAAGGTGGATAATTAATGATTAATTACTAAAAGTGATTTATTAAATGATGTAAGTAATTAAAGAATAAAATTGTTAAGGGTTAACTAATTGAGGATAATTAACCAATGGGATAATACTTGTTGGAGGTAATTAAAGGTAAAATTACTTAAGGGAAGAAATTAAGAATTAATTACTTAGCGTAATTAATTAAAGGATAAATTGATTAAAGATTTAATTAACTAAGGGTTGATTTTTTTTAAGAAAATTAACCAAGGGTTGGCTAATTTATGAGTGTGATTAATTTAAGGATAATAAATCAAAGTAATTGTCGGATAATTAATTTGGGTAATTAATTAAGATGGTAATTAAAGGCTAAGTAAGGTGATGGGTTTGAGAAAAATTAGTTTGTGTAATTAATTTAAAGGCAAATTACTTAATGTAATTAAAGAATGATAAATCAAGGATGATTAATCAAGATGAATCATTAAGGGGTGATTAGTTAATTGGATATAATTAATTAATGTTAAATAAGAAAGATTTATAAGTAATAAGTAAATAATTTAATTCATTGGTAGTTAATTAAATTAATTGGAAATGGAATGACTAATTTATCTTGCTTATGAATGATTAAAAGATATTTGAACATCTTGGATTATTTGTTATTCTTGATATGTGATCGTAATGCTTTGTGAAATGAAATGTTTTTTAATATGATATGTTGAACATATACAATATGGATATCTTTGATGAACTGCTATGTAAAAGTGACATCCAATATTTAAAATTTAATCACTTGAATAACTTGGGATAAGATAGTATTGAATTCGAAGAGACCGGAATCGGGTATTAGTAAATACGCGAAACCACTTTGATTCTTTATAAATTGAAATGTGGAATCAATAGGCTGAAATGGAATGATTTAAGTGAATTAGACTATTTAATCTAAGTTTTGGTACTTAGAAATTGATGTGAGAAATAAGTGATGTCTATATCAACTTGTGAAGTTGTAAATTAATACAAGTTACCTCGGGTTTATATAAGTTGTATGTTGTTGTATTTCATGTTAGATGGGTTTACTCACGTTGGTTTCCAGCCTAACTCGGGTGTTACTTTGATGTAATGCTCTGGTTAGACCGAGTATTACAGATTTTCAGGTAAGGACGTTCTGGAGCTCAGGAGGCGAGCTAGATGGCAGAAACATATGGAGTGTTTTCCGCTGTGATATATTATTTCTATTTATCTGGGACATGTTGATTGTATCTGTCCAGTGTTTGTATATATGTTGTAACTCTGATATATTAAAGTGAAATTTGACAAGTTTAGTTTTCCTTTCTATAACTGTTATTATTTGTTATTATATTTTATCCGCTGCGAATGTGCGATGTTGGTGTTTCTGTTTCTTCTTCTCTTCTATTTCTTTCTTCTTTTATCTAACTATCTGGTTTTCTGAATCGAAAATTCTGGGTAGTTACATAAAAGTTGTTGCAAATTTTTTCTCTCCACTTTCAAAAAAACGGTCACTCAAAAAGCTTCTAACTTGAGGACGTTATGGTCAAAATAAACAGAGGTGTTTTCCGTGTTGAAAATCTGAGTTCAAAAATACTACGAAAAGATTTGAGTTTTTGGCATAGCAAATTAAGGAATTTGAAGAACTAATCTAAACAAAAGTTGAACCACTGGAAAATAAATGGTTTTAGAAAAGAATCACATAATTTGGTTCATTCCTAAAGGAGATGTGATTGATACAATATAGAGTATTTTCTTCGAAAACTGGACCCAACAAGGACTTGAAAAATGGAGTTTTTGATATAGAAATATTCAGAATGGGAAGAAGGGTTCAACAACAAAGTTGTTGCCATTGAAATTATACATGATTTCATAAAAAAGTTATTTGATTTGGAGTAGTTTAGTGGAATATAGAAGCCATGGAAATAAGATGAAGAAAGAGGGAAAATAGGGAAGGGGAAAAGAAGGGAAAAAGGAGAAAGAAGAGGAGAGGCAAGGTGGAAGGAGATGGTGGAGAGGGCGGCGGCTATAGGTGAGGAAGGAAGGGTTGAAGGAGTGTAGGAAAAGTGTTTTGATTTGTGAGGTTTTTGGAATTTTAGATCTAGAGTTCTCTGTAGATTTTTAGAAGGAAGAAGAGTGTGAAGAGAAAGTTTCTCAGGAGAAAAATTATGTACATAGTGTTATCAAATAAGAAACATAAGATCGTAGGCAAAGAAATGATCACATGACCGACTAGAGTCTCTTGGTTAACTAAGGTTCATTAGACCAAACAAACCCAATATTCCTTAGCCAAATAAAACACAACTATACACTACCAATTCATGTAAATGTTCACAGTAATTCAAAATTTTAAAGCAATACAATTTTATTTTGACAAAACAAAAGGTGGAGGGAAGATCGGAATTCAGTCTAGTATTATATAAAAGCAAAAAAAATTAAAATTTAAAATTCTCAACCAAAAGTCTGACTTTGACTAAGTTCGACCAAAATTTGAAATTTCACAAATTTTTTATTCTGTTAAATTTGGTCAAATAAAACACTCAACATCACAAATTCCATTTTTTTATTTAAATTCAAAACACTACCATTTTAAAGTTGTTAAAAGTTACGGATCGTTGCACTTTGTCTTAATTAAAAGATGTAATACCAATTAGTGCAATATTTATTTGTTTCCCCATGTCATATTTAAAAGGTTAAATGCCATTAACTACGCATCAAATTCTCATCCAATTACATTCAAACCTATGTTATCATCCTTATTATTCAATCAATAATACCCAATGAATTATATCAACATAAGTTTACATTTTATTACATTCATTATTTTACCATTAACATCTTTTACCATATTAACTGCAATAACTAATTACATAAATTTTCATTGATTTCCAAATTAATTCCAAACATATTAAATAATGAGATGGTAAATGAACAATTGTTACTTTTCAGTAATTTAACCATATTTATAAGTTTATTATCTACAACAAATGTTATGAGTACTTACACATCACTGTTTATATTCAATTTCAATTAACAACATATAATTCCAACATTCAATTGCTTAATTCCATTAATTACCCATTTAATATTCAAATGAGCAAATTAATGAGAAGATAACTACAACCATTATTTATAATAATAGTTCATATCCATTATCTTATCAATTTCAACAAATGGTTATAATAAAATGATTTTATATTCTATATTAACCTATTCCAATCAATTACATACAATTTCATCATCAAATGCGTCATTTAATTTATTTCGTTGTTTACAATTATAACCAAATAACCTTACAATTATATCCACTGATTGAAATTAGATTAAAATGGTTATCAATTACATTAAATCAACATTACTATATTACATTCTAAATGTTTTATCATTACAAATCATAAATTTTAATTTCTTACAATATTAATATTTCACAATCTTATTAAATTTAATATTTTATTTACCGAAAATATGGGTCATTACAATACCTCTATGTTCGGTCCACAAAGAGGACAGTACCTTTAATTAGAGATATCCTTATATGGATTTATTTTGGTTTCGTTATTTCAAATGGATAAGTGTGTATTGCCAAATTTGTGTATGATAGTCTATAATAGACTTGAGTGTTTTTATGAAATGGTGAATATTATTCAGGGACATATTTGTTTGTTGGGATACTTTGTAAACTATGTATTGGTGATATGGCGATTATAGATATTATTTGAGTTTGCTTTTATGCATGGTTGAATTATTGGAGTTTTGAGTAGTCGATCTACATCATTTATTATATTGCACATTATTAGCATGGTTGGACATACCCTTTTGTTTAGATGAGGTCTAACCCATTTATTATTTTTATAATTGTTTGCAACTAAATTGGTCACAAACATCCGAGAATAGTTTTTTGTAGAGAAGTATGTGAAGCAAGACAAAAATTAAACCGAGTAGATAAATCAGCATGTAACTAAGAATCAAGTATAATCAGAGACACAAAATTCATAGTGGTTCGGCGTTGTATGCCTACGTCCACTTTGAAGATTATCCTTTATTAATCACTTATTAATCTGATTACAACAGTCGAAAATAGCAAACACTTGATTACAATATAGTCTAGAGTAACAAGCGGCATAAAGATCCCTAGAATGACCCATCAGACTAGTATTTATAGGTGAAGAAGACCACCTATCTCTCTGAAATTTTGGCTAAAGGGCCTTCCAATCCATATGGGCCCACTAAAGGGATCGCTTAGCCTAATTCGCAATGTGGAGGAATCGGCACCGATCCCTTTTTTGGTTGAATTTTGGGGAACGATCCTTACAAGGGCTTCTTCATGCTAAAATATATTCAACCCCTAATTTTCACATCATTTGGATCATTGGAACTCAAGATATTACTTGATCCTTGACTCAGCATTACTTGTGCACCGCTCTTTGCCAATCCCTTCCAAGGGATATAGGCCGATTCCTCCAATATTGTCCTTTTGACATGCGATCCCTAAGGTAAGTTCCCTAGGGCCTATATACCTTAATTTCCAAATTACATATGCTTTGGACTTGTAGATCTCGAGATATTGATTGTTTTCTGCAAGCCTGTAAGGGTGCTCTGGTATTTCAATGTGTGTCGACCCCTCCTTTATGAAGTATGTTGATCCCTCTTAACGAACCCATCTATGTCGATCCCTTCCAATTATCGAGTCGTATTCCATACGTTGAGAATCCTACATAGTAAATCCATTAAATCCTTTCAGCCCTGACTTTATATGATCATTTGTACTTGACTCATGGGTCCCACAATCATCACTTGAGAATCATCAACCATGATGGAAATCAAAACAAACTTGTGAAGTCAGCATGATATAACCGGGCTAGAATGCCAAATAACACATTTCCCCAAAGTACATCTTGTGATGAGTAAGAACTGCTTTGAATCGAAGCAAATTGGAGTCATCGACAAAATCCATACAGCGTTCTGAATAGCTTCTATCCATCTGCTGAACTATTTCTCTAAAACATTATTTTTCTCATTGATCACCATGATGCTTGGTCGATTTCCAATACTACAAATCCAAGCCTATACTCCATTAGTTAATACTAATAAGTTTGATCCTGCATAGCTAGCAAGTTTGGTTGCTTTTTCTAGCCTTGAACTTGAAGGCTTGAGGTTTGATTTCAATTTCTGTCGATTACAAAAAATTGGATCTTTGGGTTACGCACGTGCACTTTCATGTACACGTTCTTGTTGAGGGCTCCTGGACGTGCTCGCACGTTCACGAGTCGTTTCCATCTTTCCTGCATTTTATATGTATGTATTTATAGCCGAACCCTCATAATCATCATCATTTTTTATGTGTAGGAATAAACATGTGTTTAGTCGATCCCTCTCTCTCTTTTCCTTTTTTTTTCTTTTAAAATACATTTGTAGGGATCGACATATATGTATGCTGACTCCTTTTTAGGGTTCATGCTAATAGGGATCCATAAGCACTCATCCCGATCCCTCTCCCCATGCTACATGCCAAAGACTTAGCCGATTCCTTAGTCCATATATGAAGTAGCTTTCCCATTCCTTCACTTTTTCTAACTTCATTTTCTCATTTCCCTCCGAAGCATCAAACCCTCTCGCCCATTCATTCAAAATGAACTTTCCTTCTTTTCTTCTCCTCTTAATTTTGAGACAACATCTTTTCATGATTCAATCCATGTTTACAAACTAACTTCCCCAAACTTTCCCTTTCGATCGCTTAGAACTTCTCGTGAATTTCCTTAACATATTCATACGCAGATGAGCCTTCTTGACTTCATCCTTTGGTTTCATGGTGAGATAAGGGAGTCATTAAGGATTTTGATGGCACTCGAGGCCGTGATGATACAGCGATCTGTATAGCCCGGAGAAGATGAATCATTTATGGATAGGGTTAGGAAAAATAAATAAGGAGAAGGAAGAAGGGAGGATAAAGGAGGAAGAAGATAGAGTGAGGAGGGATTACTGTTGAAGATTTGGATCCATGCCATTCTCTCTATGTAAAGGCTTAATGAGTAGAGGAAGAAATAGAAGGGGTTAGTATGTTTTGGGTTCGAAAACATTTGTTGTGAGCGAGGGATCGGTGGGATTACGTAGAAGTGAAGGGATCATAGGGTTTTAGGTTGAAGAGAAGGATCTGTCAAGATGCTCGGGGATAGGGATCGTTATAACCATAGGCATCGGGTATAAAGCTAGAGATCAGTATAAACATAGGGATCCATGTAAAGTAAGGGGTCGGCATATAGAGCCCTTTGAACATACAATCTAACCCAACCTTACTTGTTTGAACTACCATCACTAATTCACCTTAATGAACTCGAAGATACGATGCTGATGAATAATAAAACCTGCATATTCACTATTAAACTTGAGATTGAATAATCAAATCCTTGGAACTTTCAACATACACTTCAGTATGCCTATAGTCAATCCTAAATCTTTCACAACCGATCAATTTTTTTGCCAGTTGAGACGGTCAACGATGACGACACTCTGGTAAAAATTCAAAGTTTCATCATTTAGCTTCATTTCTAATTTTAAGTTGTTTATTTCTGCTATACACATTTCTACACCGCACAGGATCACTAACACTTAACATGGCGGGAAATGGGTAAACTTTTCTAACCTTGATTATATGCCGAGTATAGCTAATATGGACTCCAGGCACTCAGAGAGTGTTGCTGCTATGTCTTCCAAACCAGCCATGCAGCAAATCGATCCTGAAGCAAAATTGAGCTCCACGACTATATCCAACAGGCTTTCTCCTAATCATCAAGCCAAACAAACGGAAGTCTTTGGTTCATCGGTCAACCTTTTTTCAGATGTTCCAGTCCTCCTGGCTGAGGATATAAGCCCTGCTCCCAATGCATTAGAAGGTGTCATTCTCCTAGATAAACCAATAGATTCTCAAACTTCTTGGATTGGCGAAGCTACCCTTTGTAGGCTATGTTCTATACATGGAATTCCATTCACAGATGTCTTGGTTCCTTCGATAGACAACATGCCTCAGTTGCTCCCGGAGGGGCACACGACATGTAACAAATTTATGTGCTAGGCCTGATGTGTACCGTCTTTTATTCATTTATTCGAGAGATGTTGAGATATCTTGGGATAGCTCCCACTCAACTCCATTCGAATAGATGCGCCTTCCGACATGGTACCTTTCTTCTATTCATGGGCATTCTATTTCGTCCACTAATTCATAAGGACATAAGATTCATTTACAACTTTAAACGACGGTCAAGAAGTCCTTACTATGTTTTTCTTGAACCTTCACCTAACTACCAAGTCTTAACAGGTGCTTGGAATAAACTCTCCCTTTTTTTACCATGAGTGGTTCTACGTTCAGTGTCCACCTGGCTTTGCAAAGCGATGGTTGGAAGGACTTATGTGTTATTTTCATTTCATTCCTAGGTCTATTAATCCGAGTCACATTTTTGAATCTACTAACATCTGGGATACATATAGGTGTCCGTCCACGTCTTGAAGGCATTAGGTTTCAAAAATGGTCGCCACTGTTCGCTCTACCCCTGTCAATGACAGGGACATCAAACTTCTTGTAATTGATGAGTTATTAGCTTTATTCGAGCTGTTGGAAGAGGGTCATAGCATTGGGCTCCTAGAAAGTGTAGCATTGCAGAGAAACATCACAGAGCAAGAAAGGGATGCCATAATCATGCCATGACCCATCCGAGGAGACTCTGGATGACATTAAAGAAGGTGAGATTAGGGAATCCTAGGCCAATAAAGCCAATGACGCTGATGCATGCCCAAGCAAGGCATGCAGTCTTAAACACCAACCAAGAGGTAGAAGAAGCCGGCATAAAATCATCGTAGAAGAAAAACTACCGCAAATCAAGAATTCGTTATCACTTCTATTGAAGAAGAATCATCATCCCAACATATAGAAAGTTCACAGAAGGGATTTTCAAATCTCTAAATTTCCAACGATATTATGACCTATGACTTCAAATATCAATATCAAAGGGCTCAATTCTCCTACTAGGAGCGGTGAAGGAATTCTTCCTACCGATAAAGGAGAGAGAACACCCATAAGCAAGGCTACAACCGCTGATCTATCAGGGGGACACTAGGACACTCATGATCACGTGCATGTCACTACATGCTCTTCATTAATCCTTTTCACAAAAGCTACTTACATGTTCTCATTTGGTCTTTGTAGGTGCAATGAATTAGTCCTGGTCCTTCGATCATTTAAGGGGCTCTTTGACGCATTATCGATCTAGCCGCGATTCAAGGTCTGGCGGGCGCAAGAAAAAAGACGACGGATGGAAAAAAGCTATCATTCAAGGTAAACCTTCTCTTCCAAGAGCAAGTCCCAGTCTCAGACATCTCGCCAGGGAGACTAACCCACTTTTCCTGTTTATAGTGGAGACCAGCCTCCCTTCCATGGCCCTAAAATTGCCACATCACATGAGCAGCACTCTGGTTCTTCTAGCTCTAAGAAGCTTGCGACCGTAGATTGAGCAAGCATCCAATTGCCATTTCTAATCCATCTTTGGCGATCGCTGCTTCTGACACTTCTACAGTATAGAAATTAGCCGAACTCAAGGCCACTTTCTTGAAAATTTGTTTCAATGGGCTTAAATTTCTTCCCATAGTATATATGATCCCGGAGAACGCCAAAATAAGCTCTCTTGCATGTGTTAATGACATGTGCATGCAACATGAATCGTTTCAACACTTAGTGGCAAAAATCTTTGAAGTGTCGATTGAGCGACAATATGACATAAATCATCCTAAGATAGAGACGATACACGATAGAGACATAATCAAAAACCAAGATAATGAACTATCAAAGTTGATAACAAAACTTGCTGAGGTAGAAAAGAGCGCCAAGGAAATATCGAAGCCAATGAGTTGTTTAGGATCTTTCCATAAGAAAGAACTCGATGCTGCCCTCACTCACAATGGGGCACTTGCTCTAGAAAAGGATTCCTTGCAGAAGGAAATGGATGTCTTGGCCCACCGTGTCAAGGAACTTAAGGAACTTATCAAGAAAGAAAGGGAAGATAAGATTGAGGCCCAGAAAAAATCACAAAGGTACTGCAAAGAGGATGCTAAAGCCAGGAGCCTGAAACTTAAACTTAATGAGCAATTTGCCAAAATAGAAGACCTTAAAGAGGAGGCATGAGAGGAAGGCCGCATGAAGATGATGGAACAAATTGTAACCCGAGTAGAAGATGCTAAGGAGCCCGATCAAAATGAAATCAAGGAATTATTTGATCCACTGATCATTAAATACAGTGCCAAAGTCCTCATCCACCGCGACTTGAGTTTTCTTGGCGAAGGTTATCTCGAGTTACCTGCTGAAGCTATGGGTGCAGATCATTAAGATGAAAAAGAAGGAGCTAGGCGGAGCTGTGTTAGATGAAGAGAAATTAATGTGAGAGATCCTTCGTGGAAATGTACCTTTAGATCTTGCCGCCACGAGACTCCGATATTTTGACATTTCAATGCCTTCTAACAAAGGGAAACATATTGTCGTATCCTTAGAGGTCGATCCTAAGGGCCCCTCTTCTTTCCAAGCGGTTGGAGCATCGATTTCTGTAACGACCCAACTTCCAAACTCCAGGAAGTCGCATCGCTAATAAGAAAGAAAGGGATAGAGAATAGAAAGAAAGAGAAGAAGAAGAAAACAACACATCAGAATCTAAACAGCGGAACGAATAAATTATATTAATAACATAAGTATTACATAGTTTACAACCACTATCAGAGTTACACAGATAATACAATACATACTAGACAGTTATAAAGACCTGTCTACTTATACAACTCAATACAACATCACACATAACTCAGAGATACCAAACACAGCGGACTACTATATAACTACAACGCATAAGCCTCCTGCTCCATTTGCTCCTCCACATTTCTTCAAAGCTAACCTAAATCCCTTGGCTACTCGTAAAAATTTGAGTACCCAAGAGTTTATGAAAAACAAAAATAAACTCCGGGTCAGACATGGGTCTGGTGTGAGTAACAGGTTAAAGTTGCTTAACTTTCAAAAATCCTTTAAAAGAAAGGTATCACGTAAGACTTCCCACACATAAACATGGAAAAGTTTTTACCTTACGCTAACCAAAACATTTGATAGGAAATCCGATGATATTATAATAGTGTCTAGGGTTTTCAAATAAATAAGAAATAGCCGAAATTGTTACATGATTAAATTCCAGCTACTAGCCACAAAAGTGGGTAATACAATCAAAACCGTTGGCACTTATTGGATTTTGGATTCCATACAATGGCAGGGCTACTGGGGTACCGCCCGTCACAGTACGTGGCCTAGATCACCGTACCGAGGAGTACTCCCACTCCCTTGCAACACAAGGCCGGACACGTTCCTTACTGAACAGTTCCGAACAAGACAACCCCGGTAGTTGTCGCGACCAACCACCCACACAGCCGAAATAAAAGGGACCTCTAGACAGGGATAAATCTTGCTCTTAAGTGGGGGTACCCACGAAGCCTTGCTGCACCTCCCCTGTTTTAGCCATTCCCGGTTGATGAGGCTTGAGGCAACGATTACCTTTATAGGACATCAAATCTTAGAATGCTCATCGTCCACCTGACGATGTTCTGAAAGCATTCAATCCATACAAGTTCGTTCCAGGTTCGAACGAAACCGAAGGCACTATCTCGTTGCACTCATTATTGGAATCACCCTCAGAGTCAACGACCATAGCCCTTGCACTTTGATTCACCATCTCGAATCTATAAGCACTATTCCGTTTAACTCATTACGGAATCACCTACAGAGTTATATTGACGTACAACCCTTACACCTCAAGTCTTCACTTGCTCCACTTGGATTAACGACCTAACGTTTAATTGGAATCGATGTGTTTTTCGGATTCCAAATATGGAAACCCGATCCCGGTCTCATCGAAATCCAAAGCGTGTCTTTTAGGTCCAAGTTGTTTTAAAAGGTTTTAAAACAATTCAATTTAAACTATCCATATACACACAGATAGATAATTCACATCACCATAATAGATAATCAATATTATCATCATCAACAGATACTTATATCATCATCACAATGCAACCAATGCATCCATAACATACAACACTATTTATCTCATGTCTGAGATTCAAACCATTCAGGGTAAACCATATCATCCATTCATAAGCAAAGATCTATAATCACGCCATCTATAATTAATTCAAAATGAATTAAATTAATTACTTCTATCTCTAATTAATTTAAAGTGAATTAAATTAATTACTTATCTTTAATTAATTTAAAATGAATTAAATTAATTACTTCCTCTTTTTAAATCTTACTTACTTAACCCTTAATTGATTACCAATCAATTAAATAATTATTCTCAAATTAATCTCCTTAATTAATCACCCTTGATTAATTATCCTTTAATTACATTCAAGTAATTATCTTTAATTAATTTTACAAATTGATTATCCTTAACCAAAATTAGTAATTAACCTTTAATTACTTCATTAATTAATTAATTATAATTAATTACATTAATTAATTACTTCCTTAATCACTTATCATTGATTAATTAATCCTAATTAATTAATCCTTAATTATATCATTAATTATATTAATTAATGATCCTTAATTAAATTTAAATTAATTACTTATTTAAATTAATTACATTAAGTAATTAACCGTAATTAAACCACAATTATTAATTATTCTTGATTAATTACATTTAGTAATTAACTACCCTTAATTACTTCTTTAGTTACTTCTAAATTAATTTCATTTAATAATTAATTATATTTATTAATCATCCTTGATTAATCTCATTAGTAATTAATTACTCTTAATTAATTACATCACTTAATCATTTCAAAATGACTTAATCAATTATTGCTTAAATTAATTACACTAAGTAATTAATTATTAATCACTTTCACAAAGTAATTATCCTCATTATTATTCACACAAAGTAATTAATCCCAAAATACCATACTTCAATTAATTACTTCCAGTAATTTATTTATCTTAATTACTTCTCTAAGTAATTATTTCACAATGATTACTTATCAACCCATTCAAGGATTATCCTAAATTAATTAAAGTTAATTAATTAATTTAAGCTAACCCAATTAATAAATTAATTAATTACAATGAGTAATTAATAGCTTTAATTATTTCCATAAAGTAATCATACTTAATTAAGTTTCATAATTGATTATCTAAATTAATTAATCCAATTAATTATCAAAATTAATTACACTAATTAATAAATAAATAATCACAAGTTAATGGCCATCATTAACTTATTAACAAATTCTTAATTACCTTTCTTAAGTAATTGACTTAAATTAATTACTAATTTAATTAACCTTAATTAATTTCAAATCTTTAATTAATTAAACAAATTAATTGATTAAATTATTTAAATTATTAATTTTAATAAAACAAAGATAATTAAATCTTAAATTTACTTTAAAAATAAAACATTTCTTATTCATGATTACTTTATCATAAATAAAGTAACTTAAAACCATTTAACTTAAAATTGTTTCAAATTACATTTTAAATTTTAAATTTAAAAAAAATCAAACTTAAGTTAAACAAAGTTTTAAAAACATTTTAAAATCCTTTTAAAAACTTATGCTAAAGATTTCCTTATAAAAGAAATTTGACCAATATTAAATTTTAAGATTCAAATTATATTTAGAATATGTTTCAACAATTAAAGCTTTTTAAACATTTCAAAATTTTAAAAACCACTTTAATTTTCAAAAACATGATTCAAATTTGAGTCTTATTTCCAGATTTAAACTTGTTTTTAAATCTTCTAATTAATTTAATGCTTTATTTTAAATTCCAGATTTATTTAAACCCCTTTTTAAAATTGTTAAAATATTTTAATTTTAAAGTTTGAATTAAATTTAAAAACTGGGATTCAAGCTCAAATTTAAAAACCATACCTTTAAATTTAAGTTTTAAATTCTGTTTAAAATCTTGCATTCAGACCTTAAAACAATTTTTGAATTGAAAATACAGGTTTTCAAAAACCTGTAAACAGAAGAAAGAACACCCAAGTCCCTATTCCAAATGCTTTGAGTCCAAACTCACCTTACTCCGAGCAATCCACCTACCCACTTCGAGTCAAGCATCAACTGACTCGAGAACAAACCAAAAATTAAACCACCAGAAGAACAGTGCACCGTGCACATGCACGGTGCTGTTGATCATCTCTGGCCAACTCCGGTGGCCTTCACACAACGACCAGAACTCAATCATCACGCCAGGATTCCCAGATCAAACTACAATTCTCGAAATCGAGTTCGAGACTTAAACCCCCAAACCTGGAAAACATAGGAACCACCACCATACCAAACCTGGCAACGCTCCAATCACAAAGCTCCGACCATCAGTAGATCTGTAACTCCGGCCACGCCTTCGCTTATGACCAACCTTCCATCTCCCAAAATCTAGAGACACTCGATCCACTCTAGAAACAGTGATTGATCGAAGTACCTATCTTAGATAAACTAGGGTTACAGAAAAAATCTTACCACCGCTGCCTCCTCGATGAAAAGCATCACCATCTAGAATTTTTTCTATCATCTACTATCAATCCTCCATCATTACCCAAAGCCCCGACCTTTCCAAACACTTGAATCACAAGAAAAGCCCAGATTTCTATTTCCAGTTTAGACAAGAACTGGACACCCATTCCTAAATTAAAAATCTTGGTTTTAGTTTTAAAATTCATGTTTTTAAGTGTTGTTTCAGATCCTAACCCTGAAACCGTAAATTGTGATATTTAAATTTTTACTCATTTTAAAAACTTGATCAGTAAATTGGGTTTCTAGAGATAATATAAGTTATTTTAGCTTAAATAGATTTCTAAACCTAAGTTTATGATTACACAATCAGGTTTGACTTAAAACTTAAGTTTAAACAGAGATTAAATTAAAAGATTTTGATTTTTAAATCAAAACTTTAACCCTATGAACTATAAAACAGAGAAGACCCAGGTAACAGCCATGCATACCATACATTCAGAGATTCAACAATATAAATAAGCAAACATACATATAAATGTACTTAATATAATATTTAACACAGAGATTAACATGCATCAATTTTTCCTACTTAAGTTTAAAAGAGAATGTGATGTTACTCACCTATCATTTGAAAGACAGAGCATAAATTTTGAAAACTGTTTTGAGAGCTCTTGAAATCTTTAATTTGAAATGCCATGACTTCATTTCTTTTGATAAAACTTGAGTAGCTTGCTGATAAAAACTTGTATGCAGGCCTGATCTTGTTTTAATTGGAAATGCAGGCTTCAAATTTTACTTTATTTCCAGGTTAAAAGAAATGTAGAGACATATGCTTGATTTAGAACTTGCATGCAGGCTTTGATTCCATTTTTACATTCCCAGGTTTTTTTAAAAAAAAACAGAGACTCCTTGTTTGATGATCTTTTTGAACTGGATTTTAATTTGTGGAGGAAATTCAGTTTTAACATGATTTTACTTTTGGGATTTTGGAATACCAATTTGTTTCAGATTTGATTCAGCTGAAAACAAATCTATTTATCATTGAAAAAATTATGAAGATTAGAAAAGAAGAGGATTGAAGAAAATATGCTTTTATAAGTGAAATGATTTATTTAAAAATTAAAAGAAAATTAAAAATAAAAGACACTTGTCAAAGTAAGAAGATTAATTGGTTACACTTGTCTCATTAATTGCTTAAGATGCTAACACTTGTTTTATACATATTTTTTCATACTTTTTTTTAAAGATAAATGAAATTCTCTTTACTTTATTAAATACATATATAATAGTTTCATAAATAAATGTATATGTATTTCTTTTTAATGAAAATGAAATAAAACAATTTACATAAAAGTAAAAAGTTACTTACAAGATCTACATATATTTATTAATTTGAATTTCAAAATTAATTCAAATTCAAATGTTATTTATCATTAAAATTCCACTTAAAACTAATTTATATTAACATATTAAATTTAAAAATAATAATATTGTCTTTAAAAACATATCTACATTTATACATTTATTATTATATATTTATTAATTTTTAAATAATTTATAAGAGAAGTTATAAATTTATCTTATTCAACTTAATTAATTACATTAATGTTTTAATACACAATTGGTATATTTAAATTTTTAAATAATTCCAAATTATAATTATTAAGCTATATTCAAAAAGAAATAAAATAAACTTTTGTTTATCTTATAAAAAATTTAAACCATGTTTAAAATACAATTATACAATTTAAAACAATTTCTTTAAGTATTTTAAATCAATTAGTCATTTATTAAATAAAATAAAAATCTTCAAATTATTAAAATGAATATTGGAATTTTAAAAACCATATTTTATTTTTCATTTAACTTCACCTCAAAACTTATCTATTCACAATATATATATATATACATACATTATAAATAGGAATACAATTATTAGCTTTTAAAAGATAAAATTCGTAAATTACACATTTATTTAATTGGATTATTAAATCAAGTTAATTTTTATTAAAATTTTATCAAATCAATTTAATGTTAAATATAGATTATTAAATTGATATTGCTAAAATTTCCGGGATATCACATTCCTCCCCCCTTAAAAGAATTTCGTCCCCGAAATTTAAAAGCAAAAGTAATTTAATAACCCATTTAAAATTTTTAAATTTTAAATCACAAACATACATCAATCATATGCTAACAACCATAGCAACCAATTTATCTAATCAAACAAATTAATTATCCAGATAAAATTCTGGATAAAATCTTCTCGAGTTTCCCCAAGTATATATATATATATATATATATATATATATATACACACACCGGGATACTCGCCCTATATAACCCAAACAATCTAAACTACGAAGCTACAGAGCTTCTACTCATCTAGATCTATAGAACTAAACAAGATATCAGACTACAAATGAGTCTAACTCAACCACTAAACCTTCTTGAACAGCTGGTTCCACTTCTAGAGATAACTCATACACGTACTCCCTCAGAGATACGTGAATCTCACTGAATCCCAGTTATCTAAACTGGCAATTCAACTCTTGAAAACCAAACACCAATCCAACCAAAACACAGAAGAGATCCAAACACCCTGGAGCTAGCTTCCCAGACTTATTAAAACTTATAGCTCTTTGGATCGGATGAAAACTTATCCAAAGCAAATTTCCGACTCCGGAATCCAAATTCCTTCATCTCTTATCCATAAATCTCTTCGGATGATCCCAGGCTGCCTATATCCAAACTGATCAGCTCAACTCTTGCTGATTCCTCTAAAAACAATCTAGACCAAAAACAACCCAACACAACGATCTCCTCAAGATCAACCAAGACTAAGATCACCAACTCCACTCTTCAAACATTAGAAGAACAACTTACTTCTTCTATCTGGAAAAGACAAAACAGAATCATTTCCAAACTGCTTCCGCTGCACAACTCTGATCTGGCACAGAAGACACTGCTGATGAAGAATATAAGCACAAACTGGACATCACTTCCCAGAAATATGGCTCAACATATCCAAGAAAACTCATAAGTTCTACCAATCCTGAGCTGCCTTACCAAACCTATCTCGAGAAACCATCCTTCTACTAGCTGATCCACCGGTATTACTCCTGGAATCCGGTCGATAAGAAAACTTAATCTTCAGAAGTGGACAAACTTCCGACTTCTCAGAAGATAACCAAAAATTCTTCAATACCTCAAAAGTACACTCAAACTATCGCAAATCATTTTTGCGATCAATATAGACCAATTCCCAAACAAAACTGTTCTCTCTTTACCTAACAGAACAGCTTACTCTTAATTAGCTAATCCAATAAAGTATTAGGTCCACTCTGCTGCTTCTGAACTCCTTCTTCAGAAACTACTCAGCTAGTCAACTTCTGCCAACAAAGACACTCCGAGTTGCACTGCTGACATCAATGCCAAAACTTCCTTATCTGAAGTCCTTCGAGAAACTCGGCCCTCAAAGCCAACCACCACATCCTGCTGAACTCAGCCACAACACTGAAGCAGACATATCTCCCTAAAACTTGTTCCAAAGAAAACATCTTCGGAAACATCCATATTCACTGCATCTCATCGCGCAGCTACCACTTCCTGAGGTATCAAAATACCATCACACACTTCTGTCAACCAACAGATCCAAACTCTACTCATCCATCTTTAAAGATAAACTCTGAACCTTTACAGGTTACCTTCAAAGATCGATGAAATCTCTACACTCTGCACAACTCACTCGAGACGGTATTAGGTCTACAGTCTCGACAAATACACTTCCAACCTCAAACATTCAAACTCCAACCAATGGTAGTAATCGTGTTACACACACCACTACCTTATCTACCTTTATAACCTATATTGGAAAACCTGAACAGGTAACCCAACATATAGGCAGAAAGAGATAAATATATATAGATATATATCAAAACTACAAATACGCTCTCTCAAGATAGACACCACTCCAGAGCCTAGGTATTCACTCAACCTAATGCCCTGATACCACTGTAACGACCCAACTTCCAAACTCCAGGAAGTCGCATCGCTAATAAGAAAGAAAGGGATAGAGAATAGAAAGAAAGAGAAGAAGAAGAAAACATCACATCAGAATCTAAACAGCGGAACGAATAAATTATATTAGTAACATAAGTATTACATAGTTTACAACCACTATCAGAGTTACACAGATAATACAACACATACTAGACAGTTATAAAGACCTGTCTAGTTATACAACTCAGTACAACATCACACATAACTCAGAGATACCAAACACAGCGGACTATTATACAACTACAACGCAGAAGCCTCCTGCTCCATTTGCTCCTCCACATTTCGTCAAAGCTAACCTGAATCCCTTGGCTACTCGTAAAAATTTGAGTACCCAAGAGTTTATGAAAAACAAAAACAAACTCCAGGTCAGACATGGGTCTGGTGTGAGTAACAGGTTAAAGTTGCTTAACTTTCAAAAATCCTTTAAAAGAAAGGTATCACGTAAGACTTCCCACACATAAACGTGGAAAAGTTTTTACCTTACGCTAACCAAAACATTTCATAGGAAATCCGATGATATTATAATAGTGTCTATGGTTTTCAAATAAATAAGAAATAGCCGAAATTGTTACATGATTAAATTCCAGCTACTAGCCACAAAAGTGGGTAATACAATCAAAACCGTTGGCACTTATTGGATTTTGGATTCCATACAATGGCAGGGCTACTGGGGTACCGCCCATCACAGTACGTGGCCTAGATCACCGTACCGAGGAGTACTCCCACTCCCCTGCAACACAAGGCCGGACCCGTTCCTTACTGAACAGTTCCGAACAAGACAACCCAGGTAGTTGTCGCGACCAACCGCCCACACAGCCGAAATAAAAGGGACCTCTAGACAGGGATAAATCTTGCTCTCAAGTGGGGGCTACCCACGAAGCCTTGTTGCACCTCCCCTGTTTTAGCCATTCCCGGTTGATGAGGCTTGAGGCTACGATTACCTTTATAGGACATCAAATCTTAGAATGCTCATCGTCCACCTGACGATGTTCTGAAAGCATTCAATCCATACAAGTTCGTTCCGGGTTCGAACGAAACCGAAGGCACTATCTCGTTGCACTCATTATTGGAATCACCCTCAGAGTCAACGACCATAGCCCTTGCACTCTGATTCACCATCTCGAATCTATAAGCACTATTCCGTTAAACTCAATACGGAATCACCCACAGAGTTATATTGACGTATAGCCCTTACACCTCGAGTCTTCACTTGCTCCACTTGGATTAACGACCTAACGTTTAATTGGAATCGATGTGGTTTTCGGATTCAAAATATGGAAACCCGATCCCGGTCTCATCGAAATCCAAAGCGTGTCTTTTAGGTCAAAGTTGTTCTAAAAGGTTTTAAAACAATTCAATTTAAACTATCTATATATACACAGATAGATAATTCACATCACCATAATAGATAATCAATATTATCATCATCAATAGATACTTATATCATCATCACAATGCAACCAATGCATCCATAACATACAGCACTATTTATCTCATGTCTGAGATTCAAACCATTCAGGGTAAACCATATCATCCATTCATAAGCAAAGATCTATAATCACACCATCTATAATTAATTTAAAATGAATTAAATTAATTACTTCTATCTCTAATTAATTTAAAGTGAATTAAATTAATTACTTATCTTTAATTAATTTAAAATGAATTAAATTAATTACTTCCTCATTTTAAATCTTGCTTACTTAACCCTTAATTGATTACCAATCAATTAAATAATTATTCTCAAATTAATCTCCTTAATTAATCACCCTTGATTAATTATCCTTTAATTACATTTGAGTAATTATCTTTAATTAATTTTACAAATTAATTATCCTTAACCAAAATTAGTAATTAACCTTTAATTACTTCATTAATTAATTAATTATAATTAATTACATTGATTAATTACTTCCTTAATCACTTATCATTGATTGATTAATCCTAATTAATTAATCCTTAATTATATCATTAATTATATTAATTAATGATCCTTAATTAAATTTAAATTAACTACTTATTTAAATTAATTACATTAAGTAATTAACCTTAATTAAACCACAATTATTATTTATTCTTGATTAATTACATTTAGTAATTAACTACCCTTAATTACTTCTTTAATTACTTCTAAATTAATTTCATTTAATAATTAATTATATTTATTAATCATCCCTGATTAATCTCATTAGTAATTAATTACTCTTAATTAATTACATCACTTAATCATTTCAAAATGACTTAATCAATTAATGCTTAAATTAATTACGCTAAGTAATTAATTATTAATCACTTTTACAAAGTAATTATCCTCATTATTATTTACACAAAGTAATTAATCCCAAAATACCATCCTTCAATTAATTACTTCCAGTAATTTATTTATCTTAATTACTTCTCTAAGTAATTATTTCTCAATGATTACTTATCAACCCATTCAAGGATTATCCTGAATTAATTAAAGTTAATTAATTAATTTAAACTAACCCAATTAATAAATTAATTAATTACAATGAGTAATTAATAGCTTTAATTATTTCCATAAAGTAATCATACTTAATTAAGTTTCATAATTGATTATCTAAATTAATTAATCCAATTAATTATCAAAATTAATTTCATTAATTAATAAATAAATAATCACAAGTTAATGGCCATCATTAACTTATTAACAAATTCTTAATTACCTTTCTTAAGTAATTGACTTAAATTAATTACTAATTTAATTAACCTTAATTAATTTCAAATCTTTAATTATTAAACAAATTAATTAATTAAATTATTTAAATTATTAATTTTAATAAAACAAAGATCATTAAATCTTAAATTTACTTTAAAAATAAAACATTTCTTATTCATGATTACTTTATCATAAATAAAGTAACTTAAAACGATTTAACTTAAAATTGTTTTAAATTACATTTTAAATTTTAAATTTAAAAAAAATCAAACTTAACTTAAACAAAGTTTTAAAAACATTTTAAAATCCTTTTAAAAACTTATGCTAAAGATTTCCTTATAAAAGAAATTTACACCCATATTAAATTTTAAGATTCAAATTATATTTAGAATATGTTTCAACAATTAAAGCTTTTTAAACATTTCAAAATTTTAAAAACCACTTTAATTTTCAAAAACATGATTCAAATTTGAATCTTATTTCCAGATTTAAACTTGTTTTTAAATCTTCTATTTAATTTAATGCTTTATTTTAAATTCCAGATTAATTTAAACCCCATTTTAAAATTGTTAAAACATTTTAATTTTAAAGTTTGAATTAAATTTAAAAACTAGGATTCAAACTCAAATTTAAAAACCATACCTTTAAATTTAAGTTTTAAATTCTGTTTAAAATCTTGCATTCAGACCTTAAAGCAATTTTTGAATTGAAAATACAGGTTTTCAAAAACCTGTAAACAGAAGAAAGAACACCCAAGTCCCCATTCCAAATGCTTCGAGTCCAAACTCACCTTACTCCGAGCAATCCACCTACCCACTTCGTGTCAAGCATCAACTGACTCGAGAACAAACCAAAAACTAAACCACCAGAACAACAGTGCACCGTGCACATGCACGGTGCCGTTGATCATCTTTGGCCAACTCTGGTGGCCTTCACACAACGACCAGAACTCAATCGTCACGCCAGGATTCCCAGATCAAACTACAATTCTCGAAATCGAGTTCGAGACTTAAACCCCCAAACCTGGAAAACACAGGAACCACCACCATACCAAACCTGGAAACGCTCCAATCACAAAGCTCCGACCATCAGTAGATCTGTAACTCCGGCCACGCCTTCGCTTATGACCAACCTTCCATCTCCCAAAATCTAGAGACACTCGATCCACTCTTGAAACAGTAATTGATCGAACTACCTATCTTAGATAAACTAGGGTTACAGAAAAATCTTACCACCGCTGCCTCCTCGATGAAAAGCGTCACCATCTAGAATTTTTTTCTATCATCTACTATCAATCCTCCATAATTACCCAAAGCCCCGACCTTTCCAAACACTTGAATCACAAGAGAAGCCCAGATTTCTATTTCCAGTTTAGACAAGAACTGGACACCCATTCCTAAATTAAAGATCATGGTTTTAGTTTTAAAATTCATGTTTTTAAGTGTTGTTTCAGATCCTAACCCTGAAACCATAAATTGTGATATTTAAATTTTTACTCATTTTAAAAACTTGATCAGTAAATTGGGTTTCTAGAGATAATATAAGTTATTTTAACTTAAATAGATTTCTAAACCTAAGTTAATGATTACACAATCAGGTTTGACTTAAAAATTAAGTTTAAACAGAGATTAAATTAAAAGATTTTGATTTTTAAATCAAAACTTTAACCCTATGAACTATAAATCAGAGAAGACCCAGGCAACAGCCATGCATACCATACATTCAGAGATTCAACAATAAATAAGCAAACATACATATAAATGTACTTAAATATAATATTTAACACAGAGATCAACATGCATCCATTTTTCCTACTTAAGTTTAAAAGAGAATGTGATGTTACTCACCTGTCATTTGAAAGACAGAGCATAAATTTTGAAAACTGTTTTGAGAGCTCTTGAAATCTTTAATTTGAAATGCCATGACTTCATTGCTTTTGATAAAACTTGAGTAGCTTGCTGTTAAAAACTTGTATGCAGGCCTGATCTTGTTTTAATTGGAAATGCAGGCTTCAGATTTTACTTTATTCCCAGGTTAAAAGAAATGCAGAGACATATGCTTGATTTAGAACTTGCATGCAGGCTTTGATTCCATTTTTACATTCCTAGGTTTTTTTTTAAAAAAAAAACAGAGACTCCTTGTTTGATGATCCTTTTGAACTGGATTTTAATTTGAGGAGGAAATTCAGTTTTAACATGATTTTACTTTTGGGATTTTGGAATACCAATTTGTTTCAGATTTGATTCAGCTGAAAACAAATCTATTTATCTTTGATAAAATTTTGAAGATTAGAAAAGAAGAGGATTGAAGAAAATATGCTTTTATAAGTGAAATGATTTGTTTAAAAATTAAAAGAAAATTAAAAATAAAAGACACTTGTCAAAGTAAGAAGATTAATTGGTTACACTTGTCTCATTAATTACTTAAGATGCTAACACTTGTTTTATACATATTTTTTTATACTTTTTTTTAAAGATAAATGAAATGCTCTTTACTTTATTAAATACATATATAATAGTTTCATAAATAAATGTATATATATTTCTTTTTAATGAAAATGAAATAAAACAATTTACATAAAAGTAAAAACTTATTTACAAGATCTACATATATTTATTAATTTGAATTTCAAAATTAAGTCAAATTCAAATGTTATTTATCATTAAAATTCCACTTAAAACTAATTTATATTAACATATTAAATTTAAAAATAATAATATTGTCTTTAAAAACATATCTACATTTATACATTTATTATTATATATTTATTAATTTTTAAATAATTTATAAGAGAAGTTATAAATTTATCTTATTCAACTTAATTAATTACATTATGTTTTAATACACAATTGGTATTTTTAAATTTTCAAATAATTCCAAATTATAATTATTAAGCTATATTCAAAAAGAAATAAAATAAACTTTTGTTTATCTTATAAAAAATTTAAACCATGTTTAAAATACAATTATACAATTTAAAACAATTTCTTTAAGTATTTTAAATCAATTAGTCATTTATTAAATAAAATAAAAATCTTCAAATTATTAAAATGAATATTGGAATTTTAAAAACCATATTTTATTTTTCATTTAACTTCACCTCAAAACTTATCTATTCACAATATATATATATATATATATACATACATACATACATTATAAATAGGAATACAATTATTAGCTTTTAAAAGATAAAATTCATAAATTACACATTTATTTAATTGGATTATTAAATCAAGTTAATTTTATTAAAATTTTATCAAATCAATTTTATTTTAAATATAGATTATTAAATTGATATTGCTAAAATTTTTGGGATATCACAGTTTCCTTTGGCTTATAGTAGGACTTAAGCTATGATCCAAATAAGCCTGGCTATCGATCTAATGTGCTGACCCCTTTTCTGAAAGGAGGCACTCTAGCAACAACTGAGAGCCAGCCAAATACGGGTATTCCACTTTACTCTCCAATTTACGAGTGATTTTGTTCTTCGCGCCCAATGATTTTAGGCTTATCTCCATGCTTTAACAAATTTGTAGGCTTATCTCCATGCTTTAACAGCTTTTGCATATATTTGGCACTTATCGCATCGTCTTACATAGTCAATGACATCTCGATTGACAGTTGACCAATAATACCCGTAATAAGTTTTTTCTTTGCTAGAGTTGGCCCCCCAATGTGGTTTCCACATTCCCCTTCTTGAACTTCTTTTAGGACATGTTTTATCTTATCATCAGTGACACTCCAAAGAAGGGGAACTGAAAAACCTTTTTTGTACATAACTCCTCCTTGCATGACATATTGCAAAGCTTTACAAAGGACTTGTCTCTTTTCATTTCTTTGATCTGGTAGGACTCCATATAGCAAGTACCCTTTGATTGGAGTCATCCACGATTCCCTCTCAGGCTCCGCTTCCAGTGTCTGATCGTTTTCTATCATGTTTATAGTTAGGGAATTGAATACTCTGACCAGAACCAAGCTCATCTGCTATGCGTCGCTGGTGCTAACAAACTTTTCCAATGAATCACCCTCTTTGTTTCGATGTCATGAAATATGCGTAATGTCATAGTATTCAAATTTTAGCAACAACTCTTGGAATTGGGTAAGGTATGGAGCAAGTCGTTGTCCTTATTCCAAGTTCTCTAACGATTTTAATTTCACCAGTCAGAGCATCATACATAGCTTCGTTGGTTATCGCTGGGAAATCAAGCTTTAAAGCACAACAGGTTGACCGAACTTCTGGAGTTACAAGCAAAATTCTAGCTCTAGAACAATGATCATTGGATGCTCCATCAGTATACAATTTCCGTAATATGGTAGGGATTTCGCTGCCTTCTAGGGAATCATCCTTTGCAGTGAACTTTGCTATAAAATCTACCAGTGCCTAAAACTGGATAGTCTTCCAAGGAAGATAAGTAATATTGAAATGACTGAGTTTGATATTCCACTTAAGTAACCTACCAGACGTCTCAGGTCACTGTTGGACTTATCGTAATATCCGGTCAGTGTAAACATTAATTGGGTGTGCTTAGAAGTATGGACAAAGCTTTCATGATGTAATCAACAAGCAGTATGCTAGTTTCTCTATATTTGGATGGTTCCTTTCAGCTCCCATCCATCGTTTTCTTACGTAATTCATCGGCCTCTGGAACTCATCCTCCCCGCGAAGCAATGCAACACTTATAGCATGTGTCGATACGGCCGAATAAATGTACAAATCATCATGATCCACTAGGTTTCATAAGATGGGGGGTCTCTCCAAATGATTCACCAAAGCTTGAATAGTGTCTTTACAATCCTGTGTCCATTCAAAGTTTCTTTTCTGTTTGCGCCAAAATTGGTCATAAACACCTAATTATTGATGAAAGCACCAGTTCACAATCACAGACCATAGATAACAAGTATGTAGAGAATCAAAAATGAAGAAAACTCAGTAAATTAAGAAGAAAGCAGTAAAAATACAGGGTTTATAGTGGTTTGGAAATCCGAGCTACGTCCACTTTGAAGTCGATGACTTTGTTGCCATTCACTTGTTGGTTACAAAGTATTACAGTGGATTACAGTGATAAAATTCGAGTATAACAGCGGTCTTGAAGTACGAAAATGGTTCCGGTAGAGTCTGGACGTCAGAAAGCTAAAAGATGCCCATTCTGTAGGCCCTGGGTGCTATTTATAGGCGTAAAATGCAAATATCTCACTCAGATCTCGAGAGACTTCATCTGGCACGTGGGTGGCCCCACGCGATCAATCCCAAGCAATTTCGACTCGATCCATGATCGGTATGAACGAATTTCGTACCGATCAAGATTTGATCCAATCAATTTGAAATTTGGCAGGAACATTATTTGGGTTGTATGAAGCTCCAGTGAAATTTTCGCAGCATTTGGACTTATGGATTGTGAGTTATGATCGATGCAAACTCGAGTTTTCGGTAGGCCATTTTAGTTTGAATCGATACATTTTTATCGATCTGTTCGACTCGATCTCGAGCACGTGTGCGCAAGGTGATATGGTACGAGATTCTTCGATCGATCCACTTTTTGTGCCAAACAATCGAGTCTTCCTTATGCATAAGCCTTGTTCGTATCGATTGGTAGCACCTTATTTGCATCGATTTCTATGGCGTAATTCATATCGATCACTTATAAGAGCATGATACACTGTTCGCGTCGATCGGCTGTGGCTCTGTTCGTTTCGATTTAATGGACTTCACTATGTATCGCTCCTAAAATGCTTATTTCTTGTCCATGATTCAATATCTTCCTTATATTGACTGGCAAAGGAGATGGCATTCGTATCGATCATTTGTGTGCCAGGTGGATCGATGCGACGCACATGGAATGACCGACACGAAACGACAAATTCCCATGGATATGAATTAGCTGGTGATAATGGATGCGAAGTAGGATGAGCTCGGACCGGTACGAAGTGGGCAAGTTTGATGGATACGAACGGCGTTCGCTTGATGAATACGAACGGCGTGCGATTGGTAGGAAGGTGTGTTTTGTAAGGCAATAAGCTGGATGTTCATATCCTGTTGATGACGTGTAAAAGAGATTGATAGTCTTACCTGACTTTGCATGACGGTCGTTCGAGATCGTATGTCATTCGAAGTGGTATATGACCGTTGACGGTCGAATGCTGTTCGAGGCAAATTGTGACCGTTCACGGTCTGCATGCCATTCGAGATGATTTGTGATCGTTCGCGATTGGGTGCCGTTCGAGGTGAGTTTTGACCGTTCGCGGTTGGATGCCGTTCGAGGCGAATTGTGACCGTTCGAGGTCGAGTGTCGTTCGCGGCGAATTGTGTGTGTGCCCGGGAGGACTTAGTATCGTTAATGTATGATTTCACATTCGAATGAATTTCTAAACTGTTTGTTATGGCGGTTTATCGCCATCTCATAGCATGCCTGGGGACCGTTCGCGATCCTATACATGTGTAAGTGACTTGGCCGTTACAGAATTATTAAAACCAAATATCCATTCAACTAACTCTTTCAACAGAAGTGTTCAACAAAATCAAGTTCTAACACGAGAAATAGAAAACAAAAGCAAAATAGAGACGTCCAAGTGCAAATACCTACACCGATGCGATTGGTAGTCTTATCAGAGCATGCCCAAGGATCGTTCGCAGTCCCGTACATGTATAAATGACTTAATTGCATTGGTGTGGAGTTTGCCACTTATTCGTCATTATTTCCATCAATTGATGACAAGGTGATGCCCCGATCCTAAGCCGTTCTTAGTTGATGCCAGTGGTGGCCACTCTCGTTCCACTGTTATTGTTCCCCTTCTCATGTACTATGATAGTAGACCATTCCGGATATTCCCCTCAACCTCATCCTTCAAGTGCCTGCAATCGTTCGTGCTATGACCATTCAGATCATTGAATTAGGAATACTTTTTTGATCTCCTCTCATTGTTGGTCGGATCTCTCCTAATCGGCTTTCGATAAGGAACTTGCCCTGTGGTGTCCTGATAGATCCGTTCCAAAGTCTCATTCAGCTCTATATATGAGGTGAATCTTGGTTCCATTCATGGTCATGTTGATCCATCACCATTATCCTTGGCCGTTGGTTTCCCTTTATCAATTCCTGAATCGTTTTTAGGAAGATTTCCGCCCTTGATCGCGTGAACATCTACTCCTTCTCTTTCCTCTCTTTCAGCATTTGCATCTTCTAATTGCAAAAATCCTTCGGCCTCATGATGAAATTCTCCTAGATCCATAGGGGTATCACTTGTCAACGAATTCTTAAATTCTGTGCCGTCAGCTATGCTAGATACAGCTGCCATCAAAACCATGGGTGGATCTGGTCGATCCACCGATGCTGCCGCTGCATTGAATCGCGTTAGAAAGCTCCTCAAAGATTTCCCGGTTCTTTGCTTTAACGCTGCCAAACTCATCACATTCTTGGGTCTCGATATGTGAACTCTGAATTGCCTTATAAACTTTTCAGTCAAATCGATGCATGTTCCAATTGAGCCACTCTTTAGTTGTCTAAACCATAGCGCTGCTATGTCTATCAAATACAATGGGAAGCATTGGGCCATGACTTCCTCCGATGCTCCGAACACCTCCATATGCCTCATGTATCGTGTCAGATGAAATGCAGGATCCGTCCTCCCATCATACGTCTCAAATGTCAGTAACTTGAATTCTGGTGGACTACTGGCTTACCTGATCGTAGGAGAAAAGGGACTCCTATTCACATCTTTCAGATCTCTATTCTCTAGTCCGCCTGCATTGGCTCGTCTAACCATCTTCGCCAATCTATCACTGTCGTCAAGCTGCAGCCCTTGTCTGTTGCTTTTGATCTTCCCTTCGAGTTTGCGAGGGATTTCTAGGATATGCCTTCCTGAACGAGCATTCATTTCATTGTCAATGTCGTGTTGCGCAGCTCCACTTGGTATTCTGCCCGAGATTGGGTCAACATGCTCTGGGTAAGCGCACCCTAGTTCTGGGGCTGTGCTAGATGGTCCTCCTCCATTTTGAATTCTGGTTGCTCTGTGCTCCCGATCCCTATCTCAAGCATCTCCTACGGCTGCGTTAGCTTGATTCTGCACTCCGGTTTGCCAAGTTCCTCGAAGTAAATTCTGCATCATCTCTTCCTATCTCTTCAGAAGCTCTTCATGTATAGCTCCCATCATCATTCCCATCTCATCTCTAGTGATGACGACCGATGCTTGGTTTGCTCCAGAGGAAGCCTCCTGACTCCCTTCATGCTGATTCCTTTCTGCTCTTTGCCTTCTACTTTATTTCCTTGTCATAGCCTTTTGGATCTGAATCCATAAACCTTCAAATTCAACTTCCAAGTGATAGAATCCCTTGATTAGCCTTCTCAGTGAAAGCACCAAAATGTTTGCGCAAAAATTGGTCACAAGCACCCAACTATCGATGAAAGCACCAGTTCACAATCACAGATCACTGATAAAAAGTAAGTAGAGAATCAAAAATGAAGAACACTCAGCAAATTAAGAAGAAAGCAGTAGAAAATATAGGGTTTATAGTGGTTCGGCAATCCGGCCTAGGTCCACTTTGAAGTCGATGACTTTATTGCTATTCACTTGCTGGTTACAAAGGATTACATCGGATTACAGTGATGTAATTCGAGTATAACAACAGTCTTGAAGTATGAAAATGGTTCTGGCAGAGTATGGACGTCAGAAAGACAAAAGATCCGCATTCTATAGGCCCTGGGGTGCTATTTATAGGCGTAGGATGCAAATATCTCGCTCAGATCTCGAGAGACTTCTTCTGGCACGTGGGTGGCCCCATGCGATCGATCCCAGGCGATTTCGACTCGATCCGTGATCGATATGAACGAATTTCATATCGATCAAGATTTGATCCAATCGAGTCGAAATTGGCAGGAACATTCTTTGGGTTGTACGTAAGCTCCAATGAAAATTTCATAGCATTTGGACTTGTAGATTGCGAGTTATGATCGATGCAAACTTGAGTTTTCGGAAGGCCATTTTAGTTCGAACCGATACATTTGTAACGATCTGTTTGACTCGATCTCGAGCATGTGTGCGCAAGGTGACATGATGTGAGATTCTTGGATCGATCCACTTTTTATGTCAAATAATCGAGTCTTCCTTGTGCATATGCGTTGTTAGTATCGATCGTTAGCACCTTGTTCACATCGATTGCCACGTCGGAATTCGTATCGATCACTTATAAGAGCATGATACACTGTTCGCATGATCGATCGTGGCTCTGTTTATTTCAATTTAATGGATTTCACTTCATATCGCTCCTAAAATGCTTATTTCATATCAATGATTCAATAGCTTCCTCGTATCGACTGATAAATGGGATGACATTCATATCGATCCTTTATGTGCCAGGTGGATCGATGCGACGCACATGGAATGATCGACACAAAGCGACAACTTCCTATGGATACGAATTAGCCAGTGATGATGGATGCGAAGTAGTATGAACTCGGACTGATATGAAGTGGGCAAGCTTGATGGATACGAACGACGTGCGCTTGATGTATACGAACGAGAACAATGTTCAATTTTGCATCTATCATATCTTGTGCAAACGAACTCGGATTGACTTGAAATTTAGAACGTTGGCTTCTACGGCTTTGCTGGTTGTGGCTTATCAATTGTAGCTTGATGCGAACTCGGACAAAATTCATCGATATCCATAGCGAGCCTACGTACAACTAACCTGTGGGACGAACTATCTTTGGTTTTCAGTTGATCTTTTGGTATCATGGCCTTGATAAAAGGCGGGATAACATTTTCCCTTTCCTAATCAAATCAAAGAAAGGAATGCATTTTTCGACAGCTTCGAAAATAATTCGGCTTAAGACAACAACTTTCTCATTCAGACTTTGTACTTGTTTAATAGTCCTTGGCACTTAGACATTGTAGATAGCTTGAGTCTTCTTGGTATTAGCTTCTATTCCATAGGCATTAACAATAAATCCCAAGAATTTCCGCGATGCAACACCAAAAGAACACTTCAAAGGATTAATTTTCATCTTGTAATGTCGGAGGATGGCAAACATTTCCACCAAGTCTCTAATGTGGTCGCTTGGTCATTGTGACTTCTCGAGCATATCATTCACATAGACTTTCATCGTGTTTCAATCTGATCTTTAAAAATCCTATTAACTAAGCGTTGATAAGTTTCTCCTGTATTATTTAATCCAAATGGAATTACTACATAGCAGTATAATCCAACATCGGTAATAAAATTGGTGTTGCTCCTGATCGGGATTATGCATTGGGATTTGGTTATATCCTAAGTACACATCCATGAAAGATAGAAATTCGTGCCCTACGATTGAATCCACCGGCTAGTCGATCCTTGGAAGGGAAAAACTGTCATTTGGACACGCCTTGTTCAAATTTGAATAATTAATGCATGTTCTCGATTTTCCATTCGATTTTGTCACATGTCAAAGTGAACCCAAGCGAACACATCCAGATTCACTTGGGGAAAACCAAAAATTTCTTCCATCATCGGGGGGCTGCACTGTGATCCAATCTTTAGGACTCGTGACGGGTCGTCGTGGCTGATCGTGATATCAATCGTTAGCTTAGCCAGTGCAGCCTTGGTTTCTTTGGACTCCTCGTCATCACTTGGATCCAATCTCTATAGAACCTGCTGTGGTGCTCGAGCCAAGGCTCAGGTGCTGATTGTCAATCTTCAGCAGCTTGGATGCGGACTGACTTATCCACACACTGACCCTACTCCTCTTGTTGAGCATTCCTTGACTCAGCTACACAACAGGCACATCCAGTCGCCTGCTCGCCATGAACAACTCCAATACCATTATAAGTCTAAAACTTCAAAGTCAAACACCATGGGTCAAGAGCTACTCTAAATTCAGCTAAGGTCGGTCGATCCAAAAAACATTGTATGGACTGTCAAAAAACGGCAAAATCTGCACTCTCCTTCGTTTACCTTCTTCCAATTCCACTAGCAGTTCGACATAATCAACAGCTTCAGTTGTAATGCCGTTAAAACTATGTATATGAGCTTTAGACGGTTTTAAATCTTTGGCTTTCATCCTCATCTGATCAAAAGCTATTTTGAAAATTATATTTACTGAACTTCTACAATCAATCAATATCCTTCTAACCAAAGCGGGGCCAATCATGGCCAAAATGACCATTGGGTCTATCGTTGGAGCCTCTACCTTATCTACATCTTTGTTCCGAAACACAATATCATCCGCCATCATACGTTGCTGTTTTGCCGGAGCTCCATCTTCTATATTCGAATAGCATTCAAAATTTACATGCCTTATCGCGCTAACATTGCACTCCATCTCTTGTCAACTCTTATCTAATGGGTGCGGTCCTTCGACTATCTTAGTTATCACCAATCTTCTACTAGTCCACGCAGGTACCTCAGCCTATGGAGCGCATGCCCTCGGTTGGGGTTAGATGTCCCCTGTCCTCCATCCTCCGGGGCTTTCACAAACTATAATAATTTCCTTTCTCGAATCAGTTTTTCTATAACATCCTAGAGATGCCTACATTCATTTGTATCATGCCCATAGAACTCATGAAATGGATAATATTTCCTGGTCTATTTCTGTTTCTTTGTTAATTCTTTTTGAGGTGGTTTCCTATAATGCATGGTATTGCTAGTAGACGGATAGATATTCTCCAAGAATGTATTCAATGGTGTGTAAGTATCATCCATCGGAATCCTGGGCTTCCTTTTTCTAGAATCCCTCTTCCGTTATCCATTCCTATATTCTCCTCTCTTTTATTGATTTGGTTTATTCTGGACATTCACTCGAACTTTTCAAGAGCTATCATCAGAATACTTTATTACAATGTTACTATGTACTCCTTCTCCACTTGGTCCCACAACATTCTTTTTTCTAGAGGACCTAGTTCCTCCTTCCTCAAATACTGAGCTGCCTTTGCGTAAAAGCTCTCCAATGTCGTGTGTGGCTTACCGGCTAACCAATCGCCAAAATCAAACTCTAGGTCAATCCCTCTCGTCAAAGCCGTGAGCATAACATGGTCATTCGGATTTCTAATCTCCGCAATAGTTGTATGAAATCTCTCCAAATAATCTTCCAACGACTCTCCTAGAGCCTGAATCACGTTGAACAGGGACATTACATCTTTGGGACGAGTTGCATGCATCCAGAGCTGCTCTACAATTTTGTTTGCCAAATCATTGAATCTAGAAGTTGATCGTGGAGGTAGTCTTGTGAACCACATTGTTGCTATTCCAAAGAGAGTTATAGGAAAGCATCAACACTTGGTCGCATTGTCTGCTCGTGCCAAATCCATCGGCCATTCGTATCTCATAATATGCTGCCTAGGATCGGTTTTTCCCTCGTAGGCGGGCATTGATGGCATGTTAAACCTCCTTGAATATTCTGCATGTATAACATTATTAGTGTAAGGGGTATGGCTTCTCGATATTCCCCAGTCATCGTTAGTCAAGCCCTAACTCTCTCTTATCAACTGTTTGATCGTTGCCGATAAGTCTGGCGTTTGGATGGTTGGTGCCAAGCGGTGGTCGTGCTCCACCTCACATGAATGGTCAGGTCGATGTCTGCAGGCTGTTTCATGCCTTCTTGGTTCACCATCTTCCCATGCACATCATGTACATTCATTTTTTCATCATTCTGGGGAAGTACCTGGTGAGCTTTCAATCGAACTCCATCATCTAAACCAACAGAAGCAGCTCCACCTTGATTCCTAAGGTGTATGGGAGGAATCCCTCCTCTAGAGGAAGGATAGGCACCGATCAGTCCTGGCAGACCACATGGTCTGCCAGGTGATGCTCGGAAGTTTATGCACGATATTCTTCTATCCTACGATGCCTATGCCTATTATATTCGTCTAATGAGCTAGAACTTTTCGATGCCAAGTAAGGAGTGGGATCCCGCTTAGCTTTCCCCCGCTGCTACTGATTGATTTGGTTCATCAAGTTGATATTGGTCTGAATTTGTTGATTTAATTGTCAATGGCTTTCCATTGGCTCTCTCATTAAATTATGAAATTTAACATTTGTAACAGAATCAATGGGATACTGAACTTCAATCGGTTTAGTATCCACATTTGTCGGTTGATTGCTTGGGTCTCCTTGCTGAATGCTAGTATTCTCATTTAATTCCATGTTCTAAGTAGTAGATCTAGTATGTCTTACCATTATTGATAGCCTTTCTTAGATTTTTACAAATTTTAGTAGTATTAGTAACTTATCAAAGATAACTGCAGATCTCCTTTAGGGATTTATACAATCCAAAAGCGACAAAGAGATCCTAGCAAGCTGAGAGTCAAGGTTCTCGGTGAGAGCACCAGAATGTTTGCAACTAAATTGATCACAAATACCAGAGTATAGTTTTTTGTTGAGAAGTAAGTGAAGAAAGACAAAAATTAAACTGGGTAGATAAATCAACAAGTAACTAAGAATCAACTATAATCATAGACACAAAATTTATAATGGTTCGACGTTTTATGCCCACGTCCACTTTGACGATTATCTTTTACTAATCACTTGTAAATTTGATAACAACAGTAGAAAGTAGCAAACACTTGATTACAATCGATTCTAAAGAAACAAGCCGTATAAAGATCCCTAGAATGACCCATCAGGCCAGTATTTATAGATAAAGATGACCACCTATCTCTCTGAAATTTCGACTGAAGGACCTTCCAATCCACATGGGCCCACTAGAGGGATCACTAGGCCCAATGTGGAGGGATCGATACCGATCCTTTTTTCGGTTGAATTTTTGGGAGCTATCCCTATAAAGGCTTTATCATGCTGAAATATGTTCAACCCTCAATTTTCACATTATTTGGATCACCAGAACCCGTGTTATTGCTTGTCCTTTGACTCAACATTACTTGCGCGCTACTCTCTACCGATCCCTTCCAAGGGATACATGCAGATCCCCCTAATATTATCCTTTTGACATGCGATCCTTAAGGTAAGTTCTCTAGGGCCCATATACCTTGCTCTCCAAATTTCATACATTTTGGAATTGTAGATCTCGAGATATTGATCGTTTTCTATAAGGGTACTCTTGTATTTGGATGTTTGCCGACCCATCCTTCATGAAGTATGTCGATCCCTCTTAATGAACCAATCTATGTCGATCCCTTCCAAGCATTGAGCCATATTCCCTACTTTGAGCATCCTACATCGTATATCCATCAAATCCATTCAATCTTGACTTTATATGATCATTTGTACTTGACTTTTGGGTCCCACAATCAACACTCCGGAGTCGTCGGCCTTGATGGAAGTCGAATCTAACCCGTGCAGTCAGCTCGATATAGCCGAGAAAGAATGCTGGATAATAATATTCATTTTAAATCGAGACATTTCAAGTATCAAGACACAATGACTATGGATACTTATGCTTGTGTGGAGTTTTGTGATAGTTTATATTATGTTGCTTGGTGTTCTCTCATTATTAAGCTTAATGAGATGTACCCATTGTACTTCTTTAGTTAAAATGTAGTGTCCTATGTATGTATGTTGTTTGGATTTGGTTGTGTTGATGATAATATATGTTGTATATTTTAGGTTGTGAGCCTTGTACGATATTTTGTTGAGACTCACTTTATGCAGTTATGATATGCATCACATTTTCGCTACAATGTGATTCTCTTTCTGTGTATTTATTGTACATTTTTTGCTATTTAAACATACGTATTTGTTGCTTCGCATAAATACCGTATATGTAAAATTTCGATTGACTCAAAATTATGGTAAGAATGAAGTATTGGTGTTAGCTAAAGGGAAGATTTACGTTAGGTCACTCCTAACAAACCTTAGTCTCCATATTACTAGACAACATTACCTTTAATGTCCTTTAGTAGTATGGGTATAGAGGCGGAGTATTATAAAATTCGAAAATTCGAAAGGCGATTTTCGGTCACATTTTCGATTTTTCTCCAAACTACTTATTTTTGTAAACCAAACTGCAAAACAACTTTACCATCATTAGATATTACTAAAAAGATGTTTATTTAAGTTATAAAATCCATTATTTAGATATTTAAAAATATATTAAATTATCAAATTCAAATTTATTAAATTATGGGTCGTTACAAACCACCTAAGAGGATTTCATCCCTAGAATCTCAAAGAACAGAATTTTTTTAACTCGTATGCATAAAAATAATAGCTATAACCATCTATTCATCCATCATTCATGAGAATTCATTGCCCTTATTAATTTTTCTAACGTAGTATGTATATGCAAGCGTGAAACGCACACGAACCTATACTATCGCAAAGAGTAGGTGGTCCCTAGATCTAGTCGACCTCCTATCATGCAAGAGCTCATGCCATGAATCAGAAATGTATGCAACATCCTAAGTAAGTGTACAATTCACATGTATGCGCAACCGTTCAATCCGTATGCATAATGCATGCAAGATAAACAATAAAAAGAGATGACATGAGTGTGTGTACTACCTAAAGGATATACTGTCCTAAATACGTAAAAGAAACAATCCAAATTATATGTACACTCGCATCCATCATCCATAACTTGTCCTAATGACATATTTGCAACCATTCCTACCATCCAATGGGCTCTATCTAAACTAGAAGCTAAATACAGAATTAATCTATACTTTTCTAACTAAAATGGAAACGTATCAGAAAAGACTTCTAGATGGATAGCTCGGACCTTCTCCTCAGGTTCTCATATACTCTCAACTGGATTGTCCCTACTGGACTCTAACCAGTTTAATTAGTTCATCACAGAGTCAGTTTATCCCATGCCCAAAAATATAGTTAGGTGCATGGTGAATAAGAGACTAACATATCCTTTTTACTTTCCTTAACTGACACGGCTCGACGATGCTAACTGCATTACATAAGCACTTTCACAAGTATGACATAAAGTAAATATTGTGAACTCTCGCTAACCCTCTACGAAGCTTTGCTCCAAAAGCTAACTCCCTAACTCTATCCAAAATCAGAAAAGGCCAAACAAATCTCAGTGCTTACTTTCTGAATTACCAACCCAATACGTGTCGACGAGGCAAGATGTTCACATGGACCATGTCACCACCATAGACCTTAACTCCATGTGTCTCATGTCAGTATATGGATTTTGCCTATCTTGTACAGCCCTTGTCCTTTTAAGTATCGAATCGACTTTTTATCAACTACACTTCTCTTCCTTTACCACCGATATGTATCACAAATCCCAATGTATGTGCATATGTAATCCTCCACAATCCTGCTACCAACTTAAATGATGACAACTTTCACCATACAAAATAATTTAAGCATAAATATGCTCCCACTAAACTGTAGCCCTAAACAATCATCAATGCATATACATATTGCCTTAAATCATCTAGTGGTATACCTAATCACTTCATCATCTAGATACTAAGGTAAGGCACCATGAAAATGGATGTTGTCCTTTCCCTATTAATTTCTACCTAGACCTTTTGTTACATTTCCATTTTCTCCCTAGGATATCCAAACTTGGTGATTTCTTAACTACTGAAAATCGAATAACTTCTTTTCCAATTCGATTCAGTTAAAGTCTTCTCATTTTACTTCTAAATTGTTTCTTCGATCCTTCCGAAATCATGGCTCCTAAGTGTAATGTTTATAGTCTGTAGTGATTCATCATAAGTTCTAGAAGTAAGTACTCAAATGTCCTATTAAAGACAATTTGGTATATCTTCCCATTTAACCCTAATAAAAGTCCTAAAATTAATTATAATTATAGCCTAGAATCATTCTAGCATGGTAGATAATCGCTTAAGAGGAACTTCATTTGTGTATGATTGTTATGAAAACAAACTGTATATTTCTTAGTTTGTCTTTTCCGCGTTTGCTTAGGTAAATAGTCCTCTTCCAATTCGAGGGATGATTGAGAAGAATTTTTTTATCTCTTCCTTCAAATCTTACCAAATTTTTTTTAATGTTATTTTCTATCAAAATCTCCTTTACATTCTCAATGTGTGCAAATAACACTATCTTTTTCTAGGCAGAGACTAAAATCCTTGAATTAACCATCCCTTGTACAATCTTGACTATAATTTTATGTAGGATACCTTTTGTGCTTTGAACTTCCAAAACTTTAAAATTTCTTAATGTCCTCTCATAAATGAGACCTTTTAACCAAACTTAATCTCTTAGCACATTGTTGCAACTATTTCATGGTTAAGATAACTCAATATGGAATGACGCCTTGCCATTTTAATCCAATAGGCATAATAACCAATAATTTGGTTTGTAGTTAGCGATTTTTTAATTTTAATTCATTAGAATTACATCTTTTCCCAAAGAGAATCGTGATACTATAAATTACTTATAAGAGGATTTGCAATATGTTTGGAATTACAAGGAATTATCTTTTCTGATATTATTGAAATAGATGGTAGAAAATACGATAACCATCCATATTTTGTATATCTCTTTCTTTTTTGTATATTTCTTATTATTTCAAATGATACATTTTTATTTATAAATTTGAACTTGATAATTCATAGAAATTCACATTGCAACACCTTACATCCCAGTGAATCAAAATACTACTTAAATCCCCACAGTTTATTTTGATAACTTAACCTACATTATCACTTGCAAATGTCATTTAATTCTAAACATCTAGAACTATCACATAATTTTGTAAGTTTTAGGGACTACTGTTAGCCAATTCTAAATTCAAGGACTACTATCCAAACATTTTCTAGATTCACATACATGCAATATTTAACCCTACAATTACTAGATCTACATTTAGGCATACGTGGAACACATCTACAATGACGTAACCCCAATAATATATATTAAAAGATATACTTTTCCCATCATGTCCACCAGGTTCGCTTGTAGCCTTCAAGGGAACAACATAATACCTAGACCGCACGTAGCCTATAGGTATCATTATTCTCAGCTATATGGTACCGACCTTGTTGACATAGCGCCGAGCCTACACTTACCATTTCATTTATATTGCTTGATGCAATAAAGGAATTTACCATTTGTCACCTAGTGCATCATATAAATGTTAGAACCTAGAATTTGATCTTTTGATCGTGAAAACTATATAGGTAAATATTATATGAACTAACCATATTTACAGGAGAAGATACTACTTTACTTAAGAAATAATCTAACAGATTGCAGACCAGATTCTAGATAGAAGCTTCGGTAATATATTTAGTCTATGGTCTGAGTCTGGTAGTGAATTCATGTTACAATCTCTCTGAAATGGTATATGCATGCACATGCAATTTAAAGATTTTTGAAACATTGTTTATATGATAAAGGTTTTTTTAAAAGTAGCTCATATACTAAAGGTTTTAAAACAATCTTTACGCTAGAAAACATTGATTTCAGCCAGTTGAATGGCAATAGTCAACCGAAATCTGTGCATGTGCACAATTTTATTTGAACATCCAGACGGCCGACCTTGCAAGTTCAGCCAGTTGAATTAAGCCTTTTTGCAATATTTTCTTGCTCGTTCGATTTTTGATCGATTCAGTTGGTTAATTTGTTCTACTCAGACGGCTGAATCTTCATAACGGTTATATTTTGAGCAAACACTTCATTTCAGCAAATAGAAACAACTCTTGATTCGAGAGTTGCTTCCATATTCTTTCATGGCTACTTTTCACAATTTTCTGATTGTAATTCCTAGAATCTCAAAGAATGGAATTTTTTAACTCATATGCATAACAAATAATACTACAACCATCTATTCATCCATCATTCATGGGCAATCACCGTGCTTATCAATTTTCTAATGTAGTATGTATATGCAAGCGTGAAATGCACGCGAACCTATACTGTTGCAAATAGTAGGTGGTCTCTTGATCTAGTTGACCTCCTATCATGTAAGAGCTCATGCCTTGAATCCAAAATGTATGCAACATCCTAAGTAATTACACAATTCACATGTATGCGCAACTGTTCAATCCTTATGCATAATGCACATAACGTAAACAATAAAAAAGAGATGACATGAGTGTGTGTACTATCTAGGGGATATACTGTCCTAAATGCGTAAAAAACACCAAATTACACATCCACTTGCATACATCATCCATAACCTGTCCTAATGAAACATTTGCAACCATTCCTACCATCTAATGGGATCTACCTAGATCTAAATGCTAAATACAGAAGTAATCTACACTTTTCGAACTAAAATGGAAACGTATCAGAAAAGTATTCTGGATGGGTAGCTCGGACCTTCTCCTCAAGCTCGCATATACTCTCAACTGGATTGTCCCTACTGGACTCTAACCAGTGTAATTACTTCATCATAGAGTCGGTTTATCCCATGCCTAAAATACTGTTAGGTCTATGGTGAATAAGAGACTTACATATCCTTTTTAACTTTCCTTATCTGACACGACGCAACGATGGTAACTGCATTACATAAGCACTTTCACAAGTATGACACAAAGTAAATATTGTGAACTCCCGCTAACCCTCTAGGAAGCTTTGCCCCATAAGCTAACTCCCCAACTCTATCCAAAATCAGAAAAGGCCTAACAAATCTCAGTGCTTACTTTCTGAATTACCAACCCAATACATGTCGACAAGGCAAGATGTTCACATGGACCACGTCACCACCGCGAACCTCAACTCCATATGTCTCAAGTCAGTGTATGGTTTTTGCCTATCTTGTGCAGCCCTTGTCCTTTTAAGAATCGAATCGACTTTTTCTCAACTACACTTCTCATCCTTTACCACCGATATTGCCTCAAATCCAAATGTATGTGCATATGCGACCCTCCACAATCTTGCTACCAACTTAAATGATGACAACTTGCACCATACAAAATAATTTGAGCATAAGTATGCTCCCACTAAACTGTAGCCTATACAATCTTCAATGCACATACAAATTGCCTTAAATCATCTAGTGGTATACCTAATCACTTCATCTTTTGGATACTAACATAAGACACTATGAAAATGGATGGTGTCCTCTCCCTAGTAATTTCTACCTAGACCTTTTTATTACATTTCCATTTTCCCCCAAGAATATCCAAACTTTGTGATTTCTTAACTATTGAAAATAGAATAACTTCTTTTCCAATTCAATTCAGTTAAATTCATCTCATTTTACTTCTAAATTATTTCTTCAATCCTTCCAAAATCATGGCACCTAAGTATCATGTTTATAGTCATTGGCGATTCATCCTAAGTTCTAGAAATAAGTACTTAAATGTCCTATTAAAGAAAATTTGGTATATCTTCCCATTTAACCGTAATAAAATTCCTGAAACTAAATGTAATTATAACCTAGAATCTTTCTAGCATTGTAGATAATCGCTTAAGTGGAACTTCGTTTGCGTGTGATTGTTATGCAACACAAACTATATATTTCTAAGTTAGCCTTTCCTGCATTTCCTTAGGTAAACAGTCCTCTTCCAGTTCGAGGGATGATTGAAAAGAATTCTCTTATCCCTTCCTTCAAATATTACCAAAAAAATTTCGATGTTTTTTTCCATGAAAATCTCCTTCACATTCTCAATGTGTGCAAACAACAATATCTTTTTCTAGACGGAGACTCAAATCCTTGAATTAACCACCCTTGTACAATCTTGACTAATTTTATGTTGGTTACCTTTTGTGCTTTGAACTTCCAAAACTTTATCATTTCTTAATATCCTCTCATAAATGAGACCTTTTTACCAAACGTAACCTCTTAGCACATTATTCCAACTATTTCATAGTTAAGACAACTCAATATGGAATGGTGCCTTGCCATTTTAATCCAATAGGCATAATAACTAACACTTTGGTTTATAGTTAGGGATTTTTACATTTTAATGCATTAGAATTACATCTTTTTCCAAAGGGAATCGTGAATACTGTAACTTTCTATAAATTACTTACAAGAGGATTTGCATTATGTTTGGAATTACAAGGAATTATCTTTTATGTTATTATTGAAATAGATGGTAGAAAATACGATAACCATCCATATTTTGTATATCTCTTTCTTTTTTGTATATTTCTTATTATTTCAAATGATACATTTTTATTTATAAATTTGAACTTGATAATTTATGGAAATTCACATTGCAACACCTTATATCACAATGACTTAAAATACTACATAAATCCCCACAGTATATTTTGATAACTTAACCTACATCATCCCTTGAAAATGTCATTTAATTCTGTATATTTAGAACTATCACACAATTTTATAAGTTTCAGGGACTACTATTAGCCAATTCTAAATTCAAGGACTATTATCCAACATTTTCTAGATTCACATACATGCAATATTTAACCCTATAATTACTAGATCAACATTTAGGCATATGAGGAACACATCTACAATGATATGAACCCAATAACAGATATTAAAAGATATACTTTTCCCATCACGTCCACAGGGTCTTCTCATAGCCTTCAAGGGAACAACACAATACCTAGACCGCTTGTAGCCTATAGGTATCATTATTCTCAGCTATATGGTACCGACGTTGTTGACATAGCGCCAAGCCTGCACTTGCCATTCCATTTATATTGCCTGATGCAATAAAGGAATTTTGCATTTGTTACTTAGCGCATCATATAAATGTTAGAAATTAGAATTTTGATGTTTTGATTGTGAAAACTATATGGGTAAATATTATATGAACTAACCATATTTATAGGAGAAGACACTACTTTATTCAAGAAATAATATAACAGACTGCAGACCAGATTCTAGATAGAAACTTCAGTAATATATTTAGTCTATGGTCTAAGTCTAGCATGTTAAAATCTCTTTGAAATGTTATATGCACGCACATGCAATTCAAAGATTTTTAAAACATTGTTTATATGCTAAAGTTTTCAAAAAAAGTAGCTCACATACTAAAGTTTTTAAAATAATCTTTATGCTAGAAAACACTCATTTCAGCCAGTTGAATGGCTACAGTCAACCGACTGAAATCTGTGTATGTGCACAATTTTATTTGATCATCCAGATGGCTGACCTTGCAAGTTCAGCCAGCTGAATTAACCATTTTTGCACTATTTTCTTGCTGGTTCGATTTTTGATCGATTCAGCTGGCTAATTTGTTAAACTCAAACGGCTGAATCTTCATAACCATTATATTTTGAATGAACACTTCATTTCAGCGAATAGAAACAACTCTTGATTCAAGAGTTGCTTCCGTATTCTTTCATGGCTACTTTTCACAATTTTAAATTCCAGAAGGAGTCTGGGATATGACGTAGAACAAGAAGTTCAAACCAGTATGAAAATCTCTGGTATCATTTACTTTATTATTTACTTTTATATTTATATTCCACAATAGTAGATAACTTAGTTAATATTCCATATTATACGATCCTTAGTCACTTTCACTTGGTATTAGAGCAAGGTCATCAAATAACCATAAAACAGTTATTTGATATTTAGTTAATATGGAAAATAACACTAACACAAGTTTAATTGAAGATCAATCCACTACACAACCACCACTATTTAATGGTTTGAGTTACAGTTATTGGTCGTCTCACTTGAGAATTTATATGCAAGCAAATGGATATGATACCTGGAATATCACTCAGAATGAATACACTATACCTACTACACCATATGCACAATGGTCAAACACACAAAAGATAGATGCTAGTTCAAATGCAAACGCAATGAATATGTTATTCTATGCTTTCCATAATAGTGAACTTAATAGAGATAGCATGTGTACAACTGCTTTTGAAATTTGCCGAACTCTTAAAGTTACAGTGAATCCAAGATTTCTATGCTTAAGAACCTATTCCAGAATTTTAGAATGAAATAGGATGAGACTATAAATGAAATGTATTCCAAATTTCAAGACATATATCACTCACTATTGGCATTAGGAGAAAAACACGCAGATTTTGATATTGTTTTGAAAATCCCAATCTCTTTAACAGATGAATTAGAACGAAAAGTCTTAGCTATTGAAGAAGCTAAGATATTTCTACCATTAAAACCTGAAGAGTTAATAGGAAATCTCATGTCGTATGAAGTACATCTGCAGGCAGAACGAGATCAAGCCCCAGATAGAAAGAATATAGCTTTCAAAGCTGAATAAAAAGATATGGATTCAGATGTAGATAACATGGCATTTGTAGCAAAGAATTTCAAAAAGTTTTTGAAATATAGAAAGAATAAGAAATTCGGAAATAAAAGGAGAGACAATACCAATAAACCACCAGCTTCAAATCTCGAATGTTATGAATGTCACTAAAAGGGTCATATAAAGAAGGATATCCTGATCGAAAAAAGATAGGTTCAAGAACAAAATGGATAAATATAAGAAGAAGCAGCATTTTCTATTACATGTGATGATACAGGATCGTCTTCCTCATCAAACAATGATATTGACAGTGACAACGAGCAAGCCAATGTCTGCTTTATGGCTTCGACTGACGATGTAAGTGATCTAAATTTTGATGATTTAATTGATATAAACTAATAATTATTGGATAAACTAAAAGAAGTTAAAAGAAAGTATAAAGATGCCTTAGAAAAACTAAACAAAAGTGAAATAGAAGTTGATATGCTCAGAGATGAAAAGAAAATTTTAGAAGAAGAACTTGTTAAGAATCTTTGTCTAATGTATCTTCTCAACTCACTATGCTATCAAATGAAATTGAAGTTCAAAAAGAAAAGAATACGATGTTAGCTTCAGAAAATCACGATTTAAAATCAAATGTCAAAATTCTTAAATTAAACAATACTAGTCTCAAAACCGTGTTAGAAAATATTACTAAAAATGTTTCTAATTTTAATGAACGTAGAGAAATCTTTGTAAGATTATTAATAACTCTCAAAGTACTTTTAATAAGAAAGGATTAGGATATACAAATTCCTCAAAATCTAGTTCAAAGAGGAATAATTCACTATATAAAAATTTCAATATACATAAGAATTTTGTAAAAGCAAAACCAAAACCAAAGGTTTTCACTCAAAAGAAGGATATATGCAATATAAATATTATAAAGTTCTGGGTCCATAAACTAATAATAATTCAATTAGAAATAAGTATATCAAGTCTTTTATAAATGCAGTTCATAAAAATGAAAATTTTACTTATATCTAAACCCATTTGGGTTTGGTTTCCTAAGATCTAACTCTTAGGACCCTAATAAAAAGTGGATACCAACGTCATCATTATATTTTTTTGCAGGCACCAACTAAAAAAGTGGAAAGTGGATACTTGATAGTGGTTGCCCAAAACATATGATAGAAAACAAAGATACTGACTAATATTATCCACATAGATGGAGGGTTTGTCACATTATGAGATAATTCCAAAGGTTGTGTCATCGGCAAAGGCGAAGTGAGAAATGATGGTATATTTAACTTACCTCTTATTACAAATCAATTACCTGTTAAAAATTTAAAAAATAATTTGCTTAGTATAAGTCAACTAGGTGACAAAGGTTTTAATATATCTTTTTCGAAAAATAAATGTAATATATTTGATCAAAACCAGAATCTAATATTTGAAGGAACTACATAACACAAATATGTGTCTAGTAGCCAAAGAAAACGATCCTTGGTTATGGCACAAAAGATATTGTCATATAAACTTTAAAGCAATAAGCAAATTGTCTAAAAATAATTAAGTAAAAGGTTTACCAAAAATAAATTTTAAAGTAAATAGTGTTTTTGATGCTTATCAGTTAGGAAAATTAACCAAATCTTCTTTTAAATCAAAGAAAATAATCTCTACATTACAACCACTTGAGCTATTATATTTAGATCTTTTTTGGACCAACTCAAGTTCAATATATAAATCATAATAGATATGTTTTTGTAATTGTAGATGATTTCTCAAGGTACACTTGGACAATATTTATTAAAAATAAAATTGATACTTTTGAAAATATTAATAATGTAAAAATTAAAAACATTCGAAACGATCAAGGTGGTGGATTTGATAATAATATTTTGAAAGATATTGTAATAAGAATTGAATTATTCAATATTTTTCATTTGCTGGAACTCCGCAAAAAAATGGAGTTCTAAAAGGAAAATTAGAATACTTCAAGAATGCGCTAGAACCTTATTAAATGGAAGCACTCTACCTAAACATTTTTGGGCAGAATCTGTAGCAACTGCTATTATGTTTTAAATCAGGTATCCATTAGACCATTAACAAAACATACCCCATATGAACTTTTTAATTGAAGAAAACCTAACATATCATATTTTAAAATTTTCGATTCAAAATGTTTTTTATTAAATACTAAAGACTAACTTGGTAAATTCAATCCAAAATCTGATTAAAGAATATTCATTGGATACTTGGAATGAACCAAGGCATATAAAATTTATAATAAAAGAACTAAAGTAATCGAAGAAACACTTCATGTGTCATTTGATGAAAATTTCAAATTTAATAATAAAAATAAAGATGAAAAATTAATTTCTAAATCAAGTATCACAAAAGATGATATTGAAAATACTGAAATTATGTTGAAATTGAAAACAATAATTTACCAAATGAAAATGAAATTCGAACTCCACCAAGACTTCTAAGAAATCACCCCATTGAAAATGTTATCAGAGAAATTAATTCTGCTGTAAGAATTCAAAATCAACTAAATCAATTAGGTCATGTAGCTTTTCTGTCAAACATTGAACCCAAAAATGCTAAAGAAGCCACAACTGATGAATACTGGATTATAGTTATGCAAGAAGAGTTAAATCAATTTGAACGAAACGAAGTTTGGGACTTAGTTCCTAGACATAGTACTCAAACAGTCATTGGTGCTAAGTGGGTTTACAAAAATAAAGCCAATGTGCAAGGTAATATTATTCGAAACAAAGCTAGATTAGTTGCTCAAAGTTACAATCAAGAAGAAGGAATAGACTTACGAAGAAACTTTTGCTCATGTAGCTTGATTGGAAGCAATATGAATTTTATTAGCTTTTGCTTGTTTTCATAACTTTGAATTATATCAAATGGACGTAAAAAGTGCTTTTCTAAACGGTTTTATAAAAGAAAATGTATATGTAGAATAACTACCTTTATTTGCACATGAAAAATTTCCATACCATGTTTATAAACTAAAGGAAGCGTTATACGATTTAAAATAAGCATCTCGTGCTTGGTATGATCGTCTTAAAAGTTATTTCATAAATTTTGGTTTTAAAATTGTAAAAGTATATCAAACTTTGCTTATGAAACAAGATGAAAATGATATTTTAATAATAAAAATTTATGTAGATGACATCATTTTTTGTTTCCGTGAACGAAAAATTATGTCAAGAATTTTCGAATATTATGACAAGAGAATTTGAAATGTCTCATATAGGAGAACTTTCACATTTTCTTGGATTATAAATTAAATAATGGAATTTTTTTTAATCAAGAAAGATATTGTAATAATCTTATAAAATGTTTTGGTATGGAAAACACTTCCGCTAAACCAACTCCTATGAGCACTACGATACATCTCGATCGAGATGGAAATGGAAAAAGTGTTGACCAAAAACTATATTGAAGTATGATCGGATCCTTTATTTATTTGCTAGTCATCCAGATATAATGATGAATGTATGCTTGTGTGCACGATTTCAAGCAAATACCAACAGATCACATTTGCGGTGAGTGAAACGAATTTTGTGCTAGTTAAGCAAGACTAAAGAATACGATCTCTTTTATACGAAAGAATGTCCTTTTGAGTTAGTACCATTTAGTGGTGCTAATTTTGGAGGATGTCGAATGGATCAAAAGAGTACAAGTGGTACTGTCATTTCATTGGACAATCTTTAGTATCTTGGTTTTGTAAGAAACAAAATTGTGTTTCACTTTCGATGTGTGAAGCAGAATATATTCTGCTGCTTTGGCATGTGCTCAAGTGATATACATGCAGCGAACACTACAAGATTTTGGTACAAATCTTTCTAAATCAACGATTTATTATGATAATACAAGTGCTGTAAATCTATCAAAAAATATATAAATCATTCTAGAACTAAACATATTGATATTCGACATCATTTTTTTGTGATAACATAGAAAAAGATAATATATCTCTTGATTTTCCACCATCAAAAAATCAAGTTGTATATATATTTTCTAAACCTTTATATGAAAATATTTTTCTTAAATTAAGACGTGAACTAGTAATTATGTCATTCCATTATTTATAATTTGATATAATACTATAAAAAATTATAAAATAGATAAAAATTTAATAGAATAAAAATTGGAGACGATGGCACTCGAACTCTGCACTCATGGGAAAAAGTCACATGTCTTTCCAATGCTCTATTGTGTTACTTGATTTAAGACCTTACATTTCTTTTCTTTTATATACGGCTTACATTTTTTTTCTATTTCTTAACCGTATATTTTTTCTTGGCTAAAGTTTTCTAGGGAATATAAACCATAATATAAAAACTTTAATAGATATTCAACACAATATACATACACGATCAGAATTTTATAAATTCATATACAAAATTTAAGAATAAATATACTTTTCCTTTACAATGTCGTCTCAAGAAAGCTCTAATCTCTCATCGATCGTTTTTAGCACTATTACTACGGATTCATCAAAAAATCTACTCTGGTATATTTTCTAGTCAAGATTACTCCATCACCGAATCATCATATTGGATATACACCAAACGGGAAGCGTGCTAAGAAAAACTTAGACTTCGGTTCACCGTCCAAGGAGAGAATTTACGAAATCCATCACCATCAACGTGAGACTATAAGTTTACAACGTAAAATGTATCATGAAAAAAACACCAGGATAGACGATTAAATTTCCTTGAACAATTCGCTCTCAAATTTTATGGAACATCTCCTAGGCAAAGTGTGCACAATCCGTCTCCTCGACGACCTCACGTGTCTCTGAATTCTTGGGAGTAAGGTGCTCAATGTAATGTTTGGTCACCTATACATCCATTACGTGATATCGTCAATGTTAAACCAAGCACTGACGAATCTAAGACTTCAAGAAATTATATTTTTCATTTTTTATTTATAAATTTAAATTGTAATATGGATATATAACATGTTTATTGATATAATTATAATTATATTTAACATGAGAACAAAGCTCAAAAAATATATATAGTTTGTAAATTAACTAATTTAAGAATAAACTAAAAGGAAGCTTGACCTCTGCAAAACAACAGTTTTAGCCGGCTGATCATAGGGACTTCGCGACTGAACATTCATAAAAATTTTAAATTCTTTCAGAATTTAGTCAACTGAAGTCTTTGTTCCAGACGATTGAATTGTATCAAATTTGTACTATATTCTTGCGGGTTGAAATTTTTTGCACTTCAACCGGTTGACTCCACATCGCATGCAACATACACCCTAGAATTCAGCCGACTAAACACCCTCCTTCAGCCAACTTAATTTTGGCATTTTTTAACTAAAAACTTGCGGGTTTAATTCTTTGCATTTCAGCCAACTGTATTCACCCATTTAGCCGACTGACCTGTATATTTTCAATTTTGAAAAATAGATCTGCACATTCTCCAACACTCTTATTCACTAAACCCTTCATAACTCCCATCTACCCTTTTATTCTTACCTTACCTAAAACATTCTCTATACATAAAAAACCTAAACACAAACCGTAGTTTCATCAAAAAAATTATTTTTTCTTCTAAATTTCATAATGTAAATGGCACCAAAATAAAAAAAAGCACGTGAATCAACAACCGGACCATCCGAGAGCCAAATTCGAACTTGATTACACAATGAAACGGCGTTTGATAGATTCAACACCATGAGAAATTCAAAGTTATTCGAATAAGATTTCATGAAATTCCTTGACTTCAACGACTACACAATTAGAGATATAGCTGAAGCTCACTGTTTAGATTCTCTCATTAGGTATGATTCCAACAATGTCAAAATATACCCTCTTTTAGTTAAGCTTTTCTTTGCAAATATGAATCTCGACCACTAAGATCCCCAAAAAAAGATGATTGCATATGGATCTTGGTGTTCAGAGTAAAGATATATTTACCTCTTCAACGATAAGGCCATATACTAAGGTGTCCATCCAAGGGTTGGATATTGATGATGTTGAGCTTGGTACGTATAATCATGATGAAGTATTGCATCTCTTCTTATCTGACGATTTAAACATTTTGAAATCTAGTGCCTTACGTCCGAAGGCACGAATCATCCACTGTGCGCGCTTATTTGATCGTTACAACCTCAAACCGGAAGTTACGAAAAGGTCTGCCGAAGGGATTTTCAAGCCCTATATGCTTACTCATACCAATAAATAAATTGGAGAAAAATAATATTAGATGAATTTCTCGCCTTAATCGCAAGAGAAGCTACAAGAAGATCCACTATACAGCTTATATTATGCGAATTCTACAAAATTTTGGAGTTTCATTGCTCGATTCTGATTTCATGACCATCGGAGAGCTTAACTTTAGGACTCTAAGTCTAATGGGTCTTCCTAAGCATTCTGAACATCAACAAATTATTAGCTTTCAATAATGGGTTACTAATTGTAACCAAGGAATCCCTCAATCGAGAGACATGAATATCGCTTCTTTCTTCTCTCAAGTTCCTCAACACGAAGAAGAAGTGGACGAAGAAATTCAAGAACTTCATGTTGGCGTGCCTCTGAAGCAAGCTCTTGTGACACTATCACGGAATTAAAGAAAACTTGGTCGACGTTTAGCTGATATAGAAAAGAACATTTCTAAAACTAACAAAAAGCTAAACTCGATCAAAGGATTTTTAAATAAAATTTGGAAAAAAGTCTCTTGTTTCGGGTCCACTTCGACCGGTGCTGTTGAAAACCCGGGCTCATTCTCTTGGTTGACTTCAAAAGAAGAAGAAGAAGGAGTAGTACAAGATAGTGATGATTTCTAGACTCTTTTCTTTTCGTTGCTATTTAATTCATGAAAAACTTATAGTATTATTATTTAGTTTTAAGTTATATTCTTATATGTTTGTTGTACTTTGAAGTTCCCAGGTAAGATGGTGTGACGACCCAGAAATTTTGACATTTGAAACTGAAATATTTGGTTGAATTTTATTTTTGGAAGTTGATTTACAATTGAATTTCGAATATCAGAATGAAATTGGCAATTAAAATTATTAAATTTGGTTATTGAAATCTGAGTAAAAATTTAAATCTTCAATTTTATGCTTGTTAAAAATGTTTTCAAGCTTAAAAAATTTATGTTGATAATTCTGAAGATAATGGAACCTTCAGAATTAAATTTGGAAACATTTTGTTCAGTATTAAATTTCATTGTTTAAATCGATATTTAAAAATAGCCTTCCGAAGCACAGTCTCGGATTTCGACGAAGCCAGTTCCATTGGATCCGTAATAGTGTATTATTATTGGATTTCAATTTTCGTAGTGTTTGGAGTTGTGATGTGATCATACGATAAGCAAACGCGCTGAAAATTAAATCGAAAATTCAATTTAATAATAGGGTTCAAAAAACTATCTTCTCCATACGATCGAATTTGAACACAGAACCTTTTCCATTGCATTCAGAATGGGCGTATAACATTATAAATGCTTGGAAGCATGCCTCGATTGGAGGTCGATATTAAGTTGCATAATTGGATACGATTTAAATTTGAATTTGAATTCAAATTAAAAATAATATAATTTCATTACTGTAGCAGCAGACACATAGGGAAGAAAAAAATTCAAACATGTGTTACCTTCCTTCTGAATGTTTTTACACGCGTTCATCTCAAAAATATTAATAACGTAAAAGAATTAGTAGATAAATAAAAAAAAAACTAAAAATCCTTTTTTTCTTTCGTTCAAATTCAAACAGCCGAGCGTTTTACAAATCAAATATCGATTTTTCTTTAAAAATAAAAATAAAATCCATGGCCGAACATTGTTCCTTAATCTCAAAATCGCATGCACTATTTTTTCCCTTCCTTTCCTCCGTAATCGAAAAGCCTCGTCAAAGAAGGGGCCACTTATATCACCGTAGAGATTTGCGATTGGGAGCACTCGAAGGTGGGAACGAGACGATGCTAGGGGGTTGCTAGATGAGATCGAGGCCGATGTTGGAGGTAGGGTTCGATTAAGGGGATTGGGCAGCTCGTCCTCGTACGCAAGTTAAGTGTGGGATTCGCGTGCTCGATCGAGCAAAGGCTTGGGGGTTTGTTGAAGCCTGGGGTGGCTCGCGTCGGAAATCGCGTCGTAGGCAAGGGTTCACGATGGAGGTCAGGGTTTCAGCAGTTAGGTAGCAATTTTTATCTTTATTTAATTAATTTAATTTATGCAGTTTTCAATCTTTATATGCAAGCAGAAAATTAAAAAAAATTAATTACACTAAAGAATTTAAATGCAGTTTATATATATGTATGGATCTAGATTTAATAAAATTATAATATGTTTTAAACAGAAATTTAAACCCAGTTTCTATTTTTACTAAAACAGTGCATATATATATATAAGATTTCGTGAATATAAAATAGAATATATATATATATATATATATATATATATTATAAAGATTGTTTTATTTAATAAAACTTATTTAATTATTTTTACCAAAGGTTATTAAATTTAGTTTTGAAAGTTAATTTTTAGTTAAATATTTTATTAAAAGAAAAATGTGTTTAAAAGTAAATTATTGGTGTAAATCCAATTTATTATCTAAAACAAATAAATAGTGATTAGTTATTTGACTAATTTAAAATATTAATCAACTGTATAAAATTGTTTGTACATGGTTTAAAAATCATGAAAACAAGCTGGAATGGAATCAGATTGCAAATAAAAAAGCAAAGGTGAGATCTTCTTACTCAAATTTTAATAATTGAAAATTTCAGTTATTGATTGATTGTTGAATTGTGATAGTTAAATTCAAAATTGTTGATTGTGTGCTTGGATGATAAACTATTACCAGTTGTATTGAATTAGACCCTATGCGCCGCATAATAGCGGATGATATTATATTAAACCCATATACCGCGATATTCCACCTCGAAGTGGAATTGATATTATATATGTATTTGGAGTGATTGATTTCCCGCATTATATAGCGGATGAGACCCTATGCGCCGCATAATAGTGGATGATATTATATAAATCTCATATACCACGATACTCCACCTTGAAGTGGAATTGGTATTTAATTGTTGTGCTAACATCTGTGGATTCAGGGAAACAGGTTGGAGGGATCCAACTGGATTCCTCAAATATTGAATTTGTTTCATATGTTGTGTGTTGATTATTTATAATCTATTTACGAATATATTTGTGATTGAGGTCGTTTATGGCTATAGTTTAGCCGAATATATTTTTGGTATCGTATGATACTAGAAATAAATAAAAATGGATTTGTGAAATTTAAGTAGAAAAATTTATAGTAAAAACTTATCTTTGAGAGTGGGATAAATTAAAAAGGAATTTAAAGGTATTAAAGTTGATTTTGAAATCATATCGAATAAATTTCAAAATATGGGAAAAGTTTAATAAATGGATTTCAAGTAATAATATTCAAAAGGTGAAGAATTTATTTTAAAAATACGAGTTTTAAATAATTTGGAAGAGATAAAGGAAATTATTTTAAAAATAAATTCGGAAATTGATTTGGTGTTAAAAAAATAAATCTTTGGGAAATCAATATGAAAATCGATTTAGTGTTTGAATGAAAATCAATTTGGTGTTGAAATGAATTTAGAAATCAATTTGAAATTTGATTTGGTGTTTAAAATAAAATTTGAAATCAAATTTGAAAATTGCTTTGGTGTTTGGAAATTATTTTTGAAATCAATTTGAAAATCGTATATCAGTAGATATTTGGAAAAATTAAAATTCACAATGGGAATTTTATTAAGGAAAGAGAATTTAGTTTTTAAAAATAAATTTTGGTTTATTTTTAAAGGTGTGAAAAGAAATTTACAGATTTGGAATGTAAATTAAAATAAATCGAGAAGATTTATTTATTAATATAAATGGAAAGAGAATTCTTCCCTGGAAAGCCGAGTATATTTTTTTTAAGTAGCTTTGGAAGTATAAATTGATTTGGAAGAATATTATTGGAAGGATTATTTTTGGGAATCATTTTAAACCTTTGAAGTAAAGATGTATTTAAATAATTATAGAAGGGATTATTTTAAACATTAAATTGATATTTGATTTAGAAAATAGTTATTTAAATACTTATACTCTATCTACTAATTTTATTTTAAAATTAGTTTGGACTTGAAGTCTTATATTTATGATAATTAGTATAATATTTTCATAACTAATATTTAAGTAAAGGTAGTTTTATTTTAAATGTCTCCCAGAATATTTTGGATAAGTATTTTAAATCATTTTTAAAATATTTGAACTCGGCAGATTTTCAGTGGAATTAAATAAATATTTGAAAATTTATTCCTCGTGAGGAAGGTGATTTGAAATTTGTTTTCAAAGGATTGGAGTGTGGAAAGGGACTGAAATTTGTTTTCAAAAGATTGAAAGATGAAAACTGATTTGAAATTTGTTTTCAAACGGTTAGAGTGTTAAAATTATATCTTGCGAAGATATTTTGAAAATAAATAATTGGGGGGAAATTATTTAAATCTTGGTGATTGTTGTGAATGTTGATTGATAGTTAAATAACCAACTATCAATATTAGCCTTTTAATGGCATTTGAATTTCGATGCGACCGGGGGTCGAATTCCAAATGGATATTGGAAAACCACATCGAATCTTTGTGATAATGATGGATCTTTTGTTTGAAAGATCAAAGTGGAAATTGTTGTGATTTGTTTGAAATCTGATTGAACACTTATTTTTTATAAATAAGCGCTCATTATTTGGATTAGCCAAGAGAGGACTTTGTGTCATAAAATCCATTTCGAATAATGATATGACGAAATGAAATTGCATTTGAAGACGGTGTTGAAGACCGGGTATTTTTGAATGCGAAAGGATTGCTTGTCGAATGTATCTACGCCGGGCTGCTCGGGTATAGAGATTTTATCAACCTTTGTGATGGGGATTCCGGACGTGATTTGTGAATATCCGAATCTGCAAGGGCTTCTTTGAAGTGCCTTCGGTTCAGTTCGACCCCGGAACGGACTTGTATGGACGTGTGTCTGACATTACACTTTGAGATGTAAAGCTGGTTTCTATCAAATACATTTCTGTTGGTAGCAGAGAATTTATTCTCTTAGCTTAACACCCTTCTCTGAGACGTACGAGCTCGAAGATTGCGTAGTTGATGGTTACTAGTGATACATTCCCAATTTGGTAATGTGGCATATGAAGTGTTGTCGATCATTTGTTGATTGAAGCATGACTTTTTGAAAAGTGTAGCTTTGTAGACGAGACTTCGTCGGACCTCACACCCCGAAAATGGTTAAAACGGGAAGAATGCATCAAGTTTATAAGGGTTGCGCCCTTTAGGGTATGTTATTTCCTTCTGGACAAGGGTGGTATCATGGTATGGAGCCCAGATATTTAACCTATGCGGTTGCTGCAAATTTTTGATACTTTGTGGATGTTGCTTTATGGTTGAGGATCCTCAGATAAAGGTCACAAACGACCGGAGGACGGCATACGCGTGTAGTGGTTACCTAGTTACAAAGGTAACCCGACCTTGTGTTGGCAGAGAGCTGGTTAAGTTCTCGGGACGTCCCTCCAGAGGCGTACCCATGTGGTAGTAGGAAGTTCCTTAGCCTGACCATTTGTTGGAAATCCAAAGAAACAATACTCGTCCTGTACGGTTTTAGTTGTATAACCTGCTATGGAATGTGGCGGTAACCTGCTATTGAACATGGTAGCTATAGTAGGCATACAATAATGGTTGTATGCTGGCTAAGATTAATATTATACTTTCGAAATGTTTTCTGCACTATGCACTAATGATATTATTAATAAGATTTTACGTATTAAGCATGTTTGGCTATCATAACGAGAAATCTCCTCCAACTCTGCGTTTGCATTGTGTGTGTGGCGGAAGGCCTTATGGTAGTTTCATTTTCCAAAAGCATAGCGGATTTCTTTTCCTTTTCTTTGTGAAAATAATTGTTTTTAAGATCTCACACCAGTCTCATGACTGAGCTGGAGTTTATTGTTCCCTTTCTAAACTCTGGGTGCCTATAATTTTCCACACGGGCAGCCTAGAGTCAGGTTATCACTATTCTGGAGCGAAGTCAGAAAAGTTGTTGTAGAGATCTGGAGTTCAAGCTGGATGGCGATACGTATTACTTACACTATATAGTGTCCGCTGCGTTGGGATTGCTGTAAGTTTAGTTTTAATATGGATTAGCTGTTGTAAATGCCTAGTGTTAAATGGTGTCATTGTAAACTCTGATAATGTGATGTATAAACTGATATAGTGCTTTTGTTTTAAAGATATTTATTTATCTATTATATGTTGTTCCGCTGCGAATTGTGAGACTCTATTTATTGTTTCTATTTCTTCTTCTACCTTCTTCTTCTTAAACCCTAACGGTTCAGTTTTCCGGCGTTCGACTGTGCGACATTGGATACAGTGGACTATCGATGTCGACTTTCGAAAGTCGAAAAATTAGGTCGTTACAGATGGTCATTTATTTATCATATTCTTATGCTTATATGTACTTGATGTGTATGATGTTTATATTTATTTTCTTCTTCTATCTATAGGCTTATGTGTCTATATTTCTCATATCAATTGTTTTATTTCTTTTTATCGATGGCAAAGAGGTCGAATATGATTGATAGAGGGAGTATTCAGTCAGGGGGAGTAAATTGGCTTTTATATGTTTACGAACTTACATAGTTGTCATCATAAAAAAGGGAGAGAACGTTAGAACCTAGAATTTTAATGTTTTGATTGTGATAACTATATAAGTAAATATTATACGAACTAACCATATTTACAGAAGAAGGTACTGTTTTACTCAAGAAATAATCTGACAGATTGCAGACCAGATTCCAGATAGAAGTTTCAGTAATATATTTAGTCTATGTCCTAAGCCTAGTAGTGAATTCATGTTAAAATCTCTTCGAAGTGGTATATGCACGCACACGCAATTTGAAGATTTTTGAAATATTATTTATATGCTAAAGTTTTTCAAAAAAAAGTATCTCATATGCTAAAATTTTTAAAAAAATCTTTATATACCAGAAAGCATTCATTTCAACCGGCTGAATGGCTACAGTTAGCCGATTGAAATCTGTGGATTTGCATAATTTTATTTGAACATTCAAACGGTTGACCTTGCATGTTCAACCGGCTGAATTAAGCCTTTTTGCACCGTTTTCTTGCTGGTTCGATTTTTGATCGATTTAGCTGGCTGATTTGTTCTACTCATATGGCCGAATCTTCATAATGACTATATTTTGAACAGAAACTTCATTCCAGCTAATAGAAACAACCCTTGATTCAAAAGTTGCTTTTATATTCTTTCATGGCTACTTTTCACGAATGATTGCAACTCTTAATTCCTATAAATAGCCATGAAATCCATTGTTTTAATCACAATTTTCTAATTCTAATTCTTATTCTTGTTGTGTAAACAATCTTGCCATTGGCATTCAATATTTTCATTCTAATCACTTGTTCATTCAAGCAAACTTCATTAGTGATTGAATAAACTTCCTATCTTCATGAATTACATGATATAATAAAAAAGAGATGATTATAGGATGGGTGCACGTTATTGAATTATAAGTGCTAATCAAGAGCATACTCAGTCAAAAGAAGTTGTACTATTTGTATTGGAAGTCTTGTTCAGTTGTTCAAGCGGTTGAAGTCCTATTATGTTGCTTAGGTAGTAGAAGTCCTGTTCAGTTGCTCGGTAGTGTAATACTTGTTCCTCTTGGTCAAGTGAGGGTTAATATTTAAATTCCACAAGGGGTCTGGGATTGGACATAGAATGGGAAGTTCGAACCAGTATAAAAATATTTGGTGTCATTTACGTTATTATTTACTTTAATATTTATATTCCGCACTAGTAGATAACTTAGTTAATATTCCATATTATACGATCCGTAGTCACTTTCAATAAAGATTGATGTAGACCCTGCGCGACTCTTTTTCACTACAAAGCAAAAAACGTCTTGCATCCGTAGCATTCTTTGATAGAATAAAGCATGTTGGCTTATACTTTTCCTTATTAGAAAATATGTTTACCTAAATCATGCTTTCCAAACTTCCTCACATAAAGATTCTGCAGTTCAAATCATACTTGGACAGAAAAACACAAGGTAGCATTTATTCTTCACTATATAGGAAGTTTGACCTTATACTATATCCTTACAAGTTGGTTGAAAAGGTAAATAAATTCTCATGTTACTTCTTACCTCTGTCCCAACCATTTCAATGCTTCCAAATTCCATAGTTGATTTTGTCCTAGTGGGTTGTTTAATTTTATTTATCCAACTCCAATCCATTTCTTTTCTTTTAAGTTTTAGTGATAACCATAATATTTTCATTTTACCCTTTTAAATCAAGACCATTGATTTTAACATCATTTTCACAAAACCAATAAAATTTTAAAACTGTAATATCCTTCATTCATTTTCAACAAATATTTCCCTTCTACTAAAATCATGACATTTAATTAAATTAAATTATCCAAAATGGTTAGCTTATCTTAGCAATGCATACATAAAAAACACATTTCTAAAATTTTCTTTTATAAATAAGGAATTTTCACAAAAGCGTATTTTAAAGATAGTGTGGTATTTTTTACTTATTATTATTACTTTGGAGTTTGACAGAACCATCAATAAAAGATATTTTTATGTCCTAACCATTTCTTATTTATAAATGGAGTTCAAAAGATGGGTTTAACATACTTCTCAAAATTTTATTTTTTCAAAAGCTTTATTATTAAAAGCAAAGTACATATTGAGGGTAAGTGAAATAATGTGAAAAAACAAAAGTTTTAAATAGCTATTGAAAAATTGCTTTTATCACATCTACTGATTGCTTCTTTTTAAACAAATTTCATAAAGCTTGTCTGATTATTTTATATAAATCATAAACCAACTTTTTTTCTATTTAAAATATCAAATATATACTGTTTCTAATTTTTAGAAAACAATTTCATTGGTTTATTATTTAAATTTGAGCAGACAATTACAACCGAATTATATAAGCCCATTTATACCTAACAATGCTTTAAGTGCATAAGGTTTATGTCCTTCTTTCCAAAGATGTTTCTTATTTATTTTCCAATACAGTGTCCAACTTCAATATGGAAATACTTTAGCCGTACCTCTAAGTTAATGGGAGTCCTTGTAACTACTACCAATATGAGAATAGGGCTTCCACTTTAACTAGGGAAATTTGCCTTAAGTTTGTTTAGTCCTCTTTAATAATCCTCATACGCTTTATTGACATCATATTCTTATTATAAGGGTCTCATAGTACTAATCCTCTTCACTTACCCTTTAAATCCATAATTAATTTGCTACTGCTAGTTGCTATAGTAAACTTCTACTAGCAGTTCATTATGGGGTAAATTATAACAAACGTGATATGTTTATTTTTCATCTCAACTGTTATAACCTTAACATTTTTTATAACCCACAATTGTTCACTTATATAAGGGATAAGCCAATAACTACCATTTGAGTAGAAATGTATGGTGTGTTGTGTTGTAATACACATATCAAAAAATTATAAGTATGTTTCCTTAGTCGAGTCAGGCCGATCTTGTGTCCTTGCTTGTAGATATTGACGAAACTATTTAGGAATGTTCATGCTCGGAATCTTAGCTGCCTTACCAAAGCTATTTCCCTTAAAAATTAAACATTTCCACCATTTACGTTTGGGAAATATTTTCAGCTTTCTCACATATAGTTTTAACATGGATAATTGATTGTAATAAATCTTTGAAAAATTACATGTATATATATATTCCATTTGAAAACACGTTTAAGAAAAACTTATTGAAAAAACTTTTGGAAAATCTTTTTCAGGTATGTCGCTCAATACGTGCCTAAATCCTAGGGAATTTTAAACTTAATCTATGATATCAAATGTAACAACCCGCACTTCCTAACACACCTACCAACACTTAGAGTTACTTTCGGATTTGCTTCATGTCAAGAAATATGAGCTGTTGGGTTTTTTTAAATATTATAGAGCATAATTATAAGGGTAAATTCTGGGACATTATACACTTTCAGATCTCATAGAATAAGAAATTAAAATATAAGTACTGAATATAGACATTTTATTAAAATAGTCTCAAGGATACTTAATTTTTATATAAATTATTTCCAAAGTACAATATAGGTTTTAATAGACATTTAGCATAATAAAGAGCTACATAAGGAACAATGAAGAATATAGAACTCCAGCATTTAGCTCCTTTCTCCTTGTGCTATGCCCAACCAACTACTAACATGTCATCCTGTGGTGAAGGAAAGGAAAAAATAAAGAGGTGGGTTAGACAAAAGTTTGGATGAATGAGTACTTGTTTAATACAAGGTGATCATGTGCGGTTGAATTTAATTCTACTTTATGTAACCAAGAGTGTCCTATAAGTGTTTGTGTATTCTCGGGGTCCTTTACTTAAGGATTTTTACCTAACACGCACCTATACTACAACTTGTGCAGGTTCTTACAAGGATTGAACTACGGATCAAACCTCAATAGCTAACGATCAACCACCGCTCTAGAGCTACTCAATATGAAAGCACCGTTAGTAGAACTACTCAATATGTAAACAAGGCCACTACGTTACTAAATATTAAAAAACCTCCGCTAGAATATTAAATATGGAAACACAGTCACTAGGGCTACGTGGAAATAAATTTCCTATAACTATGACTCTGTGCAGTTAATGCGCTCGGCAAATTCGAAGCGGTGGAGGTTCAAAAAGTCATAGCGGGGATACAACGGGGATATAGCGGGATGTAGCGGATGGCTCCAAAATAGCATATAAAACTCGTACTTAATGTTTTTACAAATATATAAATGGTAATTAAATAAAGAATTATCATTCAGTTGAATTATAATTAATACATAAATAATTTTAAACAAAAGACATGTGCGAATATACTTTAAATAAACGCATAACTGTTATATAACATAATTGAATTTAGTAGAATATTAGAGTATTTTCATTTCTGAAAATATATTAAAAATTAAAGCAAATAAATTAGTTTCATAATTTTTATAATGTATAATTGTAAATTTTTAATTCATTTTATTAAAGAAGATATAGCGGAAATAGCAAAATATAGTGGGAATAACGGGATATAGCGGAAATAGCAAAATCGAAGCGGAATAAATCCGCTATGAGATATAGCGGGGCTATAGCCGGGTAATAGCGGGGAATTAACTACACAGCTATGACTACACGTAACCCAACTACGCATCGAAAGGGAGCCCGCAATGACGACTCGTTGGTGTGTGTAATTGCCTGCATCCATGTCCACCTCTCAGTCATAGTATATGCCTTTTATTGCACACACCAAGATCCATCAACAATACAACATCATGCCACGTCAGAATCATGAATACCAAGGAGTCCTATTGTGCTAGGCCCACATACTTCATCAAGTATAATTTTGTGTTGCGCATCCGTTGTAGAACCTCCTATGAGTGCCATTTGCGATATAATCGCCCCCATTAGGTAAAGTATGTTTACCTAACCCTGCAACGCTCCAGTGTCAACTCATAGGGAACTAGATTCCCTACTTTATATATATATATATATACACACATACACAATACTCTTATACATACACTTCATAATTTTATTACAAACCTAGGCCTTAGGCCGAGTTTCAGATGTTTCATTTTGGGCCTTAACCGGTCGATGGCTACACCCTATCGGTCGACCACTTACAGTCGACCATTCTGGATGAATCGTCATTGTAAAATTTAGGGTTTTTGATTTTCGATTACCTAATTGTAATTATTGTTTAATTTCTCAAATCTACATTATTCACTGAACCATAAACAATGGTTAGTCTATATTTCTAGTTCGCAGATTTATACAAATATAATTACACTTATTTGATCCTGGGTTAACAAATTTTAGGGTTTAATTTGGTTTAAAATCAGACTTTATCAGTTTACTCAAATTTCAATTTTTAATTCAAATTAAATCTAAATAATCAACTTATTAAACTTGTTCCTACTCACCATAATTCCAAGCTCAAGCTTTAGACTCCATCGAAGAATCGTTACTCGCTAGCTCGCCACCTCCTTGTTCCGATTTACTAGTTCTTTCTTACTATGTTTTTAATTTTTTTCAAAGAAATTTTATAAGTGTATAGAAGAAATTTTAATAGAGTTTTAGCATGTTGTTAACTTTCAAATGAAATTAGGGTTAGGTTTGCTGTTTATTTATATGGCTTATAGATTGATATGAAGCATTAGATTTACCCTACGGAATCTTCAGTTTCATCCTGTATGCACCTCAATAACTTCGCATGAAAGTAAAATATTTTGATCCATCACATTTGTCCATTCGTTGCTCCAAATCCATGATTTAACACGTCAATTGGTCCACTGCTCGTAGGGCCCAGTCGATTGCTACTGTTCAACTGGTGGACCCTAGGGGTCGACCGCTTGTGGTTTTTAATTTAGGAACCTTTTATATTTTTAATTTATTTCTTTTTCAAAATTTCAAATGTCTGTAACTTCTCCATACTAACTCCGATATTGAAATGTTATATTTGAAAATTGTCTAGAAAATCGCTACGAACGAATGGTGCAAGTTTCATAGCCAAATTTGGATGCTTATAAAAAATTCGTTTTAGTCCTTATTATTCTTATTAATTTTTTGGGGCGTTGCAATGTAGGCCATATAATTTACCAAACCACTATAAAAATCTACATGTTCATATTGGTTTCTTGTTATTGCTTGCTAGATCTATTTGTTTTCATATATTTTAGGGTATTATGCCATATTTTGGTCCAACATTTTTGGAGCTTGACTAAGTACAGAGCTTCTTAGGTGTAGATTTAGTTATCTATTGTGGAGTAGAGCATCCAAGAGTTATATCCAAAAGAATTATTTTGTCTTAAATATAAAGGAAATTTATATTGGAAGTAATGGCACCAAGGAGATTTGAAAAGTCTAGAGTTGTAGTTGGTGGGGAAGAGACAACTTCTCATCACAATGAAGAGACTACCCAACCAAAAAGAGCTCTTTCAGGAGTATCTGTATCTCAAGAGATAGTATCAAGGGTGGAGTTTTATAGGATGATAGTAGGACTGAATTAGAGATGGCAGATAGCCAAAAGGCACTAATTGAAAAAGATGGATGCTAGTATTGCCTTGCTCACCCAGTAGTCCCAAAGGCCTAAGAGGAGCAGTAGAGATGCATACCTTCTAGTTTTTGAAGAGGAAAATTCATCTACTTCTGGTCATAACAGAAGGGATGGAAAGCAGAAGATGAAGGAGTATACTATTGGAGCAGTTGGGAAGAATGCTAGGGGAAGTGGCTAGGCTCCAAAAAAAGAAATTCATATCGGCACTGACCAGAATCAGGCTGGTACCGACATGAATTCGAGGAATTCTGGGGGGCCCCAGCTTGAGGTCATCAATCTATCCAATGATGATTTTTATAACATGGACAATGAAGTTGGACCGAATGCTAGTGTTCAAATGAGAAATGTAGAGCCAACTAGATGTCAAAGAAGACACGAAGAAGTGGTTCTCCCAAAGATAGGATAACCTAAACGTCATAAAGAGAGCCGAGATCGTGGCGGAGTCAAACACTTGTCACTGCTTCTAGCAATCGTCTTTTAAATCACCATGCTAGTGAGGTGCATATTGCTGATATGATAAACCGGTTGATGGAAGAAAGCTAATGAATGAAGAATGAATATTGGCGTTTTATGCCTAGTATAACTCCATTCATAAAGAACATCTTGCGCAAAGAATATCCCAGGAAGTTTACAATGCCTTCGATGCCATCGTACAATAAGACGACTGATCCAGGCAACATTTATTAAAGTATGAGTGGCATATGGACGGTGGCAGAGTGATAGATGCAGTTTGATACAGGTTTTTCCACATCTTTTTAGATGGGGTTGCATTGATGTGTTTCATGCGGCTTACGTCGAAGTCCATCTCAACTTTCAATGAATTGGCTAAGAAGTTTTTAGAGTAGTTCAGGCTCACGTTGCTTGGCCTAAGGATCTAGTGTCTTTGTTAGGCATTTCTCAAGTACCCAAAGTGTCGTTAAAGGGTTTTCTGAATGCAGTCATGAAGTTAAATAATCCAAATGAGGATAGGGTGTTAATAGCTTTAGTTTGGGAATACAACGAGGTATGGATTTTGGAAAATGGCTGAGGAATATGGAGGAGTTTATCAAAAGGTTAATCAGTTCTTACGCTTGGAGGAAACAAACTAGATTTTTGGAAAGGTAGTGGTAGACAGTTTATAGAAGTTATTCAGAGTATGTAGCTATTAAACAGACCTGTAAGTGCACCGTAATGTAGCTGTGAATGTTGGAAACTCTAATAACCAAAGAATGAGAAATCAAGGCACAAGCGATAGGAAGAATGATGCCAAAATAGCATACGAGGAATATCAGACCAGAGAAATATAGCCTCTGAACGATAAACTTAAAATGTATACCTTGCCATGCAAGGATTTAAGAAATATAGAAAGCCATTTCAAAGGAAGGCAACGAAAGATGGAGATGCTATGGAAAGTACTAACCATTCCATGAGTCCCATGTACATAACACGAATGAGTGTCGCTAGTTTAAGGATATCATTGCTGAGTTAATCTATAAAAAGGAATTGCAAAATATGTTATAAAGCCACAAGATAGTAGATAAAAATTAGACCGTAAAGGCCGAACACCTAAGGGAACCAGCCTGGACCCAATGGAGAGAGACTCAGCATCTCAATGGAAGAATTTTTATTAACACAATAACTGGAGATCTTCATCCCCTAAAGAGAAGTTGAAACGAGATGGAGAGGTATGCAAATTCTTTGAAGCATATGCCGCACGAGAGCTACTTTGACATTAAGGATGGAGCCTCGACTAAACAACAAAGGTAAATGACTAATGACATGGTCTTTTATAATAGGGATTTTGATAGGATCGAAGCACCAACCATTAATCCCATGGTGATAGCAATAATTATGGGCCTAGCTTCTATACACAAAGTCTTTGTGGATTGTGGAATCCCGATAAATACTCTATTGTAAAAGATTTTTGATCAGATGAAAGTTAGTTGAAAGGACATCATGCATTGTAAATCCAGGATTCAAAGATTTACCGGAGGTTCAAAGGAATCCATTGGGATTATAAATTTGTCCATGGAGTTAGGAGATGGGGACCATAAGATCTTGCTGGTTCAGAAGTTTGTGATTGTTGATGAATTTTGAACGTATAATGCCTTCTTAAGCCAACCAACCCTAGCTAGTTTCAGAATAGCACTAACATCTTAGTACTTGATGATGAAGTTCCTATGAAGAATAGGGTCAGATCAATTCGAGGTCACTAGAGCGCTAGTCGGGAATTTTACCTTATTGAGCTCAAAGAGGCAAAGCGATGGGAGAAAGGGAAAAGTGTAGAGAAGGCTCTATGCATCAAGAATGCGGATATATAGCAATCATTGCCAAAGCCCTAGATGTAACAACCCGAATATTTGGACCATTTAATTTCACAATAATCCACACATGTCAACTTAAATAGTACAAAACACGAATCATTAATGGAGTGTGTGTATATATATATATAAATGAGAATCATCACAGAATCACAGAAATATAACACAACAGAATAGTGCAGCGGAATTACAACATAGTCATAATAGTAGTTCATGAGGCTACTAAGGAAATACAACAATGTCTCAAGTACTGAAATAGATCAACATAGATGTCTGATAATATCCAAATAGGAAGAGCAATACTGATAAGATAAAGATAATGACAGTCTTCAGGTCTTTAGCTTCAAGTAGAACAGCAACAACAATCCTTAGTCTGATCCGAGCATAAGCATAAACAAATACCCGAATCAGGACATATATTCTTATACAGATAATATGATTCAAATTTTGAAATAGCAATAACTCAAAGATGAATGGAATAACATCTTTCAGGATCCGTTAAAATATGTATACATAGTAATGTATGATAAGTAGATAATGTCTAACAGTAAAATAAAATATCAAGGTAGTGTTACGGTGTTACCATTGTTCCCTTTAACACATTTTATATAGCATCATAGACTATACGGCACTGTAAACCCCACCGTAAACTAGTGGGATATCAGGGAGTACTCCATAGGTATAATAAAAAACAAATTCGTAATGGTCGTGTATATAGGGATATAAATATGACAAGGCACATGAGGCAATACCCAAGGTAGTGAAACTACCTTTTGCCTGATCCGGATTGGTGAGAACGAATCGCCGCAACGATTGCAACACCGCGAAACAGCACTCCCAATTCAAGGGTGCGCACCAATTAATAACAAGTAATGAGTAGTTTACGAAGAAGTGTATTCGCTCGAGGTAGCTAACCCCATTTGGCCCGGCACGGCTCCTGTTTTAGTCATTTCCAATTTGACACAAGTGTCAAGGCTATCCATTATCGTTCTCTTTCTTTAATCATCACGTACGTCATTCTAACCACTTCATTTTGGATCACACTCCGCGTATAGTTATTAAAGTGATTTTCGGTTTAGACAGCGGGTATGTCGCTAACCGATTCCGGTCACTTTAATAACTTTCGTAATTATTACACCGATTGGTCGTCTAATATATTTCAAAACCAAATCAGATTCAATTCCAATTAGAATATATAAATCACATTTCATTTGTCTTCCTATATCTATTTCCATAATTTAGGTTTCAAAACCTCCAAATTCATAATTTCAAAATCTTGTAATTCAATTTCAGTTTTTTTATTTAAACAATTCTGTATTGATTCAAGTTCGTATATAAGTTTCATCAATTATTTAAGTTTAACTCCATTATATCAACTTACAAATTGAACTAAATTGAATTCGTCAAATCAATTCTTTAAAATACAAGTCTTACATTAATTACAATAAATCACATTTTATTTCTTGTCAAAGAAATTCAATTTACTTATTTATTTACTTAATTACAAATTTCAGAACTCACTTAATAAAGAAACTTAATTTCCCTAATTCAAGAAGTTCAATTTTACTTATTAAAGAATTCAATTTTATTTAGTTATTAAATAATTCAATCTTATTTAATAATTAAAAATTTCAAAACTTTATTAATAATTTCAAAATTAAATTAATAATTAATTCCAAATCTACTTATTAAATAATTCCAATCTTAATTATTAAAATAATTCCAAACTTAATTATTAAATAATTAATTTTAAAACAACGCTCTTTCATCAACTACTATATTAATATTTTATTTCAGATTAATTAATATTAACATTTCTTTTTCTTAAATCTCATGTTCCAACATCATTTCAATACTTTATCCTTTGTTCAAATAAAATCTTTATTTTATTTTAAATCAAATCATTGACCAAATCGGGTTTATTTAATTTTCTATCCTAAGTCAAAGTTTTATTTGGGTATTTATCATTTCAACCTGATTCCATTTCAATTCAAAAATCAAAGCATAGCAAATGGAACTTGCAGTGTGATAACTGGGATGGTGTCAAAGCAAATAAACAAGCAATAGCAAACATCAATAGCAATCCAATAGTTTTATTTAAATAATCCTGAAATAATCGTATTAATTTACATTTGTTGTTTATGCAAATTAATATAATTATTTCTAGAATCTACACTATCATTTCATGTAGATTAAAGATTATTACACTAATATTTATACGGTTCTTCACTTGATATCCATTATTCAATTTTATACTACATCAATTTATACAAAATACATTCAAGGGTTCAAGGTGTAGTTAACACTATTTCTACGTATCAATTTAATTAACATTAAAGGGGGGGAGGGGTCATATTATAAAAATTTAACTAATCAGCTTCAACACATACATAAGTTTTAAATTATCAACTATCCTAAATTAGATTCAATTGCATATTATTTATCACTTTAACATAAACAATTTAACATCTAATATAAATATCAACAATCAATCAATTATCAACCAAACCAGATTATCATCGTATAAGAATATAAGTCGTGAAAATTAATTCACCTTTCGTGGTTAAAGAAATTGACAGCGAAGCACGAAGAAGCACGAATGGAGTTGGTACAACACGAACAAATGGAACACTGCAATTTTGGACAAAAGAGAGACGATATTAATTTAAGTGAACGTTCATATATAATTTATAAAATTATATAGATGCGCTTACCGGTGACAAAGAAAAGAAGAGAAAACTGAGAGATCGTTGCTGCTGCAAAAGGAATGACTTTAGATGGTTGCTGTAACAAAATCAGAGAGAACAAACTGTTACTGCCCCTTTTACAATACTATATATATATATGTACGACTGTATACATGCAACAGCAACTATATATAGTTCCCATTAAAACAAAAGGTGAAAGGTAGGCTGTTTGTAAACAGTGGAACCTCTTTCTCTCTTTTAAAAAAAAAAACAGAACCGAGACTCATTTTTTATAAAAAAATGTATTTCAAACCGAGACTGCATAAAAGTCAATTTTCTTTTTTTACAAAACCGAGACTGCATTTCAAACTGAGACTTCATTTCACACTCAAGTACATAACTCATATTTACTGCTATGTACACATTTTCACAGCACACACACGCACCCAATACATGCATGCACACGGCTCTACACACGGCGAGGTCAGGGTTTGGGCAGTGTCGCGGTGAGGTGATGGGACGTTGGAGGCTAGGTGCGCGATCGGTAGAGAGAGTGGCGTGCATCGGCAGAGGGAGGGGAGACGATCTGTGGTGGTTCTCGGCTGTGAAATGGTGATGTCCGGTTGTGTTATTTGTGTTCGATGGATCTGGAGATGCAGGCGGTCCATGGGTTCGAGTGTATGGTCGGAGAAGTGGTGGGAAGCGGTTCAGGTGATGGTGGTTGTGCGCATGTGCGTGGCTGAGGGGATGGTGCGGTTTCAGGTGAAGAGTGGGTTGTGTGGATGACCGGTCGATGGAGGTGTGTGCGAGTAAGGAAGTGACGGTGAGGTGGAGTGGTGCGAGTGCGACTGGGGTGGCGGCGTTGCGTGTGGGCTGAGGTGAAGTGAAGGAGGAGGGTGCGTGGATTTGAGAGGCGCGTGCGTTTTGCTATTTTCTTTTTTTTTTAATTGATTTTTCGCAAGTTACAGAGAAAATATGAAAGGAGAATAAGAAGAGAAGAAGAGGGAGGGTACCTAAGTGAGTTTGTAGCAAATGAAACAGTATGTGTTTCATATTAACTTTATAAAATTTAAAGTAAAATAAATGTGCTTTGTAACCCGAAACATCTCTTCCTTTTCCAATGCTAACCCTTAGCTTCCAACTACCATGTTTATTACACCGGCTAAGATTATATTTTTCAACTTAAGGTGATATGGGTTAAAGATTTGGGGCTAAGAGTGGTTTAACCGGTCCGTCCAGAACGGTTAAATTAACGGGACGATTTCCGTAGGATTCCGATTTGCACGAATGAATATACCGTTTTGATCAGTGTGACGAGGCGCTTCCAACGGTAAACAGATAATTATGATACGACCGTTTTATAAAAACTCGAATTTTACGTCGAATACATTGTTCAATTTACAAGACAATTTAAATGGAACAGGCGATGACGGTATTTGACGAAACAAATTATGATGTCTTGAACAGATAAATTTTTACAACCTTACTATGTAAAATATTTGGATTCGAAAGATAAATTTTACGCAGCTTAAAATGAACTGATATACAGTAAAAACGCGAACGAAATTTTCTGCAATATTTTGTAACGAAACTTTTTCTATATTCATAACTAACTGGACGCATCTTATAAATGAAGTTTGGACGTTAATTGAGATCGTATATAAATTTCAAATTTTATATTAAAATAATGAATTTTAAATTTTAAATTGGTTCGGAAATTCAAGGTCTTTACAATCTTCCCCACTCAAAACTTTTTGTCCTCAAAAAGGAACGAGACGAGAGAAGTAGGAAAGAATTAAGCAGAAAAGTCAAGATAGATTTTAAGAAAATTGAATTATACCTGAAATTAGTAATTCAGGATTTGAATCCCGAATACTATCCTTAGTTTTCCATTTGCAATCTCGCTCATCTGCACTCCACTGAACTTTGACGAGATTGACAGACTTCCTTCTAAGTTGCTTCGTCTCACGATCGACTATCCGAAGTGGCTTTTGCTCAATAGTCAGATCAGGCTCAATAACTATCTCCTCCAACTGAGCAGTGGGAATGGTCATAGATGGATTGCGCACAACTTTGCGGAGATGTGAGACGTGAAACACATAGTGCACACCGGCGAACTTTTGTGGTAATGCAATTTTATAAGCCAAGGTTCCAACTCTTTCGGTAATCTCAAGCAGACCGACAAATCGGGGAGCAAGCTTCCCCTTCCTTACAAATCGAATAACATGCTTCAAAGGCGATACTTTCGGAAATATTTCATCTCTAACACTGAATTCGAGATCTCTTCTCCTTCTATCAGCGTAGCACTTCTATCTATCCTGTGTCCTCTTTATCTTCTTCCTGATTTCTTCAACCCTTTCAGAAGCTACCATAATTATTTCTAGGCCAAGCACTAGTCGATCTCCAGACTCAATCAATAAGCTGGCGATTTGCACGGCCGTCCATATAAAGCTTCGAACGGTGCCATACCAATGCTTGCCTGATTTATTAAAGATAATTAATTCCAATTCAAATATACTTATTCAAATTTGAAATTTGATTTCTTTACCTTATAACTATTATTATAAGTGAATACAACCAAATGGAGATGGTCTTCTCAGGATCCACCAAAGTCTAGAATACAAGCTCGGAGAAGGTCTTCCAAAATCTGATTCGTCCTCTCAGTTTGGCCATTTGTCTGAGGATGATAGGCTGTGCTCAGATTCAGTTTGGTGCCCAAAGTATCCTAATACTTTCCATAATTTACTAGTGAAAATAGGATCTCTATCGCATACAGTAATAGATGGTACACCATGAAGTTTAATAATTTCTCTCATGTATATCTTGGCCAAACTCGAAGTAGTACGAGTGGACTTGACTGGAATAAAATGAGCGGATTTCGTCAGTCTATCGACAATCACCCAAATGCTTTCACTACCCTTCATAGTCCTTGGTAGCCCATCAATAAAGTCCATAGAAATCTGCTCCCACTTGCAACCTGGAATTTCTAGAGGTTGCAGTAATCCTACCATCTTTCGGTGATCAGCGTTAACTTGTTGGCAAGTTGTGCATCTACTAACATAGGTAGAAATATCACGCTTCATTTCACTCCATCAATATAACTTCTTCATATTTTGGTACATCTTTGTGACTCCTGGATGAAATGAAAGTGAAGATTGATGGTTTTCTCTCAGCACTTCTTGTCTTAGACCATCGACATTGGGAACACAGATACGATTGTCAATTCTCAAGATTCCTACTATCAAGTTGTGCACCCATCTTACTGTTAGCATTTCCGGCTCTTTCGAGAACTATTTCTTTGATGTGGTAGAGCAAAGTGTCCTCGTATTGCTTGGCTATAATGCGATCCATAAGAGCTGGGGAGATGACGATCTGGAATAACATTCCTTCAATAAGATTACAACATGCCATTGCTTGGTTTCTGCTCAAAGCATCGGCTACAACATTTGCTTTCCCTGGAGTGTAGTTAATATCAAGATCATATACAGCTAAGAATTCGAGCCATCGGACTTGTCTATGGTTCAAATCCTTTTGTGAGAAAATATATCTCAATGACTTATGGTCTGTGAATAATTCGAATTTGGTTCCCAACAGATAGTGCCTCCGTAGCTTAAGAGCAAATACAACCGCAAGAAGCTCTAAATCGTGAGTTGCGTAGTTTACTTCATGGGTCTTTAGCTGACGACCCGCATAGGCAATAACCTTTCCTTTCTGCATTAGAACTGCTACTAATCCATCACGGCAGGCATCGGTATAGACAGTCAATCCTTCGCTGCTGTCAATAACCGCAAGAACTGGGGCAGATGTCAACCTTCGCTTCATCTCATTAAAAGCTGCTTCGCACTTTTCACTCCAAATAAATTTTACATTATTTCTGGTCAGTGCGACAAGTGGGGCAGCAATAAGAGCAATGTTTTCTATAAATCCGCGATAATAGCCGGCCAAGCCCAAGAAACTGCGGATATCTATAGGAGTTTTGGGAGTCTCCCATTCCTGCAAATTCAAGGGCTTGAGTGTAGATAGTGATAAATGTTTAGATGGAATTGATAAGTAAGGATAGAACATACATTGATTACGACGATCTTAGCTGGATCGATCGAAATCCCATTCTCCGAGACGATATGGCCAAGAAATCAAACTTCATTTCTCCAAAAGTGGCATTTCAAAAACTTGGCTTTAAGCTGATGTCTGCGAAGAGTTTCAAGAACAAAAGCTAGATATGACTTATGATCTTTCTCATCTTTAGATAAAACGAGAATATCGTCGATGGAAACAAGAACGAACTTGTTAAGAACATCTCGGAAAACTCTATTCATCAAGTCGACGAAATAAGCTGGAGCATTAGTAAGACCCAACGGCATAACCAGCCATTCAATGAAACCATTTTCAGTGCGGAATGCTATTTTTAGGATGCTATCCTCAGCGATTCTGAGTTGGTGAAAGTCGGTAGCTAGGTCGAGTTGAGAGAAAACTTTAGCTCCATGGAACTGGTCGAATAGATCGTTGATGCAGGGCATTGGGTATCGGTTCTTGTGTGTGAGCTTGTTTAGCTCCATTTAGTCCACACACATTCTGAGAGAACCATCAGACTCTGTGACGAATACAACTGCAGCACCCCATTCTGAATGACCTCGCCGAATCAAGCCTTTAGCAAATAAATCTTCAATCTGAAAATTCAATTCTGCCTTTTCTTTAGGAGCCATTCTCCTGGGAGGGAGAACTACTGGTCGTGCACCAGGGATAAGGTCAATGTGGAATTCGATTTCCCACGGAGGTGGTAGAGTATTGACTTCTCCAAACACATCAGAAAAGAATTGAACAACTGGAGTAGAGCTTAGTTCGTTTGGATGAGAGTCAAGAGAGAATATAAAACTCCCAGCACATTCATGAGGTGATTTACCTTTAATAACTAAAGGTATACTCTTGTCGTCAATTAAAGAGACGGTTCGAGCTTTGCAAGAAATAACGGCTTCGAACTTCCGTAGCCAATCAATACCTAATAGGGTATCGAATGCCTTGAATCCAAGTACAAAGAAATCCCAAGTGAAACGGTGAATGCCATACATAAGCGTGATATATTTGCATACCCTTTTGAGGTTAGCGGGTCCTCCAATAGGGTTAGATACACATAAGAAGGTAGATGCAAGAATAGGTTCCAATCCAAGTTTGTTACATAAATCAATGGATATGAAACTATGTGTTGCTCCGGTGTCAAATAGAACTCTAACAGGTGAAGTATGCAACATAAAAGTACTCTGTAATGTACCTTGGTCATCCTGAACTTCCGGGGTAGGTGTGGAAATAGCAAAAACTCCAGATGGAGGGCCCCTCTTCTAGGTAGGGCAGTCCTTCTTAAAGTGTCTTGGCTGTAAGAAAATGTAACAAACATCTCTCTTGGCCATCTGAGCCGGTGGAGGAATAGTTGTACCCTTTGGGGATGGGCAACTACTGGCATAATGACCTATCTGATTGCAGTTAAAGCAGGTGATAGAGGAGATGTCAATGGGCTTCTTTTGAGAATAGCCAAGCCCAGATTTCTTTTGCCAGTTCTTCTTCTATTGCTCAAAATTTGACTTCCTCTTCCCAGTCTGACTAGAGGATGGCTGAGTAACTGGAGCCTTGGTGACTGATGTTCCCTTTGGCTTTCCTTCATACCTAAGAGCAAAATCCATCAACTCGGTGAAAGTTCCATGGACATGAGCCGGGAGTTCGTAACACTCTGGACATGCTCCATGGATGAATTTCTCATTCTTCAGCAGTGGTGTATCAATCAAGCCAGGTCCGAACTTGAAGAGTTCGTTGAACTTTCTTTCATACTCAGTGAAAGTCATGTTGCCCTGCTTGAGGTCCATAAATGACCGATAGAGCTGAGCCTTCCCAGCAGCTGGCATCCACTGAGCCATAAAGGAATCCCTATTTACAGGTGATATAAGATGAGTCAAAATTGGACGAGATAGAAGGAAATTTTATTTGGATGTAATTTAGATAGATTTTTACCTAAACTGGGCCCAAGTGATGGTTTCCACGTCGGTACGAGAAGTGACTGACTCCCACCAATCCTGTGCCGCATCCTAAAGCTGCCAAGTGGCCAATTTACGCTTCTGCGCGTCAGTGATCTCCAGGCCAGTAAAGATCCTCTCCAGACTCTTCAGCCATTTTTGTGCTTCAATAATACTATCGGAACCAGTGAATTTGACGCCGCCAAGCTGGGTATATTCTTTGCTAAGAGTGGAGAACTTGACTGCGGGAGCTGGGACACGTGGTTCGGGAGCATTTTCCCTACGCCCGCCTCTAGCATTCCTTCTGGTACTCATCCTGGAATACCAAAAGTGATTTAGAATCAAAGATAGAAATTTTTAGAACTTAAGGAAATTCTAATCAAATGAATTCAACAAGGAGGACGAAATCAAAGGATATGGATTTTGAAATGATTCTCCTCATTCTAGGGTATGGTTACCTTATCTCTAATGAGCTTCAAAACTTCACAGGCTAAGGTTTTTGGGAACCAAAGCTCTAATACCAATGGTAACAACCCGAATATTTGGTCCATTTAATTTGACAATAATCCACACATGTCAACTTAAATAGCACAAAACACGAATCATTAATGGAGTGTATATATATAAATGAGAATCATCACAGAATCATAGAAATATAACATAACAGAATAGTGCAGCGGAATTACAACAAAATCATAATAGTAGTTCATGAGGCTACTAAGGAAATAAAACAATGTCTCAAGTACTGAAATATAACAACATAGATGTCTGATAATATCAAAATAGGAAGAGCAATACTGATAAGATAAAGATAATGATAGTCTTCAGGTCTTCAGCTCCAAGTAGAACAGCAATAGCAATCCTCAGTCTGATCCGAGCATAAGCATAAACAAATACTCGAATCAGGACATATATTCTTATACAGATAATATGATTCAAATTTTGAAATAGCAATAACGCAAAGATGAATGGAATAACATCTTTCAGGATCCGTTAAAATATCTATACATAGTAATGTACGATAAGCAGATAATGTCTAACAGTAAAATAAAATATCAAGATAGTGTTAAGGCGTTACCATTGTTCCCCTTAACACATTTTATATAGCATCATAGACTATAGAGCACTGTAAACTCCACCATAAAATAGTGGGATATCAGGCAGTACTCCATAGATATAATACAAAACAAATTCATAGTGGTCGCGTATATAGGGATACAAGTATGACAAGGCACATGAGGCAATATCCAAGGTAGTGAAACTACCGTTTGCCTGATCCGGACTGGTGAGAACGCATCGCCGCAGTGATCGCAACACCGCGAAACAACACTCCCAATTCAAGGATGCACACCAATCAATAACAAGAAATGAGTAGTTTACGAAGAAGTTTGTTCACTCGAGGTAACTAACCCCATTTGGCCCGGCACGGTTCCTGTTTTAGTCATTTCCAATTTGACACAAGTGTCAAGGCTATCCATTATCGTTCTATTTCTTCAATCATCACATACGTCATTCCAACCACTTCATTCTGGATCACACTCCGCATATAGTTATTAAAGTGGTTTTTGGTTTAGACAGCGAGTATGTCCCTAACCGATTCCGGTCTCTTTAATAACTTTCGTAATTATTACACCGATTGGTCGTTTAATATATTTCAAAACCAAATCAGATTCAATTACAATTAGAATTTATAAATCACATTTCATTTGTCTTCCCATATCTATTTCTATAATTTAGGTTTCAAAACTTCAAAATTCATAATTTCAAAATCTTATAATTCAATTTCAATTTTTTTATTTAAACAATTCAGTATTGATTCAAGTTCGTAAATAAGTTTCATTCCGAAATCATTTAGATTAATTTAATTTAACATTCAAAACAATTTAAACTCATTTATCGATTTCATTCAATATTCGTTAAGTTAATTTATAATTCAAAACAATTCCTATATAATTTCCAATTCATTAATCAATTATTTAAGTTCAACTCCATTATATCAACTTACGAATTGAATTAAATTGAATTCGTCAAATCAATTCTTTAAATTACAAGTCTTAAATTAATTACAATAAATCACATTTTATTTCTTGTTAAAGAAATTCAATTTACTTATTTATTTACTTAGTTACAAATTTCAAAACTCAATTAATAAAGAAGCTTAATTTCCCTAATTCAAGAAGTTCAATTTTACTTATTAAAGAATTCAATTTTATTTAGTTATTAAATAATTCAATCTTATTTAATTATTAAAAATTTCAAAACTTTATTAATAATTTCAAAATTTAATTAATATAATTCCAAATCTAACTATTAAATAATTCCAATCTTAATTATTAAATAATTCCAAACTTAATTATTAAATAATTAATTTAAAAATAACGCTCTTTCATCAACTACTATATTAATATTTTATTTCAGATTAATTAATATTAACATTTCTTTTTCTTAAATCTCAAGTTCCAACATCATTTCAAAACTTTATTCTTTATTCAAATAAAATCTTTATTTTGTTTTAAATCAAATCCTTGACCAATCGGGTTTATTTAATTTTCTATCCTAAGGGGTATTTATCGTTTCAACTCGATTCCATTTCAATTCGAAAATCAAAGCAGAGCAAAGGGAACTTGCAGTGTGATAACTGGGATGGTGTCAAAGTAAATAAACAAGCAATAGCAAACATCAATAACAATCCAATAGTTTATTTAAATAATCCTGAAATAATCGTATTAATTTACATTTGTTGTTTATGCAAATTAATATAATTATTTCAAGAATCTACACTATCATTTCATGTAGATTAAAGATTATTACACTAATATTTATATGGTTCTTCACTTGATATCCATTATTCAATTTTATACTACATCAATTTATACAACATACATTCAATGGTTCAAGGTGTAGTTAACACTATTTCTACATGTCAATTTAATTAACATTAAAGGGCGTCATATTATGCAAATTTAACTAATTAACTTCAACACATATATAAATTTTAAATTATGAACTATCCTAAATCAGATTCAATTGCATATTATTTATCACTTTAACATAAACAATTTAACATCTAATATTAATATCAACAATCAATCAATTATCAACCAAACTGGATTATGATCGTATAAGAATATAAGTCGCGAAAATTAATTCACCTTTCATGGTTATAGAAATTGACAGCGAAGCACGAAGAAGCACGAATGGAGTCGGTACAACACGAACAAATGGAACACTGCAATTATCGACAAAAGAGAAATGATATTAATTTAAGTGAATGTTCATATATAATTTATAAAATTATATAGATGCGCTTACCGGTGACAAAGAAAAGAAGAGAAAGCTGAGAGATCGATGTTGCTGCAAAAGGAATGACTTTAGATGGTTGCTGTAACAAAATTAGAGAGAACAAACTGTTACTGCCCCTTTTACAACACTATCCATATATATGTATGACTGTATACATGTAACAACAACTATATATAGTTCCCATTAAAGCAAAAGGTGAAAGCTAGGCTGTTTGTAAACAGTGGAACCTCTTTCTTTATTTTATTTTAAAAAAAAAAGAAAAAGAACAAAGAATCATTTTTTATAAAAAAATGCATTTCAAACCGATACCACATAAAACTCATTTTTCTTTTTTTACTAAATCGAGACTGCATTTCAAACGGAGACTCCATTTCACACTCAAGTACACAACTCATATTTACTGCTATGTACACATTTTCACAGCACACACACGCACCCAATACATGCACGCACATGGCGCTGCACACGGCGAGGTCAGGGTTTGGGTAGTGTCACGTTGAGGGGATGGGACGTTGGAGGCTAGGTGCGCGATCGGCAGAGAGAGTGGCTTGCGTCGGCAGAGGGAGGGGAGACGATCTGTGGTGGTTCTCGGCTATGAAATGGGGAAGTCCGGTTGTGCTATTTGTGGTCGATGGATTTGGAGATGCAGGCAGTGCATGGGTTCGAGTGTGTGGTCGGAGAAGTGGTGGGAGGCGGTTCAGGTGATGGTGCTCGTGCGCATGTGCGCGGCTGAGGGGATGGTGCGGTTTTAGGTGAAGAGTAGGTTGCGTGGATGACCGGTCGATGGAGGTGTGTGCGAATAAGGAGGTGATGGTGAGGTGGAGTGATGCGAGTGCGGTTGGGGTGGCGGCGTTGCGTGTGGGCTGAGGTGAAGTGAAGGAGGATGGTGCGTGGAGTTGAGAGGCGCGTACGTTTTGCTGTTTTCTTTTCGTAGAAAATGAAACAGTACGTGTTTCATATTAACTTTATAAAATTTAAAGTAAAATAAACGTGCTTTGTAACCCTAAACATCTCTTCCTTTCCCAATGCTAACCCTTAGCTTCCAAATACCCTATTCATTACACCAGCTAAGATTATAATTTTCAGCTTAAGTGGATACGGGTTAAAGATTTTTAGGCTAAGAGTGGTTTATCGGTCCGTCCGGAACGGTTAAATTAACGCGACGATTTTCGTCGGACTCCGGTTTGCACGAATGAATATACCGTTTTGATTAGTGCGACGAGGCGCTTCCAACTGTACATAGATAATTGCGATACGACAATTTTATAAAAACTCGAATTTTACGCCAAATACATTGTTTGATTTACAAAACAATTTAAATGGAACATGCGATGATGGTATTTGACGAAACGAATTACAACGTCTTGACCAGATAATTTTTTACAACCGTACTGTGTAAAATATTTGGATTCGAAAGATAAATTTTACGCGGCTTAAAATGAATTGATATACAGTAAAAACGCGAACGAAATTTTCTACAATATTTTGTAACGAAATTTTTTCTATATTCATAACTAACTGGATGCATCTTATAAATGAAGTTTGGAAGTTAATTGAGATCGTATATAAATTTCAAATTTTATATTAAAATAATGAATTTTAAATTTTAAATTGGGTTCGAAAATTCAGGGTCGTTACACTAGACTGGGAACCTTATCAAATTTTTTAAGCCTATGGATCCCAAGAAGCAGTAAGAGGAAGTGCAGGTAGCATCAGCTATGCCGATGATCAATGTTTCAGCTAATATAGATGATCCTACTCGGGTCCTTAAAATCGGATATTGGCGTAGCGCTAAATTTAGGAAGGAATTTGTTAGGTTTCTTCAAGAAAAGCTGGATTTATTTGCTTAGACGCTTTCGAATATGTGCAAAATATCATCGAAGATAACGTGTCAAACATCGTATGTGGAGCTAAAGTATTCCTCAGTAAAAACAAAAAAGATCCAGTCTAGATCTAGGGTAATCTGCTACATTGAAGAAGGAAGTGAAAGAGAACAGCTTTATCTATGATGCTATATACCCTGAATGGATATTGAACCCCTTGTTGGTTAAGAAAGAAATTAGCAGTGGCTGATGTGCATTGATTACTCGGACTTGAATAAAGCATGCTCTAAGGGCAACTTCCTTTAGCTCTGAACCGACCACCTGTTAGATGGGACTATTGGACATGAGTTACTTTCTTTATAGATGCTTACTTTAGATATAATCAGATACCAATGCATGTTTCGGATCAACAGCACACAATTTTATAAAAAGTTTAGGACTCTATAGCTATTGAGTAATGTCATTTGGTTTGAAGAATGCTGGAGTTATTTATATAAGATTTATGAATTCCATGTTCAAAGACTAGATCGAACAGATGACGGAAGTGTATGTGGATGATATGCTCATGAAGTCATGGCTACCAACAAATCACATGAACGATCTTTCGAAAATGTCTACTATTCTACAGTGATATGGAATGAAAGTAAACCTATTGAAATGTTCATTCGGAGTTGCGTTGTGCGAGTTTTTGGGATTTATTGCGAATTCAAGAGTTACTGAGGCTAATCTGGAGCAGATTAACACCATAAAACATGTAACCATCCCAAGCACAAAAAGGGAGATGCGGAGCTTGAACATGAAGGTTTCCCCAATTAGTCGGTTTATCTCATAGGCAATCGAATACCTTTTTTCAATGCCCTTAAAAGGAAAAAGGAAAGTATATGGAAAGACAAAAATCCTTTCTAAGCCCTTAGAAGGAGAAGATCTATTTATCTTTTTGGCGATGTCGGCTCACGCACTAAGTTTTACATTAGCACACGAGGCGGAAAGGATTTAGAGGCCAGTATATTACATCAATAAGCAATTTACTATAGTTTAAAAGAGTTATCCGAAACTGGAAAAGATTGCTTATTGCTTTTTGATTGCATCGAGGAAGTTGGGACCATACATCTAGGCTTACCAAATAAAGATGATGGATCAACCCTTGAAGCAAGTATTGTTGCAACTCGGTATTTCAGGAAGGTTATTGAAATGGAACATCGAACTGAGCCAGTATAACATCACTTGCCATCCGAAAAGGGTGATAAGAGGATAGGCATTGGCAAATTGCGTCGTTGAATTCATAATCTGGGATGGAGAAGAGAAAGTTGATGTGGTCCCAATCTCTCGTTAGAAATTATTCATAGACGGAGCTTCCATTAAACCAATTAGCTATGCATGAAGCTAGAGTTCCCTACAATAAACAACAAGGATAAGTATGAAGCACTGATAGCAGAACCCGGGATAGTGAAAGAGCTAAGGGTATGGACGTTCTATACATTCAATGACTCCCAATTGGTGGTCTACCATGCAAAAAAAAGGAATTCCAGGCTAAAGGAGAGAGATTTTCCCCTTACCTAACAAATACTCTAAAACTATTGAGCGATATAAAACATTACACGATTATGCATATCCTTGTAGAGGAAAATACGTAGGCCAATTCATTGGCCAAATTCGCTAGTTATTGGGATGAACAATTGATGGGATTGATCCCAGTGTAGGTTTTATTAGCTCTAAGCATTGACTGGATGGATGTTGAATGGATCTTGGAGGCCGAAGATGAGAAAAAGTCATGGATAAATCCAATCAAGGACTATTTGTTAAAGGGAACTCACCTAAAAGGAACGAACAATAATAATTCCTTTGTAAAGTATCGCAATTCATAATGAAAAAAGGAGTTCTATACAGGAGAGGTTTTTTAATCCCTATACTTCGATGTGTAACTACGGATGAGCCAAGGAAAGTCCACATGGAAATCCATAAGGGTAGCCGTGGTGATCATATCGAGTGTAAACATTAGTGAACACGATACTTTGTTATAGGTAATTCTAGCCAACAATAAACCATGATGCTATTGATTACACCAGATGGTGCAACTGATGCCAGAGGTTTGTGAAAATTCTAAGAGCCCTATCCATAAAACTTACGCGGGTGGTTAACCCATGGCTGTTTGTGATATAGGGAATTGATATAATTAGTGTGCTATCGATGTCAATAGGATAAGCTAAGTACACTATTGTTGCGGTGGACTACTTTATAAAGTGGGCTGAAGCAGAACCACTTGCCATAATCATAATGAGGAAAGTGATTAGCATTTTGATTAAAAATATGATTTATAGATTCAGAGTTCTCACAAAATTATAACTGACAAAGGAACTATATTCAAGAGTGTCGATATTTCTACAATTGATACAAGATCGATAAAAAAAATTTGGCAGTAGCACACCCTATGGGCGAATGGACAAGTGGAGGTGGTGAATAAAATCATCAAGTCCATCTTGAATAAATAGTTAACTAAATCCAAAGGAAACTAGATCAATAAGCTTTCACTTACATTTTGTGATTATAGGATGACCCACAAGTCCGCAACTAGGCATGCTCCATTCTCTCTAGCCTATGGAACTGAGGTAGTGCTTTCAATAGAACTGAAAGTCCATTCTCATTGAAAAAACACTACGACTCTAAGTTGAATGAGGAACTCTCCCTTGACTCCTCGACTTGATTGATGGAAAGTGAGAAGAGGTTGAATTAAGGGCGACTACTCACCAGAATAGTGAATCACGGCATTTCATCACCAAGGTCCGATTGAATTGATACTATCCTTTGAACATGGACCTGTAAGGTATCATCCAATGCCTTTAGGGCCTTGATCTTCTACGAATCTGGACTAAGGACGAAACTGGAGGGAAGTATTGAAGTGATTAGTCATGAGATGATGGAGGTGGATTGGGTGGAAATAGAAATAGGACTTAAACCTTGAGTAATTGGCAGCGGAGAAGGAGGAAGTGATGGATGACATGTGAGTTTACAATTAGTAAAGTAAAGGTTAGTGATGATCATGGGAAAGAACTGAAGCTTCTCGAACATCGAAGAGACGAGAGAAATATCGTCATTGGTCGGAATTTCTTCGGCAGGGGATTTAGTGATTTAACCCTCTTTTGTTTTTGACTAGATGGGCAGAAAGATATGAACATAAGGCAAATTAGAGTCATGGCTACAGAAACTGGAGTTTTAGTAAGAGTGGCCTCGAAGCTGGGCACCATAGAAGGTGTAATTTCAATTATATGCGCTTTGGATTTTGGAGATAATGGTTTTTATTGGTCCAATGCGCTAGGACCAATAGGAGCTTTGGTGGAAGCTTTGCTTGAAGCCGCATCCTCTTCAGCTAGGTTGCCTTGCCTTTCTCCAAGGCTTAATGTCATCGACATCCAAGAATTTAGCTTTAACTTGGTTTTTGTTGAGGCCTTCATCAGACGCAGCCACACGATGCAAGATTTCCTCCTATGCCTCTACTAGAGTCACTGGATAGCTGCTTCCCAACCACATCAGGTTTTGTCTTGGATAACATTTGCAAAGAACTGTTGTAGGGGGGTGTTCACTTGTTCTTTCTCTTTGGCTAGTAGGTCTTTAATGTGGTATATTTCAACTACATCACCACCAAGCTCCACCTAAGCTTCCATTTTCGCCTCCGTTTTAGCCTTCAGACTGGCCCTCATTTTTCAACTTCAGCCTGAAGTGTTTGAAGTTTGAGCATCCTTGGCCTGGAGTAAGGTGTCTTTCTCTATGATTGCCTTGTCCTTAGCATTGACCAAGTCTATAAGCTGATCATTCTTATATTGATCTTTATAGAGCTGGTCATCTACTACAGTGAGGGCTTGGGTGTGTGTATGAGACACCTCCTGAATTAGTGCCTTAGAGTTTTAAGCTCATGTCCGAGCTTCGTCAAGTTATTTTGTAAGCTCGACTAACTCTCTCTTGTAATCAGCTATTGTATTATCGTAACCCTTCCTCTCTGACCCAAACAATTGAGTATCCGTTTGGTTTATTCTATTGACATTAGAGAGAGAAAAAGTTAGACAGAGTTTAGGAAAAGTGGCATGCATCTTGGTCATTATGGTTGCGGACAAGCCTGATGGAAGTGAAGGTGGGGGATGATAAGCAGAAGGCTCCTTGTATTTTGGGTGGTTGATATAGTGGTAACTAGGGATCGGATCACTGGAACTTATTGAGAAGAAATCATGGTCTTGGAGCATGGCTAGGAAGAGCTAGAGATAGGATCGTGGTGGTCATGGGAATAACAAAACTTCTTCCCTTAGTCATATTGTTCTCTTTCCTTAGCATGCCACTTCCTCCTATCCCTATCCTTATAGTATTCCCTCTCCTTCCTCTTATGCCTCTCTTCCTTGGTCTCTTGCTGTAAATAAGAATGGAGAGGATCAGGTTTGAGAGTGATTCCTTCGCGCTCGCCAATGCCTGAGCATATATAGTGGAATCGAACTCTTCCCATTATACCTGAAATGAAAGAAAAAGATAATATCAGTCTTAGAATGCCGAAGTAAGGCCGAATGCAAGACACGAGTGTTCGTGATCCTATAAGTGTTTTGAATGCTGGTATTGCCCTATGTATTCTACGGTCCATGTTCAAAAGGTTGCAAATATGGAATTTCACCTTCCTCGGCTAGGAGGTCCCTAGACGTGAAGTAGAAACCCAAAGGATACTCCATTAGAAGATCATTAATCGGGATATTGAGATTGCTTAGTGAGTCAGATATTTTTTTTGAAGAATCAGCCAGAAGAATCGCCTCGACTGTTAACATCATGCTTGATTATGTTGACTATTAGGAGGTCCTAATTATTATCTACTTTAAATGTAATGGGATAGAACTTTTGGTACCCTTTAGAGACACCTCTCCCTATAACTTATCATCATCTTGAACGAAGTCCTCATCATCTTCATCTTCTTCGTCCTCCTCCTCTTCATCTCTTTCTTCTTTCTCTTCTTTCTCTTCTACTCCTCCTTCTCTTCCTTCTCCCCCTTCAAATATCATTTCCATCCGTACTGTCTCTTCTCTAACTATTTCTTGCACTCCAAAGGCAATATTTGCGTCTACCGCTTTATCGGTGATTTCATCAACATTTTCCAAGCCTCACGAGCCTTCAACACCCATTTTGATATCCTTGTTGGAGTAATGAATTAGGGAAGAAAACCAAATAGATGCTCTAGACCATCTTGTTGAATTTCGACTAGAATGATGAATCATTCAAGGTGTAGAAGGCCATATTGGCGAGCTTCTCGATTGTTAAGAGGTAACCAAAGGTGTAGAATCAGATGTTGACTCCTTTAAGGGTCGTCTGAGTCTCAGAGTGCATAATGCTTCCATATCAACCAAAAAATCTATGAAGAGAGCGTATAAGAAGTTACACACTTGGATAATAATATTCCAAGCACAAAAAAGAATGGAACGGAAAAGGTGTTACTTCTAGAGAACCAAAGTTTATTAAATTCGATTGGGCATCAGACGAAGAAGTACCCGTTCTTGAAAAATGAGCATTAGTTGTGCAGTGTCTCGATAACTTTACAGCGATACTAGGCTTCAATTTTTAACAAGGAAGGTGTCTTGCACCTTTGTTTAAAGATCAAAAGGTGTGTTAATTTCCCAAAGGTTGGAGCCCAATGAATTTATGTCACGAATAGGACATTAGGTAATTCAACATGGCGTATTCATTGGTGGTGTACTTGAGTAGGAGCGAGCCTAAGTTCTTGGAGAAACATTTGGAGGAATGGACTAAAGGGTGGTACAGCCCTACCTAGGGACACGTACTTGTTACATGCTAAATAAACTTGCGGTGGATTGTATACCCGTTGGTAAACTATTGAAAGAAGGATGTCATCCTCCAGGATTCTATGTTGTAGGCATATCGTGCAGGGTGACTTGGCTGTTAATAGCGATGATATTTGTTCTAGGGTATCGTCCAGGATCCAAAATCGATCGATTCACTGGGAAGAGGAGGTGGATCTTGGGTTGATATTGTTGGTACCATCATCCCCTGCAACTCAACTATGATTGAGAGTCTGGTTTCAAAGGGCATGGACATTGAGGCTTAATATGCGGTAACTCGGCTTCAGAAGGAGTTGACGGCCAGCACCAACGTCGAAGCGGGGAGAACAACGAGTCAGTATGGACTAAAAACTCGATAGCGAACATGGTCGGGTACATTTTATTTCAAAGTTCTATTCTAGTATGAATCTGTGTGATGAATGCTCCGAATCCAGTGGATATCGACGTGTGTTGACTTGTCAGATTATGTACGTTGACTAGGGAAATTTGAAATGTCGATATATCTAGTGTGTCTCTTGTCTCTAATACATGATGAATGGAACATTATGTGTACATAGCCCGCTCACACTGGTAAATGAGCTTCGTCGCACAATGGAATTGTGTGTTGACTCTTACCCGCTATCTCCAGATAAATGATAATAGAACTGCTATCCAGAGCAATGCATAGCTTTCTTTGTAGGAACAAAAAAATTATGCTGTAACTGGAAGTGCTATACAATGGAATTATTTCAATTTCGGAGTGAATTTGACATGATCTTTCTTTAAAAAGAACCATCCTATTGGAATTCAAATGGTATTCGATGGTCGACCAAACTTTAGCATTAGTTAGTTCAAGCACTTTAGAATGCAAGAGTGTGTAGCAACGAAAAAACTGAGGTGCCTTGAGAGTGACTGAGTTAGGGATGGTGATGACATGGAGCCTTCCCCAAGTCATTGAAATTTTTGGGGTTTTGGCATTGACTTTGTGTCATACTCAGTTTGGACTCTAAACTGGCCTAGGTTATACCATAGCCTACAACATGAAGGAATGGTCAACCACCACTTGAAACATTAACTCCTTTCTAGCCGAACGCAACCTCCAACCATGGTTAAGTACGACACCACAAACGCTATGGATGTCAAGGATACCCTACCTTTGGAGGTAGAATTAAGACTCGATCAAAGAACTCGATGTCGAATTATTATGGTGGTAAAGGATTGGAATAGCGAAGGCAGTGGCTAATTTGATACTTGAAACTAGGTGGCAGTGGCGGTCTGAGGCGATCGAGGTTAGAGTTGGTGCTATGGCTGCTTCAGATCTCCTGAGCAAGAGTAAGGAATGAAAAGTAAAGAGATAAGGAAAAATAGATGTGGGGATTAAAAAAAATACTAAGTATGGTTGCTTAAAAGCGGTGCAGTGACTAACATTTCAAGTCGGTATCAACATGAGGTGGTCGGTACCGACATTAATCATTGGCTCTATATTAAAATATATGGAGATTTAAAAGGTATTCTCACCTGTTTGGGGCATGGAGCAATCTTCAAAATGACATATATTTGGACCTTAGCATGTAAAATGATATGGCCACTATCCAAAGCGATTGAGTGCATACCTTAGGAATGGAGATGACACTTCAAGGCTTCTCTTAGATGACTTATGGACTTGCCTGGACGAGTGTATATGCTTGTCTTGATCTAAAACAAACTTTTTTCTAACAGAAGTATACTTTTGGGGCATGTGTCATCCAACTTTTAGACAAGCATCTTTCAAACGAATCTTAATGTCAGGATGGCGATGAAACTGTTCAAGGACTTTGAGGCAAGCATGGAATGACATTAGGAAGGACGTCAGAGGTTAGACTATAAAATATAACTAAAGGAGAGGTCGATAATGACCATATTATAGGTCGGTATTTTTCATGCACTTTGGAAAACTTAGAACTATGGTCAAGGAATGGTTGGCTAAGGTGATCGTCCTAGGGTCCATTTTTGAAGGAGTAGTCGAATAACTCCAAAAAGCTCTATAGAAAAGGATAATTACTAGATGCATCATAGCATCTCGATACAACCTAATTTCTAAGGAAAAAGTGCTCTAAGCTTGAAGAATCGAAGCTAAAAGACAAGGTAAAGGAGAGTCACATGATTTGCATTAAGCAAATCATGTCGGTACCGACATGATTCAGGTCGGTACCGACATGATTTTGGAGCATAGAGGACTTTTTCTCCCCTCCTACCTTTTTGAATTTGGAGTTTTATTTGGTATTTCATGATCCGGTGACTTTCATACAAATCGAAGGCCTAGAGCAATGGTTGAAGGGATTTTGGCAATTCCTGTTCTTCATTCTCCTATCTCTATTTGGACGTTATCACTTAGGAAGTTACCCACTACTGTTCTAAATGAATTGTAAAGCCCTTACATTTATGACAATCATCTTTGTAATAAGGTTAAAGTGAACATAGGCTGTAAAGTTTGCCGAACCACTACAAAATCCGTGTGTTAATATTGTTTTCTTGCTATTTATTGTCGGATTTATTCATTTTCATATACCTTGTGGTGTTGTGCTACATTTTTGTAACATCCCCCTACTTGGAGGTCCAAAACTAACGGCTATGGATGCTGCAGTCATCCACAGTTGTTAATCTTCGACGACCAACTACGGTAGTAATAGATACATTGATACAAAGATCACAGAAATACGGAAAGATTTTACAATTCAAAAAAACATATTTCCACATTCAAATCAAAACATTTCAAGTTCATTGCATAATCACAAAATTATGTTAAACATGTTCAGCAATATATAGTTATTACAATTATGCCAAGAGTGACATATGAAGATGCCTCCTTGGTTGATCACAGTATATAGTAAGGCTAATAAATATGCTTTTACAAACAAAACGCATAGCATAAAGAAAACTCTAAATATATATCTGCCTCCTACACGCCTCCGAAAGATTTATTTGTCTAAGAAAAGAACCTGAAAACCCTAAACCTAAAATTATTCAAAATCAGTTGAGTACCCGAGAGTTAAAGGGGAAAACAAAAACTTCGAGTCAGACATAAAGCCTGGTATGAATAATAATCTAACATCTCAATCCTTTTTAGATATCTGGTGAGACCATGCCGCTTAGCGGAACGGATTTTCCCTTCACTAGTATCCTAAAACCTTTATAAAGCCATATATCGTTCTCTTAAATCCGCAATGGTTAAAATATACATTTTTAAAATATTATGATGATATGCATACTTGACAATATTAGGATTTCTCATTCCCAATTTAGTCTGACACCGTATCATAATTATAGTTTCTAGGGTCACCATTAACCTTTTTAGTTTTCATGGGTTTACTAATCACCTAGTTATAACTAATAGATACCCAGTCCTAATCGTAGTTTTCATGGGATCACTACGAACCTATAGGCTTCTACTAGTTAACTTAATCAATTCATGGGTCCTCTTGAACCTATTAGTCCTTTCAATAACTAATCACCTTATCCTAGTTTTCATGGGTTTACTAGGAACCTATGAAAGTTTTCTTGGGTTTACTAGGAACCTATGGATTTATCCAGTAACTCACTTCACATACTATTTTTCATGGGTTGAATAAGAACCTATTGATACTTCCATTAGCCACTTTATTATCCTATTTTTCATGGTTTACTTGGAACCTATTAACTAATATCAATTCTTAATTCGGATATAGTTTTCATAGTTTCACTACAAACCAATTAGCCCCAACATTTTCATGGGTTAACTACGAACCTGTTGGTTTTCTCCAATAACTACTTAATCATAATTTTCATGTATTTACTATTAAACTTTTGGTTTACATCAATACCAACTTAATCATAGTTTTTATGGGTTAATTATGAACCTTTTGGTTTACACCAATAACTACTTAATCATAGTTTTCATGGGTTTACTAAGAACCTTTTGTTTACACCAATAACCACTAAATCATAGTTTTCATGGGCTTACTATGAAACTTTTGGTCACCTCCAACAACTATAAAGTTTAGGCATCCTATATTTTTGGTCACCCTGACTCCTTGGATGCAATTCTACTCATTCAGGAGTTTAAGCAATTTACATTCACTATTGAGTTAACCTAGCGAGTTCTTCTTCCCCTTGTTCCTAAAATACAGTTATGGGTTATCCAGTGTATATATTCATGTTTGAAGAAGAAAAACAACAATTTAACAATACCACTCTTGTGGGTTTAAGGTCCTTGAAATATATTTCATAAAACATAGTTAATACCTTTAACTTATATTTTTAACAAGGCGATGCTTCTTCAAAATTGCATACTTAAAGCCATTATAAACTCCTTTATATAAGCTATGGTTTTACTTTAAAATTTAGGGTATGGGTCTTAAAACCTTTTGAAAATGTCGAGAGCTTCTATTTTTCAACCTCTTTGAAGGGTTTTAATCATACCATTTTAAAATTATAGGCTCCAACCCTTCTTATTCTTTAAAATACTTTTTTTTCAATCCTTCGACTCTATTGAAATTCAAACCTTTTGAAACCATTAGAAAACCCTTTGAATCCATTAAAACTCAAAAACTTTCAAAAGCATTGGAAAAAACCTTTTGAAAACTCATTGGTGGAAAATCTACTTAAAAACCTTTCGACTTCATTAGAGACAAACTTTCGACTTTGTCGAAAGCTCTGATTTGAAAGCTTTAAAACATATCATATCAATTATAAAACAAGGGTAAATCATCTAAGTTGAAAGCTTTGATACCTTTCGAAAGCATTGGAGAAGCGGCTGGTTTTAAAACAAGTAAACCTCTCCACTTTGTCGAAAGCAATGACTTCGAAAGTTGGAAAAAGGGCAATAACCTTTCGATTGTGTCAGAAGGTTCTAAACAACACAATGATAAAGCGGAAGTAACCTTTCGACTGTGTCGAAAGGTTTAAAACCTTTCTTTTAAATAATTGACCTGGTTAAAAGCAACCAAGTAAAAGGCTCCTTCTCGGAAGCATGCAGGTGTAAGCTTTTGGTTTATAAAACAAACATACGCCAACCTCTTTGGCAACCAACCTTTCAACTATGTACCATTCGGCCTTGTTCAATTCATTACGTACCAAGTAACTTGATACCCTATGCATTGAACTTTGACTTTGTTGAAGGCTATAACCTTTCGACTTTGTCGAAGGCTATAACCTTTCGACTTTGTCGGAAGGTCTGGGTTGGAAGGTTTGATGCCTAAAATGGATGAAACATGCTAAAAGCATGATTTTCTTGCTTTTAACTTAAAAGATAACATTTCAACTAACCAGTCATTATTTGTCAAATTCACATTGGTTTATAATTACTTTTCAGAAATGTGTTGCACTAATTTTGGAATTAAATAATAATTTTAAATTTTATAAAATGCCCCTTCTCCTTGATTAAATATCTAAAACATTTAAGTCTCATGCCTTAATTTTTTTTATATATTCATTAAATCACTTAGAAAAATATCTGGGAAAATTCCAAAAAATCTATGTTAATATGTTTTCCATCATATAAAAATTTCAAACCCAAATAATCATTATTTTGGCCATAAATAATTTATAACCATATTAATCAGTTTCTTCACTAGAAAAGTAATATAAGTCCACACAAATTCATAAAATTATGAAAATTGGGACCTAGCTCTAGAATCATACTTTCTATAACATAAAATTTTCCCATGGCATTTAAAAATCATTTCATCTCGGTTTTGCCCTAAAACCATGTATATCTCCTTATTAAACAACCTTGTTTAAACACATATAAATCATAATCAAGCATATCGTCGTTTGATGTATCATAAAAATAGATTTATTCTTAAATCCAAAACCATATGATGATAAAATCAAAATAGAGATGTAGAAATTATTATTCACCTTAGATTGGATAAGGAAATTGAAGTTTGGTTGAGATTGATTCCTTTTAACTTGAATCTTAAGCTTTAAGTTGATTTTCTCTTCTCTTCTTCCTAATGTTCGTCCTTGCTTCTCACAGTTATAAATTTTGGTTTTAAGTAAAAATGAACATATAACCTAATGAGAATAGTATAAGGGTGGGAAGTATGGTCATATACCTTAATGCCCTTATGTTTAATTTCCTAACCATTTATACAAGTTCATTAGATTTTAAATAAGCACGACCACCTAATTTATTAATTAACCTCAATCTCCTTATCTACATTATTCTGTTTAATTTATTCTAACTAAATTTCCTAAATAATGTCAATAAAATTAGGAGTGTTACAATTTTGGCCTAATAGATAGTATCTCTGAAATTTTACTCAAACCAGCACTCAAGTGAACATTGCAGGAAGCTAATGTCTCCAAAATATTTCACTCTTCAATCGTTGCCAAATAACAACTTTGCTGCCTTTAACTTAAAGAATCGACAATCTAATTTCCTTTCCCAGGGGTATACTCGATCTTGAAGCAATAAGCTATTAAAAACTTACCTCCATTGTTGTCTCATGTTCTACACCTTTTGAGAGAAAAAGTATCTCAAAGATATATGGTCAGTAAGGCATTCAAAATTCTCTCCTAAAGGGTAATGTCTCGAACTCTTCAGTGCGAAGATAACTGTTGAATATGCGCTTATATGATTTTTGTTTGATGATAATAAACATATATACATTCGTTTAAACGTATTTGTTAATATACTATTTTATTTTTCATAGATTAAATAAATATTTGCTGAATAAAATAAATAACACAGAATTTGAATTCAAACGAATATTTTATTCAAACAAATATTTATTAAAATTTTGAATAGTACAAATTCAAGCTCTCATTATACATGTACAAGTTTGATTACAAATACATCACAATTTCATATTTACATTTAACCTCACTGCACATCACTCATTCACTCAATTCATATTTTTATCTTCAACTTCATTCCAGTTAGAATCCAGAATCTGAGCAATCTGCAAAAATATTCACTAACGCAGTAAAATTGAAAAAGAAATATTTTTGCAATATAAAATATAATATGGTTTTTGAAAATATTATTTGCCTCAGTTATTTGGGTTGTTTGTCATGATTTATATTTGAATTCATCACACACGAACAATGTGACATGCACAGTGTATCACTGTACATGCCACAAGGCCGTGCACACCGATACACACTTGATAATGCTACAGGGACAGGTGAGCACAAGGTCAAACCCAAATAAAAAGACGGGTTCAACTCAGGTGCAATATAAATAGAATCTCGACTTCAGCACAAGGTCAAACCCGAGTTGTGAAACTGGATTCAACACAGGGCAGTTGTACAGGATATGACTTCAAGCATAAAGCAGTTCAATATCCAAGCGACATTGAAAAGTAAGGAACCAACTACAAAAATCAATGTCGAAATCATTCCAGCAAAATCACAATGAACCAAGTACAACCGGAAACCCAAAATTGCATAGCAGCAGTATGCAAATGCATACACAAAGAGGCACACTGGAATTTATAGCACAACAAAGTGTCTGAAGCAACTACCAAACCAACATGCATGCAAGTACACAGTGGAAAAGCCACAAATGCACTAAGAAAATGCAGAGACAGTTCTAACATGTATCAAAAAGCATGTACATGGGTAAACAGAAGGATCAATATGGCAATATTGTTGCATCAACCAACACAATGACAATGACACAACAACTACCATCAACTACAAGCCCAAGTGTACAAAGAAGCCAATGAATGCAACAATCAAAAGATGACAGCACATACATAAATGCATATATACACATGCAAGCTCGATTAACAGTGTTTCAGTAATGCACAAAGACAGAGCTACATCACTAGGCCGAAGCAGTGCAATGACTTAACAGTATCAATATCAAGATTCGTACCAAATCAAAACAATACCGAGCAAGTACATATATACAAGCAACTGAAGACAACACGGCCAAGGTTAATGAAGCCACGGCAATCAGATGCCACCAAAAACGAACAAAGCTGCAGATCAATAGAGTTTCAAAATCCAATGCTCAACATCATGAATATGAACGCAAATCAACTCTACTGGACAATACAAGGCAATGAAAAGACTCAGCAATGCTCAAGATCAACACAAGACAGAGTAAACATATATGCACAGGTACAAAGACAGTGAGCATATACATATGTATGTAATGCAAAGGTTCAGGCCGAGACAAAAGCAAGTTCAAGTGATGTAAAATGAAAATCAAAGCCAAGGTTAAACAAGTAAATGACAACGAAGCAAGCAAGTGTGCAGTTTCGATTAATATCCAGAAGTTTAGTTTAAGAAATCAAATGGCTGGAGTAAACATGATCAGTGAAGACCGAGTTCAACATCAAGGGTGATCAAGCCAAAAATTCACGTAATCAAGTTAGTCAATGCCAAAGTCAAAATGAAGTCAGAGAATAAAGTCAACAGTAAAATGATCGGAGCTGAAGCCGTGGTAATCAAGGAGTTGAACAAGCCGTGGATATGTTGAACAAGTAAAATTGACCAAGTTAAAAATCAACACCATGGTCATCACGAAATAAATAAAAGCCGTAACCATCAAGCAACCAAAATATACGATAACGAATTAGTCAAGGAAAAATCGCAAGCATACAAGCATAAACGATCGGCAGAGATAAAATCAAATATATTTTGTGCGAATGAACATCTAGGGTTACAAACCCTATATAAGGAAATCATCATCGGCAATTTTATCTATCGAGTTCAAGCATTCAATCAGAAAGCAAAAAGGAAAAATTACATACCGAAGCAAGGATAGAACTCGATCAACGAAGCAGCCGAAGTGAGCAACAAATCGATCAAGGCAACACGCAAATCATCGTTGATTCAATCGAATTAAAACAGGCGCTTCGAGGTACAAAACCCTAAATCTGGAAAAGGGACGAACGGCATTTTTTCTCAAGAAAAAGCAACCAGGCCGATATAATAAAAGGAGAAAAGGGGGACGCAATTTTATCTAATTATTGGGCCGGCCCTAATAATATTTATTTGAGTTTAGTCTTTTAAAAATAAGGGTTTTGTTTAATTTGTTTAAATTCTTTTTAAATTTTGTAATTTCGTATTAAACTGTTTAAATTTCTAGTCGTGTTACTAGGGGACAAGCTATGTGGCGTAGCTTGAGAATTCGCAACTCAATGGCTGAGTTGTGGCAGGGATTTGAGCGTAGAGTTAGATTTAGTCGATAGCGGGTGTCGCGAGTATACGTGTGTAAGCGAGGGACTATCTAATTTCTAGTAGAAACCTTGGGGGCAGCACGTAGGCAGGGTTTTGCCGAAGCTGGGTAAATTCTGTGTCGTTCTATTTCTGCATTTATTATTCTGCTATTATCTGTGCTGCTATTGTTCTGTGATCTGTGTTAAAATTATTTTATAAGCTTCCGCGATTAATTTCTACAATTTATACTATCACCTTATTCACCCCCCCTCTAGGGTGAAATCGATCCTACAAGTGGTATCAAAGCTAGGAACAAAAGCCGTTTTTGTTTTAAATTTTTTTTACAAAAATCAATTTTTGTTTTAAAAATTCGTGTTTTAAAAATTGGTTTTTGTTTTAAAATTTTGAATTTTTGAAATGGCTTCTTTTATTAATACTTTTGTTGAGGGTCTCTCCAATATTATTCCTTCCATTTTCGATGGAAAAGATTTTTTGAATTGGAAATTAAAAATGGAATTTTATTTAAAATCTGTTAATATTAAATGTTGGGATATTATTGAAAATGGGTGTGATATAACAGATAAGAAAATTATCTCGATTAACGCTCTTGCTATGCATATATTATATTCTCATATTAATCAAGATAATTTTAATTTCATCTCTCATTGTAAAAATGCACAGGAAATCTGGAATACTTTCGATGCAATATATGGTGCAAAAGTCAACAGCAATGAGAAGTCCTCCACAACCGACTCAGTTAAAGAAATATGCTTAACAGGATTGGTAAATAGCAGTTGTGATGAGGATGATAATGATGGAGCAGCCGAGCTGGCACTAATAATGAAGAAATTTTAAAGGTGGAACCACAAATATGGAAATCCAGCTCTAAATCAAAAATTAAAAAGCAGAATAATCAAAGCTCTAAACAACTCGGAAGAACACGGGATCATTTGCAACAAACCTGGTGATATCAAGCCCAATTATCCCCGATTTCAACGCGATTTTAAAAAGAAATCAAAACGGAGAAATGTTGCAGCCACGTTTAATAAAAGCGATAGCAGTGAAAGTGAGAAAGCAGATATATGCCTTCATGGAAATATAACCGATAGCGACGATGACGAGCCAAGCGAGGTATCAAAACTTACTCACTCTGAATTACTTGTTTATTTCCACGAAGTAAATGGCTGTTTTGAACGACTTAGGGAAAAATACGCCAAGCTTGAATCTCAAAAGGATACTTTGATAGAATGTAATAAACAACTTGATCAATTAGTTAAGAACTATCAACGAAGGATCCCTAAGTGTGATAAGTGTCCAACATTTGAAGAAGAAATTAAAAAATCGGAAATTAAAATGAAATCACTTGAAAATGAAATTCTGATTTTGAAAGAAAATGAAAATACTAGGAGAGGAAATTCTATTAAAAAGTGCACACAATTATTGAACGAAAATGAATCTCTCAAAACACAAGTCCAACAATTGTCAACGACTTTAGATAAATTTTCAAAAAGTGGAAAATCGTTGAATATGCTATTAGGGAAACAAACTGTTAATACGGCTAGACAAGGACTTGGATATAGTAGTTCGAAAATTGTTGAAAGCAATATTAATCAAGTTAATTCTATGTGCACAATTTGTAGAAAATATGGACACAATCACAATAATTGCTGGTATAGACCCAAACATGTGAAAACTATACCGATTTGGGTTCCTAAAGGCACAAATATAAAATCTCTCAAAGTTAAACAAATTTGGGTGCCGAAGGGAACAATTATAAATAATTTTGGGTCTTTACAAAATTGTTTTTCAAAATTTTCTACCACTAACAACCATGGACCTATAAAAACAAATAGGTCACATAAATCTTTCAACGTGTAGGTGTGGTGGCAGGCTAAGGAACAAAAATAGTGCCCTCTGGATTTTGGCTTTTCCAGAAATACAACGGGCGACAAAACAAAGTTCCTTAGCCTAGTAAAAAGGTGACAGAATCACAATGGACAACAACGAAAAATATCGTAAAGGTAAAATAGGTAATGGAATATTTATTTGAACGATATATTAAATGTGATAATCTGCACCATATTCTGAATTAAAATCAGCCAATATTGAGATTGATGAAACGATGATGATTTTGATTCTGACTTATTCAACATAGTTGGCCAAGTATATTCTTATGCCAAAAACACTATAATAATCTCTAGATTCTTTGAATTACTTCATATATATCAGTTTGAATTAAAAATAGTGTTTTGTTGGATAATACAATTGGTTATAATACGGTTAACTCTATATTCACGGTTTTCGATTATTAACACGGCTTCAAATTCAAAGAATGTCATTTAAATTGTTGTTAAAATTGAGTTTGAAATTTTTGGTGCACACTTCATGGTTTTGTCGATCAAATTCAATTAATGAGATTTTGAGTGAAAGAGAAATTCGGATGCAGATTGCACTGGTAATCTAGTTGTTAGAAAAATTACTAGTTGAACGTGATTTTTGAGACATTCAGTAACTGCATCATTTTTCAAAAAAAATATCTGCATATTCTTCATTTCAAATAATTTTCAAATAGCATAAAATTTTCTTTTAAAACCCCCATAGAGAAAATCATTTTTGACCATATTTTCAGATTAGTCATTTTTGAAAAATTAATTTCATAATTATTTTTGAATTTGATTTTAAATGACTATTTTGACTAATCTGACTCCCTAATGTTTATCGAAAAGAAAAATAGTGATTGAAAAAGTGATGAGTGTTAATATTGATCATATATTATGACTCGAGATGGTATAATTAGTAAATTTCTTTAGAAATTTAAACAAGGGTTATAAAACTTTTTGTTGGTAAAAAAAATTCCATGACCATCTCTATATCTATCATATTTCTAACGACCATCACTCATCAAAATTCTATATAGTTTGTCAATATGTGGTACTTTAAATAGGAATCGTTCGTTTTTCATTTTCACTTTTAAAAATAATAATAATAATTATAATAATAATAAATAAATACCAAAGTATTCACTCTCATTAAAAAGTCCTAACGGTTATGCATGGGTGAATTACTTGGAATTTGTTATGTGCTTCCATGCTCATTTAAAAGTCCTCACGGTTATACATGTATGGAACGCATATCAAAAGTTGATTTTTAAAATAAACAAGTTGATTCTAATCCCATTTAAAAGTCCTCACGGTTATGCGTGGTTAGAAGATACTTGAACTCATTTTTTTTAAAATAAATTTGGAATACTACTAATCTCATTTAAAAGTCCTAACGGTTATGCATGGTTAATAGATATTCAAATTCCTTATATAAATATACCACAAATAGACACAACTGTATGGTTTTATATGATGACATAATTCCTATCATTCTAAAAGTGGAATATGCGCCTAACAAAATATTTATGATTTTTGTTTGATTTTTTTATTGAAATTTAATATTTATATTCAATTGAGTTTTAATGTTGAATTAATATCGATCACTTTATCTTTATTTTCTCTAATACTATTATTTTTTTGCTGATAACAAAAGGGGGAGAGAAAAGTTAAGATTTTGTCAAATATAATCAAGCAAAGGTCAAATAATTTTCTATTTGCATCTAGGCTCATTTGCATATTTTTATTTGTATGCATATATGTAGGGGGAGCTTTGTGTAGAGAGGAAGCATTTAAATAGGGGGAGCAAATTAGAGCATATCAATGATCAAATACATTTAACATAATTCAAAATCTTAAATATATGTTTGTTATCATCAAAAGGGGAAGATTGTTGAATATGCGCTTATATGATTTTTGTTTGATGATAATAAACATATATACATTCGTTTAAATGTATTTGTTAATATACTATTTTATTTTTCACAGATTAAATAAATATTTGCTGAATAAAATAAATAACACAGAATTTGAATTCAAACGAATATTTTATTCAAACAAATATTTATTACAATTTTGAATAATACAAATTCAAGCTCTCACTATCATATACAAGTTTGATTACAAATACATCACAATTTCATATTTACATTTAACCTCACTGCACATCACTCATTCACTCAATTCATATTTTTATCTTCAACTTCATTCCAGTTAGAATCCAGCATTTGAGCAATCTGCAAAAATATTCACTAACGCAGTAAAATTGAAAAAGAAATATTTTTGCAATATAAAATAAAATATGGTTTTTGAAAATATTATTTGCCTCAGTTATTTGGGTTGTTCGTCATGATTTATATTTGAATTCATCACACACGAACAATGTGACATGCACAGTGTATCACTGTACATGCCACAAGGCCGTGCACACCGATACACACTTGATAATGCTACAGGGACAGGTGAGCACAAGGTCAAACCCAAATAAAAAGACGGGTTCAACTCAGGTGCAATATAAATAGAATCTCGACTTCAGCACAAGGTCAAACCCGAGTTGTGAAACTGGATTCAACACAGGGCAGTTGTACAGGATACGACTTCAAGCATAAAGCAGTTCAATATCCAAGCGACATTGAAAAGTAAGGAACCAACTACAAAAATCAATGTCGAAATCATTCCAGCAAAATCACAATGAACCAAGTACAACTGGAAACCCAAAATTGCATAGCAGCAGTATGCAAATGCATACACAAAGAGGCACACTAGAATTTATAGCACAACAAAGTGTCTGAAGCAACTACCAAACCAACATGCATGTAAGTACACAGTGGAAAAGCCACAAATGCACTAAGCAAATGCAGAGACAGTTCTAACATGTATCAAAAAGCATGTACATGGGCAAACAGAAGGATCAATATGGCAATATTGTTGCATCAACCAACACAATGACAATGACACCGCAACTACCATCAACTACAAGCCCAAGTTTACAAAGAAGCCAATGAATGCAACAATCAAAAGATGACAGCATATACATGAATGCATATATACACATGCAAGCTCGATTAACAGTGTTTCAGTAATGCACAAAGACAGAGCTACATCACTAGGCCGAAGCAGTGCAATGACTTAACAGTATCAATATCAAGATTCATACCAAATCAAAACAATACCGAGCAAGTACATATATACAAGCAACTGAAGACAACACGGCCAAGGTCAATGAAGCCACGGTAATCAGATGCCACCAAAAACGAACAAAGCTGCAGATCAACAGAGTTTCAAAAATCCAATGCTCAACATCATGAATATGAACGCAAATCAACACTACTGGACAATACAAGGCAATGAAAAGACTCAGCAATGCTCAAGATCAACACAAAACAGAGTAAACATATATGCACAGGTACAAAGACAGTGAGCATATAAATATGTATGTAATGCAAAGGTTCAGGCCGAGACAAAAGCAAGTTCAAGTGATGTAAAATGAAAATCAAAGCAGAGGTTAAACAAGTAAATGACAACGAAGCAAGCAAGTGTGCAGTTTCGATTAATATCCAGAAGTTTAGTTTAAGAAATCAAACGGCTGGAGTAAACATGATCAGTGAAGACCGAGTTCAACATCAAGGGTGATCAAGCCAAAAATTCACGTAATCAAGTTAGTCAATGCCAAAGTCAAAATGAAGTCAGAGAATAAAGTCAACAGTAAAATGATCGGAGCTGAAGCCGTGGTAATCAAGGAGTTGAACAAGCCGTGGATATGTTGAACAAGTAAAATTGACCAAGTTAAAAATCAACACCGTGGTCATCACGAAATAAATAAAAGCCGTAACCATCAAGCAACCAAAATATACGATAACGAATTAGTCAAGGAAAAATCGCAAGCATACAAGCATAAACGATCGGCAGAGATAAAATCAAATATATTTTTTGCGAATGAACATCTAGGGTTACAAACCCTATATAAGGAAATCATCATCGGCAATTTTATCTATCGATTTCAAGCATTCAATCAGAAAGCAAAAAGGAAAAATTACATACCGAAGCAAGGATAGAACTCGATCAACGAAGCAGCCGAAGTGAGCAACAAATCGATCAAGGCAACACGCAAATCGTCATTGATTCAATCGAATTAAAACAGGCGCTTCGAGATACAAAACCCTAAATCTGGAAAAGGGACGAACGACATTTTTTCTCAAGAAAAAGCAATCAGGTCGATATAATAAAAGGAGAAAAGGGGGACGCAATTTTATCTAATTATTGGGCCGGTCCTAATAATATTTATTTGAGTTTAGTCTTTTAAAAATAAGGGTTTTGTTTTATTTGTTTAAATTCTTTTTAAATTTTTTAAATTCATATTAAACTGTTTAAATTTCTAGTCGTGTGACTAGGGGACAAGCTACGTGGCGTAGCTTGAGAATTCGCAACTCAGTGGCTGAGTAGTGGCAGGGTTTTGAGCGTAGAGTTAGATTTAGTCGATAGCGGGTGTCGCGAGTTTACGTGTGTAAGCGAGAGACTATCTAATTTCTAGTAGAAACCTTAGGGGCAGCACGTAGGTAGGGTTTTGCCGAAGCTGGGTAAATTCTGTGTCGTTCTATTTCTGCATTTATTATTCTGCTATTATCTGTGCTGCTATTGTTCTGTGATCTGTGTTAAAATTATTTTATAAGCTTCCGCGATTAATTTCTATAATTTATACTATCACCCTATTCACCCCCCCCCCTCTCTAGGGTGAAATCGATCCTACAATAACAACCGCCAATTCCAAGTCATGTATCAGATATCGAACCTTATGAGGTGGTAATTGTCTAGATGCATAATCTATTACTTTGCCGTTTTCACCAACACTTCTCTTAAACACAAACTAAAAAAGTCAGTATAAACAATCATATTTCTATCATTCTTAGATATAACCAAAACTAGGGCATTCAATGACTAAAGCCTCAATTCTTGAAATGATGCCTTGCATTCCTTAGTCCAAACATACTTCTAATTTTTCCTAACGAGTCTCTTCATTGGCACTGCTATATGAGGGAAATCCTTGATGTATCTGCAATAGTAACCTACCAACCCTAAGAAACTCCAAACTTCTATAAAGTCTCGGGTCTCTTCCTACTATTCACAACCTCAAATTTTAAAGGGTATACAACAAATCTTTTCTCCAAAACTACATGCCCTATGAACATAACTTCCTTTCTCCAAAAATAACACTTACAATTTTTACTTTCAACTTACGTTATCTCAAAGCATCCAAAACAAGCCTTTGGTGAATCTTATAGTCTCACTCGTCTTTTGAGTATACCAAAATGTCTTCTATAAACACGAAGACATGTCGGTCCAAACGTTCTTTGTAAAGACATTTCATCGGTTCTACAAAGAATGCAGGTGCATTGGTCAATCCAAAAGCATTACTAACCACTCACACGAAACATAACTTATTGTAAAAATAGTCAAATGACTACTTTCCTCTACAACTCTCAATTAATGGAATCTCGAAGCCAAATATTACCATGAGAATACCTTTGCTCCATTCAATTGATCAAACAAGTCATTGATCCTTGGTAATGGATATATGTTCTTCATGGTCCTTTGGTTCAAATTCCGATGGTCAATCAATAGTCTCAATGAACCATTAGGCTTTTTCACAAACGCAGCTGAAGCTCCCCTACGATGAGCTTCTTGGCCTTATGAAGCTTTTACACTCCAACTCCACTAGTTTCTTCTTCAACTATTCTATCTCATTTGGTGGCGTTCTACAAGGTGATTGGCTAATCAGCTCGGCCCCTAGTATCAACTCAGTACATAACTTAATAGCCTAAGAAGGTGGTCATCTCAAGGCCAATTCAAACACATCAAGAAAGTCTTTAACCACTTGCACTTCTTTGATACCTTCGTCATGTGGAGGTAAAGCTAACAATATAGCTTCATAACTAGGTATTGGCTTCTCCGACGCTACTAGCACCCTCGCGCTTTAGTCAAGATGACTCATTGCTTAATCCCTCATGACATATATCCTCGTACCATAGCGTTTTAGCCAATCCATTTCCAAAATAACATAAAGGTTTGGAAGTCAAATACATAAGGATCGCACGGAATCTTTCACCCACCAAACTTAAATTTTAACCTAGTGCATGTAAATCCGAGAGTGGGATATCCCCATATCAGATTTACTACACGTATGGAAGTGATTAAATAGGTTCCTTTTTACTCAAGTCAACTAACTAAGTTCTTGGCTATAAATGAGTGTGTAACATAAACATCAGACAACACTCTAATTGAAATACCCAAAAATCAAAGTCATACCTTCAAAAAAATAATACTCTTGTCTTTCTCCTTGGCAGATGGTACTTCCTTTGGCCCTTCTAAAGAAAATACCTTTGCTCGTAATTTTGGACGGTCCTTTTCTCAATGACATATCCTATCGCACTTAAACCACTATAAATTCCCTTCATTGCTTGGCATTGGACACTTAGATCCATTGTGTCCCTTCTACCAATAGCTGAAATAGATAACTTTGGCAATAGCAGTCTTGGTAGTCCTGGTCTTTGGCAAAGTCTTCTTACCTTTTGCAGAAGGAGTGAACCTCTTCTTTTGCATTGCCATGTGTTTTGTCTCAACTTCCTTTTCCCCTCTATGCATGCTATCATATCTTCATTTCATTTCCGCAGTGAACTCAAAATATGATACTAAGTGTCATCATCTTATGATTTAATCCCTTCTTCAAGCCTTGGATAAACTTCCCATTATTTTTTAGCGGGACTTTAACCATTTCTCGACCATACATAGCCAAAGCATTAAATTTCTCCACTTAGAGATCTCCTTAATTTAAATCTAAGAATTCCAAAAGGAACACACTTCATTGTGACTCGAAATAAACCAAGCCTTGAACCTTTCCTTAAATTGATCCCAAGTAATTTCCTTTTCAAGGGTTTGGCAATTATCGTCTCCCATCAATCAATAGCATCTTCAACAACTACTTTGAAGCCAATCTTTGCTCTGTGCATCATTCAACCTTAAATCTTTGTAGGTATGCCCACAAATCTTCAACTAATTTAACACTTTAAACACTGGGTTCATTCCCCGTAAATATCATACCTCCTAAATTCCGATAATCATGGTTTATCTTTAAGATGTCTTCCCTTGTTATAGGCCTCAGCATAATAGCCTTTGCCTTGTTTTTCCTCATCATTTGCACTATGAATTGCCAAAAAAAGCATCTATATCCATATGCACTGCATTTGTAGGTGGAACAACTTGATTTTAACCACTTGTAGTGCAACGACTTCGTTTCTTAAATTAGTCTGAGTACTTTCGGCTTCTCTTCTTGAATTTTCTCCTCTTATAGTAATTCTTACACTTCTCATTTCTAGTATTTCTTTTCTATTAAGTAAGACTTTATTAGAATTGTAAGGAAAGAAAGTGAAACAATAATAGAATTATACACACACACACACACATAAACATATATCCACCATATATCCATACAGAAAAATACAAACACATTATATATAATAGCGTACACCCTCCTCAAGTTGTTAGTTTTCTACTATATACTAAAAACCACTTATAGATCTGTTTACTTAGGTGTTAATTAAACTAAGATCCAATGCCAAACTACACCATTTCCCAACCCAAAGTCCAAAGATGAATCTCAATGAGTTGCAGTCGCCTTGGATTACCTATCGATGAAAGAATAAGGCTAGTTTTTCTTTAACAGTCTAAGAAATAGTGCAATTAAATATTTTTTCATTACATGTCAAAGTTCATTACAAAATACGCATCGGTCCTTCCCATGCAAGGTTAAAATTAATTATATATATATATATATATATATGTCTAACCCCTGTAGTCTCTTAGAATACGCATGGTACCTCAAAGATCCAACATATATAGATGTCTAACCCTTGTAGTCTCTTAGAATTCAATATATATCTACAATACACAACAGAATTAAAAGCCGCTGGTATGGATAATAATAAAAATAAGGCCTCCCTCCCATCTGCATAGTCTCGGAAAGCGTCCTACTTTGGCAAATATCTAAAATCTGCAATCCCCATAAACTCAACCTAATCAAATGAGCATCCAATGAGTGTATAAAGGAAAAACTATAAACCAACGAGTCAGGCATAAGCTTGGTGTGAATATTATCATTCCCATCAAAACTCCTCGTCTAGTAGGGCCATGCCACTAATGCATGGAATAGCGTTTTCCCTATACTATCCTTGTTAACACAACATATATAAAATTATAATAAGTATAAGTCTTAACAAGATATATGCTATCCTAAACATAGAAAAACATGTCTAAGTAATGCATATGAAATTATCTTCGATACAATGTCTCAAAAATACAATACTTAAGTTATGTTCATATAATTTTTTCGGTTAAACTACTTAAAGATTGACCTTCGACTTCGTTTATTACATCTCTTATTATTTTTGCCAAAGTTGGCATAAACGCTTGGCACAAACGCCTAGAAATTTGTAGAAGTTAATAAAACAAAGAAATCAAAATGAAAATGGATAAGAATAGAACACAACAATTTATAGCGGTTCGATTAAACGGTGGCCTACACCCACTTAAACTTTATTAATGACTTTGACGAAGTTTTACAAGTAATGTCTTATGGATCGGTGGTATATGATGGCGATGATCCAAGAAATTGCTATATTAGTACAAAAGTTTAGAATGCAGAAAAAAGAATCTCAAAATAGTGCCTGTCATCTCCTATTTATAAATGAAGCTCAATGGATTTGTTCCACCATGTTCTTCCCACATTTTCTATGTCCTAATGAAAGTTGCTTTAAAAGATCATGGCTAAATCATTAACTATTCCATGGATTGGTGCCGATTTGAGCATCATGGATTAGTGATGAACCATAAGAACGGATTACCGTGCTTTTGTGCTCCATTTCTTTAAGGTGATGATAGGGATCGTTGACGATCGCAATGCTTAATTCTTGCCTTTAGGCTTCAACTACTTTGATTGGTTTGAAATGGACCTATGTTCAAACTTCATCCTTGGATAAGTTACGATCCATGAATGCTTGGTTGGTTTGTTAAGCCTCGCTTACTGATTTCTTGAAGTTCAAGTCATGGATCGGTACAGATACATGATTCTTAGTTCGATTTTCTTGACTTGTCCTTCAATCTTCGAATGGCTCCAAATACGTTGCAACTGGATTGAAGGAGGTATAGTTCAATACCGACCTATGGAGCCCTGTTCAGTATCGATCCAAGGTTTGTTTGGATTTTTTTCTCAAGGCTTTGTCCTTCTAAAATTCTTTTTTAAGTAGGCTTTCTTCATTGTTATTTAGGCAATTCTTACTTAATTCTCTTGGACTTCGATTGGAATATGAGATTTGGAGTTATCGCTCTGGATTTTTGCTTTATTATCTGATAATTTGATCATTCCGACTCATTTAGATATGGTCTGGTTGCAAGACTGGATAACATTTGCCTCCCAAAGTATATCTTATGTTAACAAGGTATGTGTTAGATCAAGATAAACTGTTGACTTCGAACTTCATTCTTAAACTGACGTCTTTTTTTCTTCTTTGAATTGCTTTGATAAAGTAGTACATCCATTTCGGATTGTTATGTTACTTTGAACAGTTTTGGATTTACATTAGTATAAGAGCTGGAGCATATTGTTCGAGTTTGCCATCCTATTACTATAAAGTCTTCAATAATTTTTTCTTTGAATTAGTCAGGTAGGATTTCTTCATTCATAAATTCATCTAATTTTGCTTCGCACTTCTCATTTTTTATCATCATGTTTATTGTTCCATTTTTTAAACTTGATTCGGTGCTAATTTCTGAGCCTTGGATAAGTATTCTATTTGTTCACCTACTTTTCTAGGTCGCTTCTATACTTAAGCATTTCTAGCTCACTGTTTACCTTCACTTATTCATCTTTTCAACTTTAAAGCACCTTCGAACTGTAGTTCTACCATACCAACACTTGCCTACAAAGTTGAACTTCTCCACTCATATATGTCATCGCTTACCACCATGACTGTAGCTAAGAACGTCGCCTTCAAATCTGACAATCATAAGGATTCGAACTCGGCCTTGATCTAAACTTTGAATTTTAACTAATCTTGCATCCACACCTTGTCGATTTCTTGTAATAGGTGGCAGCCATGGGTGGTAGTAGTTTGCCAATGGTAGGAGATGGTCCATGATTAACTCATCACCTAAATTTCATCTCCTTCCCTCCTTAGATTTGCACCGATCTAACATTTGGGAGATTTATTGAAAAGAAACTAGAAAATGAGCATGGCCTTAAAATTCTTAGGTTTTTCCCAAAGTAAACGTGCGAACTTCCTAGGCATGACTTGAGTTAGTATTTTCTATAGCTTGTTCTTGGTTGATTTCAAGTCGTGCCTAACACAAACCTAAGTATATTAAGTGACCACTCAATTCTTCACATGCTTGGTCCAAAAAGTTTATCAATGGTAAGAAGAGATTGATAAGAAGAGAGAGGAATGGAACTTTACTGCAATTTTGGTCGATTAGTAGTCATCGGTTCTGATTCATTGAGATGGATTTGAATGACAATTGGATTAAAGAGTTTTGGTATTTGAACAGACTGTTTATTAATTTTTTTAAATTAGACATTTCACTTTAGTGTCCCCAAAAGAGAAATCCCGTGTCACTCTAGACAATGATCCTATTATCATAGATCATGCAATAATATATAAAATATAACATACGGTTCCGTAGTGCAACATATTAATTTGCTAGCACGAGTGGGCTTTTTATGCAAAATGTTTACATTTGTAGTGATTTAGACACTAGACCTACACACTGCGTAGATTAAATTACACATCATTATCCCTCGTTAATGTATAGGATCCTAGTAGCCAATACACATTGGTATCCAGTGGATCATGTATATTGGCTACATAGGGTTCCTTATCAGTACGAAGGTTAAAGTTTTTATTTTGCTCCACCTTCCTTTTATGTGAAGTTTTTTAGTAGTGATGGATCACAGATGTTCATCGCGTCACTCTAAAATGGCAGCAGGTCCATCGGCATCAAAATATGTTGAGTTTGAAACAGAATCTAGTTCTTGGACATTGCATGTTTTGAGATTTGCTTTAGCACCTTCTTATCCTCATCCACCTAATCACTTGATGGACCTGCCTTTAGAGATGGTTCGATTTGTGGTAGCCAAAGAAGTTGTCATTGGGGTTTCTGATATCAATATTGGTGATGATGTTGTCTTAATAGACCCTTAGGGCTCTCCAGCTTCGAATATGGACGAGGCATCACTCAGGCGAATATGTGAAAGACATGGAATTACTTTCAAATACGAATTGGTCCCCTCACGCTTTCAATAGGCACACTACCCGACTTAGGGGTATATAGCCTGCAATCGACATATGTGTGTGGCTGGATATGTTCCGCTTTTTCAACCACTTCATTCGTATAGTCCTTCAATTTATGAAACTTGCTCCAACCCAATTACATCCAAATAGCTATGACTCTCTTAGCATGTATATTATATATGTTCATCATTGGAATAGGGTGCCTTATGTTGCAGAGATTTGTTACTTATATGGCTTTAAGTGTCAAAGGGGGACCTCTTCACTCACCTTCTTTGAACCTTCCAGAGGTTGCCGTATAGTGGTATGGATTTGGAACAAATTGAATTATTTAAAAGGGAATTCTTCTTTGTTGGCTATCCACCTAGCTTTTCCAAGAAATGGTTATCTAGACGTAAGTCTTGCGTTCACTCTTTTTAATAACAAAGATATTATGGTTCTAATTGTTAATTTCATTAGTCCTTACATTTGCAGATGATTCGAGAAGTCCCAACAACGCAAGCTTAGCAATCACCATCGTAGCTCTTCAAAATATTTTGTTTGAAGAAAGGGATATGAGACTCATCCTCACTGATGAGAACCTACAAGCTTACAATCTTTTGGAGGAAGGCTATAGTGTAGGCTACATGCTTGAGGTTGAAGAGGACATTCAACCTGCACAAGAGCCTAAAGCTAATGTTAATGAGGGTTAGGAAGTGCCCTTTGCGCATGATCATATTGCCAATCCAAAAACGAGGCAAAGGGCTGGAGACAACGGTGGAGAGAAAGATAATAATGAAGGTAGTAACAAGAATGTAGACTTTGGTCATGAGTCTTCTAGTTATAAGAGTGGTAACCCTCATGTGCCATTTATTTCTTGATGGCTGAAATTAAAAATCATTTCATCTTGAACATCTTCGCAGCCTCTACCAGATTTTGTTGTTGAGGAAACACCCATCCCTCTATTTGGAAATGTTTATGGATCTCAAGGTAGTATACCGAATGAATTCGATTCTTTTGTTCTTGGAAACCCTAATATTGGTTATATTGGTTCTCTTATTCATCTACCAATCGATGTGCCTGCAATTGGAGTAAAGGTGATAACCGCTGTGAGAAAACTTCATGTCCACGGTCCCTGGGGGAGCATTATGACACGTCAACACTTATGTAACACCACATTATCTCACTGCTTACACAATCTAACCATCTTATTAATGCTAACTTGTTTGTGCTTTATTTTCATACTCCATGGAACACAAACGTCTATATGATGATCTTAAGAGCCAGGGAAGCAAGTACAAGAAGCTTAGTTCATCTAATTGCCCTTGGGAATCATCTTATAAGTCATATTTGGGTAGACACTAAAGGTGGGATTACAAAATGATAGATGAAGTGTATACGCCCCTTGATGTGCATCATGAGGAATCTGATAGAATTTCACCTCCTCGATGAAGATCCCATTCTCCATTACCATATAGTATAGATATATTCTCGATGAGGCCTGATCATGTCCCTTCTATTGAAGTTCCAATTGCTCTAATTTCAGCCCTGCCTATGCTAATCAATAGCGTCTTCCCATGTTCCATAGTGGTCTGAACCCACCATCTGGGCCGATGTTCCCTGATAGCTCAAAACAAAGGCTTTGTAATGAACAACTTCGTGCTCCAATTTCCACTACAAAGAGCGAAGTTATCTCAAACTCACATCTATCTACCATGAAAAATGCCTTTCCAAAATTCTATTTTAATGACATTGTATTCGTTCTGTATTTGAAAGACATCTTTCTACACAATAGTTCTGATGTTGCGGCCTATATGAGCGATGTGTACGATCAACACTTTAAGTGAAAGAGGATAGCTGAGGCCATTTTTAAAGTATCATACATGAAGAAAGTAACTATTAAAGAGATGGAGCACCTCGAGCAAGACAATAAGCGCATCATGGCTACTCTCGACAAGGAAGTTGAAGAGCTTAAGTTTGCACTAGCTGAAGCCGAGAAAAATTTAAATGAGAAAACAAAGTCTTTTGAAGGACATCGTCAAAGCCCATAGGGACAAGTTGAGGTTGCGCACCACAGGATTCATACTCTTCCATTGGAAAATAAAAGGCTCTAAGAGATTGTGGAGGAGCAAGATTCAAAAATAAAGAGATTGAAGGAGTTTCTACAGGTCGAGAAGAAGAAGAAAGAAGATGCACTCACTTAGGATCAAGATTACTGCAATAAGCTATTGGACACTCAACGGCTAAGGTATGAGGTCGAGACCTGGGCATGGATAGTTGATGAGCGAGTCCGTGCTGTTGTAGCTCGAGTCAAATCTGAAACTGAACCCACTCTCATGCAATTCTGTGTGAATGTCATAAAATTTGGTAACTAGATGTGGTTCGTTGAGGGATATCCCTAAGCCTTAGATATGACTTATGAGGAAATATCGAAGTAGGAACAAGAGCAACCCGTCCTATATAAATTTCAAAGGTCGAATTTTAAAATAATTCAATCTTTAAAAATTTGATTTTTATTTCTTTAAAACATAATCATTTAAATAAATTAAATAATTTAAAACCATTTAATTTAACCAATCCGGTGTCCGTATATAATTTTCTATTCTATGGCCAAGTGATTAGTTATTTCGATTTTAATTTCGGGGATGGATAAATATCATTCCAATCCAAATCAAAGTTTTATAGGTATATATCATTTCAACCTATTTCTTAATTTATTCGAATATAATTTAAATAATAATTTATTTGCTGTTAAACAATATACAGGGCGACAACAGGATATATATAAAATAAATAAACATCCAATCATCCAATATATCAACCAATAGCATCCAATCTCAGTCAACATTCAAATCAGTCAATAAATCAAAACAGTTAACTAGTTATCAATATCGGGAGTTTAATTAGCTGTATAACTCCAATTTCAATTTAACTGTTAATTCAAAATTTCTAACATGTCGATTTCCATATCAATTAAATTGCCAAACAACAATCAATGAAATTCAATCACTTCATGATTTCAATCTAACGAACATCAAAAAAGTTTTAGTATTCGTGAGCGGGTTTAATCACTCACCTTTATTTGAAACTGAAATTTTTTCAACCTCAAATAAATTCCAATTCAACTCCATGTCGTAGACGACATCGATACGATTCCATCGCGACTTGTTTCGCTTGAATCCGACCTCGCATGAAAAAGATATTCAATAAATAAAATAACGATTTATAAATAACAATAATTAACTTAATAATTAAAATATTTAAACCTCAACCTTTCTTCTCTTCCTACCACCTCTGCATGCAGAGTTCTAGACGCTAATTCCTTTTTTTCTTCGAACGATCGCCTCCACACTTCACCGTCGTGCCACCTTCCTATCGTGCATGCGCATATGAAGCAGGGAACCCAAATAAATGCATTCGAACGCAAGGAATTTTCCGCTCCTATCGTCGATGATAGCACGATCCAGCCGTTGATCTTGTAGAGCTCGTCGAGCTCTCCATCTTCCTTGTTGAAGTCGAAGCATAAAAGCGCATGGATTGAGAGAAAACGGGGAAGAAAGGCCAGTGATTTTCGGGCATTAAATTTTAAAAGGGAGACAACTGGAGATCCTTAAGGTTTTGGATTTCAAAAAATAAAGTTTCAAGTCCTTATATAGAAAATTTCACGGCACCATTCATACGTGAAAACTTCGAACTCCAAACGAAGCGTGCCACCTGGCGTTCTATAAGTTAACCCCTATTCCGAACACAATGTAACATATATCAGGAGCCAGTTCCATCATATTAATAAGATAGCTTTCCAAAATCAAATTATGTTAATTAAAGCTCCAAAAATAAATTCTACACGTTTCAAACTCGCATGACCAAAAGATAAATCCGATTGCTACGAAATTTGAAATCGTATAATAATTCACTATTACAAATCCGATGAAACTGGTTTCATTGAAATCCAAGACAATGCCCAAAAAGTCTGTTTTATACGTTAATTAAAAACAAGCTATTTTTCAAACTAAATTCATTCACTTTAAATTCAATTTTAAAAATTAACAATCTTCATTCATTTTTAAATAAAATTTAAATCAACTTTCCACACTATTTTCATTCATGTTAAATTCAAGGTTCAATTTAAATAATACCAACATTTAATTTCAACAATTCAATTATCAAATAAATCACTGTATTTGAAATTAAAGTTATTTAACTTACAAAATTTGCTTTTAAAACGAATTCAAATAATAAAACAACTACTTCCATTTTATAGTAATTCAACATCTTTGCAATTATTGTATACCGCAAAAGTTATTCATTTCTTACCAAATAAACGTTTACTTATTTCTGAAATTTTTATTTATCGAAAATACAATGTCATATAAACAGACTTATTCCTTTACTTTTAATAAGCATTCATTCGATTCTTTATCAAGTTAACAATGATTATTTCAATTTCTATTATCAATTACTTATTCGATATCATTTAATTTACTTTCTAATAAAAGTTATCATATTTTATCTTATCAAGTTTTGTTATTTAAATTTTTTATCTAAATTCATATCAAATAAATTACATTAATAAATCAATAAATTTTTATTTCTAATCATTTTTGTTCAATAATTATGTTAAATTTAATAATTTAAAACAGTTCAAAATACAGGTCGTTACAATCTCCCCCATTCAAAACTATTTGTCTTCGAAAGGGGATTAAGTAAGGAATCTAACATTTCATATATTTTATTTAAAATAATGACATTATTTTGCAAAACCTTTACTATGTGTCCACTATGCCACTCTGATATCGAATTATTTGTAAAACAAGTTATAAAATTTTAAAGTCTCAAAATTTTCTAACACCCGAAATTATAGAAAATTTCGGCAGCGTCTACTTTGTGTAAGTCAATCGGAAAAATTTACAACATAGATATATAACACAAATATACATCTCATATCAATGATGAGGCATCTCATAGGGAAAATCATAGAAGTACGATATGTAATCCGAGATATGTACCTTATTGTTCTAATATGAGCGAGTTCGCTGATATTAAGCGAGCAAAAACAAGTCGAGTCGCATATATGTCCAAATGTGCTTCACATGTACCTTTCTCAACTCAAATTTGAAATATTAGTTGCTTATAAAAGGGATATAGAAAGCATGCATGAGTTCAATAGAACTTTATAACATAAATTTTGAATCCAAATCATAAGCACAAGCACTAATACCCAACAAAATAATCATAGGCAATCAAAGGCAGTAATAACAATGATTTACAACAAAAAAAGCCATCCAACAATTAATATTCAACCAATTGGTTTGCTTCCAATTTATTCATATCTTATTTCATTCAAGTTCAATTTATTCAAATTCGATTATTTCACTTTATGTTAACACGTTTCATATCAATTACCATTCATAAAAATCATTTATTAATTTATTTCATTTCAATACGTGAATATTATCAATTTACAAAGAATGTAAGAACTAAACATCGATTTTCTTTCCAAATCATCTTGAAATAATTTATATACTCATATCTATATATGTATATAGTTCTATATATGCATATATATCAAATCTTATATAGAATCTAAATCAAAAACCTGTTTATTGAATCAAAAGCGTAGAAAAGCTACTAAGTGACCTCCCCCACTTTGAGACTTGAAAGTGAATGTCGAGGATGCGGCCGCCATCACCGTAATTATTTTCCAACGAAAGAAGAGAGGAGTATAGGACTTACTTCCTTTTAAAGTCCATTTTGAAAAGAACTTCAATTCGTAAATATTTTACTAATATTATTTTCAAAATCTTAGAAAACAATTTCAAAAGCACACGAATTCAAGTTCCTAAATTCTCAGGTTAGATTCATTCTTTTAACTTAAACTAAAGTTAGATTTCTATTTCATAACTCGTTAATTAAGTTTAAAAACATCCTTAAACAAAAATTTAGTTAAGTAAATATATACAAATTTGGTTTCATAAATATTCACCAATACAATATTTAAGTTTTAAAATATCCTTTACCACTTTTACTAAAGTGTATAAAGATTTCTTAATTCAAGTCCTAACTAATATAATACTCATCTATCCAAAAGAGTATATATACCAATTCAGATTTATTTCACATATCCAAATTTATTAAATAGACTTCCTAACTCTTTTATACACAAGTTCAAACACTTTTAAATTTTATCAAACAAGTTCAAATACCTTTAAAATCTATATAATCATTTATGGCTTTGCCTAGCTGAAAATCTCAAAATCTAATCGCCAAATATTACAGTTTAAAACATTTTTAAATAATATCATACATATTTACTTTATATATCAAACTATGCCTCTGAAATATAACCAACTTATTTTAACAAGAAATAAATTTCTTTTGGTAGCAATTCTCACTTAGAAACCCGAAAATGAATACTGACGATATTGCAGGCATCATCAGGATTATTTCCCAATGATTAAAGTGAGTTCAATGCTTTTAATTTCTTCCATTTTTTTTAAATATAATTCTAGTCCAAACACTTTCAAAATAATAATAATATTATTATTTCTAAAAACTTTAAAAACAATTTTTGAAAATCAACGAGATTTTAAGTTTTAAAATTCTCAAGTTTTAAATCCTTTCTATTCATAAGCTATATTATAAATATACTTATACAATTCAATTACCTTATTATGAAAACATTTCATTAATTTACATCTTTGTTATTGCAAAAAATTCTTATTGTAATTATATTTCAACTCATTCTAATTATCGAACGCTTCGTGAAATAAAGTTCACAAAGTATTCGTTTTAGTTTAGTTCAACCAATAATCGATCATAACTGTATATTATCATCTCCTAACAAACAACATTCATTAATAATCATACAGGTTTATGAAAGTTATCATTATATATATATATAATATAATTTAGGTAAAATTGTTTTATTACCCCGATTTTAAAACAATATTATGTCACCTTGCCTTGTTTAAGTGTTTAGAAATCTCTATCGATAACATGGAGCCTCACGTACCGACCAGAATCCATAGACAACTCAATAGATAAGTAAACATAATATATAAAACATTTCCTAATACTAACAAATACGCGCTCTCATAATATACACACACTCATAACAAGGTTATCACTAAACCAAAGCTCTGGTACCAGTTGTGACGACCACATTTCGAAAGGTTTAAGTCAGCAATAAACCACAATGTCCAACTCAAAACAATCCGAAATACAGATAATTAATAGGGTTTTATTAACAAAAAGGAGAAAAGAAGAAAACATCATAGAATCTCGCAGTGGAGTGACAAATATAATAAACAAATAAACAATTCATAAAGCTGCTTATACTATATATTTGATTAAAAATTTACAACATCTATCACAGTTATATATACAACAGAACAATAGAATAATGTAGCGGAACAAATAATGCAGTGGAATAATAATAGTAATGATAATATACCGATCTTCGTCTTTGTCCTCTAGAATAATAACCTTCAATGCACTAAAATACTCAGGGATGGTCCGAGCATAAAGTAAAATAGTACACTCGAGTCAGAACTAAAATATTCTCATGTGAGTCAAATCAATATCACATATAATGGGAGTGTAATAGTGTCAAAGATGTTTATTGGGTTTGGTATCTCCTATCCAGTGTACAACCGGCGTGAAATAACTTAAGAGATGTTACAAGATTTTCCATCTCAAAAGGTCTGTGAAAATATCTGTATATAGTAGAATATGCTATATATGTAATATCTATTCCATAATATAAATATTTTTCCTGGCGTTAAGGCTTTACATTAATCTCCCTTAACGCGTTTTTAAGTGTTGTCATACAGTTTGCATATAACATAACCAAAAGAATGTCCGTAGATAGGGATACGCCGTGATACGACAACACTAAATCAAACTTATAGTGGTCTCGAATAAGGATAAATGTATGACAAGGCATGTGACGTAATGTCCAACGTAGTATGGTACCAATTTCAGCCATCAAGCTGGAGGTAACGCATCGCCACAACAACCGCCCGCTGTGTCCATCCATCCCATATCGAGTCAAAGGGAGGTTATCCCAAATTAAGGTGCACCAATCGAAACCAACAACAAAGGTAATAGTATAGAACAAGTCCACAAGAAAAATCGAAGAAAAAGTGTCCGCTAGGGCTAGCTAGCCCACTTGGCCTGGTTTAATCCGTCCTGTTTTAGTCATTTCAAATTGACATAAGTCTCGGGCTATCCATTATCGTTCACTTCTTTCAAATCCAGCAAACGTAGATCAAATCCAACCACTTCATTCTGGAATCTCCTCCACGTACACAGTTGTAAAAGTGGTTCCAACATTGATAGAGAGCATGCCAATACTCGACCTCGGTTTCTTTAACAACCAAATGTTGTTTTGCACATCAGTTAGTTCTTTTACATTTCAAAAATGATTCATACTTGATATCAAAATATCATATTCGCTTCAAAATATCTTTCATTTAAAGATCATCGGAATTACTTCATATGTCATTTTCACTTGAAAATTATTTCATTCGAATTTCCATTTCGAATTTCAACTTAGGTTATAACCTCATTTTAACCACATTCGTATTTAAATCAACGATTTAAATATAAACAATTCCCAACTTCAACAGATTGAATTTTGAAAATAGTTTGAATAATTTAAATAGTCAAATAGTTTAAATAGTTCAAATAGTTTAGAGACTGAAAACAGTTTGATATAAAATTGTTCGAGTATTGGAAATGGGTTATATATTAAAACGGTTTGAAAATTTAAATAGTTTGAAATTTAAAAAAGATGAATTTTAAAATAGTTTATAGTAAAATATTTTGTAGTGAAAATAGTTTCAGATTTAAACTGTTTCTTTCCATTTCCAATAAACCTGGACTCAGGTCCAAAATTTCAATCAAACCGATTAAATTTCAAATCTTCCATTTCAAATCATCTTAAATCTCGAGATCAATTCAAATCAAATCCAATTTTGATTTCGATTCAAATATCTTCAATTTCGATTTCAGTTCGAATTAACTTCTATTTCGAAACGTCCATTTTAACTTCGAATTCGATTCAACGATTCGATTCAATGGTTTAAATTTCAATTTAATTCTTATTTTAAACCATTTCAACTTATATAGATTTCAAGTCTAATTATGAAATAGTGATTTAAAATCACTTTAATTCAATTAAACTTCAATGTTCGAATTTAGATTCAAATCATTGAATTAATTCAATTTCGAATATTTCAATTCCGAGCCCAAAATTGAAATATCAATCTAAATTACTTTAACCTAGATAAATTTTCAAAGTTCAAATGTAGTTCAAACCTTTAAAGAAATTCAATTCCTATAATTCAAGTCATATATGGATTATAACTTCAAATTCCAAATAAATTCTTTAAACAATTTCTTTTACAAATTTCAGCTTCAAGGTTTCAAAGCTCGAATTTTAAAATAATTCAATCTTTATAAATTTGAAATTTTATTTCTTCAAAACAAAATCATTTAAATAAATTCAAATTCAAGAATTTATAACCACGTAATTTAATCAATCTAATGTTCGTATATAATTTTCTATCATATGACCAAGTGAACAGTTATTTCGATTTTAATTTCAGGGTTGGATATATATATATATATATATATATATATATATATATATATATCATTTCAATCCAAATCAAAGTGTTATAGGTATATATCATTTCAACCTATTTCTTAATTTATTCGAATATAATTCAAATATCACTTTAGATGCTGTCAAATAATATACAAGGTGATAACAGCGTGTGTGTGTGTGTGTGTGTGTATAATAAATAAACATCCAATCATCCAATATATCAACCAATAACATTCAATTTCAATCAATATCCTAATCAGCCCATAAATCACAATAGTTAACTAGTTATCAATATTGGGAGTTTAACTAGCAGTTTAATTCCAATTTCAATTTAACTATTAATTTGAAATTTCTAACATGTCGATTTCTATGTTGATTTCCATATCAGTTGAATTACCAAACAACAATCAATAAAATCAAATCACTTCATGATTTCAATTTAATGAACATCATAAATATTTTAGTATTCGTGAGCGGGTTTAATCACCCACCTTTATTTGAAACTGAAATTTTTTAGCTTCAAATATATTCCAATTCAACTCCATATCATAGACGACGTTGACACGGTTCCAACACGACTTGTTTCGATCGAATCCGACTTCGCATGAAAAAGATATTCAATAATTAACATAACGATTTACAAATAAACAAAATTAACTTAATAATTAAAATATTTAAACCTTAACCTTTCTCCTCTTCCTCCTTCTTTTGCACGGACAGTTCCAAGCGCTCGTTCCATTTATTTGTCCGATAGATTGCCTCCACGTCGGCGTCGCCGACCCACCTTCGAGCCGCGCTCCATCGCCGCGCCAACCTCCTGTCGCACGTGTGTATGAAGCAGAAAACCCAAAAAAATTGCATTAGTGAACTAGTTATCGAGCTAATTTGGGCTAAGTATTTTGCAATATTTGATATTGGTTTGGGTAAGTATATATTTTTCGTAGTAGTTAATTTGGTATAGGCTGTGTATATCGCATAAACAGAGTTGATTAGTGCAATTCATTTCGCAAAAGGCTTAGGGGTGTTCCATACTAGTGAGCAAAGCTCTATCTGATACTAACGGGAGATCCAGTACACACGTTTCTAGCTAAACGTGGTATGGGTGGACGTCAGTGTAGTACAATAAGTGGCTATAGGTATTGATTAACTTGGATCCCGGTACTAACGGGAGTTCCTATGGAACCCTGGTATAGTACAATAAGTGACATGTGGGTATAGTTATGATGGGACAGTAGTTCTCATTTTTGTCGATCATTAGTGTGAGATTCAATCGTAGGTTCAACCCATTGTGTTTGATAAGAATCTCTAGGTTTGACCTTTGGAGTTTACAAACACTTGCTACACATTCTATATCACTTAGAGTAGATTGCACTTAATCATCACATATTAATTTTGTTTTCATTCACCAAACTTTTTTTCGACCCATTCCTTCTTCATTTTTTCCCCCACCACAGGTGGACAGAGTAGTAGGTGATTTGCCCACTACGGATACTTGGAGAGAGTCATGATTTTCTTGGAGTATGCTTTTATCACATCTTCTCTTTATTTATCATTTTATCATATCAGTACAATTATTTTCTTGTATCAGAATTTGAGGGATATTTTTTTATGTACTCTGATTTGGATCATATACCGATATTTTCTGAGCCTATGATTTGATACTTTCCGAGAGATATTTTTATTAATATGTATTTGATAGTTAGTTTATCTTTCTGTTATGATACATATTTTATAGTTAGTTCATCTTAGATTATATCTATTTATCTTTGTCTCTAAGATGTTGAAGTTCTAAAATCTAGACATGTCAAGAGGTGCGGGTTGTCATAGAAGTCGTTAATGAACTTCCTGTAATAGCCAGCCAAACCAAGAAAACTTCTCATCGCTATAGCATTCTTCCGTATGTGCCAATCCTGTACTACAACTACTTTATTAAGATCAACTGATAATCCATGTTTGGAGACAACATGCCCTAGAAAGTGAAAGTCCTTGCCCCAAAAGTGACATTTGAAATTTTTTTCCTTTAACTTATGCTCACGGAGAGTGTTGAGCACTTCTTTTAAATGCAACTTGTTCTTCCACACTTTTTGAATAGACAAGTATATGATCAATGAATACCACAACAAGCTTATTTAGCAACCCTCTAAAGACTCGACTCATAAGGCCGACGAAATATGTTGGTGCATTGGTCAATCCAAATTGCACGACTAACCACTCATAAAATCCATTAGGTATGCAAAATGTGGAAAAGCAGTTTTTTGAATACTATCGTCGACTACATACAATTAATGGAATTTGATAACTAAGTTAAATTATGTGAATGCCTTTGTCCAACCTGACTAATCAAAGAGATCATCTATACATGGCGGGAGATAATGATTCTTCCTTGTTAGCTTATTTAGCTCACGGTAATCAACACAAAGCCTTAAATACCCATATACTTTTGGTAGCAAAGACAACTGGTGCTCTCGACTCTAAAATAGTGTTCTTCGAATAAAACCCTTCTCTAATAATTCATTCGCCTGCTTATTAAGCTTGCGTCTTTCTCTAGGAGCTACACGTCTAAGGGTAAGGCAAAATGCCTAGCATTCTCTTTAAGAAAAAACTGAAATTCGATCTCACTATGGAGAGGAAGACTAGAAACTTCAGCAAAGACATCTGGATACTCATGGACCACAGGCGTTGAAGCTAACTTCTTATGCAATGGGTCTAGAGATAATAAGTAACTCGGCATAACTGAACTTTGGGATCATAGTAAACCTCAAGGGTGCACCCACCACAAGTATCCAAATAAGCCATCTTCCTATCACAATCTAGCATAGCTCCATATATAGCCATCCGGTCCATTACCAGAATTAAATTGAACCCATAAAATTTGAGTATAAAAGCATCGCAATTGAATTTTACACCCTAAAACATAGAATTTCAAACCCTTACAAGTCATGAATAAATGAATCGATTCTCCTAAAGGGTCCAATACTATGACACGGTCTATAACTATACTAGTTTCCAAGTGCAAATCATCTTATGGTTTACTCGAAATAAATGAATGTGATGCTTTGATATCATGAAGTGCGAGATAATGGACCTGAAAGAGTTAACACGCATTCAATGACGACCTTCTTTCCTTTTTCCATAGCCGATGCTATGCTTGAGCTAGGAATAACATCAAGTGCATAACTGGAACCACATGGATAGAAGTCTGAGGTGGATTCAGACCTCTCTCCTTCTGTGCCCAAACTGATTGAAGTTGCAGAATTGCTCTTTGCAAACTCGTCTTGCAATCGTTTTCTAGGTGCCCTTTGCCTAGCACTTCTAATACTAAAACTTTGTTTTTTCTATTTTTCCCCGAGCTCCTATTACACCTCTGCAATTGATCTTGCTTAAATGGCCTTCCTTCTGCCATCTTAGGTTCTTCCTTACTAATTGAGTTCATCAATTCCATCTCAACACGCTCTCAAAAGTTGCTCCAGTTGGTACACGACACAAAGAAATATCTCTCAAAGCCAAACTTAATCCTTTAGCAAACTTTGTCTCCATTTTTCATCGGTGTATTGATAAGGTCTGGGCCATACTTTGTGAGTTGATAGAACTCATTCAACATAGTCCTTAACATTGTGATCTCCTAGCACCCAATGGATGGACTTTTCCAATTTCACGTCCCATTCTGCGTTAGAAATAAACTTCTTCTCAAAATGCCTTTTGCAATCAGCCCAAGCAATAACAATCTCGTCTTCCTTGACAATAACAATCTCCCACCCGTTTGAGGCTTCTCCTTGCAATTGTCATGAAGCTAACTGTCTCTTCATTTTATCTTGCACGCCCATCATTGCAAAAATTGCAACGACCCGAAATTATTGTCTCCGAAAATTCGACACTAACACGTTCACTGTAGAAGTGCCGAACAATCGAACGCCGAAAATTCCAGATTGTTAAGGTAAAGAAGAAAAAGTGGTAGAAGAAGAAACAGAAAACAACAGCACGGAATCTCACAATCGCAGCAGAACAAAATATAATATCAAATAACAACATTTATACAAAGAAAAGCTGTAACTGTCAATATACATACAATATTAGAGTACAATCATTCACAAAATAATTTGGACAGTTATAGCAACTTGTCATTGAATACTACTTATTGACTCCAATACACAGCGGAATATACTCCATACGTCTCTGCCATCCAGCTCTCCTGCCGAGCTCCATAACGTCCTAACCTGAAAATCTGTAATAATCAGTCTGACCCGGGCATTACAATAAAGTAACACTTGAGTCAGGCTGGAAACCAGCGTGAGTAAACACATTTAAGATGAAATAATTAAGTTGTAAAGCTTCTTGAAAACCCAGGTAACTCGTTCATCACTACGAGTTTTAATCTTTCTATAGTCAAATACTTATTTCACACAATAATGTCTAAGTACCGTTACTTAGTTAAATGGATAAGTTCACTTAGTTTATACCATTCCAGCCTATTTGATTCTATAATCAAACCTATAAAGAATTATAGATTAAAAATCGAAATGGTTCCGGATATCCCTGATATCCGACCCCGGTCCCTTCGAAATCCAACGTCGCTTTTAAGGCCCAATTGTTAAGTAATACAATTTAAATTAAACATCAGAATGTCATATTCACATAATAATTCATCATAGACAACCATTCCAATAAATGATTCACATTTATCAACAGCTCAATCCAAGGCATTTCATATCACAGAATATTACAAATTAACATACCAGAGATATTAATCAATCCAATCATTCAATACAATTTATCATTCACAAGCAAGATTAATTAATCACACAATTTATAATTAATTTAATTTACCCAAAATAAATTAATTACCTATACTATTTCTTATTAGTTATTAATTAGTTTGCAAGCCATTTATTTTATCAAATGTTTGAAATTAATTAACTATTAACTTATAAAATCATTTAAGACCTTTGCTTAATTAAAGTGGAATACATTTCCTTAATTATCCACTTAATTAAATCATTCAATTTTATTTTGATTAAACTTAGGAATTAATTTAAAACAAAATTAACCTAATATAAATTCCCTAAGTCAAAACAATTTAAGTTCAAACATTTAACTTCAAAATCTTTGGTTTGAAATTTGCTTTGAAACTTGTTCAAAAATTTCTCTTTTAAAAACTTAGTTAAATTCATTCATTTTTAAAATACTCCAGCCCAAGCCTAAACTACCCGATCAAAAACTCGGGGCAAAACAAACTTCCCCGACCCTCCCTCTCTTCTCTATTTCCTACAGCAACAACTCGAGTCCAACCCGATACAACCTCAAGCCAAACCCAGATCTTCCCGATCCTCTCTCCTTCTTCTCCCCTCTCTAATTCCAGATCCTTAAAACACAAACACAACTAACACACGTGCACATGCATGAATGATCAGAGAAACTCGGACCATCGATACCATCGCCAGCAAGCCGACATCAACCTTCTCCATCGTTCCGATCACCCAGAACCACACATGACCTAGCCAATCGAAAATGAATGTTCGAACTCCATCAGGAAAAACAACCGATCGCCAATTCCATCGCCGTTTGCATAACTCTGACCACCTGATGCTTCGACGACAAGCCCATTCCATCGCCACACTTCCATGTTTCTTTCCCCCATCTTTGATGCAACTCGATGCGACGACGACGCTGCATTGGCCTCAAAAAAAATGTCGACCTAACTAGGTTCTAAAACCCTACAATGTCACCGCTTTGCCGCCACGGCGATAAAAAAATGCGACACCATTTTTCTCGAGACCACCGACCCCTGACCTTCCTCTGGCCACACCCTCGAAGCCACAAAACCTCGCGACCACCAGAATTCGACGAAATTCCCTTTCCCATTAGACCCAAAATTTCCCACAAATCACAAACTTAAAAATCTACATATAACCATTAAAAATCATGGTTTTAAAAACAAATCAGATTATATACAAAAATCTTAGAATTATGGAAGTAAAAATTTCTAAAATGTTTGATTTTTACTATAATTTCTTCTTTCTAGTTAAACTACTTTATAATCTCACATAAAAATATTTTTTATAAATGAATTTAAATATTAAAAGCACATTTTATTTAATCATCGTAATCTATAAAGGTTTATAGGAAGTGGAATTGAATTTATAGTAAGTTTTGGTCTGTTGTAGACTAATAGAGATATGCATATCAAAAACTCAGACATGCACACAAAACTTCATACTTATATACATGCAAATCCTTTCACAACCTTACTTCAAGAATTTATCACATGCAACAGAATACAAACAGATTTAGCTTTTAAAGTGATGTTTACTCACCTGGTGTTGAACAAAGGAATACTTTTGAAAATCTAGAAATACTCTTGATTTTTTCAAAAACTGGAAACTTAATTGATCTACTTGATTAAGTTTGAGTTGAATCTGAATTAAATCTTTGCTTCGGAATTGAATCTTTGCTTCGGTTGAAACTTGAAGTAGTTTATATGTTTGGTTTCTCTGGTTTTAGATTTGTTTTGTTTTAAGTGAAAGAAGGAAGAGGTTTGATATATACAGAAAAATATACAGCACCTGGTTTCTTACTAAAAAATCATTTTTCCTTTTATTAAAAATGAAGAAAATCCATCTTAACATAAATCTTGACACTTGTGAATCTGCATGGCATCTTAGCTTACAAATGTCTTAAGCATGCATTTTATGTTTTTGTATTATATTTTATATTTTTATGTATACATTTTCTTTTATTTATATTTATATAAATTTTATAATTGTCCTTATTTTAATGTTAAACTAAGATCATTTTTAAATCAATAACTAAGTGTATATATACTAGTATTTAAAATGTAGAGTTTCAAACCTAAATTATTTTTAAGATTTTGAAAATAAAAATGTAACTTTGAAATGAAAATATGACTTTGGAATAAATAAAATATCTTATGTGGATTTTGATATTATATACACCCATATTATTACAAACTTCCCTATATTTTATTCCACATGCATATATATATATACACACACATATAGATTATAAAGCTTGTATATATCTATTTATATATATATATATATGGATTTTTATCTTGAATTACATAGTGAAATATATTATTTATTTATTTACTATAAGATTTATCATCTTCAGTCAGTACTTTTAATAATTTAATCCAGTTAATTACCAATTAACAGAAGTCCAAAAATCCGGGTTATCATAAAAATTCTATCACAATTCCTTAGCCATTCCTGTGTCTCAACAAATGATCAAGTCCTCAAATAACTCTTTCCACCTAGACTCTGGAAATCCAAACATAACTTAGGAATTCCAAAGAAGGTGGGGAAGCTAGGACTGCCTTATGTGCTAGTGCTGCAGGTCCTTCATTGGGGTTGTGTTCAGTCCAGCCTCTTGCTTGAAGATACCAGTGGAAACATACCGGAATGTTCACGCTCAAAATCTCAGCCGCCTCACTATAATATTTTCAATTTGATTATCCATTCATACTTATCTGTAAATTGGAATTATTGGCAACTTTCCTTGGATAGTGTTAAGCATTATTGAAATATGCAGCTATTAACATGATACTTTTATACACACACATAAATATATACAATAGTTTGAAAATATCCAAGTACATTCTCAATACGTGCCTATTTCCTAAGAAATCCTTAACCTAAGATCTAATACCAACTATGACAACATACACCCGGGAACACATCGATTCAAGGCCTAAAGTGGCATACTAACTCGCTTCATGCCAAGAAGAATGAATCGTCGTATTTTTAAGGTTTTCATGATGTAGAGATAATTATAAATTTAGAACATTTTACACTTTCGGATCTCGCAGCGGCAGGAAATAAAACATAAGTAGCAAAAATAACCCAGTTAGACAATAGTCTCATCATAATGTAGTTTATATAATAATATCTCCAACAACAATATATAAGAGCCTAACTGATAGGAATAATATAGTATAAAGTACGTGGAGGGTATCTATAAATATATATAGCTCCAGGCACCAAGTCTCCTCCTCTATGCATCGGATCCTAACCAAATCACCTACTGGCATGTCCTTATATAATAGAAATAAAGAAGGAGATATAGATGGGATCATACAAAGTTTGATCAATAAATCATATCACCATCGGTATGGTATTAGAAAGTGATTAAATTGTAGTTGTAATCTATGCAACCTAGCATGTCCATATGTGTTTGTGTATTACATATAAATGATTGGTTGGTTCCCAAATCATAGGGTATAATTCTTATCACACCTACAGTAACAACTTTAGAAGATTTCCACTCGAAGGTTAAACAACCAACAATTAAAAATTATAGTCAATTCCTAGTACATGATCCTAATAAGTAACTGCCTAATAAACATTGAGTTAACATTCTCCATGGCAAACCATTTGAATCGCATATTCACATTGAGTTAACATTCTCAATGGCAAACCATTTAAATCGCATATTCACATTGAGTTAACATTCTCAATGGCAAACCATTTAAATCGCACATTCACATTGAGCGAACATCGCAATGCCTATGTAACGACTGGGATTTTGCCCGCTCAAAAATCGACATCCATACTTCAAATCGTATTCGAATGTCGTAGATTCGACCGTTCAAATCCGATTCGCCGGAGCTTATAACAATCATTAAGTAAACAATACAGCGGAATAAAAGAACAATACATTGATATACAACTTTGATACAATATCTGATACAACAGATAATCCAATAGATATCAATATACATCAGAGATATGATACAATAAAATAGCAGCGGAAAGAAAATAGATAACATTTAACAGCGGAACAAATAACTCTAAGATAGTCTTCAACGAAGAACTCCAAATCGGAACTGTAACTCCATTTCCAAGAATCAATCCAGCAGTAACTCGAACTCCCAATAATATATCACAAAGCTCAGCAAGACTGGTGTGGTCCAAAGACTGAACCAACTCCAGATAATCCACTATATCTAACTATCTGTAAAACCCAACTCTAGACTGCTCGTGTAGAAAATAATGAGCACCCAGAGTTTAGGAAGGAAACGATAAACTCCAAGTCAGTCATGTGACTGGTGTGAGAACTCAAAACAGTTTATTTATCTTTATAATCAAAATAGAGGAATATTTTTATTCAATTCGCAATGCTTTTAAAAATGAGACTACCATAAGACCTCCTGCCACACACACAATGCAAACGCAGACTTGGAGAAGATTTCTCCTTATGATAGTCAAACATGCTTGATACGCATTTAAACTAACATTTGATATTATTACTAGTGCATAGTGTAGGGGAAAAATTCATTTCGAAAGTAGAATATAAATCTTAGCCAGCATAGGTACCATTATATTATGCCTACTAATAGCTACCATATTAGATGGCAGGTTCTACAACTAAAACCGTACAAGTTTCGTATTGTTTCTTTGGATTTCCAACAAATGGTCAGGCCAAGGAACTTCCCATTGCCACATGAGAATGCCTCTGGAAAGACATCCCCGAGAACCAAACCGGAACTCTGCCAACACAAGGCCGGGTTGCCCCTAACTGGGTAACTACTGACACGAGCACGCCATTCCCCGATCGTAAACGACCTTTCTCACGGGATCCCGATAACCAACAACCACAAAGTAATAAATTCGTAGTAACCACATAGGTTAAATATCTGGGATCCATACCATGATACCACCTCTATCCAGAAGGAAATGTACATACCCTAAAGGGTGCTACCCCTCATAACCTTGTCGCATCTTTACTGTTTTGACCATTTCAGGGGTGTGAGGCTCGACGAAGTCTCGTCCACAAAAACATACTTTATACAAAAGCCATGCTTTAGGTCAACAAATGATCAACACAATGATCACCAAGATAGACGATCAAATAAATGATCCTATCACAAATAATCAACACAATGATCATTTCCGACAACACTCAGCATGTCACATTACCAAAATTGGGAATATATCGCTGATAACTTCAACTATATAACCTCTGAGCTCGTACGTCTCAGAGAAGGGTGTTAAGCTAAAAGAATAAATTCTCCGCCACCACAGAAATATATTTGAAAGAAATCGGCTTTATATCTCAATTTGTAATGTCAGACATACAATCCATACAAGTCTGTTCTGGGTTCGAACAGAACCGAAGGCACTTACAAAGAAGTCCTTGCAATCCGGATATTCACAATCCCGATCGGATTTTCCCATCACTTAGGGAGTTTCTATACCGGCGCGACTCGGTGCAGAAACAATCGATAGGTCATCCTATCGCTTTCACAAATACCCGGTCTTCATTACCGGTCTTCAAATGCTATCCATAACGACGTATCACATATTCGGAATGGGTTATACGACACAAAGGTCCTTTCCCGGCTAAACCGAATAGTGAGCGAAATAGTTCAAAAACATATGGATATTGGGATTTCAATTAAGTCACAACTTATTAATTCAAACTTTCTTTCAAATGGTTTAACAAATTACCATTTTCAATCTTTAAACAAAAAGATTCATTTTCACAACCTTTAACGGTTTAAACAATTTTCACATTTAAATCTTTTAAACAAAAGATTCATTCACAGATTTTCCAAATCAATTTTCATTTCAATTCGATTAACTCGTTAAATCTTTAAATCAAAGATTTAACTTATAGCCTTCAAAACAATTTCATTTCAATTTGATTTAAACAAATCATCAATTTAAATCTGTTAAAATAAACAGATTTAATTCATAGCTTTCAAAAAGAATTCATTCATAACTTAGGAAAATCATTTCTCTATTCTATCTTGAAATTCCCCTAATTAACTGGAATCTCAGTTTTTATCTAAAAGTGTTTATCATTTGAAAACAACAGTTTTCATTTGGAAATCTGATTCATTTATACGAGTTGAAATCCTTGGGTTAAATTCAAATTCCCAAAAATAATACTTTAAAAATAATTTAACTCATAATGACTAGTATAATATCATTAATCCCTAATTTCAAATTACAGAATTCAATTTCAAGTATTGAATTTAAATTTAAATCAACTTATTTAAATTCCAAAACTTAATCAAGTAATTTAAAAATAATAAATTCTATTTTGAAATTCCATTCTGAAATTCCATTCCAAAAGCTTTTCACATTTATTCCGATTCCATTTCCAAAACATTTGAATTTAAAAATTCAAATTTAACTATTTCAAAAATCTGCGACTTAATCGATTTCCTCGTGAAATCCATATTTTTGTGTGTATGGTGTGGTCCAGGGGTTTAACACACTAGTGCACAACCATTCAATCATCACAGATCAAATACGACAATATATTCGATAAGCGATATCAACTATAATGCTTATCGTCCATTCACAGATCCACAGATAATACACAAATGTACATAAATAAATGAGTAAATTTCACATAGCTCAATTCACAGAACAAGATATTACAGATCAGATAGGACAGTCAATTTAAGGCATCACATATAATATGATCGTTCATAAGTAAGGTCAAGCATTCAATAACATTTATGAGTAGGATTAATTAATTGTTTAATCCTAATCAATTCAATTCGTTTCCAATTTAATTAATTACTTATGGATTTATTATCCAATTCTGATTTATTAGTTCCAAATCATTTGATATAAATTAATTTATCAAATACTTTAATTAATTAAATTATTCTTAATCAAGCATATTAATTAAATTGATTTTTTTTTTGGACCAATTATATAATAAATTAACTTTTTAATTAATTATTTTAAGAAATTTAAACCTTTAATTTCTATAAAGTAATTACACTTACAATTTCATAATGATTATCATTAATTTATTAATCTAAATTTATCATTAAAAATTTATCACATTAACTATCTCTTACTTAAACCTTAATTTATAAATTAAAACTTCTAATTAATTAATCACATTAATTAATTACTTTTAGTTTATTATAATACGCGATTATTCTTAATCACCTATATTTTATAATTACTAATTAATTATATTAAGAAATTATACTTTAATCATTTGATAAATCCATTTAAATCAATGAATTAACCTTTTATCTAGTACATTAATTAATTACCCCGTATTTCAAAAAAAAAAAATCTTTTGAACTTATCAAGACCTTAATCAAAGATAAACCATTATCTATATTTATCATTTAAATCCTTATTTATAAATCTTTGGAAAATCGATTATCATTAACAGAAGAATTTAACTTAAAGCCTTTAGGTCGATTAAGAATCAAAACACTATTTAAGACAACCCACTTATCTTTAAAATCTCATTTGAAATAACCCTAAAATAAAATTTTATTTGTAAAATATGAATTAGTTTAAAGTTCTTAAGTTAATTTAAAGCCATCATTTTCTTTTACTCTCTAAATATACCATTTAGATTTCCATACTTAAGAATTTACTTTTAAATACACTTACAATTTTAACTAAACACTTTTCTTTTGCTTACAAAAAAACTGAACAATGTTCATTTTCTTAAACCTGTACATATATTTCCCCCAAAATCTGCAGTGCTTCAACAACCCGAGCCCACGCGAAAACCTCCCCGAGTCAAACTAACGTTTGCTTCGAGTCACGCATGCGCTTCACCGAGAACACACCCCATTCCCTCTCGCGTTCGCTCTTCTTCTTCCACAACCCCCCCAAACCCAGATACCACCTTCCTTCCTCCCCAGTGCACACACGTGCACCGTGCACCTACCCACGCTCCTCCGGCCACCGATGAGCACCGCGTCCATCCCACACACACACACAAACACGCGAGACCCCAAAGCATCAACCAGATCGAAGAAATTTCGATCAGATCAAAATCGACCCATTCGAACCCACTGACCCAAAAACTCGACCACCCAAAAACCTATCGTACCATCACCCACGACCACCGGCCACCTCGAAACTTGGTCCGAAGCTTCGCCACCACCCAACGCCTCTAACCCACCTAGTCCGATCGCCTCTAATTCCCTGATGCCCTCGCATTGCCTCGACAACCGAGCTAAACCCATTACCCCTCTTAAACCCTAGTTCCCCTCGCCGCGACGTCATCAATGATCGGAAAAATATCAACTTATTTTTCTCGATAGCGTCGGCCTACCACCCTCATCTACCCACAACCCCAACTCCTCCAACTCTCTAGATCATCGGTAAAGTCCCCGAACCCATTCTCTGATGAAACACGAACTGCAACCCATCCCGTCCACTAAAAATCCTTATTTTAGTTTTAAAATTCATAGTTTACTATCAGGATCAAATGTATATTCCTGGAATTTAAAATTGGCATATTCGAATTTTCCCAAAATTTTTTACAGTTACGGTTAAAATTTTTCTTCCAGAGATATATTTACATTTATTTACTTGAATGAGTTACCAAACTAAAACTTGTAGTTTAAACAACAAATTTTATTTTAAACCTAAGTTTAAACAGAGAATGAAACAAAGAGATTTGAATTTCTTTTGCAAACCAAGCCAGAAAGTTAAATGCAGAGGGTATACTATTAGTACCTGTATTGCCATCATTCATTCATATATACTAAATAGACTTGAATTCATACTATCACACTTCAGGCTTACTAGAAGATGATTATCAACAACCTATATATATATATATATATACATACACTAAACTATTAAAAAAGTGAGGTTACTCACATTAACTTGAAGAACAGAGGTGGTTTAAAACTGGAAATGACATGCACAAATAAGGGACAGCAAAGCATTTACAGTAACTCAAAGCATCTATAACATAACCCATAGATTTCAGCTTCAACAATTTAAAAATCAGATTGAGGAGTTTGCTCACCTGTTTTTCCAGGAAAAAAAACAGAGTTGATAATGTTGAACAGGCTTGAGTTCTTTGCTTGCTGAAGCTTTTAAGTCTTCAGTTTTGAATTTTTTTTTTTTTTTTTTTTTTTGGCTTGCTTAAGTTTTGTTTTTGAATGAATATCAGCTAATATGGATGTATATAAATATATGGAAACAGTTTTGTACAATAGGTATGGGCTGGTTTGAAAGCATTAAATGCTTCATGCTTCAATGTAACAACCATCTTATTTTAATTCTTACAAGTACATTATGCATACACTTATATAGATATGCTGTTTGATCTGTGTTTGCTTTTATCATTGAGTTCATCACATATTGTCTTGTATACTTTATTTGCATTGTGTACATATTGTCTCGGCTGAAATGTATTATATTATGTACTTTATTTTATTTATTTACTTTGTAAATTTGCTTGCTTTGACTTATGAAATATAGATGTAAATATGCTTGTACTGTTTCTTTTGTTTGTTCACTTGAATGTATCTTGTATTTTCTTTTCCTTTACTTTGCTTTTAATAACTTAAATAAATTCCTATTTTATATAACATAACTTGCTTGATTTAATATACAAACTCTTGTATTTGATTTGTTACTTTTTCTTTTTTTTTATCTTTTGTTTTGGTTTTGTTATTTTGTTTAGTTTTGTTTTTATATTTTACATAATTTTGTTTCTTATTTATGCATTTGTTTATTTATGTAAAAATATGTACTTTTATTTTGCTTACTTAAATGTATTTGCTTTATTCTTGCATTTTAAATTTACTTCTATTTTTAGTTTAATTAATTATCATAAATTTTACTTTAAAAATTATTGTTTTATATTTCTCTATATATACACATATATTTTATATATCTCAAATTATCATCATTTATAAATTTACAAATCAATTTATTTATTTTTATACTTGTGTCCAAAGTATATTATTTATTATTTAAAAATCATTTATTTAAGAATTTATTTAAAATCCAATATAAACATATATATTCTCGTATATACAAAATTTCAAATCCATATGGCTTAATATATTTTCTATTTGAAGCGGGGAAACTCGCTTTCATTAAATCAATTTATCTTACAATTTTAATTCAAAAATTCGATAAATTATCAATTTAAATTAAATTAAAATCAAGGGTCGTTACAAACTTCCCCCCTTAAAAGAATTTCGTCCTCGAAATTCGCAGGCACGAAAACAACACAGAGATAGACAGATTCGATCTCCTAAAATTCCTCAAACTTAAGATATGAATTCCAAACTCAAGTCGGAATATCTCAGAATATATACCAATTTGTCCCTCTTCGGACTTCAACCAACCCAACAAATTACAACAGAATTTCAAAGTTTGGTTTTAAACGAAATCGTTTTATCGATACAATTCAAATTATCCTTCATATTCTATTAATCAATTTTAACTCAATTTAAAATTTCCACTTTATTCAAAATTTTAATTCTAAATTTCAAATTCATTAAAGTTTAAATCAGAAATTGATAAGAAATCGATGAAGATACGAAGTAAGAATTTCCTACAACGATTCGTAGAGCATCACCACACCGAAAACTTCTTCTTGTAGCTGGTACGAAGCAATCAAAAGAATTTAGAAACGAATCAAAGAAATTTGATAGAGAAAGTTATTTCCACTGTTGTTACAGAGTATTGACCAATTATGGTCGTATTCCCCTGTCCTCTATCTCGTTCTCTTCTTGCACTCATACTTACTATCAGTGGATAGTAAAAGAATTTACTGAGGCATTCAAACAAATATCTTAAGGATTACTCATTCTAGGATTTACTTCACCCTATCTCTAATGAGTTACTTAATGTGTTACACTCCTGAGCTAATGTAACAACCCTAGTTTTTAGCCATTTATTTTATTTTAATTATTTAAATTTTAAAGGTATTTTATATAATTTGTGTTTAAAAATATAGTTTAATTATTCCATTTGAAGATATATTTTTTTATAAAATTTTATATGTCAATAAAATCTAATAATAACTGTGAAATTTAAGCTAAGTTTGAACGGTTAGATTTCGCGTTCAACAGACGCGTCAATTATAGGGTATAAAGCAACGTAATAAAACGTGTGTTTTTAAAATAATATTTTTGTGAAAATTTTTGATGTTTTAACCTGCGTCTGTTTAGCGCAGTGTAAAAATCAAGTTATAAATATTTTTGATACAAATTATCAGTCAGTGATTTTTATAAACAAACGTCGTTGTTAAAAATCAATCGTTTAAAACGTTGTATACATTTCCAAACCGACACGTAAATATTTATCTTCTTAAAATGTTTATAATAAAACCAAAAATCAAGGGTAGCATAAGTAAACATTTAAATGGTGAAACGTTCGAGCATTTTGTATCTTTTCTCTGGCAGTTCACATTTTTTTTCTGAAAACATACACACCCTTTTTCAAAGCCTATGACCGTGCTTTCCTATTTACCTCTGCCTTTAAATTCCTTCAGTTACAACTTAAATCACGCAAGTTTTGAAATCAAACGTGTGTATCAATTTCGTTCACACTTGCATCATCAGTTTTTGTCTCATGCCTGCCTTTGATCATGCTTCATACATCAATCAACCACAGCCCTTGAACCCGCATGGTTGAGAGATGTTTTGCATCTGGCAATCAAGATTTAAGCTGACCTCCATGAATCGTGCAAGCAATGCCAAATAAATTTTTGTGTAACTGATGAATACAAACTCTCGGCCATATCAATGGAAGTGATAACTAAAGAAACCGATACATTTCGTTTCTTTTATTTCTCTGGATAACCAAGCATTTGTTATAAATTCATTTTTCCTCTGCAAACCAATTCATCTGTGATTCACCTCATTTTCCCCTTCTCTCGAGTCATCAGGTAAGTCTTTACTTTTGTGTTGAAATTCTCTCTGCCTTTGTATCTTGCTCGGCCACTATCCACTATACCACTGAATTCTTTTTGATCTGATGGTCTGGGGTATCAAGTTAGGAAAATCTGACATACCATATAGGGTTCATCACAATTTATGTTGCTAACAACAATAGATCTGAAATATAATCCACAAAGCTTAGTCATGTCAGTTTGCACTCTCACATTTGTCTGCATATATGATCATGGGAAGTCTGATTTGGTTTGGGTAGATCTGGTCTAGGAAATGTCAGTTGCAGTTGTATAGAGTGTCTGCATATATGCTAGTCTAGGACAATTCAGTCTACAGTTTCACATCTAAAGTCTGAGTTGGTTTGTGTTGTCTTGCATAGTTTTGTGAGTGATAGACTCATGTCTGCAGTGGTGTTTGTGTAGTATGGATGGCAAGTGTAGTGGAAATAGAAGTAGGCAGTGAAGCTATCTGGTGGTGGAATAGGAAGGACAAGTTAAGTCTTGTGCATGTTGTGATATGTGTTTGTGCAGATCTGAATGATGGGAACCTGGAAGTGGTGAAGCCAGGGAGTATTGATGCATATTGAAGTGTGGGATGGATGCAATACAAGGTGAAGGGGTAGTTAGTGGAAAGATCAGGAGGTAAGGAAGTGGTAGTCTGGAAAAGAAAGGCAAGTGAAGCATTTCAGACAGAAGTGTCATAGACCAGAGTTAGTAAAAAATATGACTCGGGGATTTTAGAATTTGACTCGAAGAAATTCACTGTCTGACCCGAAGTAGAGAGGATAATGACTCGAAGCAATTAAGGGTGGCTCGGGTATAGGTTACAGTCTGCATATTTTTAATCTGCACATTTCCTTTTTGCATCTGCTTGGTCTCTGAAATCTGGAAGGTAGATTGTAGGATAAAATAAATATTTAAATCAGTAATTAAGTTGTTAAAACCCAAGCTTAGGAAAGAAACAAATATGGTCTGCATATAGGAAGTGGAATCTGTGCATGTACATATCAGTGTACACTTGGGCATTTGAAATAATTGGAGAGAGCTGAGTTGTTTGATGCTAGTAAATAGAAGTAAGGGGGGGGGGGGTAGATGTTGATTCAAGTTTCAGTCTGGAAAGTTAAATATAAGATGTGTTAAGATATGATGTAAAACTGAGTTAAACGAAATTAGAAGTGGATAGGAATAGGCTGGGAAACGAAATAAGTGATGAGATAATGGGCAGAGGAGGATATGTGAGATGAGAGAGTTTGTTGCACATAGTTGTATCAGTGAGCATACACCCAGTTTTAACCAAGCCCTGACTGTAGTAGAAGCAGTCTCAATATATACAGAGAGATGGTGCGTGAGTTGTTATTATGGGGAAGTCTGGGAAGTGGAATGAGAAGACTTAAGAAAATAATTCTATGCTAAAGCAATGAAGAAGGATGCATACATAAAGTATGGAAGTTCAGGGACATGAGTGTCTGGAGGAAGTAGGTAGCACTGATGGTAGAAGAGAAAGAGGGAGGAGTTTTGATTTAATGTTGCGTGTGTGCATGTCAGATGTCTCGGAGTTTTATAGATTTGCTCGGAGCAACTACCTAGTTTGCTCGAAGCAAGCACATGTTTTCTCGAAGAACCTTGTCCTTGACTCGGAATAGTTTATGATGGGGTTCTGTCTGAACTTATATTTTGTAAGTCTGAAAGTATTATGAAAAGGTAAAAGCTGATATGAAAACTGGGGGAGGGAGGTGATAAAAGATGGAATCTAAGGTTTAAATATTAGAGGATATGAGTTGCATGCGTTCATATTTTTGCATGGATAAAAGAATATGATATAGAGAAGGAAAATAAGGCAGAAGGAAAATAAGGCAGAAGGAAAATGTGAATGGTCTGTGTCCATTTTGTTAGGAACAGGAAGTTTAAATTTTGGAGATTGGAAGTTAGGCAAATTTATTTACAGTAGTAAATATGTGTTGGCATGAGTTCATGTACGTGAGTAAGAGAGATACAAGTGTGCACGTGTACAATGTATATATCACGACATAGAGTAGGAAAACGTCCCCATATTGCTTAGTCGGTGTTAACCCTATCTCGGTTACGACTCAGCAGGTCTAGTACGTGGAGATGGCGCCGACTCAAGAGATGCCGACTCAGAAGAGTTGCCGACCTAACAACCCAAAGACTTTGCCGACCTAACCAATTAACAAGGTGGCCGACTTAGTTCGGTGCCGACCTAATTAGTTAAGAAACGCGCCGATCCAATGCTTTCCCATAGATACCGACCTAAGGCATGAAGAAATACCGACCTAAGGCATGAAGAAATTCCGACCTAAGGCTTGAAGGGATGCCGGTCTAACGAGGCTATGCCGACCTAAGGAAAGTTCCGACCTAGTATGGAAGCCGACCTAGTGTATGCTCCGATCTAGCAACTCGAGGACTTTACCGACTTATAGTAAGTCGTAACCGATCTAAGGGTGTAAAGGATGGAGTAGCGGGGCAGTTTAGCATGTGACATACTAACTCGGTAGCGACCTAGCTTGTTTCCATTAAGTCGTAGGGCTTGACTCGTTAGATCGGCGAAGGGATAAGATAAGTCGGTCGCGACCTAGCTTGACCCGGTAACGACTTTGGACTTGTGCAAATTCAGCGAAGAAGGATCAACACAGCTTGACCATATCAGAGCTCCTATAAGCCGGCTGCGACTTAACTGGGTCGGTGAGGAGTTAAGACCGAGCCTAATCTTTGCCTATAAATACCACCCTACCTTCAACATGAAGGAGACCTTTTGGCTCATTCTCTTCAAGCGCCGTTACTCTGCCGAATTCCAGACGACTTCAAAGCTTTTTAGATCCAACAAACTTCTAAAGGAACTCCATGAAGGAATCATCCACATTCACCATGGATTTGAAGATGATTGTCAACATCAAAGCTTGAGCTACTTGTTTCACATACCCTATCACTTGAAGTGTGTTGTAATTGAAAGATCTTGTAAAGAATTGTAATCAAACTAGTGATAAAAAGATTAAAGTGGACGTAGGCTGGATTATAAGCCGAACCACTATAAATACTGTGTCTCTTACCGTTTTTCTACATACTTTCTGCTTATTTCTGTTTCCCGTACAAACGGGTGGTGCTTTCACAATCACATCTTATACACCAGGGTGTTAGCGTTTAAATTTTTTCGTTAACATTTTGGTGCTTTCATTGAGAGTTGAACTCAGGACATCTATCATCATTGTTTCAGAAAGATTTGTAGATAGAGTTTCTTTAAGAACCAGAAGTCTATCCGAAATCATGGCTCCTGGAAGGAAAAGTAAATCTGTGAGATCTGCAAACATTCAAGAGGGAACCTCCACTTCCCCAACACCAAATCAAGCCACTCCAGCTGTTGGAGTTTCAAAAGCGGAATTGGACGCTGCTATCTTTGGGTTGAATCAGCAAATAAATGCCCAGAACGCGCAATTGGAAGCTCAGAATGCTCAGAATGCTCTGATTCTGAATAGGTTAAACGATCTGCTCGGGGCAAACCGTCAACCTGCGAATAATGAAAGGAACTTTGTCGGTAATGTCCATGATGCTGAAACTAGAAACATTCCCGAAAGGGCTGCTAGCCCCTTTGAACAGACATTGCCTGAGGCTGGAGGATCCAGAAATAGGAATGACGAAGAATATCTTTCTGGTATGGTTCGACAGATTATGAAAGAAAGTATGCAAAGGGTCGAAGATGAGAAAGAGTGGGGTTTCGCTCCGAGCAAGACTCCGTTTACTGAAAAGATCCTAAAAGCTGAATTCCCAAGGAAGTTCGTCCCTCCGACCATTCCAGCTTACAAAGGGACAAGTGATCCAAATGAGTTCCTGTACAAATATGATTGGCACATGACAGGTGCCAGAGCTTCTGACGAGATAAAATGCCGCTATTTTCCTGTGTATTTGGAAGGGGTAGCTCTGCTTTGGTTCACAAAACTACCTGTCCGGTCCATCGATCAGTTTTCAGACCTAACCAGGAAATTTAAAGAGCAATTTAGGCTATATGCTTCAAAGGCAAAAGACATCATGTCGTTATCCGGTTTGGAACAGAATCCGGGGGAAACTATCAAGTCTTTTTTAAATCGCTTTAATATAGCGTTAGCTGAGGTGGATAATGCAGAACCCCGCATGGTCTTGACCTATTTGATGAGAGCTATTGATAAGTCAAGTGAATTCGGAAAGTGGCTGAACATGAAGGAGCCAAATTCTCTGGAAAAGTTCTACAAAAAGGCGGATGAATTCATGCGTTTGGAAAGCCGTCCTGTCCCGGCAAAGGCAACAGTAGAGAAAGCTGAAGACAACACTGCTGCGCCACGTAAGAATGGATCTGTGGGACAGAAAAGAGAAAATAATGATGGAAGGAAACAACACAATTCAAAGAAGCCTCGATCCTTCAAGCCATCAGAATATACTCCTTTGTTAGAGACACCAGAGCGCATCTACCTGGCTACAAAAGATTCTTTTGAGTATCCCAAACCTCCTATTCTCAGAACCGGAAGAAAAGCTGTGCAAAGTGGGAAGTTCTGTCGCTTCCATAATCAGCCTGGTCATGACACAGACGACTGCCGTCAATTGAAAAATATAATCGAAGAATTGCTAAGAGAAAATAAGCTGCAGCAATTTGTGAAGAAGAGTGGTAATGATCCTGCTTCGTCAAGTCAGGGGCAACAAGCTCTTGCTCATCAGCCCAGGACAAATGAGAAGGCCGCAGGACATGAATCTGGAAGGCCAGTTATTAATGTCATCACAGGAGGACCCCACCCAGCAGGCAGAAGCTGGGGTGAAATGGAGAGGTACACTCGAGCTCTGAAACATATGCCAACTGAAGAGAATGTCTTTGTTTTAGAGGACTCTACACCCCTGAAACAACAAAGGACTTTTAATGATGATATTGTGTTCAGGGCTAGAGATTCCACGGGCATTGAGGCCCCTACTTTGGACCCGTTAGTCATCTCGGCCGGTATTGGACCGGCTATTGTCAGAAGAGTTCTTATTGATTGCGGCGCATCTTGCAACATCCTCTTCAAGAAAACGTTTGACCAGATGAGAATCCCGATGGCGGATGTGCAAGCCTCATCTCAGAAGATTGTTGGCTTCACTGGGGAGCCAAAGCAACCAGTAGGAACCATTGACTTGCTTGTGGAACTCGGAGAAGGAGAAAGAAAAGTAGTTCGCAAGCAGACTTTTGTGATAGTAGATGAATTTTCTGCTTATAATGCTTTCTTTGGTCGACCTATTCTTGCTGCATTCAAAGCTGTCCTTGCCCCATGGTGTCTTACTATTAAATTCCCTACAGACAATGGGGTAGGAGTTATTAAAGGAGACCAGAACGCTGGGCGAGAATGTTATATGACAGAGCTGCGAGAAACAAGGAAGAGAGAAATAGGGAAAGATGCGGCAACCCCAATCCGCATCAAAACACCAACCCTATAGCAACTACAGGGCGGACCCTGCACTGGCGAGCATAGCGGGGCACGAAAAGTGATGGATCCTAGAAAGGCCAGTGCGGGGGAGAGTAGGGTGGTACCAGCAGAAACAACGATACCGGTGCCCGTTGATCTGAAGGACCCAAACAAGGTGCTGAATGTGGGTTCACAACTTAATGTGTCAGTTCAGAATGCCTTGATATCTTTTTTGAAAGCAAACCTGGATGTTTTCGCTTGGACCCATGCCGATATGTGCGGAATATCCCCAGAAGTTGCGGTACATGCTCTGAATATTGACCCAAAGTTCACGCCAGTAAAGCAGAAAAGAAGAATCCAAGGTCTAGAAAGGTCGACAGCATTGAAAGAGGAAGTTGACCGGCTCATGGAGAATAATTTCATCAGAGAATCTACCTATCCAAATTGGGTTTCAAATCCAGTGCTAGTTAAGAAAGCCAATGGTAAATGGAGAGTGTGCATCGACTTTTCAGATCTAAACAAGGCCTGTCCCAAAGACTGCTTCCCATTACCCAGGATCGATCAACTGGTAGATGGAACAGCGGGTCATGAATTGTTGTCTTTTATGGATGCCTACTCCGGATATAATCAGATCATGATGCATGAGCCAGATCAGGAGGACACAAGCTTTATCACCGATGTCGGTCTTTACTGTTACAGAGTTATGCCCTTTGGGTTGAAGAATGCGGGGGCAACATACCAAAGACTGGTAAATGCTATGTTCAAACCGCAGTTGGGAAAGACTATGGAAGTTTACGTTGATGACATGCTAGTAAAATCTAAGAAAGCAGTGGATCACATCGAACACTTAGCAGAAATGTTCGCAATTCTCCGAAGATACGGAATGAAGCTTAACCCTTTAAAATGTTCTTTCGGGGTAGAATCTGGGAAGTTCTTGGGTTTCATCGTGAGCGCTAGGGGCATTGAAGCTAGTCCAGCTCAAATCACTGCTCTAAAAGAAGTCAAAGCTCCTAAAACAAAGAGGGAATTGCAAAGTCTCAATGGAAAAATTGCCGCCTTAAGTCGGTTCATATCCAAAGCTACTGATAAATGCATTCCATTCTTCGACGCTCTAAAGAAAGGAAAGAAAAACTTTGACTGGACTCCCGAATGCCAGAAAGCTTTTGAAGAATTGATTCAACATATGGAAACGCCTCCAATACTTTCCAGGCCCGGCGATGGCGAGGATCTTCTTATATACTTGGCAGTTTCATCTCATGCTTTAAGTGCAGCGCTGGTACGGGAAGACAAAAGGATTCAACATCCAGTTTACTATATCAGCAAAAGACTCACTGGGGCAGAAATGAATTACTCCAAGTTGGAAAAACTCGCCTATTGTCTATTGATTGCCTCAAGAAAGTTGAGGCAATATTTCCAGGCTCATCCTATCAAAGTCCTCACTGATCAACCTTTAAAGCAAGTCTTGTTTCGCCCTGAGACTTCGGGCCGCCTTTTAAAGTGGAATATTGAATTGAGCCAATATGACATCACTTATCATCCTAGAAAAGCGATCAACGGACAAGCTTTGGCAGATTTTATTGCAGAATTTACAGACAAGGGTAACAGCGAGGAAGAAACAATCGAGAACTCCCCAACCCAATGGAAGTTATTTGTAGATGGCGCAAGAAATGATTACTGTTCAGGTGCTGGAATTGTTCTTGAAACTCCTGAAGGCCGGTCATTATGCTATGCGCTAAGATTAGAATTTCCTTCAACAAACAATGAAGCAGAATATGAAGCTCTGATCACTGGTTTGAAAATTGCTAAAGAACTAAACATTCGAGCGTTACAGATCTTCAGTGATTCGCAGCTTATAGTATGTCAAGTCAAGAAGGAGTTTCAAACGAAAGGAGGAAATCTGCCCGCTTATGTGTCAAAGGCTTGGGAACTTTTATGTGAATTCGACCATTACACGATAAGTCATATTCCTCGAGAAGAAAACATGAAAGCAGATTCTCTCGCAAAATACTCAAGTTCTGGCGAAGCCCAATCCTTAGGGTTAGTTCCAGTGGAAGTTTTGTCAAATCCGAGCATTGATGAAATGGATATCGATTGGGTTATGAGTATGTCGCAAGAGCAAGAATCATGGATGACTCCAGTAACAAAGTATCTACTCAATGGCTCTTTACCAGAAAACTCTAAAGAACGACAAAAGCTACTGAGAAAAGCTTCTCGATATATAATCCAGGATGGTCAATTATACAGACGAGGATTCTCAATGCCATTGCTTCGATGTGTATCCAAAGAAGAAGCCAAAATAATCCTATCAGAGGTACATGGAGGAGAATGTGGGGATCATTCAGGTGGTCAAACTTTAGCAAAGAAAATTCTCCGATATGGATATTTTTGGCCAGAAATTAATCGAGATGCTGCAGATTACTCTCGAAAATGTGACAGATGTCAAAGATTTGCCAAAATTCCTAGAGCACCTTCTACTGAGCTCACACAAATGACCAGTCCGTGGCCGTTTGCGATTTGGGGAATAGATTTGATCGGACCTTTACCAACCGCCAAATCTGGAATCAAATATGCCATTGTTGCTGTAGATTATTTCACTAAATGGGCTGAAGCTGAACCATTGGCAACTATCACCTCCAAAAAGATGATAAATTTTGTGACTAAGAATATCATTTGCAGATACGGTGTGCCTCAGAAAATAATCACAGACAATGGTACTCAGTTTGAAAGCGAGGAATTCCAGGATTTTTGCAAGCGATTCAAAATCCAGAAAAGCTTTTCGGTAGTAGCTCATCCGCAGGCAAACGGGCAAGTGGAAGCAGTGAACAAGATCATCAAATCAACCATCAAAAAGCAACTCGAAAGAGCAAAAGGTGGTTGGGTCGATAAACTACCGCTTGCACTATGGGCATACAGAACTACTCACAAAACTGCAACTGGGCATACTCCTTTTTCGTTAGCATACGGATCGGAAGCAATGATCCCGGTTGAAACAGAGGTCCCTTCACACAGAAGAATCCATTTCAATCAAGCAGAAAATGAAAAGCTGCAACTTGAAGCGCTGGATCTCCTTGATGAAAAAAGAGATGAAGCTAACCTCAGAGTTGCAGCTCATCAGCAAAGGATAGCCAGACATTTCAATTCCAAAGTTCGTCAACGCAGCTTTGAAATTGGAGATCTAGTCCTAAAAAGAATTATGACAGCGACAGGTGTGTTTGGGCCAAATTGGGAAGGACCGTATGTGATAGGTCAGAAACTTCTTGACGGCACATTCAAGCTCACCACAGTTGATGGAGATCAAATTCCAAGGGCATGGAACAGCAATCACTTGCGTCCATACTTTACTTGAAAATTTTGTTGAAACATTGTAAAAAGAATTATGAATGTATGATTCCTGTAATTGAAAGCAATTGTGAAACTGATGCAAGTAAATAATGAAAGAATATAAAGTGGATGTAGGCCCAATTTCATGGCCGAACCACTATAAATCTTGTGTTCCTTATTATCATTATATGTTTGCTTTGTTTTCGATATAAAAATACACAAAATGTATTGCTGAAATATCGATTTAAATTTTTGCAGACAGTGGAGATAAAACTTGCGCATAATAAGACCGAGCGATTCTCACCATCATTCAACAAACAAATTTCAAGTCACAAAGACCCCGAATTCAAATCCTAGATAGGAAATGCTTCAATTGAACGGCTAATGATTTCGATAGGAACGAGCCCTTGCTGATAAATTGAGATTGTTTAAACAAACAAACATCCAATTAGGAAGCTAGTGCCCGTTCTCACGAACTTGCCTGGCAATGAAGTACACTTCCTTGGATTAAACAAGCCACTTGTGAAAAAAAAAGGGGATCGCTGAAAAGGCATAAGCAAGTGAACAGAGGAACAACCAAAGCTACCATCAGCGCCACAAGTCCTCTTCGGAGGCACAACTCTTCGGATAATAAAAGACCTCTAATGGGTCATATGCCACAAAAAAGAAAGTTCTCTACTCAACAAAAAAGATTGGAGGAGTCATGACCCTCCAACCATGAGAGAGTAACTTCCAGGCGATGAAAACCCTCTCTGAGGCACATTTCACCAGGAGTTGAAGTGTTATAACCGCTCTTCGGGATTTCACTTCACCAGAGTTGAAATGTAAACAAAATAAAAGCCCTCTTCGGAGGCCCATTTCACCAGGAGTTGAAGTGTTATAACCGCTCTTCGGGATTTCACTTCACCAGAGTTGAAATGTAAACAAAATAAAAGCCCTCTTCGGAGGCCCATTTCACCAGGAGTTGAAGTGTTATAACCGCTCTTCGGGATTTCACTTCACCAGAGTTGAAATGTAAACAAAATAAAAGCCCTCTTCGGAGGCCCATTTCACCAGGAGTTGAAGTGTTATAACCGCTCTTCGGGATTTCACTTCACCAGAGTTGAAATGTAAACAAAATAAAAGCCCTCTTCGGAGGCCCATTTCGCCAGGAGTTGAAGTGTAGCAGCCGCTCTTCGGAATTTCACTTCACCAAAGTTGAAATGTAAAAACAAAGACCTTCTTGAAAGCACACGTTTCACCGAGATTGAAATAAAACTTCCAAGTGTTGAAACGTGAAAAGGCTTTCTTCAAAGGCACAACTCTTTGGGGGTACACGTTTCACCAAGATTGAAATAAAACTTCCAAGTGTTGGAACGTGAGAAATCCCTCCTCAGAGGTACAACCCCCTCCCGGGAACACAATTAAGAAAAAAGACCTCTTTGGAAACCCACGTTTCACCGAGATTGAAATAAAACTTCCAAGTGTTGAAACGTGAAAAGGATTTCTAAAGCATAACTCTTTGGAGGTACACGTTTCACCGAGATTGAAATAAAACTTCCAAGTGTTGAAACGTGAAAAAATCCCTCCTCAGAGGTACAACTTTCTATAAAAAAAAAAATCCTCATCAAAAGCGTACTTTAACTTTCAAAGGAAAAGTAATTTGCCTACTGTGGGAAATGATCGTAAAAAGAAAAGAAGTTAAAGTACCCTTCAGAGGTCCGCTTTACCACATAGAGGAATTCACTTGATGAGATATGCACATAAGCAAAAGAAAAAAGTGATTTCTTCGAACGACCAAGCGTAAAAACTTATACGAAGGGAGTTGTACTCTATAAAATTTTCTTTAAAGAATAAAATAATTATTCTTTAGCAAATAAGAGTGTAAGTCCCCTCGAGGTATAGAATATTGCAGCATACTTATGGAATGGGGGCAATATAGTATAATTACACACAATATGGTATAACTAAACCAGCAAAAGGTAACGCTCAAGTAACATACCATAAGCTCGCTGCAATATCAAATAAACTCATGCCAAAACAAATAACAAATGTATTCTTTAATTCAAACAAAAGTTTGTACAAACGAGGAATCATTTTATTCAAGGAATCATTTTATTCAATTACAACGCAGGTACAGGTTTCAAAATAAAGAAAAGCGGGGGCCGGTACCCGCACAATTCTCGGCCAGTACATGCAAAACACAAAAAAACTAGAAACTGAAGATCTTCACTTCTTTTTGCTGCCTTTAGACCCTTTACCCCGGCCGAATGATCAGCTTTTCAGGTCGACCAGTGGGTATAAGGGAGGAAGGAGAGGTAGGCGCAGCTGGCCCAACTTCTGGCTCCTCTTCAGTGGCAGTGATTATCTTCCCTCTCCTCCTTGATGCTCCTTGCTTCCTTCTCCTCTTTGAGGAAGACTCACTTCCTGGAGTGGCAAGTTTAGATAAAGTTATATCGTCAGAAGGAGTCCGCTCCGGAGATATGTCACCTCCCTCAAGTCCCTCATCTTTTTGCTCTTGCGAAGCAACGGGATCATCCAGGCCATGGAGAGCTTCTATTTGTTCTTCTTGTGACCCAGGTTGAGAAGCAGAGGGAGGCGCCACTTGAAGAGATGGAGGAAGGATCACCGGGGGAGAAGAAGCTTGAGTTTGACTCGGTGCTTTCTCTACAAAGGAGAAAAAACTTAAAATATCAGTATCTTTCGAAAAGAGAGGGGATGACGGCTCATCAAAAGTCGGGAATTCATTGACATTTGAAAAATAATCAAGAAGATCGTCAAGTTCACAAGGAGCGAACGAGCAGTTCACCACTTGAGCTGGTCCGGTGTCAAGTTTACCTGGGGTAGTTGGATCTCTGAGGCTGATTTCATATCGCTGTGCTTCGTTGCTTTCACCACCTTCATCCCCGCCTTGTGCACTTGTAGTTTCAGTTACTGTCTTAGTTGCAGGCGGAGTAGAGGAGCTAGAACCCGTGATGTCAACCACAGGAGAAACTGGAGGATGGACAGAGGAAATAAGCGTTAATTCCTTTCCAGAACATTCCTCTTCCGCCATTCCAGTTCTCATCCTGGCAAGTTGTTCTCGCCCCTTCGCAAGAGCAGCGCGAGCTCCCTCATCCAGGTAACGCGCCTCAAAATCTTCATCGCCATACCCGGCGTCTTTAAACATGTTAAGAGCAGCTTCCCACACCTCGGCCAGGGTGATTTCATACTTAGGACCAAGAAAAGAGAGGCTGCCGCGTCCCAAGACACAATGTAAATAAAAATCGAATAAAGTCGAATTGATATCGTTTTCCATGGTCTGAGCAGTTTCTTCGGCTGCAATTTTGCCAGCCATGGCCTCATCTCGATCTTTTTCGGTCTGAGCAAGTTGGGCTTTTAGCGCTTCAATCTCCATGTCCCGGGCGCTCAGTTTATTCTGCAGCTGGGTGACATCAGTGCGGTGGTTCTCTACAGCTTGTTCCAACCTCTCAGCTTTAGCTTCAGCGTCCCTCTGGCTGGCGTGCGCATCTCGCACTTGTTTTTGCAATACCTCTTCTCTTTGGGTGTAAGTATTAGTAGAAGAGGCAAGATCATCTTTGAGCTGCTTTACTTCAGCTTCGAGTTTTTCATTGTATTCGGCTATCTCCTTCATCTCAGTGTTGTGTTGATCAAGAATCTTCTGCCATTCTGATTTGTCATTTTCCATGGTCAGCATTGCTTCGATGTTAGCCCGATTAACTCTTTGAAGTTCATCAACCAGCTTTTGCCATCCAGACATTCTATCGATATCAAGCTTGACAGCATCGAGATTTCTGTACATAGCTTCTTTGTCGATGGGGACCAAATCAAGGTCGAAGCGTACCCCCCTCAAACACCAGTTCGGGAATCGGCTCTGCAAAGTCGGGGGGCCCCTTTCAACATGGTATGAAGGCCTGTTGAGAAGTGTTTGGATGGCACTTCCTTCAAGAGCAGGAGATTTGGAAGGGATGTCAATAGAAACTGAGGCACCAGGTCTCTCAGATGTCACGGGCACGTGCTCCTCGCCAAGTTTGGTCCGCTTTCTCGAATCCTCAATATGGCTCTTCCCCCTATCATCGTGCGTTTTACGTTTATGGGAATCATCATCCCTTGGGAAAGATTCATGTCGCGTGCCCGCTCCCTCATGACGTTCTTCATACCTTCTCCTCTCTTCAGCTTTTCGCGCAGCTCTCTGCTCATTGGTCTCTCTGGGATCGGTATAGTATTGCTTGTAATCATAGCTGCCACGCCCTCCATAGCGTCGAAAGTCTTTGTAATAAGAACCGCTGCCGCTGCGCCCCATAGAGGAATCTGAAAAGGCAAAAATAGCAAGTCTTAGAAACTTCCGGAGAAAAGAAGTTAAATGTGAACAAATGCCAAAAAATCCTAAGTGTTGTGTGATGTGCAAGCTACGCGCATTAAGCTACAAACCACTCATTGGTGTAGAGGTGATGATAGCTTGGGTATGAGGAGTTGGTGTTTGTGTTGGTGTTAGTCGAAGAAGGGACGTCGCCTCAACTATAGGAGAGATAGTTTTAGACACGTCATCTCTAAAAAGCTCCTGTGAGGTCACTATTATGTCGCTCAACCCATCATAAACATCGTCACCATCATGCTCGGTGAGACTTGTTTTCTCAGTTCCTACATCAGCTAATCCCCCGAGAGGCTGTGAAGGTTCTTCTTCTTCCTCAATCGGGGCAAGTGCCGTCTTACTAGATGACCCCATAATGTCGGTAGGGGTGGAACATTTCACCAATGAAGCTTCGATGTTAGACTCTTTTGATGAGGGTTGTTCGATAGTAACGGGGGCATCCGATGCTTCAGTCGGGGAATCGGGAACTTCAGTCGGAGCTTCACAAAGCTGAGTATAGCGAGAAGGGTGGAGAAGTTCGTATTGATGTAGAAATTCGTCGCTTAGTAGAAACTTGATACTTCTCTCTTCTGCGGCTACAGCGCTCAGTCTATCAAAAGTCTGCCTATGTATCGGATCTCTAGAGGGAAGGGGAAGTGCTGAAAAAAGCAAAGAATGAGATTAGCAATTTGGACCCCGAAAAGAGTTAAGAAAGAAAGTGGAAAGACGGAAATAAATGATCTTACTTCCTACTCTCCAAGAAGCATAAAACTCTGGGGGACTGCGGGCAAAGAAAAATTGGTTTAAAAATCCATGGACACTTTCAGTAAGATCAAGAATGAGCTTGCGGTTTCTTGCACTTCTCACAATGATAAGAGAAGGATGGTCTTTGCTCTTTGCAAACGAGCATAAGTAGCGAATTTCTTCGAAGCTCGGCAGTCGGTCAAGATTTCTTCTGAACAAAACACCCAACCCCATCAAGATAGCGTAACCATTAGGATGAAGTTGGAACGGAGAAATTGACATCCGAAGAAGAAGAATTCGGAGAAAGTCATTGAAAGGTGGGATCGCCCCACTTAAGCACATTTGACGATTAACCGCGACAAAACCATAGGGAGGTCTGTCAGCAGTATCATTCGGTCCAGGAAATATGACATCATCTTCAGCAAAGCCGAATTGAGTACGCAACTGAATAAATGTTCTCGAAGATAGAATAGTCGAAGTTCTTTCCGGAGGATTCTCTATAGGAACAGCTATCGGGAAAGTTTCTTCTTCTTGACTTGCTGCTTCTTCTCCTTGATGGGAAGTCATTCTACACAAGCAATTGGATATTCAAACATGAAGGTGCACGTTTCCTAAAGTGTGTGAAGTGTTGTACAAGTATCAATCAAACAATAAGCAAAGGTAACTGGAATAAAACCTAGCAAACATTTGTTAGTTATAAAAACCAGGAATCTTTGTTTTGAGTTTGAATATGCAAATACAATGTTGATGCAAACAAATCAGTTCAAATTGTTGATACTTTGCATTAATATTCTACTTTAGTCAATTAATTTACAACATTTCATGCAATATGTTCATATCTCTTATCTTGTCTTAACTAATCTGTCATTTGATATGGGCAGTCAATGGCAGTATGTGCGCCTTGGTTTTCTTTGTTTGTATGTTATTATCAACAGGTTTACAACTCAAAAGTGAGAATGATATGTGAAGTGACACAATGACATTCAAACAAATTTAAAGTTGGGGCATTTCAAATCTTAATCCCGGTTCAAGGTTTATTCAATTTAGTTCGGTAGTCCGGGTTAAAATACTTGAAGAAGGCCTATGTTTCTAAGTGTCAATACGTCCAGAGCCCAAGTGTTAGCTCGGCTACGATTCAAAAATTCTCATGCGAGATAAGACTGAGTCGGTAACGGGTCAAAATCTAGGTGGTTCAGCTTGGCGACTCATTTCCTCTAGTTCGCACGGGGGAGATAAGAAGGCAAGCTCCAAGTCGAAAGGCAGGAATTCCTCCAAGTCTTAACTCGGTCACGATCTAAGCTTTAATGTTTAGGTCGGCGAGATTCTTTCAAGCATTATCTCAACCACGATTTAAGGTCGTGTAAGAGCTAGATCGGTCGAAGGCTAAGCCACCTAAACCCACTAACTCGCCTTCGAGCCAACATCCCATAGCATTAAACCCGATAACCCAATAGCCATTTCTTCAACAGCAGCCTTTCATTCAAGCTATCGGATCATCCAATAAAACAGCTCCAAATCGCATAAGTCCGTTGCTCTGCCTTCAGAGATCATTGAACCTGAGTGATAAAACCTTCTTCATCATCTCAACGATCATCTGAAGCCAAAATCGAGTAACCTAAACTTCATCGACTACAGGTATAGTGAGATTCGTGATGGAACGTTGCGCGAAGAGACAATTCGTATTCAAGTGACAGAATTCATGAACCAATAGCAATCTATGATCGAGAAGGGGACGGATTCACTTACGCTCTGAATAGTAGGAATTGCTGGTGATCAGGTAGGATGGAATCGCCTTAAAGAACTCAAGAGAATTTTAATGGCGGAGTTAAGAGAGCAGGTAATGAGAAAGAAGAAGGGGATATGATTTATACCTCGTAGTGAAAGGAACTGAAGCGGCAATTCGCCGGCTTAACATTTGGACCGTGCCCGATCTAATAACGTGCCGACTCAGTGAAGGGCCGAGATAAGAGATGTTTCGAAGCACACGACTTAAGCCTAAGGCGTATACTTCGAGGGGCAAATGTTAACCCTATCTCGGTTACGACTCAGCAGGTCTAGTACGTGGAGATGGCGCCGACTCAAGAGATGCCGACTCAGAAGAGTTGCCGACCTAACAACCCAAAGACTTTGCCGACCTAACCAATTAACAAGGTGGCCGACTTAGTTCGGTGCCGACCTAATTAGTTAAGAAACGCGCCGATCCAATGCTTTCTCATAGATACCGACCTAAGGCATGAAGAAATACCGACCTAAGGCATGAAGAAATTCCGACCTAAGGCTTGAAGGGATGCCGGTCTAACGAGGCTATGCCGACCTAAGGAAAGTTCCGACCTAGTATGGAAGCCGACCTAGTGTATGCTCCGATCTAGCAACTCGAGGACTTTACCGACTTATAGTAAGTCGTAACCGATCTAAGGGTGTAAAGGATGGAGTAGCGGGGCAGTTTAGCATGTGACATACTAACTCGGTAGCGACCTAGCTTGTTTCCATTAAGTCGTAGGGCTTGACTCGTTAGATCGGCGAAGGGATAAGATAAGTCGGTCGCGACCTAGCTTGACCCGGTAACGACTTTGGACTTGTGCAAATTCAGCGAAGAAGGATCAACACAGCTTGACCATATCAGAGCTCCTATAAGCCGGCTGCGACTTAACTGGGTCGGTGAGGAGTTAAGACCGAGCCTAATCTTTGCCTATAAATACCACCCTACCTTCAACATGAAGGAGACCTTTTGGCTCATTCTCTTCAAGCGCCGTTACTCTGCCGAATTCCAGACGACTTCAAAGCTTTTTAGATCCAACAAACTTCTAAAGGAACTCCATGAAGGAATCATCCACATTCACCATGGATTTGAAGATGATTGTCAACATCAAAGCTTGAGCTACTTGTTTCACATACCCTATCACTTGAAGTGTGTTGTAATTGAAAGATCTTGTAAAGAATTGTAATCAAACTAGTGATAAAAAGATTAAAGTGGACGTAGGCTGGATTATAAGCCGAACCACTATAAATACTGTGTCTCTTACCGTTTTTCTACATACTTTCTGCTTATTTCTGTTTCCCGTACAAACGGGTGGTGCTTTCACAATCACATCTTATACACCAGGGTGTTAGCGTTTAAATTTTTTCGTTAACAGTCGGCCTTTAGGAAGTTTTGTCAAAAAAATTTTAGCGTTAGCACAATTCACGTTTTGGGGTATATTTTGGGCATGTTACACGGTGGAGTGGTCGAGCAAATCAAAACAATTCTTGTCCTATTTTAATTTTTTTCTTTGACCGAAAATTCTAAAGTCGCGTATTCTATATTTCTACTTTTGTTCTAGATTTGAATCTAGGCGACATCCGAGGAATTTTGATCGTTATTTTCTGTCGGTCTTTACCGGTGAATCGTCGTTTTGAATTCAAATTTTCTGCAACTTTCAGGTGAGTATTTCTCACCAGACATACGTATTTATATTTTAGTAAATTATTGCAAGTGTATGTGTAAAATTGTATTTCACTATTATCTGTCTGTAGTGTAATATAGAATGATGGACCCCAGTTAAATTGACACCTCATCAGTTATTATCTGTTGTATGATATTCTGCAGTTATATTATATTATTTACTGCTTAAATCACACTGCAAGTTCTCTGTTATATTTAGATTGTTATGGGCTGAAATGATAGGCCTAAATGATGATTATTGTTCATATATACTGTTAACTGATAACTTGGGATTGCGGGTTTGAAATGATAGAACCCGGGGTATGTGTAAATTACGGATTGAAATGATAAAAATCCGTATCACTTGACCTAGGCTAGAAAACTATATACAGGCCCGTGGTTCCTATAATATTTTCTGAAATATTTAAAATTATTTTGGAAGTTAAATATTTGATTTAATATCTTTAAAGGATTTTATATTGATTTTGAATGAGTTATAAATGTTAAATAAATAAATAAATATTTGAATAAATTTTAGAATATAACGTATTTTGGTAATTCTGGATTTTTGAAAGGATAAGATTTCAGATAAGAAATAATAAATAAATAAGTTATATTTGGGAATATTTATTAAGTTAAACAATCTACTACAGCATTTAAATGCTGTCTTTTGAAATTGGACTAGTTTTACCCATAACTTTAGGTAGCATTTCCTAAGTGCTATGGAATCTAGAATTTGATTGCTCTAAAATTTATGGAATTTGATAAATTTTATTTTACCTTAAATTTTGGAAAAACTTAACACATAATATTTATAACTGTATTTTTCTAAATAAATTAAAGATAAATATTCTGGTATTAAGTAAATTTTGGGAAAAATTTAATGGTTAAAATTTGGAGTTTTATTTATGGAAATTATGGGAATATTCAAGACTAAAAATATAAAACATTGATTTGTGAAAGAATAAAACCCAAACTAAGTTTTGAATAGTAAATACTCCAATTGGATATATATAAAAATTTAAATGGTTTTGGGAACATAAAGGGATATTTAAATTATGGTTAAACTTTAAATAAAGAAATATATTTGTGAAGCTATGTAAATTATCTTCTTTACAAAGTAACCATAAAGTTAACCCATTTATATATATACCGTTGAATGTCCAAACCATCGTGTTTGGGAGTTATGGATTTAAGTAAAGTTTCCAAAACATTATCCTTTGAAGATATAATTCAAATATTTGGTCTCCAGATATTATAAACAGTATGGTTTTGGAAAGAATTATATTTGAATATAACGATATCCTATTGTTTTGGGTTTTAAAATGATATCGTATCTATAGTTTTGAAATGGAAATGTTTATTCTGATTTAAAGTATAAACTGTTTTTAAATAACCACGGGTTATAATAACGAAGGGTTGGCAAAGAGACCGGGATCGGATATGGACATACTCTCTGTCGATACCGAAAACCACTTTGACTAACCGTGTACGCGGTGGAGATTCCAGAATGAAGTAGGTTGGTGGTGACGGTTTCTTGAAAGGTATATACGTGGACCCGACTCCCGTGAGTTGGCATAAGGTGGCTAAAACAGGAGCGATTCTCGGATTAATGAGGTAGCTCCTCTGATCGAACGCACTTCTCCGTATACCATTCTATTGCTTATGTGATTGTTTGGGTGCACCCTTTGATTTGGGAGTGTTGTTCGAGGTGGGCGGTTGCTGCGGCTTCGCGTTACCACCGGTCCGGATAGCAATTGGTATATCTACCCTGGCATTGCCTAGTTGTGCCGTGTCACCTACCATATCGAGCCTTGTACGAGTTTGGTTTTCTCCCGTAGCCCGTGTGGTATCCTCTAGTTGCTTCCCGATCAGGAGGAGCTATGATATTGGATGGACTACTGGGACTATTACGTGTTAAGGGCTATATGGGTAACCCCTTAATGCTAAGAAATAAGTATGTTTACTTTATAAATAGACACTATTATAATAGCGCAATATACTACATAGTAAATAGTTTGACGGATCCTTAGAGGATGGGCGGTCCCAAGCATCCTTTAAGTTACTTGCTCTATATTACAGTACACTTGATTTAGCTTACATCATATAAGTATGTATGTCCTGACTCGAGTGTTTGTTTTATTTTACGCTCGGGTCAGCCTGAGTTGCAGCTTCAGTTTCCTCTCCGGAGCTAGGACATTCCGTAGACCATTCGTGCTGCTGGAAATTTGTTTCAGTCTTTATCTTTTCTGGAATCCCAGACTTTGAAGACTCTATCTCTATTTATGTTTTAAAATTGTGTTGAGGATTATAAACAATGAAATTCCTGTTTTGTTAAAGATGTATTAGTGGCTTCATGAACCACTAAATTTTAATTTCCGCTGCGAGATTCTGATATCTGTGTATGTGATTCTGTGATTTATTTACTGTATATTCTGAGTTTGCTAAATTTATTCTACAACGCAGTATTTTGAACAATTCAAGTCCGACATGTGCGGATGCGAATGGTTGGAAATATTGGGTCGTTACAGTTGGTATCAGAGCCAGGGCTCTAGGCAAAACTTAGAATGTATGGTAAATTTGATTTATAGAATCACCTTCATTCGAGCTTGAATCTCTTCCTTTTCGAATTTTGGAACATTCCATGTGGTTCCAAAGTTCATTCGTGTCCCTCACTTTTCATCATCTTTAAATCCTGGAGTATCCCGTAACTCCACTTCGGATGATCTTTATAGTGAATTGGCGGTCTCGCCATTATTCTAATAAAGGGGTGAAACTCCTTTACCATTAGCATTGATTCACCGGTGGTTTATATTTATCCTCGGTTTATATGCTGGTATCTTGGTTATTCTGAACTCTATCTCTTCAGATCAAATGTGGATTTACTCAACCCCATCGATCTGACTCCTTAAGTCACGGTTGACCCGGTCAAGGTTGCCCGCGATTTATATAACCTCACTCAGTTCCTTATTTTGTTATTTCATCATCCGATCTTCTGAATTACAACCTATTTTGAATCTCTATCCTTGTTTGAAAAATTTATCCCTATATTTGAAAATAAAATCTAATATATATAAGTATGATTTTCAGAATCTTATAATTAACTCAACTAGTTGTCAAGAGATAATAGTTTTGATTTTATTTATGATTTTGTAAACCATATGTTTTGTCTAATATAAATAATTGAATATAAACAACGGTTATGAATTAATTTGGAAACAGAAATGAATTTAAACAAGAACTTGAGAATTCAATTTCTGATGGCTTCAAACCTTGGGTTTAAAAAGGTTTTAAAGGATATATTATTTAGAGTATTTTTATAGAAATTGTTTTCAAAGAATTTTAAAATTTAGTGCATTTCTCTTTGTCGCTGGAAAATAATTTCGGTGATGACTGCAGCATCATCGACATTCATTTTCGAGTCTCAAAGTGAAAGACCATACTGTAGTCTGGCTACAGTGTTATATTGAGATTTCAATTGATTTTAATTTCTAAAGTATGACTTAATATATATAAAGATATAATTTAAATTTGATTTGACATATTATGTATATATTTATTTATCTCTAAATGGTTTGAAGAGAATCAGAAATTTAATTCTTAAGTTTATCTTGGGGGAATAATTTCAATAAAAATAAAATTTTGGATAAGAAATTCCAACTGGAAATAATTGAATTTGAAAATTTTAGCTGTATAATACTCAATTTCATTTCAATATAACTTACCTTGATTTTCAGAAGTTAACAATGTAACTGGATAATATACAATACAAAAGGATTTTATAAATAAACTTTGAGTGGTTATAATAAATGTTATACACTTAAATTTTAGTTATAAAAGATTAATTGAGGTAAATAAGGAAAAAGGAATTTAAGGAATTTATTTAAATAACTTAATAATCAAAATTGATTTAATATGGAACCTTAAATCAACCAAGAAATCTTAATAAAAGTTATTGCCTAAAATGAATAGGGTTGTGAAATAAACAATGTATCTTTGAATAAGAAAAAAAAAATATTTGAAAGGGATATTTTGTAATAAGGTTATTTATCTTAAAATCATAATTAACTGATGGCTAAATGGATAATTATGATTTAAATAGTTAAGACATATTTTGATACCACTGAAAATTTGATAATTAAGAGTTTGGTTTTCAAATGAAAATTTCAAGAATAACTTATTAAAGGAATATCTTATTTATAAAATAGGCATTTTAAATAAAGTGTTAGGTTATTTGTACAATTAAGAGTTAAGTAAAATAATGCTGATTGGAAATACTATTATATCTACGGTAACATATTTTGAGTATTGCTGTTTCTAAAAAAATAAATGTTTTGAAAATTTATAATTGAATAAATGAAGATTATTTTAAAAATGTTATGATTTTAGTAGTATGATTTCCAAACAATAATATCTATAAAATCTTAATGACTTTCAAATTCGAAGGCATTATGATTTCAAAGTTATTATCTTATTTGTTTAAAACTATCTTGAGTGTCCTTGGTTTCCCTATCTGCTACAGAATGGGGAGGCTATTGCTTATACCAGTCTGTTAGAAATCTTTCTCTAATCTTTGAAATCTTTACTCATCGAGACCTGAGCACCGCTGAGCACCCATAGGCTGACAGTCAAACTGAAAAAGTAAAACCGATTCTTAAAGATCTTCTTCGTGCTTCAAAATCCAGAACTATTCGTTTAAGATTTGTGTTATCTTCGTTGTTTCTCTTCTTCGTTCCTTTTCGAGGACGAAAAGTTCTTAAGTGGGGGAGAGTGTAACAACCCTAGTTTTTAGCCATTTATTTTATTTTAATTATTTAAATTTTAAAGGTATTTTATATAATTTGTGTTTAAAAATATAGTTTAATTATTCCATTTGAAGATATATTTTTTTATAAAATTTTATATGTCAATAAAATCTAATAATAACTGTGAAATTTAAGCTAAGTTTGAACGGTTAGATTTCGCGTTCAACAGACGCGTCAATTATAGGGTATAAAGCAACGTAATAAAACGTGTGTTTTTAAAATAATATTTTTGTGAAAATTTTTGATGTTTTAACCTGCGTCTGTTTAGCGCAGTGTAAAAATCAAGTTATAAATATTTTTGATACAAATTATCAGTCAGTGATTTTTATAAACAAACGTCGTTGTTAAAAATCAATCGTTTAAAACGTTGTATACATTTCCAAACCGACACGTAAATATTTATCTTCTTAAAATGTTTATAATAAAACCAAAAATCAAGGGTAGCATAAGTAAACATTTAAATGGTGAAACGTTCGAGCATTTTGTATCTTTTCTCTGGCAGTTCACATTTTTTTTCTGAAAACATACACACCCTTTTTCAAAGCCTATGACCGTGCTTTCCTATTTACCTCTGCCTTTAAATTCCTTCAGTTACAACTTAAATCACGCAAGTTTTGAAATCAAACGTGTGTATCAATTTCGTTCACACTTGCATCATCAGTTTTTGTCTCATGCCTGCCTTTGATCATGCTTCATACATCAATCAACCACAGCCCTTGAACCCGCATGGTTGAGAGATGTTTTGCATCTGGCAATCAAGATTTAAGCTGACCTCCATGAATCGTGCAAGCAATGCCAAATAAATTTTTGTGTAACTGATGAATACAAACTCTCGGCCATATCAATGGAAGTGATAACTAAAGAAACCGATACATTTCGTTTCTTTTATTTCTCTGGATAACCAAGCATTTGTTATAAATTCATTTTTCCTCTGCAAACCAATTCATCTGTGATTCACCTCATTTTCCCCTTCTCTCGAGTCATCAGGTAAGTCTTTACTTTTGTGTTGAAATTCTCTCTGCCTTTGTATCTTGCTCGGCCACTATCCACTATACCACTGAATTCTTTTTGATCTGATGGTCTGGGGTATCAAGTTAGGAAAATCTGACATACCATATAGGGTTCATCACAATTTATGTTGCTAACAACAATAGATCTGAAATATAATCCACAAAGCTTAGTCATGTCAGTTTGCACTCTCACATTTGTCTGCATATATGATCATGGGAAGTCTGATTTGGTTTGGGTAGATCTGGTCTAGGAAATGTCAGTTGCAGTTGTATAGAGTGTCTGCATATATGCTAGTCTAGGACAATTCAGTCTACAGTTTCACATCTAAAGTCTGAGTTGGTTTGTGTTGTCTTGCATAGTTTTGTGAGTGATAGACTCATGTCTGCAGTGGTGTTTGTGTAGTATGGATGGCAAGTGTAGTGGAAATAGAAGTAGGCAGTGAAGCTATCTGGTGGTGGAATAGGAAGGACAAGTTAAGTCTTGTGCATGTTGTGATATGTGTTTGTGCAGATCTGAATGATGGGAACCTGGAAGTGGTGAAGCCAGGGAGTATTGATGCATATTGAAGTGTGGGATGGATGCAATACAAGGTGAAGGGGTAGTTAGTGGAAAGATCAGGAGGTAAGGAAGTGGTAGTCTGGAAAAGAAAGGCAAGTGAAGCATTTCAGACAGAAGTGTCATAGACCAGAGTTAGTAAAAAATATGACTCGGGGATTTTAGAATTTGACTCGAAGAAATTCACTGTCTGACCCGAAGTAGAGAGGATAATGACTCGAAGCAATTAAGGGTGGCTCGGGTATAGGTTACAGTCTGCATATTTTTCATCTGCACATTTCCTTTTTGCATCTGCTTGGTCTCTGAAATCTGGAAGGTAGATTGTAGGATAAAATAAATATTTAAATCAGTAATTAAGTTGTTAAAACCCAAGCTTAGGAAAGAAACAAATATGGTCTGCATATAGGAAGTGGAATCTGTGCATGTACATATCAGTGTACACTTGGGCATTTGAAATAATTGGAGAGAGCTGAGTTGTTTGATGCTAGTAAATAGAAGTAAGGGGGGGGGGGTAGATGTTGATTCAAGTTTCAGTCTGGAAAGTTAAATATAAGATGTGTTAAGATATGATGTAAAACTGAGTTAAACGAAATTAGAAGTGGATAGGAATAGGCTGGGAAACGAAATAAGTGATGAGATAATGGGCAGAGGAGGATATGTGAGATGAGAGAGTTTGTTGCACATAGTTGTATCAGTGAGCATACACCCAGTTTTAACCAAGCCCTGACTGTAGTAGAAGCAGTCTCAATATATACAGAGAGATGGTGCGTGAGTTGTTATTATGGGGAAGTCTGGGAAGTGGAATGAGAAGACTTAAGAAAATAATTCTATGCTAAAGCAATGAAGAAGGATGCATACATAAAGTATGGAAGTTCAGGGACATGAGTGTCTGGAGGAAGTAGGTAGCACTGATGGTAGAAGAGAAAGAGGGAGGAGTTTTGATTTAATGTTGCGTGTGTGCATGTCAGATGTCTCGGAGTTTTATAGATTTGCTCGGAGCAACTACCTAGTTTGCTCGAAGCAAGCACATGTTTTCTCGAAGAACCTTGTCCTTGACTCGGAATAGTTTATGATGGGGTTCTGTCTGAACTTATATTTTGTAAGTCTGAAAGTATTATGAAAAGGTAAAAGCTGATATGAAAACTGGGGGAGGGAGGTGATAAAAGATGGAATCTAAGGTTTAAATATTAGAGGATATGAGTTGCATGCGTTCATATTTTTGCATGGATAAAAGAATATGATATAGAGAAGGAAAATAAGGCAGAAGGAAAATAAGGCAGAAGGAAAATGTGAATGGTCTGTGTCCATTTTGTTAGGAACAGGAAGTTTAAATTTTGGAGATTGGAAGTTAGGCAAATTTATTTACAGTAGTAAATATGTGTTGGCATGAGTTCATGTACGTGAGTAAGAGAGATACAAGTGTGCACGTGTACAATGTATATATCACGACATAGAGTAGGAAAACGTCCCCATATTGCTTAGTCGGCCTTTAGGAAGTTTTGTCAAAAAAATTTTAGCGTTAGCACAATTCACGTTTTGGGGTATATTTTGGGCATGTTACACGGTGGAGTGGTCGAGCAAATCAAAACAATTCTTGTCCTATTTTAATTTTTTTCTTTGACCGAAAATTCTAAAGTCGCGTATTCTATATTTCTACTTTTGTTCTAGATTTGAATCTAGGCGACATCCGAGGAATTTTGATCGTTATTTTCTGTCGGTCTTTACCGGTGAATCGTCGTTTTGAATTCAAATTTTCTGCAACTTTCAGGTGAGTATTTCTCACCAGACATACGTATTTATATTTTAGTAAATTATTGCAAGTGTATGTGTAAAATTGTATTTCACTATTATCTGTCTGTAGTGTAATATAGAATGATGGACCCCAGTTAAATTGACACCTCATCAGTTATTATCTGTTGTATGATATTCTGCAGTTATATTATATTATTTACTGCTTAAATCACACTGCAAGTTCTCTGTTATATTTAGATTGTTATGGGCTGAAATGATAGGCCTAAATGATGATTATTGTTCATATATACTGTTAACTGATAACTTGGGATTGCGGGTTTGAAATGATAGAACCCGGGGTATGTGTAAATTACGGATTGAAATGATAAAAATCCGTATCACTTGACCTAGGCTAGAAAACTATATACAGGCCCGTGGTTCCTATAATATTTTCTGAAATATTTAAAATTATTTTGGAAGTTAAATATTTGATTTAATATCTTTAAAGGATTTTATATTGATTTTGAATGAGTTATAAATGTTAAATAAATAAATAAATATTTGAATAAATTTTAGAATATAACGTATTTTGGTAATTCTGGATTTTTGAAAGGATAAGATTTCAGATAAGAAATAATAAATAAATAAGTTATATTTGGGAATATTTATTAAGTTAAACAATCTACTACAGCATTTAAATGTTGTCTTTTGAAATTGGACTAGTTTTACCCATAACTTTAGGTAGCATTTCCTAAGTGCTATGGAATCTAGAATTTGATTGCTCTAAAATTTATGGAATTTGATAAATTTTATTTTACCTTAAATTTTGGAAAAACTTAACACATAATATTTATAACTGTATTTTTCTAAATAAATTAAAGATAAATATTCTGGTATTAAGTAAATTTTGGGAAAAATTTAATGGTTAAAATTTGGAGTTTTATTTATGGAAATTATGGGAATATTCAAGACTAAAAATATAAAACATTGATTTGTGAAAGAATAAAACCCAAACTAAGTTTTGAATAGTAAATACTCCAATTGGATATATATAAAAATTTAAATGGTTTTGGGAACATAAAGGGATATTTAAATTATGGTTAAACTTTAAATAAAGAAATATATTTGTGAAGCTATGTAAATTATCTTCTTTACAAAGTAACCATAAAGTTAACCCATTTATATATATACCGTTGAATGTCCAAACCATCGTGTTTGGGAGTTATGGATTTAAGTAAAGTTTCCAAAACATTATCCTTTGAAGATATAATTCAAATATTTGGTCTCCAGATATTATAAACAGTATGGTTTTGGAAAGAATTATATTTGAATATAACGATATCCTATTGTTTTGGGTTTTAAAATGATATCGTATCTATAGTTTTGAAATGGAAATGTTTATTCTGATTTAAAGTATAAACTGTTTTTAAATAACCACGGGTTATAATAACGAAGGGTTGGCAAAGAGACCGGGATCGGATATGGACATACTCTCTGTCGATACCGAAAACCACTTTGACTAACCGTGTACGCGGTGGAGATTCCAGAATGAAGTAGGTTGGTGGTGACGGTTTCTTGAAAGGTATATACGTGGACCCGACTCCCGTGAGTTGGCATAAGGTGGCTAAAACAGGAGCGATTCTCGGATTAATGAGGTAGCTCCTCTGATCGAACGCACTTCTCCGTATACCATTCTATTGCTTATGTGATTGTTTGGGTGCACCCTTTGATTTGGGAGTGTTGTTCGAGGTGGGCGGTTGCTGCGGCTTCGCGTTACCACCGGTCCGGATAGCAATTGGTATATCTACCCTGGCATTGCCTAGTTGTGCCGTGTCACCTACCATATCGAGCCTTGTACGAGTTTGGTTTTCTCCCGTAGCCCGTGTGGTATCCTCTAGTTGCTTCCCGATCAGGAGGAGCTATGATATTGGATGGACTACTGGGACTATTACGTGTTAAGGGCTATATGGGTAACCCCTTAATGCTAAGAAATAAGTATGTTTACTTTATAAATAGACACTATTATAATAGCGCAATATACTACATAGTAAATAGTTTGACGGATCCTTAGAGGATGGGCGGTCCCAAGCATCCTTTAAGTTACTTGCTCTATATTACAGTACACTTGATTTAGCTTACATCATATAAGTATGTATGTCCTGACTCGAGTGTTTGTTTTATTTTACGCTCGGGTCAGCCTGAGTTGCAGCTTCAGTTTCCTCTCCGGAGCTAGGACATTCCGTAGACCATTCGTGCTGCTGGAAATTTGTTTCAGTCTTTATCTTTTCTGGAATCCCAGACTTTGAAGACTCTATCTCTATTTATGTTTTAAAATTGTGTTGAGGATTATAAACAATGAAATTCCTGTTTTGTTAAAGATGTATTAGTGGCTTCATGAACCACTAAATTTTAATTTCCGCTGCGAGATTCTGATATCTGTGTATGTGATTCTGTGATTTATTTACTGTATATTCTGAGTTTGCTAAATTTATTCTACAACGCAGTATTTTGAACAATTCAAGTCCGACATGTGCGGATGCGAATGGTTGGAAATATTGGGTCGTTACAGCTAAAGTTCAACCCTTAGCTCTGATACCAAATGTAACGACTGGGATTTTGCCCGCTCAAAAATCGACATCCATACTTCAAATCGTATTCGAATGCCGTAGATTCGACCGTTCAAATCCGATTCGCCGGAGCTTATAACAATCATTAAGTAAACAATACAGCGGAATAAAAGAACAATACATTGATATACAGCTTTGATACAATATCTGATACAACAGATAATCCAATAGATATCAATATACATCAGAGATATGATACAATAAAATAGCAGCGGAAAGAAAATAGATAACATTTAACAGCGGAACAAATAACTCTAAGATAGTCTTCAACGAAGAACTCCAAATCGGAACTGTAACTCCATTTCCAAGAATCAATCCAGCAGTAGCTCGAACTCCCAATAATATATCACAAAGCTCAGCAAGACTGGTGTGGTCCAAAGACTGAACCAACTCCAGATAATCCACTATATCTAACTATCTGTAAAACCCAACTCTAGACTGCTCGTGTAGAAAATAATGAGCACCCAGAGTTTAGGAAGGAAACGATAAACTCCAAGTCAGTCATGTGACTGGTGTGAGAACTCAAAACAGTTTATTTATCTTTATAATCAAAATAGAGGAATATTTTTATTTCAATTCGCAATGCTTTTAAAAATGAGACTACCATAAGACCTCCTGCCACACACACAATGCAAACGCAGACTTGGAGAAGATTTCTCCTTATGATAGTCAAACATGCTTGATACGCATTTAAACTAACATTTGATATTATTACTAGTGCATAGTGTAGGGGAAAAATTCATTTCGAAAGTAGAATATAAATCTTAGCCAGCATAGGTACCATTATATTATGCCTACTAATAGCTACCATATTAGATGGCAGGTTCTACAACTAAAACCGTACAAGTTTCGTATTGTTTCTTTGGATTTCCAACAAATGGTCAGGCCAAGGAACTTCCCATTGCCACATGAGAATGCCTCTGGAAAGACATCCCCGAGAACCAAACCGGAACTCTGCCAACACAAGGCCGGGTTACCCCTAACTGGGTAACTACTGACACGAGCACGCCATTCCCCGATCGTAAACGACCTTTCTCACGGGATCCCGATAACCAACAACCACAAAGTAATAAATTCGTAGTAACCACATAGGTTAAATATCTGGGCTCCATACCATGATACCACCTCTATCCAGAAGGAAATGTACATACCCTAAAGGGTGCTACCCCTCATAACCTTGCCGCATATTTCCTGTTTTGACCATTTCCGGGGTGTGAGGCTCGACGAAGTCTCGTCCACAAAAACATACTTTATACAAAAGCCATGCTTTGGGTCAACAAATGATCAACACAATGATCACCAAGATAGACGATCAAATAAATGATCCTATCACAAATAATCAACACAATGATCATTTCCGGCAACACTCAGCATGTCACATTACCAAAATTGGGAATATATCGCTGATAACTTCAACTATATAACCTCTGAGCTCGTATGTCTCAGAGAAGGGTGTTAAGCTAAAAGAATAAATTCTCCGCCACCACAGAAATATATTTGAAAGAAATCGGCTTTATATCTCAATTTGTAATGTCAGACATACAATCCATACAAGTCTGTTCTGGGTTCGAACAGAACCGAAGGCACTTACAAAGAAGTCCTTGCAATCCGGATATTCACAATCCCGATCGGATTTTCTCATCACTTAGGGAGTTTCTATACCGGCGCGACTCGGTGCAGAAACAATCGATAGGTCATCCTATCGCTTTCACAAATACCCGGTCTTCATCACCGGTCTTCAAATGCTATCCATAACGACGTATCACATATTCGGAATGGGTTATACGACACAAAGGTCCTTTCCCGGCTAAACCGAATAGTGAGCGAAATAGTTCAAAAACATATGGATATTGGGATTTCAATTAAGTCACAACTTATTAATTCAAACTTTCTTTCAAATGGTTTAACAAATTACCATTTTCAATCTTTAAACAAAAAGATTCATTTTCACAACCTTTAACGGTTTAAACAATTTTCACATTTAAATCTTTTAAACAAAAGATTCATTCACAGATTTTCCAAATCAATTTTCATTTCAATTCGATTAACTCGTTAAATCTTTAAATCAAAGATTTAACTTATAGCCTTCAAAACAATTTGATTTAAACAAATCATCAATTTAAATCTGTTAAAAATAAACAGATTTAATTCATAGCTTTCAAAAAGAATTCATTCATAACTTAGGAAAATCATTTCTCTATTCAATCTTGAAATTCCCCTAATTAACTGGAATCTCAGTTTTTATCTAAAAGTGTTTATCATTTGAAAACAACAGTTTTCATTTGGAAATCTGATTCATTTATACGAGTTGAAATCCTTGGGTTAAATTCAAATTCCCAAAAATAATACTTTAAAAATAATTTAACTCATAATGACTAGTATAATATCATTAATCCCTAATTTCAAATTACAGAATTCAATTTCAAGTATTGAATTTAAATTTAAATCAACTTATTTAAATTCCAAAACTTAATCAAGTAATTTAAAAATAATAAATTCTATTTTGAAATTCCATTCTGAAATTCCATTCCAAAAGCTTTTCACATTTATTCCGATTCCATTTCCAAAACATTTGAATTTAAAAATTCAAATTTAACTATTTCAAAAATCTGCGACTTAATCGATTTCCTCGTGAAATCCATATTTGTGTGTGTATGGTGTGGTCCAGGGGTTTAACACACTAGTGCACAACCATTCAATCATCACAGATCAAATACGACAATATATTCGATAAGCGATATCAACTATAATGCTTATCGTCCATTCACAGATCCACAGATAATACACAAATGTACATAAATAAATGAGTAAATTTCACATAGCTCAATTCACAGAACAAGATATTACAGATCAGATAGGACAGTCAATTTAAGGCATCACATATAATATGATCGTTCATAAGTAAGGTCAAGCATTCAATAACATTTATGAGTAGGATTAATTAATTGTTTAATCCTAATCAATTCAATTCGTTTCCAATTTAATTAATTACTTATGGATTTATTATCCAATTCTGATTTATTAGTTCCAAATCATTTGATATAAATTAATTTATCAAATACTTTAATTAATTAAATTATTCTTAATCAAGCATATTAATTAAATTGATTTTTTTTTTGGACCAATTATATAATAAATTAACTTTTTAATTAATTATTTTAAGAAATTTAAACCTTTAATTTCTATAAAGTAATTACACTTACAATTTCATAATGATTATCATTAATTTATTAATCTAAATTTATCATTAAAAATTTATCACATTAACTATCTCTTACTTAAACCTTAATTTATAAATTAAAACTTCTAATTAATTAATCACATTAATTAATTACTTTTAGTTTATTATAATACGCGATTATTCTTAATCACCTATATTTTATAATTACTAATTAATTATATTAAGAAATTATACTTTAATCATTTGATAAATCCATTTAAATCAATGAATTAACCTTTTATCTAGTACATTAATTAATTACCCCGTATTTCAAAAAAAAAAAAATCTTTTGAACTTATCAAGACCTTAATCAAAGATAAACCATTATCTATATTTATCATTTAAATCCTTATTTATAAATCTTTGGAAAATCGATTATCATTAACAGAAGAATTTAACTTAAAGCCTTTAGGTCGATTAAGAATCAAAACACTATTTAAGACAACCCACTTATCTTTAAAATCTCATTTGAAATAACCCTAAAATAAAATTTTATTTGTAAAATATGAATTAGTTTAAAGTTCTTAAGTTAATTTAAAGCCATCATTTTCTTTTACTCTCTAAATATACCATTTAGATTTCCATACTTAAGAATTTACTTTTAAATACACTTACAATTTTAACTAAACACTTTTCTTTTGCTTACAAAAAAACTGAACAATGTTTATTTTCTTAAACCTGTACATATATTTCCCCCAAAATCTGCAGTGCTTCAACAACCCGAGCCCACGCGAAAACCTCCCCGAGTCAAACTAACGTTTGCTTCGAGTCACGCGTGCGCTTCACCGAGAACACACCCCATTCCCTCTCGCGTTCGCTCTTCTTCTTCCACAACCCCCCCAAACCCAGATACCACCTTCCTTCCTCCCCAGTGCACACACGTGCACCGTGCACCTACCCACGCTCCTCCGGCCACCGATGAGCACCGCGTCCATCCCACACACACACACAAACACGCGAGACCCCATAGCATCAACCAGATCGAAGAAATTTCGATCAGATCAAAATCGACCCATTCGAACCCACTGACCCAAAAACTCGACCACCCAAAAACCCATCGTACCATCACCCACGACCACCGGCCACCTCGAAACTTGGTCCGAAGCTTCGCCACCACCCAACGCCTCTAACCCACCTAGTCCGATCGCCTCTAATTCCCTGATGCCCTCGCATTGCCTCGACAACCGAGCTAAACACATTACCCCTCTTAAACCCTAGTTCCCCTCGCCGCGACGTCATCAATGATCGGAAAAATATCAACTTATTTTTCTCGATAGCGTCGGCCTACCACCCTCATCTACCCACAACCCCAACTCCTCCAACGCTCTAGATCATCGGGAAAGTCCCCGAACCCATTCTCTGATGAGACACGAACTGCAACCCATCCCGTCCACTAAAAATCCTCATTTTAGTTTTAAAATTCATAGTTTACTATCAGGATCAAATGTATATTCCTGGAATTTAAAATTGGCATATTCGAATTTTCCCAAAAATTTTTACAGTTACGGTTAAAAATTTTCTTCCAGAGTTATATTTACATTTATTTACTTGAATGAGTTACCAAACTAAAACTTGTAGTTTAAACAACAAATTTTATTTTAAACCTAAGTTTAAACAGAGAATGAAACAAAGAGATTTGAATTTCTTTTGCAAACCAAGCCAGAAAGTTAAATGCAGAGGGTATACTATTAGTACCTGTATTGCCATCATTCATTCATATATACTAAATAGACTTGAATTCATACTATCACACTTCAGGCTTACTAGAAGATGATTATCAACAACCTATATATATATATATATATATATATACATACACTAAACTATTAAAAAAGTGAGGTTACTCACATTAACTTGAAGAACAGAGGTGGTTTAAAACTGGAAATGACATGCACAAATAAGGGACAGCAAAGCATTTACAGTAACTAAAAGCATCTATAACATAACCCATAGATTTCAGCTTCAACAATTTAAAAATCAGATTGAGGAGTTTGCTCACCTGTTTTTCCAGGAAAAAAAACAGAGTTGATAATGTTGAACAGGCTTGAGTTCTTTGCTTGCTGAAGCTTTTAAGTCTTCAGTTTCGATTTTTTTTTTTTTTTTGGCTTGCTTAAGTTTTGTTTTTGAATGAATATCAGCTAATATGGATGTATATAAATATATGGAAACAGTTTTGTACAATAGGTATGGGCTGGTTTGAAAGCATTATATGCTTCATGCTTCAATGTAACAACCATCTTATTTTAATTCTTACAAGTACATTATGCATACACTTATATAGATATGCTGTTTGATCTGTGTTTGCTTTTATCATTGAGTTCATCACATATTGTCTTGTATACTTTATTTGCATTGCCTACATATTGTCTCGGCTGAAATGTATTATATTATGTACTTTATTTTATTTATTTACTTTGTAAATTTGCTTGCTTTGACTTATGAAATATAGATGTAAATATGCTTGTACTGTTTCTTTTGTTTGTTCACTTGAATGTATCTTGTATTTTCTTTTCCTTTACTTTGCTTTTAATAACTTAAATAAATTCCTATTTTATATAACATAACTTGCTTGATTTAATATACAAACTCCTGTATTTGATTTGTTACTTTTTCTTTTTTTTTATCTTTTGTTTTGGTTTTGTTATTTTGTTTAGTTTTGTTTTTATATTTTACATAATTTTGTTTCTTATTTATGCATTTGTTTATTTATGTAAAAATATATACTTTTATTTTGCTTACTTAAATGTATTTGCTTTATTCTTGCATTTTAAATTTACTTCTATTTTTAGTTTAATTAATTATCATAAATTTTACTTTAAAAATTATTGTTTTATATTTCTCTATATATACACATATATTTTATATATCTCAAATTATCATCATTTATAAATTTACAAATCAATTTATTTATTTTTATACTTGTGTCCAAAGTATATTATTTATTATTTAAAAATCATTTATTTAAGAATTTATTTAAAATCCAATATAAACATATATATTCTCGTATATACAAAATTTCAAATCCATATGGCTTAATATATTTTCTATTTGAAGCGGGGAAACTCGCTTTCATTAAATCAATTTATCTTACAATTTTAATTCAAAAATTCGATAAATTATCAATTTAAATTAAATTAAAATCTAGGGTCGTTACAAACTTCCCCCCTTAAAAGAATTTCGTCCTCGAAATTCGCAGGCACGAAAACAACACAGAGATAGACAGATTCGATCTCCTAAAATTCCTCAAACTTAAGATATGAATTCCAAACTCAAGTCGGAATATCTCAGAATATATACCAATTTGTCCCTCTTCGGACTTCAACCAACCCAACAAATTACAACAGAATTTCAAAGTTTGGTTTTAAACGAAATCGTTTTATCGATACAATTCAAATTATCCTTCATATTCTATTAATCAATTTTAACTCAATTTAAAATTTCCACTTTATTCAAAATTTTAATTCTAAATTTCAAATTCATTAAAGTTTAAATCAGAAATTGATAAGAAATCGATGAAGATACGAAGTAAGAATTTCCTACAACGATTCGTAGAGCATCACCACACCGAAAACTTCTTCTTGTAGCTGGTACGAAGCAATCAAAAGAATTTAGAAACGAATCAAAGAAATTTGATAGAGAAAGTTATTTCCACTGTTGTTACAGAGTATTGACCAATTATGGTCGTATTCCCCTGTCCTCTATCTCGTTCTCTTCTTGCACTCATACTTACTATCAGTGGATAGTAAAAGAATTTACTGAGGCATTCAAACAAATATCTTAAGGATTACTCATTCTAGGATTTACTTCACCCTATCTCTAATGAGTTACTTAACGTGTTACACTCCTGAGCTAAAGTTCAACCCTTAGCTCTGATACCAAATGTAACGACTGGGATTTTGCCCGCTCAAAAATCGACATCCATACTTCAAATCGTATTCGAATGCCGTAGATTCGACCGTTCAAATCCGATTCGCCGGAGCTTATAACAATCATTAAGTAAACAATACAGCGGAATAAAAGAACAATACATTGATATACAGCTTTGATACAATATCTGATACAACATATAATCCAATAGATATCAATATACATCAGAGATATGATACAATAAAATAGCAGCGGAAAGAAAACAGATAACATTTAACAGCGGAACAAATAACTCTAAGATAGTCTTCAACGAAGAACTCCAAATCGGAACTGTAACTCCATTTCCAAGAATCAATCCAGCAGTAGCTCGAACTCCCAATAATATATCACAAAGCTCAGCAAGACTGGTGTGGTCCAAAGACTGAACCAACTCCAGATAATCCACTATATCTAACTATCTGTAAAACCCAACTCTAGACTGCTCGTGTAGAAAATAATGAGCACCCAGAGTTTAGGAAGGAAACGATAAACTCCAAGTCAGTCATGTGACTGGTGTGAGAACTCAAAACAGTTTATTTATCTTTATAATCAAAATAGAGGAATATTTTTATTTCAATTCGCAATGCTTTTAAAAATGAGACTACCATAAGACCTCCTGCCACACACACAATGCAAACGCAGACTTGGAGAAGATTTCTCCTTATGATAGTCAAACATGCTTGATACGCATTTAAACTAACATTTGATATTATTACTAGTGCATAGTGTAGGGGAAAAATTCATTTCGAAAGTAGAATATAAATCTTAGCCAGCATAGGTACCATTATATTATGCCTACTAATAGCTACCATATTAGATGGCAGGTTCTACAACTAAAACCGTACAAGTTTCGTATTGTTTCTTTGGATTTCCAACAAATGGTCAGGCCAAGGAACTTCCCATTGCCACATGAGAATGCCTCTGGAAAGACATCCCCGAGAACCAAACCGGAACTCTGCCAACACAAGGCCGGGTTACCCCTAACTGGGTAACTACTGACACGAGCACGCCATTCCCCGATCGTAAACGACCTTTCTCACGGGATCCCGATAACCAACAACCACAAAGTAATAAATTCGTAGTAACCACATAGGTTAAATATCTGGGCTCCATACCATGATACCACCTCTATCCAGAAGGAAATGTACATACCCTAAAGGGTGCTACCCCTCATAACCTTGCCGCATATTTCCTGTTTTGACCATTTCCGGGGTGTGAGGCTCGACGAAGTCTCGTCCACAAAAACATACTTTATACAAAAGCCATGCTTTGGGTCAACAAATGATCAACACAATGATCACCAAGATAGACGATCAAATAAATGATCCTATCACAAATAATCAACACAATGATCATTTCCGGCAACACTCAGCATGTCACATTACCAAAATTGGGAATATATCGCTGATAACTTCAACTATATAACCTCTGAGCTCGTATGTCTCAGAGAAGGGTGTTAAGCTAAAAGAATAAATTCTCCGCCACCACAGAAATATATTTGAAAGAAATCGGCTTTATATCTCAATTTGTAATGTCAGACATACAATCCATACAAGTCTGTTCTGGGTTCGAACAGAACCGAAGGCACTTACAAAGAAGTCCTTGCAATCCGGATATTCACAATCCCGATCGGATTTTCTCATCACTTAGGGAGTTTCTATACCGGCGCGACTCGGTGCAGAAACAATCGATAGGTCATCCTATCGCTTTCACAAATACCCGGTCTTCATCACCGGTCTTCAAATGCTATCCATAACGACGTATCACATATTCGGAATGGGTTATACGACACAAAGGTCCTTTCCCGGCTAAACCGAATAGTGAGCGAAATAGTTCAAAAACATATGGATATTGGGATTTCAATTAAGTCACAACTTATTAATTCAAACTTTCTTTCAAATGGTTTAACAAATTACCATTTTCAATCTTTAAACAAAAAGATTCATTTTCACAACCTTTAACGGTTTAAACAATTTTCACATTTAAATCTTTTAAACAAAAGATTCATTCACAGATTTTCCAAATCAATTTTCATTTCAATTCGATTAACTCGTTAAATCTTTAAATCAAAGATTTAACTTATAGCCTTCAAAACAATTTGATTTAAACAAATCATCAATTTAAATCTGTTAAAAATAAACAGATTTAATTCATAGCTTTCAAAAAGAATTCATTCATAACTTAGGAAAATCATTTCTCTATTCAATCTTGAAATTCCCCTAATTAACTGGAATCTCAGTTTTTATCTAAAAGTGTTTATCATTTGAAAACAACAGTTTTCATTTGGAAATCTGATTCATTTATACGAGTTGAAATCCTTGGGTTAAATTCAAATTCCCAAAAATAATACTTCAAAAATAATTTAACTCATAATGACTAGTATAATATCATTAATCCCTAATTTCAAATTACAGAATTCAATTTCAAGTATTGAATTTAAATTTAAATCAACTTATTTAAATTCCAAAACTTAATCAAGTAATTTAAAAATAATAAATTCTATTTTGAAATTCCATTCTGAAATTCCATTCCAAAAGCTTTTCACATTTATTCCGATTCCATTTCCAAAACATTTGAATTTAAAAATTCAAATTTAACTATTTCAAAAATCTGCGACTTAATCGATTTCCTCGTGAAATCCATATTTGTGTGTGTATGGTGTGGTCCAGGGGTTTAACACACTAGTGCACAACCATTCAATCATCACAGATCAAATACGACAATATATTCGATAAGCGATATCAACTATAATGCTTATCGTCCATTCACAGATCCACAGATAATACACAAATGTACATAAATAAATGAGTAAATTTCACATAGCTCAATTCACAGAACAAGATATTACAGATCAGATAGGACAGTCAATTTAAGGCATCACATATAATATGATCGTTCATAAGTAAGGTCAAGCATTCAATAACATTTATGAGTAGGATTAATTAATTGTTTAATCCTAATCAATTCAATTCGTTTCCAATTTAATTAATTACTTATGGATTTATTATCCAATTCTGATTTATTAGTTCCAAATCATTTGATATAAATTAATTTATCAAACACTTTAATTAATTAAATTATTCTTAATCAACCATATTAATTAAATTGATTTTTTTTTGGACCAATTATATAATAAATTAACTTTTTAATTAATTATTTTAAGAAATTTAAACCTTTAATTTCTATAAAGTAATTACACTTACAATTTCATAATGATTATCATTAATTTATTAATCTAAATTTATCATTAAAAATTTATCACATTAACTATCTCTTACTTAAACCTTAATTTATAAATTAAAACTTCTAATTAATTAATCACATTAATTAATTACTTTTAGTTTATTATAATACGCGATTATTCTTAATCACCTATATTTTATAATTACTAATTAATTATATTAAGAAATTATACTTTAATCATTTGATAAATCCATTTAAATCAATGAATTAACCTTTTATCTAGTACATTAATTAATTACCCCGTATTTCATAAAAAAAAAATCTTTTGAACTTATCAAGACCTTAATCAAAGATAAACCATTATCTATATTTATCATTTAAATCCTTATTTATAAATCTTTGGAAAATCGATTATCATTAACAGAAGAATTTAACTTAAAGCCTTTAGGTCGATTAAGAATCAAAACACTATTTAAGACAACCCACTTATCTTTAAAATCTCATTTGAAATAACCCTAAAATAAAATTTTATTTGTAAAATATGAATTAGCTTAAAGTTCTTAAGTTAATTTAAAGCCATCATTTTCTTTTACTCTCTAAATATACCATTTAGATTTCCATACTTAAGAATTTACTTTTAAATACACTTACAATTTTAACTAAACACTTTTCTTTTGCTTACAAAAAAACTGAACAATGTTCATTTTCTTAAACCTGTACATATATTTCCCCCAAAATCTGCAGTGCTTCAACAACCCGAGCCCACGCGAAAACCTCCCCGAGTCAAACTAACGTTTGCTTCGAGTCACGCATCCGCTTCACCGAGAACACACCCCATTCCCTCTCGCGTTCGCTCTTCTTCTTCCACAACCCCCCCAAACCCAGATACCACCTTCCTTCCTCCCCAGTGCACACACGTGCACCTTGCACCTACCCACGCTCCTCCGGCCACCGATGAGCACCGCGTCCATCCCACACACACACACAAACACGCGAGACCCCAAAGCATCAACCAGATCGAAGAAATTTCGATCAGATCAAAATCGACCCATTCGAACCCACTGACCCAAAAACTCGACCACCCAAAAACCCATCGTACCATCACCCACGACCACCGGCCACCTCGAAACTTGGTCCGAAGCTTCGCCACCACCTAACGCCTCTAACCCACCTAGTCCGATCGCCTCTAATTCCCTTATGCCCTCGCATTGCCTCGACAACCGAGCTAAACCCATTACCCCTCTTAAACCCTAGTTCCCCTCGCCGCGACGTCATCAATGATCGGAAAAATATCAACTTATTTTTCTCGATAGCGTCGGCCTACCACCCTCATCTACCCACAACCCCAACTCCTCCAACGCTCTAGATCATCGGGAAAGTCCCCGAACCCATTCTCTGATGAAACACGAACTGCAACCCATCCCGTCCACTAAAAATCCTCATTTTAGTTTTAAAATTCATAGTTTACTATCAGGATCAAATGTATATTCCTGGAATTTAAAATTGGCATATTCGAATTTTCCCAAAATTTTTTACAGTTACGGTTAAAAATTTTCTTCCAGAGTTATATTTACATTTATTTACTTGAATGAGTTACCAAACTAAAACTTGTAGTTTAAACAACAAATTTTATTTTAAACCTAAGTTTAAACAGAGAATGAAACAAAGAGATTTGAATTTCTTTTGCAAACCAAGCCAGAAAGTTAAATGCAGAGGGTATACTATTAGTACCTGTATTGCCATCATTCATTCATATATACTAAATAGACTTGAATTCATACTATCACACTTCAGGCTTACTAGAAGATGATTATCAACAACCTATATATATATATATATATATATATACGTACACTAAACTATTAAAAAAGTGAGGTTACTCACATTAACTTGAAGAACAGAGGTGGTTTAAAACTGGAAATGACATGCACAAATAAGGGACAGCAAAGCATTTACAGTAACTCAAAGCATCTATAACATAACCCATAGATTTCAGCTTCAACAATTTAAAAATCAGATTGAGGAGTTTGCTCACCTGTTTTTCCAGGAAAAAAAAACAGAGTTGATAATGTTGAACAGGCTTGAGTTCTTTGCTTGCTGAAGCTTTTAAGTCTTCAGTTTTGAATTTCTTTTTTTTTTTTTTTTGGCTTGCTTAAGTTTTGTTTTTGAATGAATATCAGCTAATATGGATGTATATAAATATATGGAAACAGTTTTGTACAATAGGTATGGGCTGGTTTGAAAGCATTAAATGCTTCATGCTTCAATGTAACAACCATCTTATTTTAATTCTTACAAGTACATTATGCATACACTTATATAGATATGATGTTTGATCTGTGTTAGCTTTTATCATTGAGTTCATCACATATTGTCTTGTATACTTTATTTGCATTGCCTACATATTGTCTCAGCTGAAATGTATTATATTATGTACTTTATTTTATTTATTTACTTTGTAAATTTGCTTGCTTTGACTTATGAAATATAGATGTAAATATGCTTGTACTGTTTCTTTTGTTTGTTCACTTGAATGTATCTTGTATTTTCTTTTCCTTTACTTTGCTTTTAATAACTTAAATAAATTCCTATTTTATATAACATAACTTGCTTGATTTAATATACAAACTCTTGTATTTGATTTGTTACTTTTTCTTTTTTTTTATCTTTTGTTTTGGTTTTGTTATTTTGTTTAGTTTTGTTTTTATATTTTACATAATTTTGTTTCTTATTTATGCATTTGTTTATTTATGTAAAAATATATACTTTTATTTTGCTTACTTAAATGTATTTGCTTTATTCTTGCATTTTAAATTTACTTCTATTTTTAGTTTAATTAATTATCATAAATTTTACTTTAAAAATTATTGTTTTATATTTCTCTATATATACACATATATTTTATATATCTCAAATTATCATCATTTATAAATTTACAAATCAATTTATTTATTTTTATACTTGTGTCCAAAGTATATTATTTATTATTTAAAAATCATTTATTTAAGAATTTATTTAAAATCCAATATAAACATATATATTCTCGTATATACAAAATTTCAAATCCATATGGCTTAATATATTTTCTATTTGAAGCGGGGAAACTCGCTTTCATTAAATCAATTTATCTTACAATTTTAATTCAAAAATTCGATAAATTATCAATTTAAATTAAATTAAAATCTAGGGTCGTTATAGCCTAGGCATGCTCCGATTATATGACCTTAACAATTTATGGCTTACCAAAGTATTCGTGTCACCTTCTCAATAGTAAATGTGTCCTTTGCTCTATGTCATTCAACCTGAAGCTAGAGAAATTGTTTATACTTGTTGCGCTGTTATCACACACCCTGTCGAGTTTCATGCTATGCAAGCCATAAAGTGTGGTCCTAGGTATGTCTACCAATGTAGAACTAATATAGCTTGTTGCACCGCTCTATATAGCTATGTGAACTCCTAAAGTTTCATCAGTTATTCCTATTTTGCTTGCACCAAGTCTAGGTTCGACCTAGTCATGCTTCAGCCATTCAGACATCCAAATGGTTTATTCAGACAGCTGACCCTAGTTCAAATGTTTAGATTTTTATCCAAACGTCTGATTACCTATGCAAAAACAAGCTTCAGGCCTTCAGACATCCGACCATCTATTCAGATGTTTGATTTTGATCCTAGACATCTAAATATTGGTTCGAACATCTGAATCTAGCAGAATTGAACCATTTCTAATTTTTGCACTATAAAATAATTAAGACCTTTGGATTATTTTTCAAAAGTCCGACCTACATATTTTCATCATATTTTGTTGTTTTACTTTCAACTCTTCTTCTTTATTTATTTTTGTCTTTGTTTTATATTTATATACGGCTAAAAGGTCAAACTTTGAACAAATATTACGAATAAATATCATTTATACTTGATTCGTGTATATTTCCTATTTGATTATACACACATATTCACTCGTTTATTTTCATGTATACAAGCCTATTCAAAAAGGATATAATCATATCTAAGTGATTAAGGGAATGCATACATGTATCTATATTTATTTACTCCACTCTAGATCCTAAACCAAATCTACATATTTAGAGGTGAATTATAATAGTTTACCTTCCTCCCCACGTTTTAATAATTATGTTTTTAAATTATCACCTAAGGTATTCACCATGATTCCTGTCTATAAAGATTTTTAATGTGTATCATCAATTTAAATTCAAAATTCATACCATTTTAATTTAGATACATGCACAAGAGAAATTTAGCTACTTGTTTCATAACATAACACACCATAATAGATTCACTTACCTTTTGATAGCTTTTACTTTTCTTTTATCCTTGTGATCTTCTTTCCTACACCTCCAAGCCCTGATTTATTTTTCCTTCCTCCCTATTTCTCTTTTAATTTTATTCTTTCTCTCCTTTAATTTGATATGTTTTATTTTGATTTAGAAAATCTGGAGAAGAGAATAGAAAGTGTTTAGATTTGAGAAGATTTGAGGAGGAAGAATGAGATAAAACATACATAATTAAAGGGATAGGGGGTTAAGATTTTGAATGAAAAGGAGTGAGGGAAGTTCAATAGTTAGAGATAAGAATTAGGGTTGTTTAATTGGGTTAAACCTTAAAATTAATCATTACAGAACTGCCACTAGGTCTAGTTTCCGCTAATTTTGACATTGTTTTATCAAATTCAACAAGTTATATATGTTTTCTGACTATAAACGACATTTCGAGCACAATAGAATAGGTCTCGAGGCCTAATTTTATCACATGTGAAAATTACTATTTTTCCTTTTATGTAAATTACATTTTATCCTTATTAGTATTTTATTTATTATTCAAATTTTCCAGGGTGTTATATGTAAATCAATGTGACATAGATAAATCAATGTGATATTAAAATAACCTTACAATATAGTATATTGAAGATGAAAAACAATTCGGATTAACAAAAATCATAATATTGTTAAAAAAATTAGAATGATGACAAGAGGAAAACGGCGAATGGATATACCAAGTTTATGCATGAAAGTTCATGATAGGTCGACCGATCACCCTTTAACTGGTCGACCGTTCATTCAATATTGGTAGAATTGTCATACCCAAGTTGGGTCAGGTTTTACCTAGACCCAACTCGGCTGTTTCGAACTGGAAGATTAGGCGGAATTTGTGTACAAATTTGAAGTCATCCCAAAGTTTTTTACGATGCCATGATATCGAGTCGAAGTAAACGGACACAATGGCCTGTGTAGAGTGTTAATATAAATGGATTTGATTATCAATGAAGCTATTAGATATCAGAATGATTATGCATGTTCTCACAGTGCACGAGAATGGTCTGGGATACAAACCTGTGACATATGAGGTGGGTCTAGGAAACATCAAAATTGATGTGAGGTGATCCTGTAGTGCAGATGGCATTTCCAGAAGAGGTTTACATTTGTATTAGGATACTGTAGTGCATGGGGCCAATCTAGGAAATGTTCTTTTGTTGATAGTAACACGGTCTTGAAGCACATAAGGCAGGCCTAGGACATGTTTATGTGAATTCTAGACATTAATCATGCTATAATAGTATTTTTGTTATATATGTGGAGTAGACATGTTTCATTCAGTCAGAGTTATGTTTGTCCCACTCCTTTCTTCCTTGTTATCTGTATTACTTAGGTTGATGTGGCTCAGAGATGTAAAGGGCTTGACGATGATGGCTTTATTGTGTACATATTGTATATAGACTACATGACTTATACATAGTATGGATTGGGGTTAAGTTGGTATTAAACAAAATTACGAAGTGATGTGATTAACAAAATGAGGTTTTAAATAAAATATTTTTATACAATATTATCGTTTGTTCCTTCCGTTGTGGTTTGTTAAGTTATAATTGGAAATATTATTTGTATTTTGTTATCGTCCCTTAACGACTTATCTATTTTTTTGACCTTCGAGCATTAAACTTCAGTTCGGGAATTCTTGGTGAGTCAAAAAGGCATGCTGTTACAGAAACACTTTCATTTTACATTGTCGATTTATGCATTAAATTACATCCATTTTGATGCTACTACTCACACTAGAGTTAAAATTTCTAAATATAACCCAATAGATTTATCAAGTCTTTGCATCCTTCCATATACCCATTGAATTTTTAGACTTCACTAAGGTTTGGCATCCAACCATTCAATATCTCCATAAGTGGTATATTTTAAGATCTTGGGTTAAATAAATTTCAATCGTTCATTAATTGTGTACCTTAAACATTCACATATCCTTATTCTTGGGTCAAAATCCTTCAATTATTTTAGATAAAACATTTTTATATTTCTTTTTGGATGATAAAACTTATCATTTCTTAGCTTCCGTAGGTTGAGCCATTTCCATATTTACATAAGTTGTTACATTTTAACTTATCATTTATCTTCATAATTTCATGTATTATGAAATTGAAATTAAACATCTTGGAATTTGTCTTCTATATTGCTTCCCATATTTCAAATATTCTAAATTATAAATTTATTTCCATTTGCTACCACATCATAGCTATCGAGTTCTAAGCCCATGCTATTACATGTCTAACTATTGCATATCTAAGCTATCGAACTTTAAACCTAGCTATGAAATACTTAAACTATTGCAAATCAAAGACTATGCTATCGCATATCTAAACTATAGTGCATCGCATATCTATGCTATCACAAATCTAGCTCAATATCTATTGCATGTCTAACCCTTATGCTATCACATGTCTAACCCAATATGTATCTCACATTTAAAAAAAATTCTATTGCAAGTCTAACCCGGTATCTTTAGCATGTTTAACATTTTTATTATCGCAATTTTAACCCACTAGCTATTGCATATCTAATATTTTTTCTATTGCTAGTCTAACCCAATAGCTATAACATTTTTACTATCACAAGCATAACCAATAGCTATATCATGTCTAACCTATTGTTATCGCCAGCCTAACTTAATAGGTATCACAGATTTAACAAAGTAGTTACCTCAAGTCTAGAATATGAAGCTATCTCACTTCTAAATTAGCTCTCGAAAGTCTAGCTTCATTGCTATCTATTAGCACTAGAATTGGTCACTAACACCCTTGAGGAAGATTATGTAGAGAGATTAATGAAGAAAATAAATTAAAACAGAGAACTGTATGCTAAATTAATTGCAAAAACAAGAACACGGATTTATAGTGGTTCAGCGTAACTGCCTACATGCACTTTAAGTTTTGATCTTTATTTCTTTCACAAATGATACGATAATGGCTTAAATACAAGTGCTAAGTGAAAAAGAATGAGTGTTGAATGCAGTAGAGTCTCCCCAGTGTTCTCCAAAAACGGTCCATTTCAATGTGCCCCTGCCCTTCTATTTATAGAAAAAGATGGGTTGGACTTCCCTCGTGGGCCTAAGAACAAGGTACCTCGGCCCATGGTAAGTAGCTTCTGTGCACCGAGGCAGGAATGCCGAACGAAAATTGTCGAGCGAGGTTGGTTAAAACAGAGTATGTCGAGTGAGGTTTCCACGCCGAATGACATTCGTATGCCGAGCCACAAATCCAGGTCGAACGACATTCGTATGCCAAGTGAGGGGAGATGCCGAACGAGGCTTGTGTCGAGTGAGGCCTGGTGTGCCGAGGAAGGCCTGTGCCGAACGAGGCGTGGTGTGCCGAGCGAGGCCTGTGCCGAACGAGGCATCTGTCGAGCGAGGCCTGTGCCGAACGAGGCCTGGTGTGTCGAGCGAGGCCTGTGCCGAAGGAGGCCTGGTGTGCCGAGCGAGGCCTGTGTCGAACGAGGCCTGGTGTGCCGAGCGTGGCCTGTGCCAAACAAGGCCTGGTGTGTAGAGCGAGGGGAGATGCCGAACGAGGCATTGTGCCAAGCGACTTGATCTGGCCGAATGACACTTGGGCTGAGCGGCTTGCCTACGCCAAGTGACGTAGTGCCAAGCCACCCTAGTTGAGCGCTGGTTGTCGAATGAGGGATGCCGACCGGTGGCACCTAAGGTCAATAACCGGTACCTCATACCCAAGACAAGTTACTGGGTAACATCTGCCCCTCAAAGCGTATCGTGTGAATCAGCACGATGAGCTTCGAATCATGAGCAATCCATTTCTTCTCTTAAGCCCTTGCTCTGACTCCTCAATAGTGGATTCTTATGATCTCCTGAACGCAGAGCGAGGGTTGAATGCCAAACGAGGCTTGAATGCCGAACAAGGCCTAAATGCTGAGCGAAGGCTAAATGCCAAACGAGGGTTTGTGTCGAACGATGTCTTGTATGCCGAACGAGGCCCTGAATGCCAAACGAGGCATTGGACGTCGAACCAGGCCTTGTTTGCCGTATGAGCATTGGATGCTGTCCCACCGGGATGCTTTAATCGATTCTATAAGTCACTGTCTGTTCGTCTTCCCTCTTTCCTAATATAAAAGCCAATACTTCTCCTCTCTCTTTCCTTTACTTTTACCTGGGCTTTACAAGACTTTCGAACTCGTCTTCCACCAGACTCCTGCTAATACCTTAATATTCTTTTTCCTTCCGAATCCAATACGTTGCCTCACGACCCCTCCCATCGACGAACCAGAACAATCTTCAATTCGAAAATGAGCATTTCCCTACACTTCGATCCTTTCTTCTAGGTATGAACTTCTTACTTGTTCGACTTTCCCCAATAAAGGGTTTTGTACGGGATTCAAATTCACGACATTCCTTTAACTCACGAATGATGGAAGTCGTGTTAATATGGAAGATGGATCTGAGGTTTAAACGTGCCTTAGGATTAGAGGAGGAAGGGAAAAGACACCGGAGGTAGCTGAGATGCATGTTCCTGTTAGGTCGTTGAGCGAGGGAATAGGAAGTGTGGTTGGCCCAGTATGAACTGGTGAGGTTACGGTGTGTTGGTTGAGTGTGACGTGTGAGTTGGAGGAGAAAGCATGGCCACGACTCAACATGACTTTCTCATGCCGAACAATGGAGAGGGACTGTAGGAAGGAAGTAGGAGTTGGGTTCAACGTGCCGAGCAATGCAGCTCGGCATGACCGTGGCTCGACATGTCTTGCCGAATGACGAATGATGGAGAGGGAGTGTACGAAGAAAGTAGGAGTTGGGTTCAACGTGATGAGCGATGTGACTCGACAAGACCGCGGCTTGGCATATCTTACCGAATGCCGAACGGTGGAGAGGGAGTGTAGAAAGGATGTAGGAATTGGGTTCACGTGCCAAGTGATGTGGCTCGGCATGACCGCGACTAGGCATGACTTGTCGAATGTCGAACGGTGGAGAGCGAGTGTAGGAAGGAAGTAGGCAATAATAGTCGAGTCTCTGCAGTGTCGTTTGGCATTAAGTCTGGTAGTAGGCTATAACAGTCAGAACCATCCCAACTTGAACATAATGCATGTTGAGTTAACTTACTTCCTATGCCTGAACATATGACAGTGAACAAGGAAAAGGACTTAAGCAATCAAACATATCGAATAATCCAAACTGATAACTCTCCCGTTTTGACAACTATAAACCTGAATTTAACTCGATTAAAACAGATAATAACCTTCTACATACAGCATCGATGCCGAGTTCGAAACTGAAACGATCATACGACAAGCTCTTGGAGACGATCAGCGACGACGGTCTTCGAAGATGATAGTTCAAAGCCAAACTTGGTTTTATCAGCTTTGTGACTTTTAATTCTTTGGCACTTGTACTCGAATGACTACGCTAGTTTACACACCACACGGAGGGAGTGTTTTTGTTGTTATGTCTATTATTGATTGTTCTTCAAATATAGTTTAAACAGGTGTTTCATCAGATCCAACATTCATTAGAGATGTCTAGAAAATCCAGCTCTACCACAGTCTCAGATAGACCCGAGCTAACTTCTCAATAAAAAGTATTTGGAACTTCGAATCCATCGACTACTCCCATACAAGACATTCCTAGTCCCACAATTGCATCTGATGACTGGCTCTCGATGCCCTAGATGCAACGATCTTCCTAGATAATCCAGTTAATTTTCAAGCTTCGAGAATTAATGAAAATGCCCTTCGTCGCAAATGCTCAATACATAGAATTCCCTTTGACGATGTATTGGTTCCCATGGGACATGATCGCCCTCATCTGCCTCCAGCCGGATATATGGCCTGCAGCAAGTTCATGTACTGGGTTGGTAGCATGCACCATTCAACTCCTTCCTCCGTGACCAGTTACAGTATATTGGATTGCTCCATCAAAGTTATATCCCAATAGTCACACGTTCGTATACGGCACATGCATTCTCTTCATGAGCGTCCTTTTCAGGCTCCCAACTCCTGGCGATATCCGCTATATTTATTGTTCCAAGAGACGATCTAACAGTCCATATTTTGTATTTATTGAGCCGCATAACAAGTATCGAATTTTGACTGGGGTGTGGAGCAAATTCGCCCAGTATAAGCAGGAATGGTTCTACGTGCACTGTCCCCCTGGCTTTTCAAGGAGATGGGTGGTAGGGAGTAAGTCTCTTTTCTGGATCAATACCTACATTCGGTGGAAATTGTACCTTTTATAACTCTTTCTCTACTTTTACAGGTATCAGCCTACGTCCCGAAGGCTCCAGGTATTCTGAAGCCATTGAAGATATCCGAGCTATCCCCATGGGAGACCGAGACATAAGATCTATTATTTCAAACGAATCACTCTCGAAGTTCGAGCTGCTGGCGGAAGGTCGTCGAATAAGTCTTCCTCACGGTGTCACTGTAACCGGGTCTGCCTTGGATAAAGGTAAAAGGCAAGCGGGGCCTTCAACACATGATGCCCTCGCACATTCGAGGAGGGCGAGATAAGAGAAGCTAAAGAGCCCGAAGTACATGGTGATAACGTTAGTCCTGCTCGGGAGCCGGTGATTGAGGTCCACGATATCGAAGTAACGCCTCCCCTTCTGAAGGGAAAGAAGAAATTGACTTATAAATTGAGGAAGAAGACAGCGGGTGGAACCTCTAAGGTCACAATCACCCCTATGGAGAGAGAGCCTTCTCCTCAGCACTTAGAGAGTTCTTTGAAGGGCTTGTCGGTCCTCACTATTCCCGATGATTTGCTTAATTATGGCTTCAATGATTCGAAAGCCCTTAAGCTTCATTCGTCTGCAAGAGGTAATGCAGGCGCTCAAGACGATAACCAAGGAGAAAAACCTCCTATAAGTAGAGATAAAGAAACTGGTCCATTGAGGGGAAACACTAGGGCACACATGGACACGTGCACTTCACTTTGCACTTAAATTTTAACCATCACTCTACTTTTCGCTAACTTTTATTATTCAAATTCTACGCAGGTGATATGGGACGTACTCATGGACTTGATCATCTTCGCGGGTCATTTATTTTTCATCATTCTGGCAGGGATTCGGGCTCCAGCAAACACCGAGACAGAGATGACACTGGCGATCGAGACTACCGCCCCCGAGAACCATCTTATCGTAGAAAAACACACGGCCAGTCCTCCTACTCTCTCGATCCTCCTTCACAGTCAGAGCAAGGCAAGGAGAAGCCTACGCATATGAGGTCCCAGCCTCATTCCCACCGAGAACAACATTCAGGTTCATCTAGCACCAGCCAATCCCGGGAACCCCACAAAACATCTGTAGTTTCCAGGCAAACTCCTCCTGCTCCTATACACGATCCGTTGGTAGCGGAAAGACTTATCGAGCTAAAGGCCACATTCCCAAAAATATGCTTCGATGGTTTGAAATTTCTTTCGGCGATTCATCACATTTCGAGAAATGTCAAACAAAGTGTCATTGCTTGTAATAACGATGTTTATGTTCAACATGACGCATTTGTCCACTTAGCTGAAAAAGTCGTGGAAGTCTCTATTGAGCGTCAACACGAAATCGATCGTCTAAAGCTCGAGGCTATTCACGACACGGATATCATTAATGCTCAGGATGAAGAGCTCTCTTCATACAAGTCTCAGCTTGAAGCAGCCCAAAAAAGCGCTAAAGACACAGCTGATGCCGTTAATCGTCTGGAGGCGACACATAAGAAAGAAATCGACGAAGCTATTCAACGCTGCGGGGCTTGAGCTTTAGAGGCAGATTCCATTTAGAAGGAGAGGGACACGTTCGCCCAGCGAGTTAAAGAGTTGGAAAAGCTACTCCTCAAAGAGAAAAAGGAAAAAACTACTGCTCAAGAAGAGTCGCAACGATATTGCGATGAGACTGTTACTAAGCGACTCTTGAAGACAAAGTTCGATGACGAACTCTCTAAAGTTGAGATGCTGAAGGATGAAGCCCGCGAGGAGGGCAAAAGAATAGCATCCACGGAGATTGATTCTCGACTAGGCGGCTACGCAGGCTGGCAGGGAGGAGATCAAGTGCTTGTTCGACTCACTTATAGCAGAATACAATGCCCATGTCCTCATGCATCGGGACTTAACATTTCTTGGCGAAGGTTACCTCGAAACTCTAGCCGAGGCATGGGAAACTTTGATAAAGATCAAAAAAGTTGAGTCAGGCAACGAGGAGGCTTTAGTAAAGGAATTTATCAAGGGGAATGAGCCTTCGGACTTGTCTGCAGTGAAGTCTCTCTATAGCAAAGGTTCCTCCTTGTCAAAAGGGAAGAATGACATTGCTGGTCCGTCTGGAGCCGAGTCTCCAACTCCTCCCCTGTCCCAATCGACTGGTCGGCCATCACTTGATCCGTTCGAGGAGCACGTCGGTTACGACCCTGAAGACCTTGGCCTTAACGTTCATGTTCTATCTCCCATTCCGGAGGGTGAGACTCCTCAAACGGTGGAGACTCAGCAAGAAATCGGTATATAACCTTTCTTCTCAAAGTCCAAAGAGCCGTCATTTTCGATGAGTGGTTATTTTATTCTAACGTTTATCTCTTGTGTTTTTGCGTAGGTCACTCTGATCCTGAGCCAACTCCAAGGAGCGATGATGCCAAGGAGGAGAAGGAGAAGGCGAGCGAGGCTATTCAAGCGGGAGAGACTCCCGGTCCGGATGCTCAAGTGATTGAGGCGCTTGACAAGGACAAATCTAAGACTTCATCACCCTTCGATGAAAGTTATGAAGTTGAGATTACAGGCGCCTGCAGACACACTTCGAAAGTGAGCATGAAGGAGCAACTTGCGGAAGAGAAAATGAAGAAAGTTGAGATCAAGGTCGAGCCCCATGTTGTGGAACTAGACGATCCGTTGAACAGGCCTTTGAAGACCATTCTCCCTGGTGGGTCCAGGCCTATGGAACTCCCTTTTCCTTCTTCGGATGTTACTTACCTAGCAAGCAAAGTGTCCAAACGAAAACGCGTAGGGGAGGAGTCACCCGACAAAACAAGGAAGTAGAAGAAACCAAAGAAGTAGTTGTCACTCTCATTCAACAAGAGTTAGCTTAGATTATGTAATTATTTTTTATTTATTTTCATAGTCAATGTAGATAGACTTTCGACTCCGAGTTTTAGAGGAGTTATAGTAGGACCTCATTTTGATTCGATAAATAAAACTCAATTTCTTTGTCTCTCAAACAACTTTTATTGTTCAGCTTATTGTCTAACTTGTTACTATGACTTGACATTCGGCGAGTTACCTGAACTCCAGTTCACCTCCATGTGACTCAATTTTTTTTGAGAATCGTAAATCCTTTGTTTCATGCTTTTGGTACTTAGAATATTCTTTATTCCGCACTCTGGGGACAAAGAAAATTTCAGTCCGCCCTCCGGGGACTTGGTGATTTTAAGTCATTTATACCCTAGTACGCACTCTAGGGACTTAGAGTACTCTAGTCCGCATTTCAGGGACTTGGAGATTTTAAGTTGTTTTTACTCTAGTCCACACTCTGGGACTTAGAGTACTCTAGTCTGCACTTTAAGGACTTGGAGACTTTAAGTCGTTTATACTCTAGTCCACACTCTGGGGACTTAGAATTCTCCAGTCTGCATTCCGGAAATTTGGAGATTTTAAGTCGTTTTTACTCAAGCCCACACTCTGGGGGCATAGAGTACTCCAGTCTGCACGCCGGGGACAAGGAGATTTTAAGTCATTTAAACTCTAGTCTGCGCTCTAGGAACTTAGAGTACCCCAGTCCGCACTACGAAGACTAGGAAATTTTAAGTCGTCTTTACTCTAATCCGCACTCTGGGGACTTAGCACACTCCACTACGCACTCCGTGGACTCGGAGATTTTAAGTCGTTTATACTCAAGTACGCACTCTGGGGACTTAGAGTACTCTAGTCTGCATTCCGAGGACTTGGAGATTTTAAGTCGTTTTTACTCTAGTCCACACTCTACGGACTAAGAGTACTCCAGTCCGCACTCTGGGGACTTGGAGATTTTAAGTTTTTTATACTCTAGTCCACACTCTGGTGACTTAGAGTACTCCAATCCGCACTCCGGGGACTAGGAGATTTTAAGTCGTTTATACTCTAGCCCGCACTCTGGGGACTCAGAGTATTCCAGCTTTCACTCTGGGGACTTGGAGTTTTTAAGTCGATTATACTCTAGTCCGCACTCTGGGGACTAAGAGTACTCCAGTCCGCACTCCGAGGACTTGGAGATTTTAAGTCGTTTATACTCTAGCCCGCACTCTAGAGACTTAGAGTACTCCAATCTGCATTTTGGAGACTTGGAGATTTTAAGTCGTTTATACTCTAGTCTGCACTCTGGGGACTTGGAGTACTCCAGTCCGCACTTCGGGGGCTTAGAGATTTTAAGTCATTTATATTCTAGTCCGTACTTTGGGGACTTAGAGTACTCCAGTCAAAACTCCAAGTACTTGGAGATTTTAAGTCATTTATAATCTAGTCCACAGTCTGGGGACTTAGAGTACTCCAGTCTGCACTTCGGGGACATGGAGATTTTGAGTCGTTTGTACTCTAGTCCGCACTCTGGGGACTTAGAGTACTCTAGTCCGCACTTCGGGGACTTGGAGATTTTAAGTTGTTTATACTCTAGGCCGCACTCTGGGGACTTGGAGTACTCCAGTCTGCACTCCGGGGACATAGAGATTTTAAATTGTTTATACTCTATCTCGCACTCTGGGGACTTGGAGTACTCTAGTCCTCATTCCGAGGACTTGGAGATTTTAAGTTGTTTTTACTCTAGCCCACATTCCGCAGGACCGAGTTTAAAAGCCAGTGCACTGTGTCAGTAAACGTTTAACGGGGGCAGAAAGAAATTATTCCAAGATCGGGAAACTAGCCTAATGCTTGGTGATTGCATCATGCAAGCTTCGTCCGTACTTTCAGGCTCACTCTTCAGTGTTCATATCGATCAACCCTTGCAGAAGGTACTCCAACAACCAGAAATCTCTAGAAGGATGTTAAAATGAGTATCGAGTTGAGTCAGTTCAATATTACCTAACTGCCATGAAGGGCCATACAAAGGCAAGCGCTAGCAGACTTCATCGCTGAATTCACCATGTCAGACGAATCAAACAGTTATGATTTCATATCTCCCATTCAACGGAAGTTGTATAAAGATGGTGCATCTAACGACCGTTGCTCTGGGCTGGTATAATTCTTGTGACCCTCGAAAACTGATCAATTTGCTGCGCTCTGAAGCTCGAATTCCTAGCAACTAATAACGAAGCCGAGTATGAAGCATTGATTGCTGGCTTGAAACTTATCATAGAAGTGGGAGTAAAATCCGTTGAAATCTTTTATGCTCACAACTGGTGGTATACCATGTGTGGGGGGACTATGAAGCGAAGGGACAGTGACTTGCCCCATACCTTGCACAGGTTCAAAAGCTGCTAGCAAATCTAGAATATTACAGTATTTTGCTTGTCCCGCGTGAACAAAACAGAGAAGTCAATTCATTGGCAAAATTTGCAAGTACTGGCGATGCACAGCAAATGGGATTGGTTCCCGTCGAAACCTTATATGCTTCAAGTATAGATGTGATGGAGATAGATTTTGTGTTGGAAACAGAAGTCGAGAAGGAATCATGGATGACCCAATTCAAGCAACACTTGCTACACTTGGTCTTGCCCGAAAGAAAGAGCGAAAGATGACAAGTCACTCGTAAAGCTTTGCGATATGTGATGCAGAATGGGATAATGTATTGAAGAGGATTCTCAACCCCCTTGCTCTGATGCATTGACCATAATGAAATAAAACGAGTCCCGAAGAAAGTCCATGATGGAGAATGTGGTGCCATACTGGGGGGCATACATTAGCAAAGAAAATCCTCCGCTATGGATATTATTGGCCAACTGTAAACCGGGATGCTGCAGACTACATAAAGAGATGTGACAAATGTTTAAGGTATGCAAAAATCTCGAGATCTCCACTGATGGAACTCACACAAATGGTTAGTCCTCGGCTGTTTGCAATGTGGGGGATCGATATAATTGGTTATTTACCCATATCCAAAGGTGGTGCGAAATACGCAATCGTTGCGGTCGATTACTTTACCAAGTGGGCATAAGAAGAGCCCTTTGCCACGATCACCACCAAGAAGGTCATTAATTTCGTTGTATGAAAAATTATATGCCGTTTTGGCCTCCCACAGACTACCATTACAGACATGTAACTCAATTCGAAAGTAGGAAAAGCAAAGAATTTTGGCAAAATTATGGCATTGAGAAAAGGTTTGCAGCAGTTGCTCATCCGAAAGCCAATGGACAAGTAGAAGCCATGAACAACATAATCAAGTCCATATTGAAAAAATGTTTGGAAAAGGCTAGAAGCAAGAGGGTGGATGAACTTCCAACAGCACTTTGGGTTTACAGAACCACTCACAAGTCCACGACTCGCCGCATTCCATTCGCATTGGCATATCGCATGGAAGCTGTTATACCCGTGGAACTTGAAGTTCCGTCACATCGGGTAACTTATTATGACCCTAAGACGAATCGGGATCTTTTACTGGAATCATTGGACTTCGTTGATGAAAAGCCGGAAGAAACTGATTTAAGGGCGGCCGCATATAGGCACCAAGTCGCTTGATATTATAATGAAAAGGTTCGACTGAGAACTTTTGATGCGGGCGATCTCGTTTTGAAACGAGTTTTTCCGGTCCCATCGCATATGAATCCCACATGGGAAGGTCCATACGTTATTTAACAGAGGCTTGGAGAGGGAACTTTCAAGCTAGCAACCGTTGATGGCACGATACTCCCCCGAGCGTGGAATAACAAGCATCTGCGGCATTATTATACTTAGTCTATTCCTTTCATACCTTTGTTACAATTATTTTCTGTATGTTTTTATTTCATTGATTCTCAATTTTCGGCATGTAATAAGATAATTTAGTTTGTTTTCGTTAATAAAGGCTTGTAGCCATATTTTCCATGAATTATTGATGTTTCCATGTATAATAATTCGTTGGCAAAAAACTAGAGTTACGTTATTCTATCGGACGTACGAACGCGCAAGAACACTTAAAATCTCCAAGTCCCTAGAGTGCGGACTGCGGTACTCTAAGTCCCCAGAGTGTGGACTAGAGTATAAACGGCTTAAAAAATCTCCAAGTCCCTGAAGTGCGGATTGGAGAACTCTAAGTCCCTAGAGTGCGGACTAGAGTATAAACAAATTAAAATCTCCATGTCTTCAGAGTGCAGACTAGAGTACTCTGAGCCCCCAGAGTCTGGACTAGAGTAAAAACGACTTGAAATCTCCAAGTCCTTGCAATGTGGACTGGAGTACTCTAAGTCCCCAGTGCGGCCTAGAGTATAAAAGACTTAAAATCTCCAAGTCCTCAAAGTGCGGACTATATTATAAACGACTTAAAATCTCCAAGTCCCCGGAGTACGGACTGGAGTACTCTAAGTCCCTAGAGTATGGAGTAGAGTATAAACGACTTAAAATCTCCAAGTCCCTAGAGTGCGGATTGGAGTACTCTAAGTCCCCAAAGTGCAGACTAGATTATAAATGACATAAAATCTCCAAATTCTCGGTGTGCGGACTGGAGTACTCTAAGTCGCCAGAGTGCGGGCTAGAGTATAAATGACTTAAAATTCCAAGTCCCCAGAATGCGGACTGGAGTACTCCAAGTCCCCAGAGTGTGGACTAGAATATAAACGACTTAAAATCTCCAAGTCCCCGTAGTGCAGACTGAAATACTCTAAGTCCCCAGAGTGCGGGCTAGAGTATAAATGACTTAAAATCTCCTAGTCCTCGGAGTGTGGACTGGAGTACTCTAAGTACCCAGAGTGCGGACTAGAGTATAAATGACTTAAAATATCCAAGTCCCCGGAGTGCGACTGGATTACTCTGAGCCCCCAGAGTGTGGACCAGAGTAAAAAAGACTTAAAATCTCCAAGTCTTGGGAATGTGGACGAGAGTACTCTAAGTCCCCAGAGTGCGGACTAGAGTATAAAAGACTTAAAATCTTCAAGTCCCCAGAGTGCAGACTGGAGTACTCTAAGTCCCCAGAGTGCGGACAAGATTATAAATGACTTAAAATCTCTAAGTCCCCGAAGTGCGGACTGGAGTACTCTAAGTCCCCAGAGTGCAGACTAGAGTATAAACGACTTAAAATTTCAAGTCCCCAGAGTGCGGACTGGAGTACTCTAAGTCTCCAGAATGTGGACTAGAGTAAACAACTTAAAATCTCCAAGTCCGTGGAATGCGGATTGGAGTACTATAAGTCCTCAGAGTGTGGACTAGAGTATAAACGACTTAAAATCTCCAAGTTGCCGGAGTGCGGACTGGAGTACTATAAGTCCCCAGAGTGTGGACTAGAGTAAAAACAACTTAAAGTCTCCAAGTCCCTGGAATGCGGACTGGAGTACTTTAAGTCCCCAAAGTGCGGACTAGAGTATAAACGACTCAAAATCACCAAGTCCTCGGAGTGCGGATTGGAATACTCTAAGTCCCCAGACTACGGACTAAAGAATATTCTTAGTACTCGAAGCATGAAATAGAGGATTTACGATTCTCAAAAAAATTTCTAAGTCACATGGAGGTGAACTGGAGTTTGGGTAACTCGTCGAATGTCAAGTCATAGCAACAAGTTGGAAAATAAGCTGAACAATAAAAGTCATTTGAGAGACAAAGAAACTGAATTTTATTTATCAATTCAAAATGAGGTCCTACTATAACTCCTTCAAAACTCAGAGTCAAAAGTCTATCTACATTGACTATGAAAATAAATAAAAATAATTACACAATCTAAGCTAACTCTTGTTGAACGAGAGTGACAACTACTTCTTTGGTTTCTTCTCCTTCCTTGTTTTCTCGGATGACTCCTCCCCCATGCATTTTCGTTTGGATACTTTGCTTGCTGGGGAAGTAACATCCGAAGATGGAAGAGGGACTTCCATTTGCCTAGGCCCACCAGAGAGAATGACCTTCAAAGGCCTATTCAACGGATCATCTAGTTCCACAACCTGGGGCCTGACCTTGATCTCAACTTTCTTCTTTTTCTCTTTCACAAGTTTCTCCTTCATGCTCACTTTCGAAGTGTGTCCGGAGGTGCCTGTAATCTCAACTTCATAACTTTCGTCGATGGGTGATGAAGTCTCAGATTTGTCCTCGTCAAGCGCATCAATCACTTGAGCATCAGGACCGAGAGTCTTTCCCTCTTGAATAGCCTCGCTCGCCTTCTCCTTCTCCTTATTGGCATCATCGCTCCTTGGAGTTGGCTCAAGATCAGAACGGCCTATGCAAAAACACTGGAGACAAACGTTAGAATACAATAACCACTCGCCGAAAACAACGGCTCTTTGGACTTTGAGAAGAAAGGTTATACACCCGTTTCTTGCTGACTCTCCACCGTTCGAGGAGTCTCACCCTCCGGAATGGGAGATAGAACATGAACATCAAGGCCAGGGTCTTCCGGGTCATAACTGACGTGGTGCTTGAATGGATTAAGTGCTGGCCAACCAGTCGATCAGGTCAGGGGAGGAGCTGAAGACTCGGTTCCATACGGACCGACGATGTCATTCTTCCCTTTTGATGAGGAGGAACCTTTTCTATAGGGAGCCTTCGCTGCAAAAAAGTCTAAAGGATTATTCCCCCTGAAATATTCCTTTACTAGAGCCTCCTCGTTAACCTCCTCATTGCCCGACTCAACCTTTCCGATCTTTATCAATGTTTCCCATGCCTCGGCTAGAGATTCGACGTAACCCTCGCCAAGAAAAGTTAAGTCCTGATGCATGAAGACATGGGCATTATATTCCGCTATAAGAGGGTCGAACAAGCACTTGATCTCTTCCCTGCCAGCCTCCGTAGCCGCTCGAGGCGAGAATCAATCTCTATGGATGCTATTCTTTTGCCCTCCTTACAGGCTTCATCCTTTAGCATCTCAACATTAAAGACTTCATCGTCGAGCTTTGTCTTCAGGGCTATCAAAAGTTTAACTTTAAAGCTATCGCGAGGCTAACCTAAAAGCTATCGCATGTTCAATTTTATGGCTATCATATGTCTAAGTTATCGTATGTTTAACTTTCAAGCTGTTGAATATGTCAGCTATCATTGGTCTAAGATGCAATTCAGTAATTAAATAGGAAACTGATAACCTAAATAAAGAAAATACTTTTTGATATTAATTCATTACATGTGTCATTCTTATTCATCACTATTGTACTATGGTAGAAATCTTCGATGTCAGCCGTGACTTATTACTCTAGTTACTCCTTAATTAGTTTCTTTCTCCAACTATTTCATTAGTTAAAGGTATTGTCTACCTTACCTTTTAATTCATATTAATTCGAAAATTCATGGAAAGTTTTTCAAAAATTCATCGAAAAACTGAAATACTTTCCTTTACCTTTAATATAAATTTCGAATTAAAATATTTAACTTAAATATATTTCAATGTTAATCTACAGCCAAGACTTATCATTTTCCTCTTAGAATATTCATAATGAATTATTTTCTCATTCGAAAATCATGAAAATATCAATCTCTTTTTAATGTTATAAACATCATACTAAAATTTCAAACCATTTGTATATGGTTAATTCATATTATACTCTTTTAAATATATAAAAAGCAATGGCAACTAACACTCAAACATGAATACAATCATTTTATTATCAAAACAAGATTATCATTATTTAAAATAGCAAAAATAGATGAAATCTAAATCTAAATAAATAGGGATAAAAAATAGGGTAAGTATTACTCACCTAAGTTGGAAGTTTGATAATAATCCTTTTCTTCTCCTTAAAATGAATATTTTCATCTTCTCTTTATTTTAGCACCCCTTTTCCTCTCCATTTATAATAGCGGTCTTGGTTGATGTGGTTTAGGATATAATGGTTAATAATTTGAGCTCAAGCTAATATTTTTCCTTGCCTAATCTTATAAATTCCTTGATCCCCTTCATTGTAACATTATTTTTTTAACCTTTATGGTTGAAGTTAATTACAGAAATTACTCCTAGTTTGCTCAATTAATGATTTTAAGTTTCACATGCTTGGTTATTCAAATTTCCCTTGATCCTTTACTTATATTTCTTTATTTCCCATTCAATAAATTATTATTACTAAATTAATCTCATATTAGGACACTCTAAAATATAGGTTGCTACACATCGAAACCAGCGATTTAATTTCAATATTTATCTCTTACCAAGAGCTGAACCAGAGTAGACCATCTAATAGAATGACACCTACAATGATGATGGAGTTAGAGGTGCGGCTGGTGGAGTTAAAGAGAAAGAATTCTATCAGACCTAGTAGCTTGCCTTGGTGAGCTAGAGTAGTGTCTGTGAAGAAACCTGATAAGTCATCGGGATTGTTTATTGATTGCGGAAAGCCGAATATGAAGATCGTGAAAAATGGTATCCTTCACATAGAATTGATGATTGGTTTGATCAATTGAGTGGAGCCAAGATATTCTCCCAGTTGGACTAAGCAATAGATTTCCATCAATCGGGAGTGGCGGAGGAAAGTATATACTATTAACGATATCTTAAACACGATAAATTTCGCATGAATTGTTAGCCATTCCCTTTGAAAAGGTCAACATGCTTGCTTTTTTATAAATTTGATGGACCTAAAATTTTGAGAAATTGTGGAAAGATTCATTTTGGTATTTATTGATAATATTTTGATATATTCTAAGAATGAACATGATCACAAAATTCATTTAAGAATAGTGCTAGATATGACAATGAAGCATTAATTAAAGGCGATGTTTTTAAATTGTTATTTTTGGAAATGAGAAGTGAAGTTTCTTAGTTAAATGGTTTTTGAAAATGGGTTGTCCTTATATCCACCAAAGATTCAAGACAATAACAAATGGAACAAACCCGAGACTGTCATCAAAACTAGAAGTTTCTTGGGGTTAACTAGCTATTACTGGAGATGCATTAAGGATTTCTGTCGGATACTAGCATCAATAACAAAACTAATAAGGAAGCACATGAAGTTTTTTGAGACTAATGAATGTAAAAACACATTTCTAAAGCTAAAATATTTATTTACCAATATGCATATGTTATTTGTGCCAGGTGGAAATCAAGATTTGATAGTGTATACATGGTTAGGAGCTATTTTGATGTAGAGAGGTAAAGTCATTGTCTTTGCTTCTCGATGGCTTGAACCACGTGAAGTTTGTTATCATACTTATGATTTAGAATTAGCAGCTGTAATCTTTTCGCTAAAGGTACGGAGGCATTATCTTTTAGGATAGCAATTTGAGTTATTAGTGGATCACAAGTCCTCGAAGTATCTATCCTCCTATAAAGAGCTTAATATGAGATAATAAAGATGGGTTGATTTTTTGGTAGCTTATGACTTTGGAACTATGTACACATCAAGAAAAGGAAATAAGGTGGCTTTACCTCTCTACATTGATAAATTTGACAATCTAGAGGCGTTGGCTTCTTCGGGGGTTCATATGAAATCGTTGACCAGTTCTAGCCGAAATACTACTATGATCTCTTCCATTGAAGTTCAACTAGTATTAAATTGAGAGAACTACTATAAAGAAAAAGATGATCCATTACTAGCCGAATAGAGACTAGAAGAGGCAATATATATTGATGATTTGAAAGAGTTTAGTCAAAAGAGGATAGTTATAAAAGAAGGGCGTTTATTTGTTCTAAATGTGAAAAATTTAAGCGAAGAAGTCCTTAAGAGTGTCATAGATCAAAATTTACTATTCATCCTAGAGATACGAAGATGTACCAAGATATGTAAAGGAGTTTCTTCAAAGAAGGAATAAAGAAGAAGGGTGTAGGCTTATGGTTAAAGCAACATTTAAATTGGCAGCAAGTAAAGATGAATATCAAAAGCCAAGTGGATTGATTCAAACTTTAGAAGTACCACTATGAATATGGGAGTATATATTGATGGATTTCATGGATGTTTTGCCAAGGTCAAATAGGGAAATGAATATATGTGGGCTACAATAGAAAGACCGATCATTAGTTCAACATTATCCCCGACGAGGACTTCACAAGTTTGGAAAAACTGTTTATATTGTAAGATCCAATGGAACACTGAGTACTATTGTAAGTGATCCAAATCCTTCGTTTGCAACCATGCGATTATAACACTTAACAGTTCTATAGCGGTAAAGATGCACAAAGTAATATCTGGGATGAAGCAAGGATATAACGGAAAATAGCAGAGGTGCAAAAGGATTCATTAGATACAAAGCCAAATATATAAAGTCAAAATTTTATTTTCATCACATCATTTGTGTAGGAAAAAGAAATATTATTTAATTTTTATAGCAAAATAGAAGTAGATCGTGATTTATGCAGACTAGGTTTGGCAACTACCATAGGTTTCTAATTTATATTGACCACTTATACCCTAAAATTAGGTTTTTACGCTAACTTCGTTGATTTGGTTTGAAAAAATGAACTATTCAAATCAAACTTGTATATTATTATTGCTAAAGCGAGTGCTAAATAGCTTTGATTTAGTAGATATAACAGAAAATAGCGGCGCCTAAAGTGGATCTACTATTTAATAGCGCTAAACTGAAATAGCGTAGTAGTCGAAGAGTGTTATGCACTATAGCGGGAATTTTTGGAGGAGTTTATAGTGAGTATTAGGTAAAAAACCGAAGATGAGTATTGCTTACCAACCGCGGACTGATAGGAAAATGGAAAAGGCAAATAAGGTACTTGATGTTTTATCAGGAGCTTGTGTACAAGACTGTGGAGGTCATGGGAAAACATTTGCACTTACTTGAGTTTTCCTACGGCAGTAGACATCAGACTAATATAGGAATGACACATTTTGAAACTCTTTAGCGAAGGATATGCAAGTTACCAACATATCGGTTGGAGATTGAAGGTAGACCAATGCTTGTCTAGAATTGGTGATAGAAGCCACTAAAAAGATTAATCTGAGAAAGAATGAAGGAAGCTCAATCAAGTTAGAAGAGTTATGTCGATCAAATGCGTAAGGATTTGGAATTTTCAATGGGAGATCATGTAATTGTGAAAGTATCACCAATGAAGGGTGTTATATGATTCAACAAGTCAAGGTAATTGACACCAAGATATGTTGGACAATTTCCTATTATAGAGAAGATCAGAAAATTTTCGTACTATATCGAGTTACTGAATACTTTGGTGGACCATGATGTTTTTCGCATTTCTCATTTAAGAAAGGAGAAAGATGTGCATGATCTAGGACCATTGTTGAACCTACGGTTTAGAGGATTTAATAGTGGAACTTGATATGACTATTATTAAATGACCCATTTAGTATCGTAATCGAGATATGAACGAACTTAAAAGTAAGACAGTCAAGTTAGCGAAAATCTAATGGAGTGACGATGAAAGTGACTATAGTCAGGGGACTAAGGATGAGATTAGAGATGCTTATCCTGAGTTGTTTTAACGTATGCTCCATATGGTTGTATATACTTTCAACTAGTAGTTATTCTAGTGATATTTGATTTTTATACGTACTTTTGTCGCATGTCTGTATAATTGTTATGTTTGATTTGTACCTTATCAAAATTTCGAGCAAGAAATTTTTATTAGGAGGGAAGCCCATAACACCCCTATTTTTATTACACATTATTATGAAAATTTAATTAATTGATAATTAAATAATAATGTGAGGTAAATAGAATTAGCCATGATTAGCAATTTCTGATTTAAATTGATAATGGCATTGTGACATTTTATAAAGAGAAAGAATTATACGATTTAATTAACTTAGAAAAAAGGAAGGGAATGCTAAGGCCTATGTGTAATTTCTTAACTCTTCACTACCTGTCCATAATATTCCATTTACACTTCAAAACAAAAAAAGAAAAGAAAAGAGAAAACTCCATTAAAAAAATTCAAACAAAAGGAAAAAGATAAAGCTTAAAGAAGAAGAAGGCTGGAGGGCTAAATCCTCATGATTTTAATGGTTTGATTCTTGGGTTTGTTCAAATCCATGATGCTTTGAGTTTTTATGATGTTAAAATGTGGTCTTGGTTAAGATATTCATTTGAATGATTTTGTGAATATCATGTCTGACTATAAAGTTCAATGTTGGATTTTTGGATTTAAAACCTATGCGAATGACCTTCGAATGAATTGAAGTTTAATATGTTGTTTATAAATTGAAGATGGGTTTTAATTTCATAATTTTCTGAGTAGATACGAATTTTCTATGATTTTCCTAATTTTGAAAAGAACTTAATTTCACGCTTTAATTATTTAAAATATGAAAAATAATTATTTCACCCTAAATTTTTTTATACATGGTAAAAGATAAAATTCTAATTTTTGGTAATTGTTGGGGATTTTCTCATGTAATTTCAATTTGAAATGAATTATTTGATGAAGGATAAATTAGGTAAAATGGCATTTAATAATCATATGATATTAATTAATGTTTTATGTTAGAGAAAAATCTTTCCTAAAATTGTTTGAAAAGAAATATGGAATGGTAATGTTTATTGAATGGAAATCACCATGTGGAAAGATTTAATGTAATGTATTTAGTTCAAAGGAAATAAATTGGTTTTAAAGTTAATTACCAAACTATTATTTTAAACCATTGGTAGCTTCATTGTATACATGCGATAGCAATAGACATGCTATAGTTTTGGACATATGCACGATAGCTAAACTTTATAATTATGATGGCATGTGGTTCAGACATGTGATAGCTCAATTTTAAAGGTTCGGTGGCTATATTTCTTAAGGTTTGCTAGCTATATTTTAAAGGTTTGATGGTTACATTTTTAAAGGTTCGATAGCTACAATTTTAAAAGTTCGATAACTATGTTTTTAAATGTTCTATAGCTTCATTTTTTATAGTTAATGTGGCAATTATTTTTTAGGTGTTAAAGAATTAGGAATACGATTGCTTTAAGCATGCGCTATCTTTAAACATGTGATAGATTCAAACATGCGTTAGCTTTTGGCACGAGATGGTTTTAGGCATGCTATGGATTTAAACATGCAATAGCTTTAGGCCTGAGATAGCTGTAAACGTGCGATAGATTAGACATGAAATAGCCTTAAACATGTTATAGCTTGGAATATGTGATAGCTTCACCTCAGATTTTTGATAGCCATATTGTACACATTCGATAGCATATTGTCAATTATTGGGTCGGGCTTTTACTTATACAAAAGATAGGTTTGTTGAATTTAGGAACATGTAAAGAAGTTTTAAAGGAAAGGCGCTTGTTGAATAAGATGGAAAAGATGGAAAAGAAAATTTTAGCCTAAAATTATTTGTGTTTATGTGAATAAATGATATGCTTATTTACACGTGTCTCGCTTTAAAGGGTAGCATGAGACCATATTAATATTATTGATGATAACTATATATGTTCAATTATATACCTTGATCGGTTATGTTATAATCTACGAAAATTGTTGATTTTCTCACTAATATTTAATCACCAAAATTTATGACACTAGGATTAGGAACCAGTAACCATGTAAAGTTGTCAATTAGTGTGTACGACCAGGCTAAACATCTGTGTGAGTAAAATTTTATCCAAGAGATCAAGAAGATCAAATTGTGTTAGGATGACTAAAACTGATGAAAAGTAATAACTTAGTTGATATTTAGAAAATTGGGCTAAGTTGTATGGACTGGTGTTGGGGTAGCACCCCGCGCTATAACTGGTTAATCCCCTCGATTATCTAGGTCAATTACTCTACTGTGTAGGTCTTTGCCAACATCGAGGCTAAATATTGTGTGTATGTATCCATGAAACGAGTGGGTGTAATAACCCATACCTTAATTGGCCTAAATTTTCAAGCAATGTCTGTTTGTATCAAAAATGGGCACAACACCCTTCGGAAGTTTTTGAAGAGATAAAAGTGAAGAATATAAATTTAAAATGAAGACTATCTAACAAAAACTCCAACAAACAATAACATAAATGCACAGACAGACAATTTAGAGTGGTTCGACATGTTGCCTACGTCCACTATGAAGTTTTTGTGACTTTCTTGATTCTCTTTCAACGATTACACGTGATTACAGCGAGCAACAATAAACTACAACTTAAAATTCAAATCCAACAGCAAGATTGAAGTGCAAAAGTCGATCCGGCAGGGTCTGGGAGCTTCAGAATCCCAAGATCCCTTTTCTATAGGCTATGGGGCTTTATATATAGGCGTAAGAGGCTGATATTTCGCTCAAACTTTGGGAGACCCCTTCTGGCAGATAAGTGGGCCCACGAGATCAATCCCGGAGAGTTTCATCTCGATCTGTGATCGATACGAAATCAATTCGTATCGATCAAGATCGTGTCCAATGGAGATGAAACTTGGTGGGAGCAATCTTTTTCTTGTACGTAACCTCCTGTGAAAATTTCGTAACATTTGGATCGGTGGATCTTGAGATATGATCGATACGAGCTCGAGTTTCTCGGTGGCTGTCTGGTTCGAATCCATCAATTCGAATCGATCCTCTTCGAACCGATTGTGCACGTGACCACGCGGTGACGTGGGGCACACTCCTCGCATCGATCCACTTTTCGCTCTGAGTCGACCGAGTCGTCTCCTTGAATGTCGCCTTGTTCGAATCGAAGGCCGTTGCCCAGTTCGTGTCGATGGATACGAATAAGTAAGAACTCGATGGATACGAACAACAGTCCCATCGATAGATAAGAATTAGTGAAGACTGATGGTTGCGAACAGGACTTTCCTCGAGGGACACGAGTAAGGCAGACACTTGATGGGTACGAAGTAGGCCTTAGCCGATTGATACGAAATGCAAGCTCAGCCAATGGATACGAACTTGATGGATGCGACCCGAGGCTTCCTGATGGACTTGAACGAGATCGAGTCGAACTGAAGATATAGGATGGAGCGAAGCAAGGTTATCCGATGGATACGAAGAGCAGCTGCCTGATGGATTCGAAACAGTGGCTTATCATAGTTGATGGATGCGAAGTGGGTGATGGACGATCGATGCGAAGCGAGACTGTCTGATGGATACGAAACCGATCGGTGCGAAGTCGATGGATTTGAACCCGAGCTTGATGATAGATACAAAAATGGGGTTATTCCCTTCAACTTGCATCGATCATAACTTGAGCATACAAACTCGGTTTGACTTGAAATTTGAAATGTTGTCTTTTATGGCCTCGGTTGTCGTGTCCTATCAATTATAGCCTGGTCCGGACTTGGACAAAATTCATCGATATCCATAATGAACCAGTGCATACTCGATATCCGGGATGAATGATCCTTAGTTTTCAATCAATTCCTTGATATCTTGGCCTTGTCAAAAGGCGGGATAACATTTGCCCCCCAAAGTATGTCCTATAGTAACATAACGTGCTTTGCAAAGCTGCAGTCTTCATTCTGAATAGTTATTGCTTCTTTGTTGAAGGTTGTAACCTTGCGCTGTTGTAGGATAGTGCTTAGACGTATATATGCTAACCTGACTCTCGTTAACGTTGCATGTTCATGAGTTGTTGTCAGTTTCTTCGTATTAAGTTTTGTATCGACCCTCTCTTGAATCGATATGAGACTTGCTGCTATAAAAACACTTGACGGTTGTTTTTGGATGCTCCTTCGTATCGATCCTTTCCTGGATCGATATAGAATTTTGAATTGTTGCTTTCATGTTGATGGACTTTGCATTGATGAATGCGTCATTGATATTTTGCATCGATGTATACGTGCTTTGATGGATTCGACACTGCCGTTTGTATCGATGGAGCCAATGGGTTCGAACAAGACAGCTCGCAATGATGGACCATGACTATGAACTCACCTAAGTGAATGAAGATTTCGAATCGATGGAACTCAACTATCTCCAGAGCTATCTTCGTCACGTGCTTCGCATCAATTGATCTACTGACCATTTTGAATCGATTGGAGCTTGATCTGATGGACTCGAACTGGCGTACAACTCGATCTAAGGGTTGACCTGTAGTGACCGGTCATGTGGACTGTGAGGCGAATCGCACCTATTTCTCCCTTGGGTCCAAATAAATACCCTTGGACTTGGCAATTTTTCACTTTTTACATTTTACTGCTGCTTTCCCTATTTCCTGCATTCGCATCGATCCACGAACTTGAGAAAAGAGGAGCTGCACATCTACTTCGAATCGTTCAGATTCATTCTTTCAATCCTTTGAATTTCAACTTCAATCTTGGTAATGAATCAGCTACGACTTAATCCACACGACAGAGTTCGAATTTCAGATCCATCCCATATTTGTCGATTACTAATTTTTGTAGTCGTCAATGCCAAATCTGGGCTAGAGCTTGGTCGAGGGTGGCCCTGGCGACGCTGGTGTTCACTGGAGAAGGAGGAGTGTGGAGAAGAAGGGTTCAATCCTTGTTTCGTGTCGATCATAAGCGGCGACTTTCGAATCGATGGAGATGAACAAATGTTGTTTTGGAGTTTGTATCGATCCCGGGAATGTTAGGTAGAATGGCGTGGCTTCGCATTGATCGAAGATGGTGAGGTATCATGTCGATCTGTGATGGCCGATGCATGTGCTCGCTCTACACGATCGATACGAAAATCAGACTCCAACGATAGGCCAATGATCGAAGCGAAATCTCGCTTCTAAAGATCGATACGAAACCCTAACTGTCGATCGATGCGATGTCAAGTGTTTCAGTTCGACTCGATACATACGTAATCGATCGATACGAACCGTATTGATACGAAAGCGATCGATGCGAAAGTTGAGGCTTCCTCGATGGATTCGAACTAGGGCATAGCTGATCGATTTGAAGTCACCAGTCTTGATCATTTCAAAGATGGATATTAATGATCGATTCGAAGTGGACTCCTTTTGGGAGTTCCTAGCTTGAACCCTGATGGATACGAATCTGTGAGCAATCGATAGCATGATTCCGACGAGCTTCATTTTCGCATATCTGGACTTAACCATCAAACTGCATATTTGACGGCCTTTCGAAGCTCGTCGATGGATTATCAAAATGATAAGAAATTTTAATTCGGATCGATTGCTAACATTTGGATGGTACGATTGTGACAGTCAGCGATGACGGTCACTCCCACTGGATTCTAAAATTTTCATCGTTTGCATATTTCCTTCAATTATGTAGAATCTGTTCAAGTAATGCACAGCACTGCACTGCACAACACACACTTTACACGTGGGGAACACACGAGCTCTTTGTCGTCTAATGATAATTTTCGTGAGTTAGTTAGTTATGGAAACTCCAAGCTCGCGACCACAAGAAACCCAGAGTTTAGCTTCTCCAGCAATTGATATACCGAACATTGAGGCTGAAATCATTGGCCTTGCCCCGAATGAGGCTCCTGACGCATCTCTCATCACTAGCCCACCAGACTCGGTTCCGTCCTATATTTCCGAAGACATGCTAAGGAGAATGTGCTTAAGACACGGTCTGTCGATGGATGACGTGCTATTGCCAGGACCAAATGATAGACCGCATAATCCACCGGTGGGGTATACTGCATTCAATCGCCATGCGTGCACAGCAGGGACGCTTCCCCCGTTCAATCAGTATATAAGAGAGGTGTTGTCTTTTCTAGGGACCGCTCCATCCCAGATTCACCCAAATGGATATGTTTTGTTGAACAGCTTGTTCATTGTATTCATGGAGTATCTCTATTGACCACCTCTTCCAACCGAGATAAGATACTTGTTCAACTTCAATAGTCGAATAGATAGTCCATCTTTTACGTTCCTGGAGGCAGTAAGGAACTGTCAAGTGGTCACAGGGTCATGGACCAGGTTGAGCTACTTCAAGATGGAGTGGTTATATGTCAGGTGCCCTCCGGGATTTGCCAGTCGATGGCTGTTTAGACGTGAGTACTGCTATCTTCTCGAGTAGTTGATAAGACAGTTATAGATGAAGTTAAACTCATATCTCTTTTTCTTTACAATGATAATTCAATGACCCGAAGGTGAATATTACAAAGAGATAGTTCGGGTTCTCCAAGAGGTCCCAAGAGAAGAGAGGAACATCGACTTGGTCTTGAGGAATAGGAACCTTAGTATTCTTGGCCTGATTGAGCGACTCGACGGTGCACTAAGGACTATCTCAAGGGAGCGAGTTAAGCACAAGAAGCCTAGAGTTGTCATAGTTGAGGAAGCTGATTCCGAAAGAACCCACACTGATGACGAACCTTGGGCCGGGTCTGCGGATGCGATACAAGATTCTGAAGAAAATAGAAAAGGCAAGGCAGCCGTCTTTAAGCAATCCAAATCCGGGAGATGGAAATTTGTAGTTACGTCCCGATCCGCCTCCGGAGTTAAAATTTCGGGGGCGTATCCCGCGCAAATGGAAAATCTCTATGAAGGACTCACCGATCTCCTAATTCCGGACGACTTGTCCATGCAACATGATGACGGATTGGATGAATTCCAACATGCCCTAGTTTTAAGCGATTCTCTTACCACTAGAGCGATCGACACATCTGGTTGGTCGTGGGGTTGCACATACACACACACATCACAGCACTACACGATTTCTTACTGTAAAATTCCCACTGTAAGAGATTTCTAACTTTTGTCCCTGTTTTTCTTTGTAGAAACCATGTCCAGTCAAGGCTCAATGCTTGGTAGTCTACGTAGAAAACGCCGATCTTCGTCATACTGTGAATCGCGTAAGAGGGAAGGAGATGGGGATTATGATCAAGGATACTCTAGTCGGGAATGGTCTGACAGGGATAGGAGATATGTACACCGATCTCGATCTTGCTCACCGCCTCCCAGAATTTCCCTACAGTCTCTGTCCTACGTTTCACGACCTTTAGAGGCTCCGTGACACAAGCTGTCTTCCCAATCGTCAATGCATAAAACTCACAGGCCCTTGTCGAGCCCACGGGGGAAGGAGCAATTAGGCTTGCTCAGCTGAGAAAGGATTTTCCTGATATTTGTTTTGATGGGTTCACCTTTCCTCCGCGCTTGAAAAGGATTCCGACGTCGGCTGAACAGGCAGTACACGATTACATTGCGGATATATTCTTTCAGTATCAGGAGTGGTCGAAAACTGCGAAAAAGGAATCGAAGATGGCCTTCGACCAGGCAGCTATGATTGAGAGGTTGGAAAAGGAACTACCACATAATGACCGGATCATCCAAGTACTTAACACCGAGACTGAGTCTTCTCGTAAATCCGAGATAGAGGCTCTTAAGAAAGCAGATGAGGCCCACCTGGCCATCGATAGGATGAAACGGGAACACTACGCCACGGTGGAGTACATGGGTCATAGGAACACCGTTGTGACCGCTGAGCGGGATGCAGCCCTGAAAGAGATAAACAAGCTTAAGGCCAAAATCTCTGAAATCACAAAGTAAAAAAGATGCTGCTAACATTTCCACACAAGAAGCATGCGATCAAGCAGTGGTGCTTCAGAGGGAGAGAGATGCGGCCATGGAAAAGGTCCGCGAGGTAGAGGCCGAGGTCGACGAGATGGTCTGACAGGTGGAAACCAAGCTCGAGGCTGACGTAGAAGAGCTCCTTGTCAATTACAAACCTGTTACTTCATCTCGATCCAAGCCAAAGAAAAGATTGGCACCCAGCGCCAGGAAATTGGGGAAGGCTCCGGAGTTGAGCATCATGCTACAAGCTCTGAAACCATTACTTCATATCGATCCAAGCCTGCTCCAGTGACTGAGCCCCAGCCCGTTCTAGCCTACGACCTAGAACAGCCACGTCTATCTCCTATAAAGGAGTACTCTCATAAAATCGTTCAACCAACTGCGGGTCAAACCGAGGAAGGTACTCTAAACGAATCTCATGTGTATTTGAAATGAGCGACTTGTTTTTTGAAATGTGTTCTAACAACTTCTTTTCTTCCTTGTTCAGTGACCGAAGTTACATGGACTGCCTCCTGTAATCCAGGAACCACATCAAGTGCAGGAGGCCATCATTACCGAGGCGATTACCATGACTGCGGCCGTGCCTATTGAGGTAACATTGGGGAGCTCTCTTTCTTTTGATGAGCAGATGATGAATGAGCTCCGGGGACGACAGAGCGACCCTTTTACGGACTTACCGTTCGTCCTTAGTGAGCTTCCGCTTGCTTCTAGCGCTTAGACACAGTCCACTACTGCCCCTAGCGAAGCCCGAGCTATTCGAGAAGCGAAGATATTGGTCGAAATCAACGCTGAGTTGGAGGCGGCAGCACATGGCGGTAGTTCTAGGAGTGTAACGATGGCGGTTGGTCCAACTCCACTTAGGATGATATCTCCTGGGGCACACTCGTCGATACTAGCATGCCCATTCCGCCCCCGGTTGTAGATCCGACCCCTCCGAATCCTCCCGAGGAGAGTATTCCATTAGGTTCAAGTTCGGAGGAGGACATCGATATCATGCCTTCGTCAGGGGATGATCCACCGTAGGGTAAGGGCTCGAAGCGAAAAACCGTTAGCGGTTCCGGCAATTCCGCGTCGAAGAGAAATTTGAAGAAGAAAACGTAGATAAGCCTCCTTTGGCGCATTTTTGGTAATTAGGAACGTACTTTTGTCTTTCTTTCATAAGCCGTGTATAGATGCAGGCTCGGCTCCCTGCTAGTAGAATTTTTCTTATTTTTTTGGAATAACTTGTATATGAATCTTCACATACAACCAGTTGAAATGAAAACTTGTTTCTTGGCATCAACTTTCATTCCTTTTACGCTCAAGTATTACAATATATGAATTTAAGTCCGGTGTGCTTGTGAAGTTTCAGCCTTTGAGTTGAATTTGTTTTATTTGCCAAGTCTGAAAATCGTGAACACAAGTCATAACTAGGGTTCAAGTTGGACTTGGACGTTGTACTGCTTCGGTCAACGATTAACACCCGAGCTTTGCCCCCAGTATAGGGGATGAGTTATAAAGATTGGCTGGCGATCGCAAAATTGTTTCTACCTCTTCGGGTTTTTGCATCGTCGGACTGATGCTAAAATAAGTGGGAATTGAGCGGCTGAATCATGCTTGTTTATTTATAAATTGTCGCATCCACACTTCGGGGATCAGCACTTGTATTTCGACGATCAATCGCGCATGTCGAAGTTTTTAAACACATGTCCACACTCTGGGGACTTAGGTTAACTTATGAGTGGTCGTTTGCACTCCAGTTATACTTATATTCTGAGCGCACTTTGGGGACTCAGAGTTATTTGTAATCGATAATCTGGTTCGCACTCTGGGAATCCGAAAAATATCGATGTTTGTAACATAGTTCGCACTCCATGAACTTTGACTTAGTATTTAGACTCCAATTCACCCTCTGGGAATATGGAGTTAGCATTTATATTTTGATTTGCACTCCGGGAACCTAGAGTTGATGTTTATACTCCAATTCACTCTTTGAGAATTTGGAGCTGGCCGATAGATGGTCAATTACATCTGTTTAGTTTTTTAAGAATTTGTTCACACTCTGGAAGCGATGGATTTATCAGGATCGTGGATGGTCGGATCACATCCACCTCGAGTTAACAAGCAAGGTCGTTAGATAGACGGGTCCATCCTCCTCTAACTTGGTTAGGATGCGGCCGAAGTCGTTAGGCGGACGGGTCCACCCTCTTCGGAACCGCATTTATGAGTTTTATACTGCAACTCGCACTCTGGGAGTTGGAGTTGGCCAACAAACGGTCAATCATGTTTATTTAGGCATTTGGATTGTGTTCGCACTCTGGGGACGACAGAATTATCGGGATCGTGGACGGTCAATTCACATCCACCCCGAGTCGACAAGCGAGGTCGTTAGATGGACAGATCCATCCTCCTCGAACTTGTTTAAGATATGGTCCAAGTCGTTAGGTGGACGGGTGCACCCTCTTCGCAGCTGCATTATAAGTTTTGTACTCCAACTCGCGCTTTGGGAGTTTGGAGTTAGTGTTTATACTCCGGTTCGCACTCCGAGAACCAAGAGTTGATGTTTATACTCCAGTTCATGCTCTGGGAATTTGGAGTTAGTTATAGGACTGGCGTGTGTCGGTCCAGTTCAGCCTTAAATGTGATGGCTTGCCCCCGAGCTTGGGTTTCACGCAGTGAGTTGCCGGTCGTATCACAGTCACCCGCTATTTGAATAAATTCCATCGTATGATAGAACTTAGCTTTTCGTGCGTCATGATAGTTGAATGTCGCATTCAATGAATCACAACTCTAGCTTGAAGAGATGACAATTTATTGCTGGAACGGAAAAACATGGCAAAGTCAGTGCCTTATTACAAATTCGAACTCCAAAATGCAAAAACAATTTGCAAGAGATTTATAGGCTAAATAGATAAAGCCTGTCATGTGTAACAGTGGCGAAGATCCTCATTGTCCCAGGCTCTTGACAGAGCAGGACTGCCACTAACAGCATTTATTACTAGTCTCCCGCCGGTACAGGCGGGGTCCTCCTGTCTTGCCCGATCTGGCGTATTATTCTGATTTGACGGGCCCGCTCCTCCAAGCTGCGATGCCCGTACAAATTGTTCTAGCTTCCTCTCTCTAATCAACTTTTCCATGAGATCTTGCAAATGACAACATTCATTTGTGTTGTGCCCGTAGCTTTCATGAAACCGGCAAAAATTTTCCGTCTGGATTTGCCTTTCTGACGACGGCTTTGGTGCAGGTTTTTTATATTGAATTGTATTACAGGTTTGTAGATACAAGTTCTCCAGTGATGTGTTCAAAGGAGTGTAGTTGTCAAACATAGGATTCTTGCACTGTGGGCCACGATTCTGATCTCTCTTTCTATTTTGACTCACATTCTCCCTCCGCTGAGTTTGTTTGTTTTGAATATTTAGTTGAACTTTTCCGGAGCTCCCAACGGACTGTTTGACTGCAACATTGCTTTAGATCCCTTCTATGCTCGGTCCTACATCATCTTGCTTCCTAGACTATTTCACGTCTTCCCTTCTTAGGAATTAAGCCGCCTTGGCATAGAAACGGTCCAATGATGCAGGTGGTTTCCCGGCCAACCAGTTGCCGAATTCAGAATTGGGGTCAATCCCCTTAGTCAATGCCATAAGGATGGAGTTATCGTTCGGATTGCTGATTTCTGCACACGCAGCATGGAATCTCTCTAAGTAGCGTCTGATTGTTTCTCCGGGATTTTGGGTGACACTAGATAGAGTGTTTACATCTTTCGGCCTAGCGACGTGCATGCGGAATTGCTCAACAAATTTAATGGCCAACTGGTCAAAGGAGGAAATGGATCGAGGTGGCAATCGGGTGAACCACATGGTAGCGATGCCCTCCAAAGAAATGGGAAAACTACGGCATTTCACTGCATCGTCAGCACTAGCAGTGCTCATCGACCATTCATATTTCAGAATGTTGGTTGGGGTCGGAGTTTCCTTCGTACATGGGTAGAGTCGGCATCCTGAATCGCCGAGGGGGTTCAGCAGTAAGTATATCGTCTGTGAAAGGAGTTTGACTTCGGGAAATTCCTCTGTCATTATTCATGAGACCCTGGCTCTCATGGATCATCTGACGTATCATGGTCGGAAGATTCGGCATTTGGACGTTCTGTGTGTGTCGAGCCAAAGTGTGGTCGAGTCCCACATTATGAGGTTGGACCGGATGCTATCGACGGTCCACGTCTCGCCTTCTTCGCTCATAGTCTTCTGGGACGTATAGTTCAGGAGTACGTCCACGCTAACGATGGTCTAGGTTCGACTGATTTCGGGCATCGACCAATGGTTCAACCGTGGAGGTCGTAGCGCGGTAGCCTGTGGTGTAGTGAGGAGCAGTACCCCCAGGGAGAAGGGTCTAGTCTGGAAACTGGCCAATGGACCAACTCTCAGATGTCCAACGGTCATTGCTGGTTGATGTCCAGCGGTTTGTGTGTGACTCTCATCCAGTCGGGGTCGTGGAGATCGACGATGATAATCAAAAGAGGTAGAACTTTCTACGGAGGTGCGATGTAACGACCCGTATTTTACGTGTCGATAAAATCGTAAAATAGTTGCATTAGGTCGTTAGTATTGTTTATGTCATCCATAGCCTAAGTCGTGTAAAAGATGGTTCATAAGGAAGTTAACTCGGTTGCATAGGGTCCTTAGATCGACTCTTGGTTAGGTCGTAGACGGTTTTAAGTTGTGAACGACTTAGGGGATTACGACCTAGCAGTTTAGATGTGATAGATTGAGTCGTGTAGGAGATAAGTCGGTTGTACGACTTAAGGTGTTGGCCGAGTTAGGGTGTAGCGAGTTAGAGAAGTTAGCGACTTAGTGCTGGGGTTTAAGTCGTATGACCGAGATAAGGATGTAGCGACCTAAAGGGTTAGCGTGTTAGTGCTAGGCCGAGTTAAGGTAGTCAGCCGACTTAAGAGTTGATGACTCATAGGGTTAGAACGACCTAGAGTTAGCTTGTGTGGAGTTAGGTCGGTGGAACGACTTAGTGATGTGAGCCGAGATAAGAGATGGGCCGACTTAGTGGTCAACGGCTAAGGAGTTAAGGCTTAGGTCGTGGGGTCGTAGGATTGCTGAGTCGGTTGGTAGTTGAGTCGTCCAGACGACTTAGTGTTGATTCGTTGGGACTAGGTCGTGTGACCCTATGTAGCGTTAGGTCAACCATGGTTGTTAAGTCGTGTGGCCTTAGGTCTTAGGTCAGGGGCGACTCATGGGTTAGGTCGTGAGTCGTCTCCTGTGTAGCGTTGAGTCGTAACTCGTGAAACCGTTAAGTCGCATGCGTTCTTGAGTCAATTGGGTCGTAGCTTGGTTAAGACATTAGGTCGGCAGCAGTAAGGTCGGCGACGACTTAAGAGTGGCCGACTTAAGGGACGTTTCAGCCTATAAATATGCGTCCATATCTTTATTTTTTGGCACCGGATTTTGAAGCGACGAAGTGCTGCCATTTTGAGAGCTCGGCTACAACATTTCTTCACTTCTTTTGTCCACTCTAATCTAGTGATTCCATCCATCTAAATTGAAGATCAAATCGAAGATCCAAGAGCCAAAGTTGAAGATCTTCATCCAACAAAGAGAGATTTCACCGATTGAAGTGAGATTTTGTCGGATCAAGCTTGATTCCTTGCTGTCCAGATCTGGAGTTGATTGTTTTTAAGGTGTTTAGGTGATTCAGTGAGTGGTAGTTATCTCTCACACGGACCCAAGGGAGTTTATTGGATTGGTGGCTTGTTTATGCGTTAAAGATAGTGATTTCTTGCATTTTTCCTAAAGTCTGCATGTAGATCTATCATCTATGAAGTTTTGACACCTATTTTGCTACATGATTACTTGTATAAGTTCATTCATCAAGTTATAGAGACATTTGCCTATGATTCATACTTGTTAGATTTGGACACTTTAATTACCAAATTTCCATTATTGTTGTAATTGCTTATTAGATCTTGTTGAATGTTTGATTGCTTGGACTAATGATTGGTTTATGATTGATTTGACAGTTTCAAATTAGCTAGTAGTTGATTTGGACAAGTTGATCGAAGATAATTCAAAAGTTAAGTGGAAAGGCTTTTGAATGGTGAAAGCTGCTTGTGGCATATGAAGCGGATGTTGAAGCTCATATGGATAGATTTGATGATGATGTTGAGATGGGACTTTGCCCTGATGCGATGAGGCAAACCATGATGTCGAGATGGGACTTTGCTATGATGCGATGAAGCAAAGTATGATGTGAGAAAGCCTTGGTTTAATCCAGACGAGATCATCCCAAGCATGTTGATAACTCGGTGATGCGATTCGAGTTGGTTGATAATGGTTAGCTTGAGAGGCGCTTGAGCTAGTATGGAAATAGTCGTCGAGGAGGATGACTAGAAGGCTGAGATTTTATCGTTATTGAAGGTTCTAGCATGCTCAAAGCAAGAGTACGTTGGAACGGGCTGCGACGACGTTCCAAGCACGGGCTGCGACGACGTGCTAGTACTCTGGGTAGTTGCGAAAATTCCTAGGCACGGGCTGCGACGACGTGCGGAGTTATGTCTAGAACCGGGGTTACCATTAGCCCTTGACAGGCGGTCATTCAACTAACGGTGATATCGAGGCAATGATAACAGTGATAGCGAGAGTCATGGATGTTTGGTTGTATCATCATTCGGTCTCAAGAGCGGTGTTTTCTGGGTGCTTATCTGATCTTGGTTTAGGCCTTGGGGGTTTGTATTTGGAAAACATCGACCTTGACTCGAGTGATAATTACTTTATTTCGAATGTCTGCTTTGCTATGCTTGTTTATGCTTAGTGGGTCTGGGGGCTATCACTGTAGAATGAGGTGGAGTGGGATGGTTAAGTTCCTATTCCTTTTATCCTTTATGCTCTTTTGGTATTTTTGATAGTTAATTTACTGCTCACTAAGACTGTTGTCTGACTCAAGGTTTTATGTTCAACTCTTATTACCTTGGGCTGTTCATCCATGTTGGGATGGGCAGACTAGGTAGCAGGTGACAGGTGCTGTTCTTGGTTATCAACGATGCAGATGACAGAGACGAGCTGGAGGCTAGCATATTAGTTTTCTTACTTTGTGTACTGGATGTTCCGCTGTTTGTATATGTTTGAGTGTTATGTAGTGAGGCTTGATGTATTGATTGTTCAGATGCTTGTATCAAACCTTTATGAAGTCTATATGATGATATTCTGTTATGAGCTTCATTATATACATATATTTCTCTATTGTATTTTGTCCATGCACTGTGAGTTGTACGATAGAGTTTCTGTTTTATCTTACCCTGACTATCGTCCATGGCTGCCTGGCACGCCTTTCAGCGCACCTTTTTCCTGTTTAGTGCGGAAGTCATGGGCGGTCGTTACATTTGGTATCAGAGCTTTGGTTAATCGATTTTAGCCAACGCTCGCTGACGTAACTACGTAAGAGAGACGTAATTGTATTTTATGGATGATTACTATATATATAATATAGTAGTTTAGAAGAATTTGAACTCCTTATGTAGTTGTTTCTCAAGGTGTTTTAAATCATTCCTTTTTGTAGATATTAAGGATGAGTCGAAGTGAGAGACAAGCTGCTAGGGAAAGCCGTGCTGCTAGGGGAGCTACTGACTATGCTGCAATGTTCGAAGCTATGATGACTTCGATCATGAGAAGGATACCAACTTCAGGACCGTCAGTAGATGTTGGAGTTCAAGTTCAGGACCCAAGACCAGTGGATTTTGCTAAGTTGTGTAAGGACTATACTGCTGTTGGAGGAAAGGTTTTCTTAGGGACAGAATCAACCATTGAAGTGCAGAGATGGATTGATGCTTGTAGAAGGATCTTTGGTGATTTGGGAATCGAGGATGCAACTAAGAGGAAGCTTGCATCGAGACAGCTTTAGGGAAGAGCTGCTGATTGGTGGAATTCTATCACCATTGATACTCTAGAGGAAGAGATTACTTGGGAGCAATTCCAAGTTAGATTTGAAGCTAAGTTCATCTCTGCGGCTCAGAAATCTGTTCTGTTTAAGAAGTTCGTGGAACTCAAGCAAGGTGGGAGACCAGTTCTTGAGTATGTTTCTGAGTTTGAGGCTTTGTCCAAGTATGCTCGATCGTATATTGAATCTTCCTATCAGAAGAATGAGAAGTTTGTGACAGGCTTGGACAATTATCTTGAGAGACAGTTGGTGGATCATCTGGACGATCCATTTGAGAAGCTTGTGGAGAAAACTCTCAGGCATGAGAGTTTGTTTCCTAAGGAAGGGTCTGTTGTTGTTGTGACCAAGGAAGAGTCCAAACCACAACAGGGTGGAAACAAGAAGAGGAAGCAGCAACAGCAGAAGGGTAAGGATGGCCAGAAGAAGCCAAAGGGCGAAGTGACCTGCTACAACTGTCAGCAGAAGGGTCATCTTTCCAGGGATTGCAAGAAACCAAGAGTGCCGGCAAAGTGCCACAACTGTGACAAACCGGGGCATTTCAAGAGGGACTGTCCGGAACCGAGGAAAGATAAGCAGATTGTGCAAGCTTATGCTTTGGGGGCTGTTCCATCATCTTCGAAAGCTCCTACTACGGAGGAGAAAGGGAAGAGTGTGGTGGTTCAAGGTACTCTTTCTATTTGTGGTGTTCCAGTTAGGGTGTTGTTTGATGCTGGGGCATCGCATTCGTTTGTTTGTGATGATCTTGTAGGCCGGTTGGGTTTGGAACCGGATATTGTTGATAGACCATTGGTTGTGACTAATCCAGTTGGGGGTTCGTCTTGTTTGTGTATGGTATGCCGTGGTCTAGTTGTGTCGAGTCATGATTGCTCTTTTGTTTGTGATTGCTTTGTTCTGAACTTTGCGGGGTTCGGAATAATTTTGTGTATGGACTGGCTTAGGAAGTATGCGGCAAAGTTTGATTGTGAGAAACTGGAGGTGACAGTCGGGAATGTGGAGGGGCGAAAGGTTGTGATACGATGTAAGCATGAAGAAGGCGTCTTCATGGGCTTCATGTATTCGCTGGTTGTTCCACGGGATGGACTGTCATCGATGCCGGTTGTGAATAGATTTGACGACGTCTTTGACGAGGTCAAAGGGTTACCGCCGCATAGGGAGATCGAGTTTCGTATCGATCTAGTTGAGGGAGCCAGACCTGTTGTGATGCCTCTTAGACGGATGGTGCCTAGAGATCAACAAGAGCTGAAGGTGTAGGTTGATGACCTTTTTCGGAAAGGATTCATTCGGCGTAGTGTGTCCGAATGGGGTGCACCAGTTGTGTTCGCAACCAAAGCGGATGGATCGTTAAGGTTGTGTGTGGATTATCGTGAGCTGAATAAGGTGACTAAGAAGAACAAGTATCCATTGCCGAGAATAGATGACTTGTTTGATCAGCTTCATGAGGCTAAGGTGTTTTCTCAGATGGATTTGGCAATGGGATTTCACCAGTTGAGAGTGGCTAAGGATAGTGTGCCGAAGACTGCTTTTAGGACACCATCCGGTTTTTATGAGTGGCTGGTAATGCCGTTTGGATTGACTAACGCACCAGCATATTTTGTGGATCTTATGAATAGAGTGTTCAGAGATCAGTTGAACAAGTTTGTACTTGTGTTTGTGGATGATATTTTGGTTTACTCCAGAAATGAAGAAGAGCACAAGACGCACTTGCGTATTGTTTTGGAAATCTTGCGAAAACATCAGCTGAAGGCTAAGTTTTCGTAGTGTCACTTCTGGAAGAGTGAAGTGAGGTTCTTAGGCCATGTTATTTCTGGAAATGGAATAGCGGTTGATCCCGCTAAGGTGGCAACAATCCAGGATTGGATTAGACCTAAGAATGCATCTGATGTGAGAAGTTTTCTTGGATTAGCAGGATATTATCGTCGGTTTATCAAAGATTTTTCCAAGATAGCTGCACCGTTAACAGGATTGACGAAAAAGAATCAGGTATTCATATGGGATGATAAGTGTGAGCAAGCTTTCGTAATCGTGAAAGAGCGACTGATGAGTGCTCCTGTTTTGACTGTTCCGAGTGGGAATGATGAGATGGTGGTTTACACCGATGCATGTGGTACTGGACTTGGGGCAGTACTGATGCAAAAGGATAAAGTTGTTGCGTATGCAAGTCGACAACTGAACCCGCATGAAAGGAATTATCCGACTCATGATTTGGAGTTAGCGGCGATTGTTTTTGCTCTGAAGATGTGGAGACATTATCTATTGGGAGTTCGATTCGAGTTGTTTACGGATCATAAGTCGTTGAAGTATCTGTTCTCCCAAAAGGATTTGAATCTTCGGCAGCAACGATGGCTAGAGTTCTTAGCATCGTATGATTTTGATATAGCCTATACTCCGGGAAAAGGTAATGCAGTGGCTGATGCGTTAAGTCGAAGACATGCAGGATTGGGAGCCATGTTTTCGGAATGGAAGATTCTCGAGTATTTAGCTGGATTTGACTTCAGGCCTAGATGTGAATTGGAACCTGAGATGTTGGCAAACTTATCGATAAGACCTACTCTTGTGGAAAGGATTGGCGAGAGCCAAAAGTGAGACGATAAGCTTGTCAAGATTATCCGTAATTTGGAATCTGGATTGAACCCAGAAAAAGATAAAGGATTCAAAGTCGATCAAGAGGGTTGGCTTCGAAAGCAAGGACGACTAGTTGTTCCCGATATAGATGGATGGAGAGATGAAGTTCTTAGGGAAAGTCATCACTCGAAGTTGACAATTCATCCAGGTGGAAATAAGATGTATCGGGACATGAAGTGAACCTATTACTGGGAAGGTATGAAGAAGGATGTTGGAAATTTTATTTCCAAGTGTATGAACTGCCAGTTGGTAAAAGCCGAGCAGAAAAAGCCCAGTGGATTGCTTCAGCCGTTAGAGGTTCTGACATGGAAGTGGGAGCAAATATCGATGGATTTTATCGATGGTCTACCTAGAACCAGGGCAGGAAATGAAGGGATTTGGGTCATCGTAGATCGTTTGACTAAGAGTGCAAGGTTTATTCCTGTTCGATCAACTAGGACTGCATCGAAGTTGGCTGAGTTGTATGTTAAGTGGATAGTTCGATTCCATGGTGTTCCGAAGAGTATAGTGAGCGATCGAGACCCATTGTTCACTAGTGGATTTTGGAAGAGCTTCCAAGAAGTTTTGGGAACTGAGTTGTGTTTGAGTACAGCTTACCATCCCCAAACAGATGGTCAGACTGAGAGGGTCAACCGAGTTTTGGAAGATCTCCTTAGAGCATGTGTTTTAGATTTCGGAGGATCATGGGAAGATCACCTTCATTTGGTGGAATTCGCATATAATAACAGTTATCAGACAAGTATTGGTATGGCACCATATGAGGCACTGTATGGAAGACCGTGTAACTCTCCGACATGTTGGTTGGAAACTGGAGAAAAGCTGATGCTTGGGCCAGAAATGATTCGACAGACTACGGATTGTGTAGAGATCATTCGGCGACGAATGAAGGCGGCCCAAGATCGTCAGAAAAGTTATGCCAATAAGCGTCGTAAGGATTTGGAATTCGACGTAGGCGATATGGTTTATGTGAAGATTTCTCCTCTGAAGAATGTTATTAGATTCGGGAAGAAAGGGAAATTGACTCCGAGATTTGTTGGACCATTCCCGATTATCGAGCGAATTGGAAAGCTCGCTTATAGATTGGAGTTACCGAAAAAGATGGCATGTGTGCACAATGTTTTCATGTATCTTATCTACGGAAGTATGTGCATGACTCGAATACGGTGGTTTCTGCTGATAGCTGTGAAGATTTAGAAGTTGATCTAGTTGTTACGAGACCTCGTAAGCCGCTTCGTGTTGTTGAAACCGACATGAAACAGCTTAGGAGGAAGACGATCACGTTGCTCAAGGTACAATGGAGTGATGATGTTGACGACTGTACATGGGAGGAGGAAGAGAGGATGAAGGCAGCTCATCCTGAACTCTTCGAGGTATGGCCCTAAGGTGTCGTGACATCTCACGAATTTGTAGCTTGTTCTAAGTCTTAGAATTCTGCATGCTAGGCTAGTAATTGGATGCATGGTTTGTTGATTGGTATGGATGGTAGGCATGCGGAATAACTTTGATTGCTCTTGTTTGTTTGGAATTTCGGGGGCGAAATTCCTAAGGGGGAGAGAATGTAACGACCCGTATTTTACGTGTCGATAAAATCATAAAATAGTTGCATTAGGTCGTTAGTATTGTTTATGTCATCCATAGCCTAAGTCGTGTAAAAGATGGTTCATAAGGAAGTTAACTCGGTTGCATAGGGTCCTTAGATCGACTCTTGGTTAGGTCGTAGACGGTTTTAAGTTGTGAACGACTTAGGGGATTACGACCTAGCAGTTTAGATGTGATAGCTTGAGTCGTGTAGGAGATAAGTCGGTTGTACGACTTAAGGTGTTGGCCGAGTTAAGGTGTAGCGAGTTAGAGGAGTTAGCGACTTAGTGCTGGGGTTTAAGTCGTATGACCGAGATAAGGATGTAGCGACTTAAAGGGTTAGCGTGTTAGTGCTAGGCCGAGTTAAGGTAGTCAGCCGACTTAAGAGTTGACGACTCATAGGGTTAGAACGACCTAGAGTTAGCTTGTGTGGAGTTAGGTCGGTGGAACGACTTAGTGATGTGAGCCGAGATAAGAGATGGGCCGACTTAGTGGTCAACGGCTAAGGAGTTAAGGCTTAGGTCGTGGGGTCGTAGGATTGCTGAGTCGGTTGGTAGTTGAGTCGTCCAGACGACTTAGTGTTGAGTCGTTGGGACTAGGTCGTGTGACCCTGTGTAGCGTTAGGTCAGCCATGGTTGTTAAGTCGTGTGGCCTTAGGTCTTAGGTCAGGGGAGACTCATGGGTTAGGTCGTGAGACGTCTCCTGTGTAGCGTTGAGTCGTAACTCGTGAAGTCGTTAAGTCGCATGGGTTCTTGAGTCCATTGGGTCGTAGCTTGGTTAAGACATTAGGTCATAGAAGTAAGGTCGGCGACGACTTAAGAGTGGCCGACTTAAGGGACGTTTCAGCCTATAAATATGCGTCCATATCTTCACTTTTTGGCACCGGATTTTGAAGCGACGAAGTGCTGCCATTTTGAGAGCTCGGCTACAACATTTCTTCACTTCTTTTGTCCACTCTAATCTAGTGATTCCATCCATCTAAATTAAAGATCAAATCGAAGATCCAAGAGTCAAAGTTGAAGATCTTCATCCAACAAAGAGAGATTTCATCGATTGAAGTGAGATTTTGCCGGATCAAGCTTGATTCCTTGCTGTCCAGATCTGGAGTTGATTGTTTTTAAGGTGTTTAGGTGATTCGGTGAGTGGTAGTTATCTCTCACACGGACCCAAGGGAGTTTATTGGATTGGTGGCTTGTTTATGCATTAAAGATAGTGATTTCTTGCATTTTCCTAAAGTCTGCATGTAGATCTATCATCTATGAAGTTTTGACACCTATTTTGCTACATGATTACTTGTATAAGTTCATTCATCAAGTTATAGAGACATTTGCCTATGATTCATACTTGTTAGATTTGGACACTTTAATTACCAAATTTCCATTATTGTTGTAATTGCTTATTAGATCTTGTTGAATGTTTGATTGCTTGGACTAATGATTGGTTTATGATTGATTTGACTGTTTCAAATTAGCTAGTAGTTGATTTGGACAAGTTGATCGAAGATAATTCAAAAGTTAAGTGGAAAGGCTTTTGAATGGTGAAAGCTGCTTGTGGCATATGAAGCGGATGTTGAAGCTCATATGGATAGATTTGATGATGATGTTGAGATGGGACTTTGCCATGATGCGATGAGGCAAACCATGATGTCGAGATGGGACTTTGCTATGATGCGATGAAGCAAAGTATGATGTGAGAAAGCCCTGGTTTAATCCAGACGAGATCATCCCAAGCATGTTGATAACTCGGTGATGCAATTCGAGTTGGTTGATAATGATTAGCTTGAGAGGCGCTTGAGCTAGTATGGAAATAGTCGTCGAGGAGGATGACTAGAAGGCTGAGATTTTATCGTTATTGAAGGTTCTAGCAGGCTCAAAGCAAGAGTACGTTGGAACGGGCTGCGACGACGTTCCAAGCACGGGCTGCGACGACGTGCTAGTACTTTGGGTAGTTGCGAAAATTCCTATGCACGGGCTGCGACGACGTGCGGAGTTATGTCTAGAACCGGGGTTACCATTAGCCCTTGACAGGCGGTCATTCAACTAACGGTGATATCGAGGCAATGATAACAGTGATAGCCAGAGTCATGGATGTTTGGTTGTATCATCATTCGGTTTCAAGAGCGGTGTTTTCTTGGTGCTTATCTGATCTTGGTTTAGGCCTTGGGGGTTTGTATTTGGAAAACATCGACCTTGACTCGAGTGATAATTACTTTATTTCGAATGTCTGCTTTGCTATGCTTGTTTATGCTTAGTGGGTCTGGGGGCTATCACTGTAGAATGAGGTGGAGTGGGATGGTTAAGTTCCTATTCCTTTTATCCTTTATGCTCTTTTGGTATGTTTGATAGTTAATTTACTGCTCACTAAGACTGTTGTCTGACTCAAGGTTTTATGTTCAACTCTTATTACCTTGGGCTGTTCATCCATGTTGGGATGGGCAGACTAGGTAGCAGGTGACAGGTGCTGTTCTTGGTTATCAACGATGCAGATGACGGAGACGAGCTGGAGGCTAGCATATTAGTTTTCTTACTTTGTGTACTGGATGTTTCGCTGTTTGTATATGTTTGAGTGTTATGTAGTGAGGCTTGATGTATTGATTGTTCAGATGCTTGTATCAAACCTTTATGAAGTCTATATGATGATATTCTGCTATGAGCTTCATTATATACATATATTTCTCTATTGTATTTTGTCCATGCGCTGTGAGTTGTACGATAGAGTTTCTGTTTTATCTTACCCTGACTATCGTCCATGGCTGCCTGGCACGCCTTTCAGCGCACCTTTTTCCTGTTTAGTGCGGAAGTCATGGGCGGTCGTCACATGCGAGATGCATGATCTCTCCTAGATCTCCTCTGTTTTTGGTGATTCAGCTGGCTAGTCTGCTCGGCATTGGCACGTAGTTGCTCTGTTAGTTGTTGCCGACTCTGCGTCAGCTCCTGAAGTAGCAACTGGAATTCTTGGCTGGTAACCGGGCCTGATGGTTTGGAGGGTCCGGTAGCATCTTGGTTAGATGGAGGTAGTAGCGCGGGATTCTGCCTATCCTGGCCTTCTTGATCGACAGCATTGGAGGTGCTCCTTGTGCTAACCATGGCAATGAATGAGATCCTTTCCTAGACTTTATGCAAATCTGAATAGGTTGGAAGGATTCTGGACTAAAAATCTGGATCTTTCTCTTAGTTTTATGCGATTCGGTATCGACGATAGATCCAAAGAGCAGGAGAAAATATGGGTTTTCTCAGTGAAAGCACCAAAGTGTTTGTACCAAAAATGGGCACAACACCCTTCGGAAGTTTTTCAAGAGATAAAAGTGAAGAATATAAATTTAATATGAAGATTATCTAACAAAAACCCCAACAAACAATATGCACAGACAAACAATTTAGAGTGGTTCGACGAGTTGCCTACGTCCACTATGAAGTTTTTGTGACTTTATTGATTCTCTTTCATTCATTAAACGTGATTACAGCGGGTAACAATAAACTACAGCTTAAAATTATAATCCAATAGCAAGATTGAAGTGCAAAAGTCGATCCGGTAGGGTCTGGGCGCTTCAGAATCCAAAGATCCCTTTTCTGTAGGCTCTGGGGCTCTATTTATAGGCGTAGGAGGCTGATATTTCGTTCAAACTTCGGGAGACCCCTTTTGGCACGTGAGTGGGCCCACGCGATCGATCCTAGAGAGTTTCTTATCAATCTGTGATCGATACGAAATCAATTCGTATCGATCAAGATCGTGTCCAATGGAGCTGAAACTTGGTGGGAGCAATCTTTTTCCTGTACGCAACCTCTTGTGAAAATTTCGCAGCATTTGGATTGGTGGATATTGATATATGATCTATATGAGCTCGAGTTTCTCGGTGGCTGTCTGGTACGAATCCATCAATTCGAATCGATCCTCTTCGAATCGATTGTGCACGTGACCATGCGGTGACGTGGGGTGCACTCCTCGCATCGATCCACTTTTCGCTCCGAGTCGACCGAGTCATCTCCTTGAATATCGCCTTGTTCGAATCAAAGGCCGTTTCCCAATTCGTGTCGATGGATATGAATGAGAAAGAACTCGATGGATACGAACAACACTCCTATCGATAGATACGAATTAGTGAAGACTGATGGTTGCGGCAAGGACTTTCCTCGAGGGATAAGAGTAAGGCGGACACTTGATGGGTACGAAGTAGGCCTTAGCCGATTGATATGAAGTGCAAGCTCTGCCAATGGATACGAACTTGATGGATGCCGTAACGACCCGTAAATTTTCGATAATTAAAATAGCTAATTTAATAAGATTTCGTGATTTAAGGATAGAAAAAAATTTGTAATTCGTTTGGAATAATAATAACTGGAATGAATGGCGATAATAACTATCCAAATAATTATTTATAGATTGAATGGAGTTCCAATATAATTGAATTATCTCAAATGTTATAACTTGGTTAAGGGAATATATGGAAAAACAAATGTAAATAAGTGAATAAGGATTGTGAATTATTTAGGTAGAAATACAAATTTTAATAGATTGGTTTCAAAGATTTGAATAGTAATAAGTATTAAAAAATAAATGCTACTTAGTGAATGCCTTTGCAATCAATAGTTGGATAGGATAATATATGTTGAATTCATTGGGTATAATAGAGTAATTGATTGATAAGTAAAATCTATTTAAAAATCAAATAATTGAATATTGAACAGGTAAATTGTTTAAAGTAAATATTTGAGACTTATTGAATAATTGAATAACTGTAAGATGAAAATAGGGTTCTAAGATGTGAATTGGTTTCAAAGGTAAAATTGTACAAGTTCGTTTTGAATATTTCAAAGGATAGTGATTTAAAAATAATCAAATTTGTTTAAATTTAATATTACGAATGTTTGAATAATTAAATTCCGAATTTGATATGATTAATTTGATATTGAAATTTAATAAATGAAAATAGAGTGAATAATTGAAATTTGATTTAATATGATTCAAATTGGTTTCCAAAGTGAATGTAACTTATATTGGGATTATAATAGAGTTAATAAGATTTTAAAATTGGAATTTATTGGATAATTGAATAACGGGTTTAATATGATTAAATATGATTTGTAAAATTTTATTTTATCATATTAAAGTTAGAATGATGTTGTAGAACGTTTAAAATCGAATTAAAAGTAAATTTGTGAAAATTGAATATTTTAATATTTAATTAACGAGTTAAAATAGCCATTTTTCAAACAGTCTCGGATTTCGACGAAACCAGTTTCATCGGATCCGTAACGTGTTATTATGTAAGATTTCAAATTTCATGTCAATCGGATTTACCGTTTGTCCGAGACAAGCCAAAATGCATAGAAAATCGTTTAATCGGTTTAATTTAAATTTGATCGTTTATTTCCGTAATTCGCACAGATGGTCGAATTAGCTCCCGAAACCTATTCCATTGTGTCCGGAACGCGGGATAAATCCTAGAAACGCCGGTTACCGTGCGTAAATCGGAGTTTGGAAAACCCGGGATAAATAGTGTTTCGAGAAATTTCTATAAATGGACCCCTTTATTCACAAAAAAAAATAGCTAGGGTTTCACCTCAAATTGTCGGCCGCCTCTTATACAATGAATGGCCAGAAATTCATGATTTTCTTCCATTAATCTTCTCCGATCCATCCACTTTTATCAGAAACCTCCAACATGAAACTTCTAGAGCTCGAAGAGAGCTTTCAATCCATACGGGGATGATGAAAAATGGTGCACCACTGCATCATCAATATAGCCGCGTTCGACCTTGTGTTCGCAAGTATTTCGAGACGCCAAGGAGGGCCGAGCTCCATCGCCTTCTGGCCGATAGTAGCTCGCGTTACGAGCTTCGAGGCGCCGCTCTCCGATCGTCTCCAGCTTGCTCGAGTTGTTCGCGATAATTCAATGTTGAACGACGGCTATGGGTTCTTGTAACCCTGGGCACGAACGAACGGGAAGAAGGGGGAAAGGATTTGCGCGGCCAGATGCGTAGGCTTTGAGATGGACGGTCCAGATAAGGTTAGGGTTGGAAAAGAAAATATAAATTGTAAATTTATTATATTATAATTCGTATAAACTTTAAATTATCATAACTTTGTCATACGAGGTCGGAATTGCACAAAACGAAGTGCGTTGGGTTCATATTGACGAGAACTACGCTACGGAGCTGGATTGGAATCGTTTGGAGCTCGTTAAAATTTTGGGTCAAATTGAACGTCGTTCGATTTGCTTTGAAATTGAAAATCAAAGTGAGTGTTTTATAACGCTCACAACGTACTAAATATCTTTATGCTAGTTAAATTTGACATTATGAAGTGTTATGATTTTATTTGTCGTTGTTTGATAAAATTTAAATTGTCATATAGATTGTCATTTGAATTAACCGTTGAAAATTTAATTGACAGTTAAATTGAAATTGAAATTGAATTACGATTAAATTACCTGACATTGATAACTATGAAATTGCCATGAATTGTATTGTCTATTGGATGATGTATTTCGATGGATGCTATTGGTTGATATTTAAATGTTTGGATGTTTATTTGCTTATATATATCCTGTTATGCATACATATGAAACTGTGATTTGATTTAAGTGATATATATTCATCCCTGACATTTAATTGAAATAAATAATTACTTGGCCATAGGATAGAAAATTATATACGGACACCGAATTGGCTAAATTAATAATTTTTCAAATCAATGATTTGAAATTTATTTAAATGTTTTGATTTAAAAATTGTAAATAGAAATCAACTTATAGAAATCGAATTTATCGAAAAATTGAGTTTGGAATGTTGAAATAAATTTTGGTTAAAAGAAATTGTTAAATAATTAAAGTGGAGACTTTGGAATTTAAAATCGGGATATGACTGAATTTCAAAAATTGACTTGTTTAAAGATTTAACCTTAATTCAAGCTTTGAATATTACTAAGTAAAAGTGATATAAAAAATGATATTTTGAAATCGAGCTTGGAATTGAATCATATTTGAAATTTGGATTTAAACTTGAATATTGATGGATAATTTTGTTAAGTGTTATAAATGGATATTTTTGAAAATCAAGCTCCAAATCGATATAAATTGAAATTTAATTAATTGAAAGTGAATATAAAATTGAATAAATTTGTAGTCAAAGTTGACATTGTTTTGAATTGAAATCGAAATTGAATCGGTAGAATGGAAATTGAAATTGATTTGAATTGAGAAGTTATAATTGAAATGGTTTGGTTTTGAAGCTGTTTTATTTTGTTTTCCAAATTACTCAGTTATATAAACCATTTTTGAATACTCAAACTATTTTAATCTATTTTTAATCTACTTAACCCAATTTAAATTATTTTCAATTAATTTATCTATTTGAAATCCATTTAAGGATTTTAAGTATTTTTAACTATTTTTATTATTTAAACTACTTTTAAAGTACTTAAAACAATTTTCTAAAAATTTCAAGCTGGTTAATAAGGTGAAATGTTTATGTTTAAATCTTGAATTTAAATACGAATTGGGTTAAATGAAGTTGCAACCTAAATTGAAATTCGAAATGATTTTGAAATCTAAATGAGATATTGAGGCGAAAAATGATTTTTGAAATGGAACCTTACATTTTAAATAGATATGATGATATTTGAAATGGATTTGATTTTGAAGCGAATATGATATTTTGATATCAATTATGAATCGATTTGAAATGTAAAAGAGCCAACGGTGTAATAATACGTAGTTATTAAAGAGACCGGGATCGGATATGGACATACTCTTTGTCGATACCGAAAACCACTTTAATAACTATTATACGCGGAGTGTTGATATAGAATGAAGTGGATGGTTTGGTGAACGCGTTGACTAAAGAAAGAGAACGATATTGGATGACCCCTGACATGACTAAAATAGGAGCCGGGCCATTGAGGTTCGCCATCTCTAGCGGACACACTTCTTCGATACCATATCTATTACATTTGTGATTCGATTTGGGTGCACCCCTTGATTTGGGAGTGTTGTTTCGCGGTGTTGGGGTAGCTGCTGGCTATGCTCAACATCAGTCCGGATCACGCAACTACTAGTATCCTAGTTGGTATCGCCTCATGTACCTTGCCATACTGATTATCCTATTCGCCACCACTATGTTATGTTTTGTGTTATACCTATGGGGTACCCTCTGATAACCACCAGTTTATGGTGGGGCTTACGGTGCTGTATAGACTATGGCATTAAAAAAATGTGTTAAGGGGGTTATGGTAACGCCTTAACGCTATTTTGATACTTTATATTACTGATAGGCATTATCTACTTAGCGTACATTACTACATAGTAGATAGCTTAACGGATCCTTAAGAGATGGAAAATCCCGTAACATCTCTTGAGTTATTGCACGCACGTTGACACTCGATATGAGATGTCAAACCCCGTAAACATCTCTGACGCCGTTGCACTCATATTTATTTACGATTGATTTAACTTTCATAAGGATGTTTTAGTCCTGACTCGAGTGTTTTGTCTTTTCATTACGCTCGGGTCAGTCCTGAGCTTTTCAGATTTTTGAAGATCTATTCTGGAGGATGAAGATGAAGATTTGGTATACTATTACTATTATTACCCTTGCAACATGCTATCTGCTGCATTATTTTAATTGTTTTGTTGTATATATATAACTCTGATGAATGTTGTATAAATAATTGTCAAAGTATAGTAAAAAGCTTCATGAACTGTTTATTTGACTATTATATTTTATCGTTCCGCTGCGAGATTCTGTGTTATTTCTTTTCCTTTATTTCTCTTTCTTTTCTTTTCTTATTTACCCCAATAACCATCTGCCCTTTTGAATGGTTTGGAATCGGCATGTGTATTTGGTCGTCGGTTTAAACTGTCCAAAAAGGCGGGTCGTTACAGTTGGTATCAGAGCTTTGGTTTAGCGATAACCTTATCTTTGTAGGGTCTGACTCTTTATAAATAGGGTAGTAATACCCTGTGATGAGTCGCTGAGTGTATATATATGAGAGAGCGTATTTGTTAGTGATATAAAATGTTTTATATTGTGTCGGTTGATTTGTTGAGTGGCTTATGGATTCTGGTCAATACGAGTAATTAACGTCATTGATAGGGATCTCTAAACACTTAAACAGAACAATTCGACATAGTATTGTTTTGAAATTGGGTAGATGAAATAATTTTGCTCTAATTATATTTTGAATATAAAGAAAAAAATTCAAAATTTATTGTGACTTATCTAGCTTACTTGGTTGTTAGGAATGAAAATATTGGTTATTATCATTAATCTGATATTGTAATTTAATAAATAAGGTGAATTACAAAATGAACAATGATAAAACACTTGTGGAATGTTTTAAGAAAGAAAATCCTATAAGAATATTTTATAAAGGTGACTTATAAATTAAAAACAGATTTAAATTAGAAAATATTGAATTTAAGACCCGGAGATTTTGAAAAATGGTTTTCAAAGCTTTGAAGAAAATATATGGTGATATTAGTTGGAAAATATTTATGGGAAATATTTTGAAAGGATTTTTAAGAAGGAATGAATTCAGTACTCCTCTCTTATGTCGCTGGAGAATAATTTCGGTGATGACTGCGCAGCATCATCGACGTTCATTTTTGAGTCTCAAAGTGGGGAGACTTCTAAGAAGCTTTTCTTTTTCTTCGAAATTATTTTGGGTAAATGGGTATTGGTTTAACTCCAAAGGTATGATTTGATATATTAAAGATATAAGTGTATGTGTTTATTTCAAATGATTTGAAAATAATCGGGCATTTAAATTTCTAAGTTCTGTTAATTAATAATTTTCAAATTATTTGAATGAAATGTGAATAACCAGAATTTATAAAATAAGAGGATTAAGATATCTAAGCTTATTGTTTTGGGAAAACTTTAAAGTTGAAAGGTAAAGAGGACTTAAAAAAATTAAATTTGTGAACATTCTAATTAAGTAAATTGAAATTCTATAAATTTGTATAATACCAAATTTGCATTCTAATAAAATATAATATGACTTACCAAATATTAAGAAGTTGAAATGATGTTTTGGATATGTAATGAGATATTGTATAAATAAACAGAACCTGAAAGTAATTGAAATATACAAGTAAGGAAAACTCAAAGGGAATTAAATGTATACAAATGGAAAATTTGGTTGTGAATTTTTTTTATATATACTTAAATATAGCATGAAATAATGAATGGATAAATGGAACAAGTAAGTGAACATAAGAAAGAAGACAAATGAATTGTATAATATCTTTTGTAAATTGGTTATAGAAAATAAATATAAATTGCGTAGATTTTTTTTTTTTGAATTTGTAACTTTGAGATAACCGTAAACTAAGAAAAGTCATATATGAGAAGTTAGACTTTTATGGAATGACTATAAACTAAAGTGATGATTAATAAAATGTTCCACAAATAAATTTGTGTTAACTGAATCTATGAATATGAAGTAAATGTAAATAAAAGAATTTGGTATAGCTAAGAATCAATTGGGAAAAGAAATTGAGTTTAATTAAATTATATAGAATGTTTAGAATGAACTTGAGGAAGCAAATTCTTTGATATGATGTTTAAGAAAAGATAATGTAAAAAAAATATGCTATGTAAAGAAATGAATATACTAACTGAATAATAGATTGTGAGTAATTAAGTGGAAAAAAATAGAAGTCAATAAAATAATTTAGTATAGATAAATTGGATAGAAATCCATTGGAAGGTAATACGTGAGATTGTACGTATATTATTTTATTCGCAAAACGATTTGATCCAAATTCGAGCACAAAATTTCAAGATGATTTATATCGATCCAAGTTAGGATTTTTCACTCGATTTTCGACGGCAAATCCTGAATATGGATTTTTAATTTGATTCTGGAATTCTCTATCATAGTATATGGCTATGCAAGGAGAGTAACAGTTTCCAATCAAGGAACCAAATCTGAGTCCGCACTAGAGAGTCGTGTGAACGATACTAGTTTGGAAGTGAAATTGTGTGATCGAATAAGCGATTAGATTGATATTGCTCACGGATGATATATGTACGGCTTACGGACTTAATTGAAGTTAATATTGGAAATTTATGATGCCAAATATAAAATGATTCTTTTAAAATTATATGATTTGGTCGTTATATGATTGTTAGTTGATTGTATATAATTCATTAAGTGTTAATGAAAGTGAAAGCTATAAGTCATTGAAATCAAATTGGAATTTAAATGAATTTAAATAGAATTTAATTTGATTCAAATTGGAAGTGAACTAATGTAAATATAAACTAGTGAATGTTAACTAATTGAATTGAGAATGAATGTTAGTAAAATCCAACGTTAATGAATCAACTGTGATTAAAATTGAAAACGAAGTCAATAAATATTAATGAGAAGTGAATTCATATTGATTGGTTATGGATTTGTTGGATGATAGTTGGATGATAATTGATTTGGTGGATGCATTTGTTGTTTTGTTGCATTTGCTATGTTGGCACATGTAGTTGTTATGTTGTTATATTGTGTATATAGATATTATTTTCATATATGCATGTTTCTCATGGTTTGTTGAGTGTTTAGTAGGTGCGGATTTCGCTTGCTTCGCATTTGGAGCTCGCTTTCGCGCTATATTAGCCGTATATGCTCGCTAATAATATATAAGGTACATATCTCGGATTACATACCGTACTTTTACACTTTTTTCCCTGCGGGATGCCTCATCACTTGATGAGATGTATATTTGTGATATATATACTGTCATTTTTTTTCCGATCGAGCCGCGCAAAGGAAACTCTGCCGAAATTTTACGTAAATCCGGGTGTTAGCAAATTTTTCAAGTTTTAATTTTTTTTTTTATATAACTTGTTTTGATAACTAACTTTTAAAGTTAGAAAGCCGTTCGGAGTAACTTAGTGGAAGCATAGTTATGACTTTATAAATGGAATTTCATTGTTTTATAAGTTGGTAACTTTGAATAAAATATATCTAATGTTGAATTCTATACTTAGTTCCTTTTCCCTTCTTTTTCCTTTTCGGGGACGAAAAGTTTTGAGTGGGGGAGAGTGTAACAACCCGTAAATTTTCGATAATTAAAATAGCTAATTTAATAAGATTTCGTGATTTAAGGTTAGAAAAAAATTTGTAATTCGTTTGGAATAATAATAACTGGAATGAATTGCAACAATAACTATCCAAATAATTATTAATAGATTGAATGGAGTTCCAATATAATTGAATTATCTCAAATGTTATAACTTGGTTAAGGGAATATATGGAAAAACAAATGTAAATAAGTGAATAAGGATTGTGAATTATTTAGGTAGAAATACAAATTTTAATAGATTGGTTTCGAAGATTTAAGTAGTAATAAGTATTGAAAAATAAATGCTACTTAGTGAATGCCTTTGCAATCAATAGTTGGATAGGATAATATATGTTGAATTCATTGGGTATAATAGAGTAACTGATTGATAAGTAAAGTCTATTTAAAAATCAAATAATTGAATATTGAACAGGTAAATTGTTTAAAGTAAATATTTGAAACTTATTGAATAATTGAATAACTGTAAGATGAAAATAGGGTTCTAAGATGTGAATTGGTTTTAAAGGTTAAATTGTATACGTTCCTTTCGAATATTTCAAAGGATAGTGATTTAAAAATAATCAAATTTGTTTAAATTTAATATTACGAATGTTTGAATAATTAAATTCCGAATTTGATATGATTAATTTGATATTGAAATTTAATATATGAAAATAGGGTGAATAATTGAAATTTGATTTAATATGATTCACATTGGTTTCCAAAGTGAATGTAAGTTATATTGGGATTATAATAGAGTTAATAAGATTTTAAAATTGGAATATATTGGATAATTGAATAACGGGTTTAATATGATTAAAAATGATTTGTAAAATTTTATTTTATCATATTAAAGTTAGAATGATGTTGTAGAACGTTTAAAATCGAATTAAAAGTAAATTTGTGAAAATTGAATATTTTAATATTTAATTAACGAGTTAAAATAGCCATTTTTCAAACAGTCTTGGATTTCGACGAAACCAGTTTCATCGGATCCGTAAGGTGTTATTATTGTAAGATTTCAAATTTCATGTCAATCAGATTTACCGTTTGTCCAGGGCAAGCCAAAACGCATAGAAATTCGTTTAATCGGCTTAATTTAAATTTGATCGTTTATTTCCGTAACTCGCACAGATGATCGAATTAGCTCCCGAAACCTATTCCATTTTGTCCGGAACGCGGGATAAACCCTAGAAACACCGGTTACCGCGTGTAAATCGGAGTTCGTAAAACCCGGGATAAATAGTGTTTCGAGAAATTTCTATAAATAGACCTCTTTATTCACAAAAAAAATAGCTAGGGTTTCATCTCAAATTGCCGGCCGCCTCTTATACAATGAATGGCCAGAAATTCACGATTTTCTTCCATTAATCTTTTCCAATCCATCCACTTTTATCAGAAACCTCCAACATGAAACTTCTAGAGCTCGAAGAGAGCTTTCAATCCATACGGGGATGATGAAAAATGGTGCACCACTGCATCATCAATATGGCAGCGTTCGACCTTGTGTTCGCACGTGTTTCGAGACGCCAAGGGGGGCCGAGCTCCATCGCCTTCTGGCCGATAGTAGCTCGAGGTGCCGCTCTCCGATCGTCTCCAGCTTGCTCGATATGTTCGCGATAATTCAATGTTGAACGGCGGCTATGGGTTCTCGTAACCCTGGGCACGAACGAACGGGAAGAAGGGGGAAAGGATTTGCGCAGCCAGATGTGTAGGCTTTGAGATGGACGGTCCAGATAAGGTTAGGGTTAGAAAAGAAAATATAAATTGTAAATTTATTATATTATAATTCGTATAAACTTTAAACTATCATAACTTTGTCATACGAGGTCGGATTTGCACGAAACGAAGTGCGTTGGGTTCGTATTGACGAGAACTACGCTACGGAGCTGGATTGGAATCGTTTGGAGCTCATTAAAAATTTTGGTCAAATTGAACGTCGTTCGATTTTCTTTGAAATTGAAAATCAAGGTGAGTGTTTTATAACGCTCACAACGTACTAAATATCTTTATGCTAGCTAAATTTTACATTATGAAGTGTTATGATTTTATTTGTCGTTGTTTGATAAAATTTAAATTGTCATATAGATTGTCATTTGAATTAACCGTTGAAAATTTAGTTGACAGTTAAATTGAAATTGAAATTGAATTGCGATTAAATTACCTGACATTGATAACTATGAAATTGCCATGAATTGTATTGTCTATTGGATGATGTATTTCGATGGATGCTATTGGTTGATATTTAAATGTTTGGATGTTTATTTGCTTATATATATCCTGTTATGCATACATATGAAACTGTGATTTGATTTAAGTGATATATATTCATCCCTGACATTTAATTGAAATAAATAATTACTTGGCCATAGGATAGAAAATTATATACGGACACCGAATTGGCTAAGTTAATAATTTTTAAAACTGTCGATTTGAAATTTATTTAAATGTTTTGATTTAAAAATTGTAAATAGAAATCAATTTATAGAAATCGAATTTATCGAAAAATTGAGTTTGGAATGTTGAAATAAATTTTGGTTAAAAGAAATTGTTAAATAATTAAAGTGGAGACTTTGGAATTTAAAATCGGGATATGATTGAATTTCGAAAATTGACTTGTTTAAAGATTTAACCTTAATTCGAGCTTTGAATATTACTAAGTAAAAGTGATATAAAAAATGATGTTTAGAAATCGAGCTTGGAATTGAATCATATTTGAAATTTGGATTTAAACTTGAATATTGATGAATAATTTTGTTAAGTGTTATAAATGGATATTTTTGAAAAATCAAGCTCCAAATCGATATAAATTGAAATTGAATTAATTGAAAGTGAATATAAAATTGAATAAATTGTTAGTCAAAGTTGACATTGTTTTGAATTGAAATCGAAATTGAATCGGTAGAATGGAAATTGAAATTGATTTGAATTGGGAAGTTATAATTGAAATGGTTTGGTTCTGTTTTATTTTGTTTTCCAAAGTACTCAGTTATATAAACCATTTTTGAATACTCAAACTATTTTAATCTATTTTTAATCTACTTAACCCAATTTAAATTATTTTAAACTAATTTATCTATTTGAAATCCATTTAAAGATTTTAAGTATTTTTAACTATTTTTATTATTTAAACTACTTTTAAAGTACTTAAAACTATTTTCTAAAAATTTCAAGTTGGTTAATAAGGTGAAATGTTTATGTTTAAATCTTGAATTTAAATACGAGTTGGGTTAAATGAAGTTGCAACCTAAATTGAAATTCGAAAAGATTTTGAAATCGAAATGAGATATTGAAGCGGAAAATGATTTTTGAAACGGAACCTTACATTTTAAATAGATATGATGATATTTGAAATGGATTTGATTTTGATGCAAATATGATATTTTGATATCAATTATGAATCGATTTGAAATGTAAAAGTGCCAACGGCGTAATAATACGTAGTTATTAAAGAGACCGGGATCGGATATGGACATACTCTCTGTCGATACCGAAAACCACTTTAATAACTATTATACGCGGAGTGTTGATCCAGAATGAAGTGGATGGTTTGGTGAACGCGTTGACTAAAGAAAGAGAACGATATTGGATGACCCCTGACATGACTAAAACAGGAGCTGTACCGGGCCATTGAGGTTCGCCATCTCTAGCGGACACACTTCTTCGATACCATATCTATTACATTTGTGATTCGATTTGGGTGCACCCCTTGATTTGGGAGTGTTGTTTCACGGTGTTGGGGTAGCTGCTGGCTATGCTCAACATCAGTCCGGATCACGCAACTACTAGTATCCTAGTTGGTATCGCCTCATGTACCTTGTCTTACTGATTATCCTATTCGCGACCACTACGTTATGTTTTGTGTTATACCTATGGGGTACCCTCTGATAACCAACAGTTTACGGTGGGGCTTACGGTGCTGTATAGACTATGGCATTATAAAAATGTGTTAAGGGGGATTGTGGTAACGCCTTAACGCTATTTTGATACTTTATATTACTGATAGGCATTATCTACTTAGCGTACATTACTTCATAGTAGATAGTTTAACGGATCCTTAAGAGATGGAAAATCCCATAACATCTCTTGAGTTATTGCACGCACGTTGACACTGGATATGAGATGTCAAACCCCATAAACATCTCTGACGCTGTTACACTCATATTTATTTACGATTGATTTAACTTTCATAAGGATATTTTAGTCCTGACTCGAGTGTTTTGTCTTTTCATTACACTCGGGTCAGTCCTGAGTTTTTCAGATTTTTGAAGATCTATTCTGGAGGATGAAGACGAAGATTTGGTATACTATTACTATTATTACCCTTGCATCATGCTATCTGCTGCATTATTTTAATTGTTCTATTGTATATGTATAACTCTGATAAATGTTGTATAAATAATTGTCAAAGTATAGTAAACAGCTTCATGAACTGTTTATTTGACTATTATATTTTATCGTTCCGCTGCGAGATTCTGTGTTGTTTCTTTTCCTTTATTTCTCTTTCTTTTCTTTTTTTATTTATCCCAATAACCATCTGCCCTTTTGAATGGTTTGGAATCGGCATTTGTATTTGATCGTTGGTTTAAACTGTCCAAAAAGGCGGGTCGTTATAGATGCGACCCGAGGCTTCCTGATGGACTCGAACGAGATCGAGTCGAACTGAAGATATAAGATGGACGCAAAGCAATGTTATCCGATGGATACAAAGAGCAGCTGCCTGATGGATTCGAAACAGTGACTTGTCGTAGTTGATGGATGCAAAGTGGGTGATGGACGATGGATTCGAAGCGGGACTATCTGATGAATACGAAACCGATCGGTGCGAAGTTGGTGGATTCGAACCGGAGCTCGATGATGGGTACGAAAATGAGGTTATTCCCTTCAACTTGCATCGATCATAACTTGAGCAAACGAACTCGGATTGACCTGAAATTTGGAGTGTTGTCTTTTATGCCCTCGGTTGTCGTGTCCTATCAATTATAGCCTGATCCAGACTCGGACAAAATTCATCGATATCCATAATGAACCAGTGCGTACTCGATATTCGGGATGAATGATCCTTAGTTTTTAATCAGTTCCTTGATATCTCGGCCTTGCCAAAAGGCGGGATAACAATGTCAGCTATATAGTACTAGCGAGGAGTCTATCTAAGGGTTAAGTATTAAATGGCAAAGGCCTAACTAAAAATAGGTGTCAAATGGTCAAAGGCCTACAAAGTCCTTATTAATGAGGTATTAAGTAGCTTGGGTACAGTTTCTCACATTACTAAGACTTTAATAGCAGTAAACGCATTAGTGGTATAGCTATTATAAGGCCATATATAGTGGTCAAAAGTCTCTGTAGTTAGGACCAATGGACCAATAATGACGATGCTAGAAGTCTACCTTGGGAATATGTCTTAAATGATGGAGACTACCTCGATTGAGGTTTTAATGGCAAAGTCAACCTATTTCTCTTTTAAAAGTATTACGTAGCGATAGTTGAAGCCCGCTTCATATTTAGAAGTACCAAGTGGCTAATTGAATTAGAAGTATTGGGTGGTTGATAAGGCTTCATCGATATTTTGTACCTTGGGAATGAGCAGATAAGTTATGTGTGGGTAATGCAAGGTTAGATTAGAATTGCTACCCATAATAGACATAACAACTAAATGGAAACTAATCGGTATAAATTTATGTTATGGATAGTTTACAGATTTTTTATAACATCAACAATCTTAAGGACCGAAGCTAAGCGCTACAAATGCTGTAGTCATCCATATTATTAACTTCCAGTTACAAAATAAGGTAATGTTAATGGTATCCATAATATTAGAAGCACACGAATATGAAATATAATCAACACAAATTTCAAATCCTACTTTTTCAATTACATTTCAAATCAATATTTCATATTCAGTCACATAATCCCAAAACAATTTCCAGGTGTTGATCAAATGTAATTATTACAAATTACGCCAATAGCAATAAACAAAGAAGCCCTTTTGGATGATCATATTACTGAATAGACATACCAGTCATATCATAATACTAAATAGCTCCTACATAGCTAACTTGCCTCCTACGCATCTTCGGAAGCTTATTTGTCCAACCTACTAAACCAGAAAAGTCCTTAATTTTCATCCACTCATATCAAATTTTGAGCACCCGAGAGTTTAAGGGGAAATATTAAACTTCGATTTAGATATAAAGCTAGGTGTGAATAATACTATTACATCTTGATTTATTGATATTAAACGAGACCACACCGCTTAGCAAAACGAGTTTCCCCTCACTAATATCCCTCTAAAAGCAGGAAACCAATAGACAACAATAGCAAATACATATATGCATAAAAGCAGGAAATCAATAGACTATATGTTCAGACTATAGTTTTATCTTGCTAACGATTAGCCATTGGCTGCATCGCGCCTACTAGACATAATCAATTATCTAACTTCTATTAGACACACTACTGGGTTATTTGCCGTTAACTACCTTCTTCTATGGTCAACTGATCCTAATGGTTTTGTGAACACACCAATAACCTATCTTTACTCTGTATATTCTCTTCTGTATGCAACATTATTTTAGTCCCATCTGTGACAAAGCCCCACACATTGGAATTTTGGACTTATATCAGGTAGGGGCTATTAACTAAAGTATGGGGCGCGACCCTACACTAGTTCCATCTGGTTTTCTAATATCCGAGTCATAAACTTTGGGTTTTCTACCCTATTCAAATTTTATTTCCTATCACATACTTAGGGTTAACTACCCTATTCAAATTTCATTTCCTTGTAAACAAACCTTGTAAATGATTTTCCCCTAAAATCATAACTTATAAAACAATGAAATCATACTTTTTGCTTTACTCAAAATACTTATGCCTATGATATATGCTTTACACAAAAACAGTGTTGATGAAATCTAATCAATGAGATAATCTATCCCATCAAAATAAGTTAAAACCCTTTTTAACTTAGAAACCTCTAGGCTATAAGGCCAAAACAATACCTTTGAAACCTTAGTTAAACCTTAAATGATTTCTTTCTAATTCATTGAAAGTGCCCCATTCAAAATGGGATAAATACTTTATCCTTGAAAAAAGTACGCTGAAAGGCCAAAACATCCCTTTCGAACGTATTGAAAATATGCCTTTCGAATTCATTACTTAACCCTTAAACATCCTCTTTTGAAATCATTAAACTCGTCTTTCGAAAGCATAGAAAACTTTCTTTTCAAACCACTTAAAACAAACCTTCTAGTTAGCATAAATATACCTTTCGAAGACATTGGCGTTTCCTCTTTGAAAACTCTTATAACCTTACGAAAACATTGAAAATCCTTTACTTAAAACATACCCGTCGAAAGCATTAGTTTAGGGTAAAAGTTTGTGGAAACGTTGCTTCGAAACCATTTAAAATCATTCCTTTCTAAACCTTTGGGTCTAACATGTAGTATAATTATTGGGTCATAAAGAACTGAGGCATAAGCTTTGCTTGTAAAAGTATTAATCTCGAGTAAAAGAAAGAGGATAGTTTCGAAACCCACTCTTTCAAAACCATTGCCTCCAAACCATTTTGAAAGCGGTTGTATGGCCCTTTCGAAAGCATGGAGAAGGCGGCTTTAAAGTAAAAGGTGAAAGCACCCTTTCAAACAAATTTCCTTTAGGCTATAAAGAAAAGAGGCCTTAACTAGTTCGAACGATAAGAATGCGGCAGCTAGATTTCGAATGGGTTCCAAAAGCGACAACCTTTTCGAAAGCTTCATTCTTAAAATAAAACAAGCGACAATTCATTACAAACTGATTGATTCGAAAGCTATTTTAAAGTGGCTTCAACCCCTTTGAAAGGATGGTTACGACACTGTCCCTTTAGCCTTTCTCCAATCCACTATGTATCAATGGCTTGTTACCATGTGAATTGGTTTTGAATGGGTTTATAAGCGGTGATACAGACTCGAAAGCTAACATATGGAAGTAGCAAAGTGGTAAATTATGTCAAAATTTATGCCTTACAAAGTAACTTTTTTTCAACGAACTTGTCTTATTGATCAAAATGTAATTGATTTCCATTTCTTTATCAAAAATCCTTTCCTAAAAGTGTTTTTGAATTTCAAAATTATCAATTAAAACATTTTAACTAATAAGCCCTTCTCCTTGGTTAAAACATATGAAACATTTAAGTCCCTCAACTTAAATAATTTTATAACCATAATAAAATACTTAGGAAAATTTTCCCAAAAATCACCATAATTCACTTTCAATATATTTTCTAACATATTTAAATTTCAAACCCAAAATCATTATTGCTTTAAATAAGTTAAACCTAATATTAACTATTTTCTTTTATAGAAAATTCATAATAATTCCACAACAACTTAGAAAATTATAAAAATTGAAACCCACTTCTAAAATAATACCTTTGACCATATATCAAAAATGCAAATCATTTGGTTGTAATTTAATAGATTTTCCAATCTAAACTTGTCATAAAATCTACATGAAATATCATAAATCATAAACAAGCATATATATATATACCCATTTAAACAAATATAACATGGCATATTATTTGCAAAATAATTCGGATCCAATCTTGAAACTGAAAGCATTGACAAAAGTGAGATGTAAACCAAATTATTTACCTTAGTTTGGTGTTAAGATGGTGGAGATTTGCTCTTTTATTAAATTGCTTAAGCTTCCTACTTGAATCCTACCTTTTCTTCTTTTGATTCTTCTTAATGGTGGCCGACCAAGCTCTTAGTTTTTAGTATTGTTTATGAATGTTGAAATGAATGAGAAATGAAGGATAGATTGGTTGAGGTTATAAGAACAAAGACTATTTCTATTTTACCCTTGTCAAATTCCTCCTACTTACTTATCTTTAATTTTGTTTTGCATATGTACTCATTAAGGCACGGCTCCTTTATAAATTTACAAATGCCAATCCCTTAACCATCCACATTATTTCATTTAATTTATCTAACTAAATATTCTAAATAATGTTAGTCAAAATTTGGGTCATTACAGGCTCCCCTCTTTAAAGAATTTCGTCCTCAAATTTCGATTAATTACCCATAACAATTAAACATAAAGGTAAAACATATCATGAAACAAGTCAAGATAAGTATCTCTAATCCTACTCTCAGTTTCCCAACTATAGTCTCTCTTGTCGTCACTCCAGTGGACTTTGACTAATCTGACTATCTTGTTCCTTAGTCTCTTCTCATCTCTCGCAACTATACTAACCGGTTTTCTAACTATAGTCATATCCGGTTCCACTACTGGATCATCTAACACAGTCGGTGTAATAGTAGTTTCTAGATCGTGAATACACTTTGTTAGATGAGAAATATGCAAAAAAATGTGGACTCCTACCAAAATTTCGATAATTCTACTATATACGCGAGTTTCCCAAACCTTTCTACAATAGGAAAATGGTCCAATAAATCTTGGTGCCAATTTTCATGATTTTTCAAATCTTATTATGCCTTTCATCAGTGACACCTTGACGAAGACATGATCTGTAACTGAGAACTTTAAGTCTTTTCGTCTTTTATCAGCATAACTCTTATGCCTTGACAAAGTTTCGTTCATTCTAGCTTGAATTAACTTTCTACCGCTTCTCTAACCAAATCTAGACCAAGAACTAACGTATCCCCAGTCTTTAACCAACAAATGGGAGATTTGTTTGGCCTTCCATACAAAGCTTCATACGACGTCATCCCTATACTAGTCTAATAACAACAGTTATACGAAAACTCGACTAAGTGTAGATGGTCTTCCCATAATCACCCAAAATTTAATGTAACAACCCAAATTCCAGTGGTTTTGAATTTTTCGCAAAAATGCTAAAATCCAAGCCCACTGAAACCCTAGTTGGGTTTTTGATATCCTACAAATAGGCAAAGACAAATATATCAGAGCTCAGATAAATATCTCACAACGGAACTGACTAAATTATAATAGTAAGTAAATACTCACCAATATAATAACACTTTCTAAACAAGTGTCTCAAAGTTGGAAAGTCTATACCATCTACCTAACCTGCAAGATGTTGTGAGGAGGAGGTCAGAACTAAAGTTCTGGTGAATGGACAAATTATACATTTCTAAGCTTAATTCTACATATACCGTTTTATTTCCATTTACTGTTATATTATGTTTATTGGGTTTATACTACTCTCGCCACCTGCGTGAATCATACTCATCTACTCCCTAGTAGATTAAAACCTAATAACTAATATATATGTAGCTATATGCCCAATGACCGCTTCGGTCCTAGTACTACCCATAGTACCTTCCGTATCCTCCTTGAAAAGGACTCCATCATCTTGCTCCTAGAGCATTCTGTGGCTACATATGTAAAAGACAGCTTCGTGAGGCCTACAATACAAATGTTTCGTTGTCTGCTATAAAAACGTAAAACTGCGTCTGCACTAACCTGTACTATTGCTCGGACATCCATAATATATCACCCAGTGCATACCTTGAGGACTATACGTAATCGTTCTGTCTACTCCCTGAAATCCCGCTTAACAAGTTCTACCTTGTACGAAACTCGGTCGGGGATTTTCTATATCTGTAAAGTATTGCTTCATTAGGCCTACAATACAGATATTCTACTTGGTCTGTATCTTTTCTTATCGTGGGTATAGTTCCACGCAGCCACCCCTCAACTAAACGAAAGACCTTTAAAGAGCTAAATGACTGTGCCCTACTGTAACAATCTAAACATCCAATTGGCTGTGCCCCTCATTCAATGTCTCGATAGTGAAAGAATCATTGGCTTTTTGGTTTAACTCTAGTCTTTCCCGAACTTGTTTCCTGGTTTGATGCTGGCCTAATATTCGCATGCGAATATCCTTTTGGGTCATGCCCACTAAAACCTACTTGCAAGTTAGAGTACGGTGTCATACGAATATCTTACTCCAAACATCAACCCTTTTGATTGCCTACAATGTTCCGGCCATGCAAAAGCAGTCAAGGCATACTCTCTTGATGGAACACCTACATACCTGTCTTCGAGGGACTGCTTCATTAGGCATACCCCAGAGGGTCATCCTAGAGTACCCTCACATCCCATTGAAGTCTCGTACTTCCTCTAGCCAAAAATATCTATGTTGGACATGCTTCTTCTGTGCTAAAAATCTGTGATGAACAGCTTCATTAGGTTCTTCATCCTTTGGGCTGCTTCAAACGCATCTTATTCTTTTATTAGATCTTAAGTCTAATCTTTTATTTTGTGTTTAGTTTACTTTTCTTATTTTGTCGGATAATTATTTACCCTAATCAGCATAAGCTTGTCCTAGCCTCACCTAACTATTATGAGACCATCAGTTCCTGGCTGAAAAAGGAATACTATTATTGTGGGCCCTGTTACTATGTTTGCTTATTAACTTAGTGTAAGTTTTAAAACAAGCCTCTTTTTTCATCTTTAATTGTAACCTATGCTATAATTATACTTGCATTTGTTGCTTCTATATTCTTTTATAATTTACATTTATTATTATTGCAAGTATCTCTTTTTTGTTCTAGTATGTCTTTTGTTATTATGATATTGAATTCGCTTTAGTTCTCTTATATTATATGACAATCTTGACTGGGACTACGTCCGACCGTCACAAATTTACCTATCATAATAAATACTTTGCTTTTATTATCATCTGGGTAGTAAATGTAGATCTATGCACAACTCTATTTATCGTTTCTAGTCTTGTCAAATAATTAACTTGGTTATTTCTTCTTCTTTAATTTCTTTAATCCTTCAAGTTATTTTCTTTTATTCTAGGAAGCAGTTCTATTATATTTGGTTGGTTACAAAAAATGTGCTAAAAATCCATTTCCATATTTTAATACTAACTAATGCTATAAGCAATAACTCGTAATTGCAAGATATTTCTTTATTTAACTATTGGATGATGTAAAATACATAAATGTCTCTATTTTACACAGATTCCCTTTTTCTTTCTTTTATTCTTGTAATTACGTTTATCATTATTTTTGCAATATAAAACTATGGAACTGTATTCTCTTTTCTAAACCAACCAACAAATTTATTACTAACTTCTAAATCAATTTATTTCTTCCTTTTTAGCATGATTTATGACAAATTTCCGCTTTTTCTCTTTTTATTTCATTTTTATTTTACATCTAATTTCTGTAAACATGATGTTTCTCTATTTTAGTCCATATTTCCAAATTCTTCTCATTAACTATTTTATTCACGTAAAAAGGAATAAACGAAACTAATATTTACGGGCTAAATTTCAACTTAAAATAAATGTAAACAACAGCAGATTACTGTAAATTTCTTGCTTTTAGGCTTATGCCCTTCTCTATAACTGTAAAGCCTAATATTATTCATATTTAATTGGATTATTATCTTTCTTTTCCTTATAAATAATAATTAAATATGAGCTCTCTTAAAATTTATGGTTATAGCAAACTAATAGAACTAATTACTGAAATAAATGCCGAATTAAAATAATTAAAAGGGAATCTAACGATAGTATATCATAAACGTAAAAGATTAATAATTTAAATCCACTCACATGTCGTCCTTAGCTTCAATCTCTATCCCTTTTAATTTGCTACGCTTTTCTCTAGTTTTTCCCGTTTTTGATTCACTGTAAATTCCCTAATTTGTTTATGCATTTCTCGGATTGTTTATAAGTATTTCCTTGTTTAATTTTATTTTTAGTTTGGGGAAAGATTTGATTAATAGAGGAGAAAAGGGAAAGGGAGAAGAGAAGAGGAGTTTGTTGTAAACGACAACAGCTGATCCAGAGAAAATAGTGTGGGCTAGGGTTAAGTTACGTACAATTTATACGTGCAGTGAACAACTAGGAACCATCCAATAAACCTTAAAAACAATCCTCGCCATCAGAATGTGATTGTTTACTTAGCTTATAACGTATAACTTTCCAACATTATTCATTTGTTCCTTTGTTGTACAACCCTATTAATTCACGTTTCGTTCTAAATAAGATTCTCCCATTAATTATCCAATTAATTAGAACATACATACATACATACACACACATATATATACACACACACACAGAGATACACACACACAGATATATATATCCAATATTAATTGATTCTTATACGTTATAATTTCTCACATATTTGAACAAGTCAATTAATACCTCTATCAATTGAATGCATATAAAAGTTGTACTTTTTAATTTATTTTTTAAATTTACCTTAATCATAAACCTAATTGCTTTGTTTGATTTTTATGCGCATTCCAATTTTTTTAACTTGGAAACAAATAATCCTATAACTGATGTTTTCTTCTAGCTAATTAATTTACATTATTGGCTATTGTAAAACTGGCATATTCTTTGATTAATTGACACCCTTTTTAAAACGTTCAACTAACTGCCAATTAAATAATTGAAAAGTTTTTCCATTTTAATTGATATCCAAATTAACTCCTATGCGTCGCCCAATCACACATTTATTAGTTGTACATACTTAAACCACCAATTCATTAACCAATTAATTGACATATAAGTTTCCCTCTTTTATTAATTGACACTTACTTAATGTCTTTAATTAATTTCTCAATTAATTGATTGCATCAATTATAAATTAATATTTGTATGTTGTCATTTAATTTATTCCCCACATACATTTTCTTTTATTAAAAGGTCCCTTAATTAATTAAAGTTATGAAAGTGACATATTCTCAGACTAATTGACGCCTCTATGTCTCTTGATTAATTCCGCTTTTAATTGATTGATGCGCCAAATAATCACACACTCATTGGTTATATATATTTATGTAACCTCTTATTTTTTTTAAATGCATATATTTGACATTTATATTTTTCACTGCTTTGAAATTATGTTAATTCAATTGATTTTATTTGTCATTAAAGCACAGGGTGTTCATCTAGCATACAAGCTCTTAAAAAGCTTTCTAAGATTTTGTTAACCTCCCCGTTTTTCCATCTATCTATAGATGATAAGTGGTACTCATCTTGAGCTTGGTACCTAAAGTCTCCTATATATTCTTCCAAAACTCGCTAGCAAATAAGGAATCTCTATCACTTACTATACTACTAGGAATTCCATGTAGTCTAACTATATTCCTCATGAATAACTTAGCTAAATCTGTTGTTGTACAGGTCGATCTAACTAGAATGAAATAGGCACTCTTGGTCAATCTTTCCACTATAACCAATATACTTTCATTTCCTCGATTCGACTTTGGCAATCCATCTATGAAATCCATTGAGATAGAATCCTATTTCCAGATCAGAACATCCAAAGGCTGAAGTTACCCACTCGGTTTTTGATATTCAGCTTTTACCTATTGACAGTTTAAACACCGCCTTACCCATAGGCCTATATCTTTCTTCATACCTTCTTAGAAGAAACTCCTTTTCAGATCCTGATACATCTTAGTTCCTCCCAGATGAATGGTGAACTTTGAACAATGGCATTCTCCAAGAACTTCCATTCTTATGTTTCCAACATTCGAACACATGGTCGTCCTTTCTTCCTCAACCATCCATTGTGGTCAAGACTGAAATCTTTCAAGTCATCGCTCTTTGTTCCGTCCCTTAACTTTTTGTTCTGTTCGGCTAATAATGGATCCTCTCCTTGCTTAGAAGTAATCATTTCGATCCTCACCGGTCAGACTTCTAAACATGACAACCTAGTAGTTTCTTGACTAGAGCTACTCTTAGATCTTCATTGCACTCCGCATGTAGTCAATGCCTCTAAATCTTTCCACTCAACTATCATTACCAATATCGCATTTGATATTTCTGCTAAGTGCATCTACAACCTTATTCCCTTTTCCTAGTGTATACTTAATACCAAAGTCATAAGCGGCTAAAAACTCTAACCACCTCCACTATCTCATATTCAACTCTTTTGAGAGAATAAACTCCTCAGTAACTTATGATTCGTATACAACTCGAATCATTCTCCTAAAAGGTAATGTCTCTATACCTTCAATGCCAAAATTACTACAGCTAATTCCAAATCATGAGTTATATATCTAATCTCATGCGGTCTGAGCTGTCGAGAAGCATAGCAATCACTTTACATCTTTACATTAAAACAACTCCTAATCATGTTCCACATGCATCTGTGTACACTGCTAAGTTCTGATTCCCATTTGGAACCACTAACACAGGTGCATTAGTCAATAAGTGTTTCAGTTTTTGGAACACCTCCTCATACTTATTAGTCAAGACAAACTTCATATCTCTCTGAGTTAGCTCTGTCATCGGTGCCGCTATATTTGAAAAATCCTTAACGAATTTCTGATAGTAACCAGCTAACCCAAGAAAACTCTTTATCTCGATCACTGTCTCGGGTCTCTTTCAACTACTCACTGCCTCGATCTTAGTTGGATCTACTAACAGCCTTTCTCTAAGTTTAAGAAATTTTAATTTCTTCTTCCAGAAATGAAACTTCAAAAATTTCGCTTCAGTTGATGATGCCTCAACATCTCAATCATCACTCTATGATGAACTTCATGCTCTCTTTCATCCTTAGAATATATCAAAATGTCATCTATGAACACTAACATGAATCTATCCAGATGTTCTCAAAAGATCATGTTCATCAAATTCACGATGAATGCTGGCCCATTAGTTAGTTCGAACGGCATCACTAACTATTCGTACGATCCATATCTGGTCCTAAATGTCGTCAAAGGAATACTATCCTCTACTACGTTAAGCTGATGGAATCCTATTGCCAAATCCAACTAGGAAACTAAATTGGCTCCACTCAACTGATCGAAAAATTTGTCAATCTTAGGTAACAGATATCGATTTTTTATCACCTTCCCGTTAACTTACGATAATCGATACATAACACAACAATCCGTCTGGTTTCTTTGAACATTACGGCTGCTCCCAAGGAGAACAACTTGGTTTGATAAAACTCTTACCTTCTAAATCCACCAACTGCACCTTTAACTCCTACATCTTGGTAGGTTTCATTCTACTAGGCGGTCTACTCACCGGTTCTGCTCCTGATACTAAATCTATCTGAAACTCAATGGCATGTTTCGGTAGTCTTCCTTGCATGAGTTCAAAGACATCTACGAATTCTCTAACAATGAAAACTCAATTTAACTTGTCTTCTATTTCCATAACACCCAACAAATTATTAACCTCAAAACTAGGGTTTTCTATGGAGTATATAATCCGATCACCATAATCAGGGTATCTAAGTGATATTTTCCTATCACAGCACAATATCCTAGCTTCGTACTTACTTAACCAATCCATACCCAAAATAATTCTGAACCCTACAAAATCAAACATATGCAAACTTTAAGCAAACGATTGACCTAATAATTAAAACTCTAGGTGGTCACATCTCATCCCAAGAGTCGCATAGTCTCCTATCGTATTCGCAACCTTTATGGAAGTAACTAGGTTTGAGGGCTCTAGGTTAAGCTTATATACCAAATAATGAGATATAAAAGAATGCAATGCACCATTATCAAATAGAACCATAACTGACATAATATGAATCAAAAGTATACCACCTAACACAACTTTTCTGTTTTCCTCTGTCATTGGTCTTAAGGTAGTGGGTTCCAATGTAAACATTTTGCTCTTTCCATCCTTGGCTGGCTCCTTGCACTGGTTCTTATAATGTCCAATTTGATCACATTTGAAACATTTTACTCCTTTTTTGTCAGCCTTCTTCCCTTTGCCTGTCCAGAACTCATGAGCACAGCGTCCCTTCTTATCGTACTTATAGATAACTACATCAGCCTTCCTTTTCTTAGTTGCCCCTCCTTTCTGAGTGCCTTTCTTATGGAATAACTTTCTCTTTTGGTTCTACCCACCTTGAGCTTCCCCTACTTTTTTACCATCAAGAAAAGCAAGCATATTTTCCTGCCTCAAAGCCATCTCAACAACTACATCACATGGATCCCTAATATGTGACAGAGTTGCTTTAGCAAGCTAGGGTTTCAGTCCGCGGATGAACTTCTCATCCCTTTTGATAGCTGTAGCATATCTATATCTTAATAGATTTGAGGTAGTTCCTTGGATCTGGCCGCATACTCCAGCACAGTCTTGTCTCCCTGCACCAACTCAGAAAACTTCCAGAGCAGAGTTGACTTAGCAATCTCCGATATGAATCTTTCCTCAAACCTTCTTTTGAATTCTGCTCAAACCATAGTCTCTTCATTTACTCCTATAGTAACACGGTTACACTAATATAGTGCTGCTTCTTGCAATTTCCTAGAAGCAAGTCTCCACTTATGCTCATCATTGAGTCCCAAATTAGCAAACATCCTTTAACAATGAGGCAGCCAATTCTCCACTTCAACTGTGTCATCAGTCCCGATAAAACGGCTTTCCTCCAAGCCTAGCATAATCTCTACTTAGTACTACGTAGTTATTAACCACCGAAGCTTCTTGATTTTCCTCCAACTAATCCCGCAGCAGCTCCAGCTTGCATTATGTTGACAGAATAGGTACATGGAACCTATATCAACTTGCGGTACTCTAGCCCCCTTGTTAACACCTTTTGCTCGACCTGGATTCCTTCTAGTGTTTGGTCTAACATTTCCATTAGCTATGGTGCTTCCTCCACCAATGTTAACACTTCTGCTCCTAGCATCCCTATCTTACTTGCTTAATTTTCATTCGAGTCTTTGTAAGATATAGAAGAATAACCTAAGAGAGACGAGAAAATAGAGATAAAGCATATATTTATATATAGCAAACACAATTACATTACTATCGCATACCCCAATCTTTTCTATAATTCTTTAGGATTATGTTTTCAAATCATTTTAAGTTTAAAATTTCTTTTTAGTTTTTATAAACCTAGGCTATGATACCAAGTTGTAATCCTCTATCTCGAGGCCCAAAGCTAAGCGCTACAAATGTTGCAGCCATTCATAGTATTAACTTCCGGCGATAAATTATGGTAATGTTAATGGTATCCATAATGTCAAAAGAACATAAATATGAAATAAAATCAACACAGATTTAAAAATCTACTTTTCTGATTACATTTCAAATCAATATTTCGTATTCGGTTATATAATCCCAAATGGATTCCTAGGTGTTGTTCAAATATAATTATTACAAATCACGCAAAGAGCAACATATGAAGATGCTCCCTTGGATGATCAGAATATTGAATAGACATATCAATCATAATACATCAAAGCAGAAATAATACCAAATAGCTCCTACATAGCTAACATGCCTCTTGCACGTCTTCGGAAGTTTATTCGTCCAACCTGCTAAACCGGAAAAGTCCTTAAATCTCAATCTACTCAAATCAAATTTTGAGCACCTGAGAGTTTAAGGAAAAACATAAACTTTGAGTCAGACATAAAGCCAGGTGTGAATAATACTATTACATCTTGATTTACTGATACTAAGTGAAATCATACCGCTTAGTGCAACGGGTTTCCCCTCACTAATATCCCATTGAAACCATATCTTTTGCAGATCAAAATCCTATAATCAAATTGAATATAACAACAGTAGCAAATACATATATGCATAAAATCAGGAAATCAGTGGACTAGCTTTCCACACTATAGTTTTATCTGCCTAAAAATTAACCATTGTCTGACTTGGGCCTACAAGACAATCAATTATCTAACTTCTATTAGACAGTCTATTGGGCTATCTTCCCTTAACTATCTTCTTCTAAGGTCAACAAATCATAATGGTTTTGCAGGCTCACCAATAACCTATCTTTACTCTGTATATTCCCTTCTATGTGTAACATTATTTTAGTCCCATTTGTGACAAAGCCGTACACACTGAAATTTTGGACTTATATTAACTATGGGCTATTAGCTATAAAGTATAGGGTGTGAACCTGCACCAGTCCCATTTCATCTTCTAATATCCTAGTCATAAACTTAGGGTTATCTACCCTATTCAAATTTCATTTCCTGTCATATACTTACGATTAACTACCCTATTCAAATTTCATTTCCTTGTAAATGATCTTTGTAGAAATGATAACTTTGTGAAACAAGAAAAACATACATTTTCCTTTACCCAAATACTTATGCCATGATATATGCTTTACACAAAACAGTGTTGATGTAATCTCATCAATGGGATCATCTATCCCTCCAAAATAAATTAAAACCCCTTTTTAACTTAGAAATCTCTAGGCTATAAGGCCAAAATAATACCTTCGAAACCTTTGTTTAAAACCTTAAACAATTTCTTTCGAATTCATTGAAAGTACCCTTTCAAAATTAGATAACTACTTTGTCCCTGAAAACACTAGGCCAAAAGGCCAAAATATCCCTTTCGAATGTACTGAAAATATATCTTTTGAATTCATTACTTAATCCTTAGACATCCTCTTTCGAAACCATTAAACTTGTCTTTCGAAAGCATTGAAAACCTTCTTTTCAAAATACTTAAAACAAACCTTCTGGTATGCTCAAATATACCTTTCAAAAACATTGGGGTTTCCTCTGTGAAACTCTTATAACCTTTCAAAAACATTGGAAATCCTTCACTTAAAACACACCTTTTTAAAGTATTGGGTTCAAGTAAAAGTTTGTGGAAACATTGCTTCGAAACCATTTAAAATCATTCCTTTTGAAATCTTGGGTTTAACATATAGCTTAATTATTGGGTTATAAAGAACTAAGACAAAAGCTTTACTTTTGAAAGTATTAATCCCAAGTAAAAGAAAGAGGATAGTTTTGAAACTCACTCTTTTGAAACTATTGCCTCCAAAACCATTTTGAAAGCAGCTATATGGTCCTTTCGAAAGCATGGAGAAAGCGGCTTCAAAGTAAAAGGTGAAAGCACCCTTTCGAACACATTGCCTTTAGGCTATAATGAAAACAAGCCTTAGCTAGTTCGAAAGGTAAGAATGCTGTAACTAGGTTTTGAATAGGTTCCAAAAGAGACTAGACTTTTGAAAGCTTCTTTCTTAAAATAAAACAAGCGGCAATTCATTAGAAACTGATTGATACGAAAGCCATTTTAAAGTGGCTTCAACCCTTTTGAAAGTAAAGTTTCGACACTGTCCCTTCCGCCTTTCTCCAATCCTCTACTTATCAATGGCTTGATACCATGTATATTGGTTTTGAATGAGTTTGTAAGTGGTGGCATGGTGTCGAAAGCTAACAGATGGAAGTGGCGAAGTGGAAATTATGTCAAAACTGATTCTATACCTTAGTAACTTCTTTTCGACTAATTTGTCTTATTGGTCAAAACGTAATTGGTTGCCAATTCTTTGTCAAATTTGTTTTCCAAAAGTGCTATCGAATTTCTAAAATTATCAATTAAAACATTTTAACTAATAAGCCTTTTCCTTAGTTAAAACATATTAAACATTTAAGTCCCTCAACTTAAATAATTTTATAACAATAATAAAATATTTAGGAAATTTTTCCAAAAATCACTATAATTCACTTTTAATATGTTTTCTAACATATTTAAATTTCAGACCCAAAATCGTTATACAATTGCTTTAACTAATTTAAACCCAATACTATCTATTTTCCTTCATAGAAAATTCATAATAATTCCACAACAACTTAGAAAATTATGAAATTTTAAAACAACTTCTAAAATAATGTCTTTGACCATATATCAAAAAATGAAAATCATTTGGGTGTTATTTAATAGGTTTTCCAATATAAACTTATCATAAAATTTATATGAAATGTCATAAATCATCAACAAGCGTATATATCCATTTAAACAAACATAACATAGCATATTAATTGCAAAAATAATTCAGATCCAATTTTAAAACCGAAAACATTAACAAAAGTGAGATGTAAACCAAGCTATTCACCTTAGCTTAGTGTTAAGAAGGTTAAGATTTTTTCTTTGATTGAATCCTAGCTTTTCTTCTTTTGATTCTTCTTAATGGTGGATGGCCAAGCTCTTAGGGTTTTAGTTTTATTTATGAATGTTGAAATAAATGAGAAATGAAGAATATATGGGTTTAAGGTATAAGAACAAAGACTGTTCCTATTTTTCCGTTATAATATTCCTCCTACTTATCTTTAATTCTCTTTTCCTTATGTATTTGTTAAGGCACGACTCCTTTATAATTTACAAATTCAATCCCTTAACCATCTATATTATTTCATTTAATTTATCTAACTAAATGTCCTTAATATTGTTATTCAAAATTAGGGTCATTATATTTTCCAGTCACCAGAACAATGTTCCGACCCTCTCCTCATTACAACCCACGAGATAGATTTAGATAAACATGTTACTGGAGCTGGACATGTTTAATTGTTGGAGAAGTCTTCTTTTCTGTCATGCTCGATAAGTTTAGTTATCGTATTATTGGTTCCGCTATTAGTTTAGATTTCTATCAATCTCTGGTAATCTCATGCTTATTTGCAGGTTCCAAATCCAATGGTCTGTGCTTTGATGGACTTGGGTTTCGATTTTTATCGAAATTTAGGCTCATTAAGGCAAGAGTTGTTACAATATGGACACTCACTATTATTTTTCTTCTGCCATATAGATTTCGTGGTATCTTATGGGAAAAAAATCTATTATTATATTTCTTCTTTCACGAGGCTATCTTGGTACCCTTATGAGAATGGAAGTTATTGGATTATCTCGTTGTTAGCCTGAGTCATCTTGATAGGTTTATGGTTGGCTTGTGAAAACTAATAGGTTTATAGTGACCCAGGGAAACTATATCAATATATTGACACTTAATAGGATAGGTAAATTTGGGGCATGTGTAAACCTTAAATCCTATTGAATATTGGTATAATCATCTTTAACCCATTATGTATGATGTTTATGTTATTTTTTAACCACTGTTGTACTGGATGAGGAGAGCTATAGCATCAGGTAAATTTTAATCATAAATTAAGATATTAACTAAAGAGTCAAATGGGAATTTAACAAAATTGATAAAATATGGATTTTGTACATGAAATATTTAAACAATGAAACTTGCACCGCATAAAGCATATTTTTAGTTTGGTTTTATTATAAATATTAAAAATAGTCGCTCATAACGTAAGTTATTAACAAAAGAATAAACTAAATGGAAATGGGTGTGTTAGGTTAGTGACTCATTAATATCAACTAATGCATTTATAAACCTTTCAACTAAGAAGAAGAGTACGTCCATTGCATTTCTTCTTCTCGGCCTTCTCTCGACAAACCCTACATCTAAAATCTTAGATCCAAAAAAATCAACAATTCTCCATCATTTTCAACAAATAAATATTCTAAATAGAATAGAAAGAAGAGAGAGTCTCAAATCTATAAACATCTCGACATTTTATGGAGTTCGGATGGTATGGCAAATCTGGAGAGGAAGAGGGAAAGAGAATTTCTAAGCAATTTGGGTTAAATTGTGAGTGGGTGAATATTTTCTGTGATCATATTTAATCTATTAATTCATTATTGTTTTTTATAATAAATAAATGTTAGATTTTTATATGAAATTAATCCATTGATATTTGAAATTGGTATATGAACATTGTAAATTGGGTTTGGAGGTAATTATTTGCCCTTGAAATTTGATTAGAGCTTTGTTGATAAAAATAAGAATGAATGAAATGGTACAGACAAGTTATATGAAAAGATAATCAACCTAATTAATAAGAAAATGAGTAGATTGATGGTACATTGATAATGAAATGAATTTATATTGGATTTTATATAAATTATAAAATTTATAATTAGAGATGATGATGAAATAGAAGAACTATATATAATAGTGAAATCACTTAATAAAAGGGATAAGTGGGTAATGACGATTAGAAATGTATTCTAACCTTTTTGATGTAGATAGAAGTGAAATTATAGTTAAAATGAAGTTAGGAGACTAGGAAGATTAAAAGTACATTAAAAATACACAAAAATGTAACAAACAGGCAAACGGTCGAATAACCAAATCCCACCGATCAACTGAAGTTACACAATAGAAACCCGAAATGAAATAGTGAAAATAAGGCTAGAACAATTGACTGAACGTAAGTGATCAGCTGATTGAACAAGAAAATAATCGACTAACCACTTTTATTTAGTCGATTGATTGACTATTGGGAGAAAATAAGAATAGACGAATGATCGATTGATTGAATTTGGATAGTCAACCGAACATCTATGAATGACGCAAATTAAACCTAGACCCAATAGGCAATAGGGCCAACATGAATGATTATGGCTACTGTGTCTTGATTGGATAACAACATTTTTGTGTTGTATAATGCCTATATGATAAATGTAGGACAATATCACAAAGTAGTTGATGTTACAAGCATTTGTACCGATATGTGTAGGCTAAAATTAAATTATCGATAAATAGGATGAAGTATATGATGGATGGTCGTTTCCTTTTTTGAAAGATAGACTATTGAGTGTATAAGATGGAATGGTTTTTTCCTTAACAATAGATCCCTATGTATATGACATTTGGTCATTACCTTATTATACGGATTATGTGACATATACAACTAATGGTTGTTATTTCAACATCAAGTGGTGTATAGGATGCTAAGTTGTTGCCTTAGGGATTGAAAGATGTGTACGACTTAGGATTACTGTCTAAATGATCTGACGATGGTGTATACGACAAGTGGTCATTTCCAATGGAACAGACATGTGTTAATTGCATGTCTAGTTTTCCCTATTTAGTATATTTACCATGAATGTATAATAATATTATTGAATGGTTAGAATTGACATGTTATAAAGATAGCTATAACATTTAGAAAAGCAACCATGTAATGATTGTTTGCACCAAAATTGGTCACAACACTCTTCGGGAGTCGTTGAAGAGATAATAGTCAAAAGTATGAACTGAATATGAATATTATCTAACAAAAACTCCAATCAACAGTAAAGAAAATGTGTAGACAAGCGATTTATAGTGGTTCGGCGTGTTGCCTACGTCCACTGTGAAGTTTTTTGATGTTTTATTGATTCTCTCTCAATGATTACAAGTTGTTACAGCGATCCACAGCAAGTTACAACTGGAAATTCGAAATCAACAATAGAATTATGATGTAGGATGATGGAGATCTTGATCCGGCAGAGTCTCGGCGTCTCAGAGTCAGAAGATCCATTTTCTGTTGGCTATGGAGCTCTATTTATAGGCATAGGCTGCTGGTATCTTGCTGAAAACTCGGGAGACCACTTCTGGCACGTGAGGGGGCCCTCACGTACAGTCTCGGGAAGTTTGGGCCCACTTTGGCATCGGTTCGAACTCCATTCGAACCGATCAAGAATTCATCCAATCGAGGTGAAATTTGGCGTGGACATTCTTCAACATGTATGCAAACATCTTTGAAAATTTCGTGGCATTTGGATCAGTAGATTAGGAGATATGATGGGTTCGAAATAGGGTTCACGGCACGGCTGTCTGGTTCGAACCCCTGCATTCGAAACGATGGTTTCGAATCCATCATGGCATGCGACTTCGTGGTGACGTGGAGCGCAAACTTCGAATCGATCCGGACTTCACTCCGTGTTGACCGCTTCGACTCCGTGTATCTCGGTGATTTCGAACTGATGGAAGACACGTTGGTTGACCCAGTGGGTTCGAACAAGGCAACACAGGATGGGTTCGAAGAAGGCCTTTGTGATGGGTTCGAAGCATGGCTCTATGATGGGTTCGAACATGACTTCAGGGATGGGTTCGAACGAAGCTTATGGATGGGTTCAAAGCATGCATGTCCGATGGTTTCGAAATGAGGCAGCCGAGTATGGATTCGAATCAGCTACCCTCTGATGGGTTCGAGGTCGAGGCATCCCGAGGGTTTCGAAGGTGATGGTTTCGGACTTGATGGGTTCGAAGTGATGGTTTCGAATGGTGCATGATGATGGGTTCGAAGGCACCCATCATGGTGGGTTCGAAACCAGTGTGTTCCCTCCAAGTTGAACCGATCATAACTTGAGCATACGAACTCGGATTGACTTGAAATTTGAGATGCTGACTCCTGTGACCTTTCTTGCAGTGTCCCATCAATTGTAGCTCATTCTGGACTCGGATAAAATTCAATGATATCCATGGCGAAAGGAAATACGATCAACCTCTGGGGCCAACGGTCCTTCCTTTTCAATCGCTCTTTTGGTATCGCGGCTTTGCCAAAAAGCGGGATAACATTTTGCCCCCCAAAGTACGTCTTGTGGGAACATGACGTGCTTTGAATAGCTGCCATTTCTATCTGAACAATCATTGCTCTCTTTTTTGTTGAAACTCGTATGCTGTATTGCCGTAACCTTGCGTTGATATGATTGATTGCTGTATAATAGTGCTTAGCCGTTGGCTGTCGCATCTGTAACGGGAATAGTGTTTGGTCCCTGTGAATATTCAAAATCGAATGTTAGTCCGACATGTATGCATATATGTTAATTTGGACCTTGTTAACGTCGTGTATCCACGAGTCGTTGTCAGTTTGGTTTGCTGCAGAATTTCATATCGATTCTCTCCTGAACCGATTTTGAAATTTGAATTGAGGCAACGCTTGATGGTTGTTGTGGACATTTCCTCCGTATCGATCCTCTCCTGAACCGATATTGAAGGTTGAAGAAATTGAATTTGTATTGCGCAAGTGTAATGTTTCAAACCGATGCACTTGAGCGTTGATGGGTTCGAAATTCATGTTTGTATGGACGCGGTATGCCCGTGCAATGATGGGTTGTGTGAATATGAGATTTCGAATCGATGCATTGGAGCATTGATGGATTCGAAAGTGACATTCGAAACGGTCTGAAAGTATGGAGTATACTGGTGTGGTGATGGGTTCGAAATTGTCATTCGAACCGATGTGAAAGGATGGTTTCGAATTAGTAGTTCGTTTCTGTGGTTTCGAAAATGATCTTCGAACCGATGATTTGGATGGGTACGAAACCATTGTTCACGGCAGTGGTCCGTGTGCTTCACACGATGGAGCCTCAAGCGTATGGGTTCGAAGATTGGTTTCGAAACGACTCTGCATTCTGACCTGTTGCAATCGGTCAACTTCACCGGAACTCGAATCGTCCCGGTCATCATCAACCCTCCATATAAATAGCAGTGGACCTGCCACTTTTTCACTTTTTACTTTTTCACTGCGCTCTTCATCGCTTCGAAGCTTCTAAGGAGAAAACACTGCGTCGCGTTTTCGAATCCATCAAGATTTAAGACTTAAATCTCTCGAATCCATTGCTTAAACTAGGTAATTAGCCTCGGATTCAAGCGACGAAGTTATTCCAAACCCATTTCTCTTCATCGATTGCATAGCTTCGAGATTGGCAAAACCAGATCTGGTTTGGGGGGGATTCGAATCGATGTGTGGGCTCGAGTTCGAAGCGATGACGGTGGTGTGTATCCATTGGATTTCGAATCGACCCTTGGAGTGTCCTTGTTGGGATGCGTGGTTCGCACCGATTGGGGGATTCGAGGGATCCTTTCGAATCGATAGATTCGAACCCATAGGCTATCGTTTCGAAATCTACAACCTCGTATCGATTCGAAGTGAACCGTTTCGAACGCGACCGATGTCAAGTTAAGGGTTTCTGTATCGGTTCGAATTTGTCATTTGGCCATTGTTTCGAAGCGCGCCTGAATGCATGGTTTCGAAACGATGTCAGGATGGGTTCGAACGCATGGGTTCGAAGCACTGTCATGATGGTTTCGAACGCATGGGTTCGAACGAAGTTTGGATGGGTTCGAAGGAAGAGGTGTTCGGTTGGGTTCGAACGAAGCCTCTGTGATGATTTCGAACCCTTTATGATGGATTCCAAAATTTGAAATTTTTCAAGCACAACTCCGACGAGCTTCATCCCTGCATATTTGGACTTGGATATTGAACTGCATATTTGATTGCCCTTTGAAGCTCGTCGATGGAACTATAACAACTTCTATTCCAACCGACTTCCATCATATAAACGATTTAGTGATGACGGTCAGCGATGACGGTCATTATAGCTGAACTTCGTAGCTTTGTCGTTTGAATGTTCACTTTAACTCTGCAACATTTGTTCAAGCAATGCATGGCACGGTACCACACACATTCATACACTTTACACTGGGGAACACACGGGTTCTTTGTCGTCTAACGATGGTTTCTCATGAGTTAGTTAGTTATGGAACCTTCAAGTTCACAGCAGCAGGAGATTCAAGGTGCAGTTTTCCGAGGCTAGAAGTTCCGGATATAGATCCTGAGATCATCGGTCCGGCTCCGGACGAACTTCCTGATGCGTCGTTCATTGCCAATCCATCGGATTCCGTTCCATCGAATATCTCTGAAGACATGTTGGGGAGAATATGTTTGAGGCACGGCTTGTCATTGGATGATGCGTTACTGCCGGGGCCGAACGACAGACCACATAATCCGCCGGAAGGGTATACAGCGTTTAACCGCCACGCGTGTGCGGCCGGGACACTTCCCCCGTTCAACGAGTATATAAGAGAAGTATTGTCGTTTTTGAGGATCGCCCCATCTCAGCTGCATCCGAACGGATATGCGTCGATCAATAGCTTGTTCATTGCATTTATGGAATGTCTCCATCGACCGCCACTCCCAATCGAAATCAGATACTTGTTCAACTTCAAAACTCAGGGTGATTATCCTTCTTTCACATTTCTGGAAGCGGTGAGAAATTGCCAAGTGGTTACGGGTCTTGGACCAGGTTGAGTTATTATAGGACAGAATGGTTTTATGTCAGATGTCCTCCAGGATTTGCCCGACGATGGTTATTCAGACGTGAGTATAACCGAGTTCTTAAATAGTTACTACGACAATTGCTGCCGAAGTGGAACTTATATTGATTTTTTCTTTTTACAGCAACGATCCCGCGACCCGAAGGTGAAGAGTTTAAGGAGATGGTGCGAGTACTTCGAGAAGTCCCGAGTGAAGATAGGAACATCGAGTTGCTTTTGACCGATAGGAATCTCCGGACTTATGGGCTGATTGAACGAAGGCAGAGTATAAGATTTGAGGTAGCACTAAAGATCGTTCCTAAGAAACGAGTCAAACGCAAGAAGCCCGAAGTTGACATAGCCGAGGAGGCTGATTCTGAAAGAACTCACACTGATGATGAGCCGCTGACTGAGCCTACGGATGTGGCTTCGGATGTCGCGGAGCAGAGAAAAGGCAAGGCTGCCATGGTTAAGCCAACTAAGCGGGGGAGACGGAAATCGGTCGTCATTGCCCGGCCCTCTTCCGGAGTTAGAATTTCTGAGATGTCTCCTCCGCATACTGAAAGTCTCTACGAAGGGCTTACCGACCTCCCAATCCCGAAAGATGTGTCTTTTCAACATGATGCCGGGTTAGAGGAGTTCCATCGTAATCTAGAATTGAGCGAGCCTCTTATTACTAGCGAGGTCGACATTTCTGGTTGGTCGGGGGGAATGCATATTCATACACACTTCACGACACTGCATAACCTTTGACTGTAAACTTCCCGATTCGAAGAGTGACTAATTCGATTTTACTTTGCTTTGCAGATACTATGTCTAAACGAGGTTCAATGCTTGGAAGTCTTCGACATGCCCGCAAGTCTTCTTATTATGATTCGCGCAGGCGAGAGGGGGATAGAGATTATGATCAGGGACGCCCTGGGCATTATGACCAGGGACGTTCCGGATATTCTAGTCATGAGAGATACGATTCGGACAAGGGCCATAGGCGTCGATCGCGATCGCGCACCCCTCCTCCTTCCAGGGATCCCGTACAACCTCCCGTTCGCGTCCCTCGTGATTCTTCTCGACATGTGTCGGTTTCTCAATCTTCTAGATCTGAGGTGTCGGCGCCGACAGTTGCGGAGGAACCTCCTACTGAAATCACGGGAGAAGGAGCGATTAGGCTTGCGCAGCTGAAGAGAGAATTCCCGAATATCTGCTTCGACAATTATGTCTTTCCCCCGAACTTGAAAAGAATCCCACCGGAGGCCGAGCGGTGGGCGCTTGATTATGTGCACGACTTCTACGCACAGTATAAGGTGTGGTACAAGGCAGCTGAAAAAGCATCGGCGCTGGCCTTCGAACGAGCGGCCACCATTGAAAAATTGCAAGCCGAGTTAGCACAAAAAGATCGCATCATACAAGTGCTGAATACTGAGGCTGAATCATCCCGTAAATCTGAAATAGAGGCCACTAAAAAAGCCGATGAAGCCCAGGCAATCATGGATAGGATGAAACGCGAACACTACGCCACGGTTGAGGACATGGGCCATCGAAACACATTGGTTACTACAGAGAGGGACGCAGCCCTGAAGGAGTTGAACGAGCTTAAGTCAAAATTCGCCGAAATCGCCAAGGAAAGGGATGATGCGAATAGCGCAGCTCAGGAGGCGTGTGAACAAGCTGTGATTCTTCGCACCGAAAGGGATGCTGCGGTGGCGAAAGTTCAAGCGGTCGAGTCAGAGGTGGAGGAGAAAGTTCAACAAGCAGAGGCCAGGCTAGAGGCCGATATCGAAGATCTGCTTATAACTTATAACGCCAACGTGTTAAAACACCGAAATTTAGCCTGGCTTCAAGATTATCCTGTTCACCTTCGCAGCGCTTGGGAACGATTGGTCGATGAAGAGGAGGAAGCGCATACGGGCGAATCGGTTGACTGATTCGAGCTTGAGAACCGGCTATTGACTGAGGATGAAAAGAAGGTCCTTCATGATGCTATCATTGCTCATGAGAAGGAGATGGTGGGTGGTCGTTCCTTGGAAGTTGGAGAGGGATCGGGTGTTGAGCACCATGCGGATGTCACTGAAGTCACCACATCGCCTTTGTCAGTGCCTGTGTCTGCGGTCAGCTTGCCACCTGTTCCTGCTTACGACCCGGAGCGGCCGCACTTATCTCCTATCCATGAGCACACTTCCGAGGTCGTTCAGCCGTCTGCGAGTCAAACTGGGGAAGGTATTTCGAAATTATCTCAAGTGTTTTCTAAATAAAGAGTTTGTTTTGAAGAAGTTACTAATAACTTATTGTTTTTGCCTAGTGACGGAGGTTGCGCCGACAGTTACGGCTCAAGAATCAAGCCAAAAGGTTAAGGCCATCGCCACCGAGACCACTGCTGTAGCTGCGATACCGACCGAGGCGGCACAGGGGAGTGGTTTATCTTTCGAGGAACAGATGGTGAGCGAGCTGCTCGGTGAGCCGGGTGGTTTCTCCACGGACTTACCGTTTATCATCGTCAGTGATCCCCCGCCGACCTCAAGCTCTCCGATGCAAGCTGCGGATGCCCCCAGCCAAGCCCAAGCGACTCGAGAAGAGGAAATTTTGGCCGAAATCAGCGCTGAAATAGAAGCTGCGGGGCACAGTGGTAGCGCCGGTGGCAGCGCGACGGCGCATAGCTCAACACCTGCTAGGATAGTACCATCGGGTGGCACTATCTCAATTTCCGTCACAGATCCAGTCCCCCCTACTCCTCCGGCGGGAAGCCTCCCTGTAGATTCGAGCTCTGAGGAGGACATCGATATCATGCCCCCAGCCGAAGAGTCACCGCCGAAGAGGAGGCACTCAAAAAGAATTTCGGTCGCTAGTGATTCTGATGAAGAACCACTAATAAGGAAGACGAAAAAGAAGAAGAAGTAGACCGGCTTTACAAGTAGATGTTTTGGTGGATAAGTACTTGTTTTTGTTTTTTATTAGTAGGCCGTGTGTAGATGCAGGTTCGGCTCCTGCTAGTAGGGATTGTTTTTGGGAAAACTTTTTCATATGTAAGCCCTCATTTTTAGTTAGTTGAAATAAACTTTAGTTTCTTTGTTTCAACTCTTGTTTTATTTGTGCTTAAGTACTTGCAGTGTCTTGCTCTCGGTCCGGAGTTCTTGTGGTGTTTTTATCGTTTAAGTAGAGCTCGTTTCATTTGCCACGCCTGAGAATCTTGGTCACAAGTTGCGATTGATGAATGAGTTGAACTTCGGACGTTGCATCACTTCGGTGAGTGATTGACACTTAGCTTTCGTGCCCCCCAGTCTTGGGGAACAACACTTATATTTTGGCAGTCGATTGCATTTGTTGCAAATCTTAAGCACACATCCGCATTCTAGGGACTTAGGATAATTTGAAATCGATAATCTGCTTTGCACTCCAGGAGTTGGGAGAACTATCGATTGTTTGTAACATGGTTCGCGCTCCGGGAACCTGGAATTGTTGTTTGTACTCTGACTCACGCTTTGGGAATCTGGAGTTAGCATGGATGCTTCGGTCACACTTATTTGAGCTTTTGAGGAATTTGTTCGCACTCCGGGAACGATGGATTTGATGTTTATACTCCAATTCACGCTCTGGGAAGTTGGAGTCCGTTCGCACTCTGGGAACGAATTGTGGAATGTTTATACTCCAATTCGCGCTGTGGGAAGTTGGAGTCCGTTCGCACTCTGGGAACGAATTACGGAATGTTTATACTCCAATTCGCGTTGTGGGAAGTTGGAGTCCGTTCGCACTCTGGGAACGAATTACGGAATGTTTATACTCCAATTTGCGCTGTGGGAAGTTGGAGTCCGTTCGCACTCTGGGAACGAATTACGGAATGTTTATACTCCAATTCACGCTGTGGGAAGTTGGAGTCGGCTCTCACTTTGGGAGTAGTGAATTTGTACTCCGGTTCGCGCTCCGGGAACCGAGAGTTGAAGTTTATACTCCAATTCTCACTCTGGGAAGTCGGAGTTGGAGGAGGGATTGTCGTGTATCATTCCCTGTGAATGTTAATGTATTGTTCTATCCCCGAGCTCGGGTTTCACTTAACGAGTGACCGGTCTTATCATAGTCACTCCCTATTTGAATAAATTCCACCGTGCGATGGAACTTAGCTCTCCGTGCGTTGTGATGTTGTATGTCGTATTCAGTAAATCACAGCTTTTTCTTGAAGAGACGGCATTTTATTGCTGAAACGAGAAAATATGGCAAAATCAGTTGCCTTATCACAAATCTAAATCTCGAAATGCTAGAATAAAATGCAAAGAAATAAATTGACAGAAAATAAACGAGTAAAGTTTTCATATGTAGTAGCGACGAAGACTTTCGCTATTCCAAGCCCTCGGCAAGACAAAACCGTCAACCGTTGATAATTTGAACGTGCCATCTCCGAGCTTTTGTGAGATAACATACGGCCCTTCCCAATTTGGCTTCATATGCGAAGGGACCGGATAAACCCTTTTGAGTACGAGGTCGCCAAGTTCGAAGGTTCGCGGACGGACCTTAGCATTATACAGCCAGGCGGCTCGACTCCGATATGCGGCTGCCCTCAAATCCGCCTCTTCACGCCTCTCATCCAGTAAATCCAGAGATTGAGCGAGCAATATAGCATTGGTCTTCGGATCATAATACGTCGCACGATGAGAGCGCACTTCCAATTCGACTGGAATAACGGCCTCTGAGCCATATGACAGAGAAAACGGAGTGTGACCAGTTGCAGTTTTGTGAGTTGTTCTATAGGCCCATAACGCCATAGGGAGTTCGTCGACCCACTTGCCTCTGGCCTTTTCCAGTCGTTTCTTCAGTATAGACTTTATAACTTTATTAACAGCTTCGACCTGACCGTTTGCTTGAGGGTGTGCCACTGCGGAAAACTTCTTATTTATGCGAAATCGTTGGCAGAAATTTTTGAACTCGGTACTGTCGAATTGAGCTCCATTATCTGTGATGATAGTATGAGGTAGACCGAATCGGCAGATGATGTTGCGCACCACGAAGTTGATCACTTTCTTCGTTGTGATCGTTGCAAGAGGCTCCGCTTCGGCCCATTTAGTGAAGTAATCAACCGCGACGATGGCGTATTTCGCGCCACCTTTGGCTAGAGGCAAAGCTCCAATTATATCGATCCCCCATACTGCGAATGGCCAGGGGCTAACCATTTGGGTTATCTCAGTAGGTGGGGCTCTAGGAATCCTAGCATATTTTTGGCATTTGTCGCATTTTTTGGCGTAGTCTGATGCGTCTCGATTAACGGTAGGCCAGTAATATCCGTATCGGAGTACCTTCTTGGCGAGTGTCTGCCCCCCGATGTGATCGCCACATTCTCCCTCGTGGACATCGTGTAACACTCGTTTGATTTCGTCGTGCGCGATACATCGGAGTAGAGGGACAGAGTATCCCCTTCTGTACATAACTCCATTTTGGATAATAAACCGTGAGGCCTTTCGAAGGACCTGCCTCTTCTCACTTCTGCACTCAGGCAGCGTCCCATGTTCAATATAGTCTCGATAGGGGGTCATCCACGACTCCCTATCGGTGGTAGCCTCGAATGCATGGTTGACCTCATTTTGATCGATGCTCGGGGAAGATAGGGTTTCAACAGGAACAAGCCCCAACTGTTGGGCTTCGCTCGTACTTGCCAACTTCGCCAACGAATCGGCCTTCTGATTGTGCTCCCGAGGAATATAGAAAATGTCATAGTAATCGAAATGATCAAGAATTTTCCTGACTTTAGATAAATAAGCCGCTAGTCTCGGATCCTTAGCTTGATATTCACCTCGGACTTGGCATACGATTAATTGGGAGTCACAATACACCTCCACAGCGGCAATTCTCAGGTCGTGGGCCAACTTCAGCCCAGTGAGTAAAGCTTCATATTCAGCCTCGTTATTAGTTGCACGGAATTCGAACTTCAGGGCGTAGCATATAGATCGGCCTTCAGGAGTTTGAAGCACTACCCCTGCTCCCGAACACCGTTCATTGGAGGCGCCGTCAGTATATAACTTCCATATGTGTGTAGGAGGTTCGCTACTCTCAGGTAATTCCTCGGATAGAGTGAATTCAGCAACGAAGTCTGCCAGAACTTGACCATGTATGGCCCTTCTTGGAGTATAAGCAATGTCAAACTGGCTCAATTCAATATTCCATTTCAATAACCTACCAGACGTCTCAGGCCGCGTGAGGACCTGTCGTAATGGCTGGTCGGTGTACACGGTGATAGGATGAGCCTGGAAATATGGACGGAGCTTTCTCGAGGCAACAACTAGACAATATGCCAACTTTTTCAGCTTTGGATAGTTCCTCTCGGCTCCGGTCAACCGCTTACTCACGTAATATACCGGTTTTTGCACTCGGTCTTCCTCCCGGATTAATGCCGCACTGATTGCGCTTTCAGATACCGCCAAGTAGAGATATAATTGCTCATGATCAATAGGCTTCGAAAGAATCGGCGGTGTAGAAAGATGTTGAACCAATGACTGAAACGCACCTTCACATTCTGCGGTCCATTCGAAGTTTCATTTCCCTTTTCGGATCAGATCGAAGAAGGGGATGCATTTGTCAGTCGACTTCGAGATGAACCTACTCAATGCAGCGACTTTCCCATTAAGGCTCTGAACTTGCTTTATTGTCCTTGGAGTTTGAAGATTTCTGATGGCCCAAATCTTCTCGGGGTTAGCCTCTATCCCTCGGGCGTTGACGATGAACCCAAGGAATTTTCCGGACGCAACTCCAAAATGGCATTTCAGCGGATTGAGCTTCATCCCATATCTCCGGAGGATATCAAACATTGATCCTAAGTCCTTTACATGATCAACAGAATGTCGTGACTTTACTAACATGTCATCTACGTAAACTTCCATGGTCTTCCCAATCTGATCAGAAAACATCCGGTTAACCAAACGTTGATAGGTTGCGTCGGCATTTTTTAACCCAAAAGGCATGACTTTGTAGCAATATAGTCCCAGATCAGTCACAAAGCTCGTATGTTCTTGGTCGGGCACATGCATGGGTATTTGATTGTAGCCCGAGTAAGCGTCCATAAAGGATAACAATTCGTGTCCGGCGGTTGAATCAACAAGCTGATCGATTCGAGGAAGTGGAAAACTGTCCTTTGGGCAGGCCTTGTTCAAATCGGAATAATCGATACACGTTCTCCATTTCCCATTTGGTTTCCGGACAAGTACCGGGTTTGACACCCACTCCGGGTACAAAGCATCTCTAATGAACCCGTTCGTTTTCAACTTATCCACCTCCTCCTTAAGGGCGGCAGATCTCTCTGGATCCATACCACGCCTTTTCTGTTTGACAGGGATATACCGCGGGTCAATGTTCAAAGTGTGGCTCGCGATCTCCGGCGAGATCCCACACATGTCGGAATGCGTCCAGGCGAACACATCAAGATTCGCCCGGAGGAATTCAACCAATTCCTGTTGTGCCCCCTGGCTCAGTTGAGACCCAACTTTTAACATTCTTGAATCATCGCCATCATCTTCGATCGGGACATTGATAGTTAGCTCAGCCGGAGAAGCCTGACTTTCTGTAGATTTTTCATTGCTGTCGTCGTCCCTTGGGTCAAGGTCTTTATGGAATTGGTTGGGGTGCCCGGGCCGAGGTCCGAGCACCAATTGTCAATCATCGGCAGAACGGACGCAAAGAGATTCCTCTGCGCCCTTACCTTTCTCCCTTCGCTGCGCCTCTCGCAGCTCCGCAACATAACAGGCTCTTCCAGCAGCCTGATCTCCATGAATCACACCGATACCACAATCAGTTGGAAATTTCAAAGTCAAACACCACGGGGCGATCGCTGCCCAAAATTCAGCAAGGGCTGGTCGGCCCAGGAATGCGTTGTACGGTGAATGTATGTCCAAAACAACAAATGGCACGATGCGTACTCTTCTGCACTCACCGATCCCCAACTCCACGGGTAACTCCACAACCCCTGTGGGTATATTAGCACTTCCATCGAAGCCGTGAATCCTGGACTGACAGGGCTTCAGGTCTTTGGCTTCCATTTTCATCTGATCGTAAGCTCTCTTGAACAAAATATTGACTGAACTCCCACTATCCACCAGTATCCTCTTCATCCAAGCAGGACCAACATGGGCGGATATAACAAGTGGGTCGATGGTCGGGGCTTCGACCTTGTCTGCATCACGGTTCCGGAACACGATGTCATCTGCCATCGTCTTTTGTTGTTTTGCCGGAGCCCCTTCGTCGTAACTACTGCAACATTCGAAATTCATATGCCTAACCGAGCTAGCATATGACTCCATCTCTTTCCAACTCGTACCTGCCGGATGAGGACCACCACTAACGGTGTTTATCACTAGCCTTCCGCCTGTTCGGGCGGGTTCTTCTTGCCTTGGCTGATTTTGCCAATTGTTCTGGTTCGACGGACCCGCACCGCCAGACTGCGGCGCCCGTAAAAATTGATCCAATTTTCTTTCCCTGATCAACTTCTCAATTAAATCCTGCAAGTGTCTGCACTCATTGGTGTTGTGGCCGTAACTGTCATGAAATCTACAAAACTTGCCTGTTTGAATCTGTCTCTCCGACGAAGGCTTCGGAGTAGGCTTCTTGTATTGCATGGCATTGCAAGTTTGTAGATACACATTCTCCAGCGATGTATTCGGCGGAGTATAATTGTCGAACATAGGGGCCCTACCCCTCGGCCCACGGTTCTGATCCCGCCTTCTGTTCTGATTCCCATTATTCTTTGGTTGTGATTGTTTGTTCTGGATATTTAGCTGCACTTTCCCGGAACTCTCTCCTGATTGTTTAACAGCCACATTACTTTGAATCCCCTCTCCACTAGGTCCTGCATCGTCCTGTTTCCTAGACTGCTTCGCGTCCTCGCGCCTCAAGAACTGAGCGGCTTTGGAGTAGAAGCGGTCCAACGACGCAGGAGGTTTTCCTGCTAACCAATTTCCAAAATCCGAGTCAGGGTCAATCCCTTTCATCAACGCCATCAGAATCGAGTTATCATTGGGGTTGGTGATTTCCACACAAGCCTTATGGAATCTTTCCAAATAGTGTCTAAGAGTCTCTCCTGGAGCTTGGGTAACGCTAGATAAAGTGTTGACGTCCTTAGGCCTTGCAACGTGCATGCGAAACTGTTCTACGAATTTTCTGGCCAACTGATTGAACGAAGAGATAGAACGGGGTGGCAATCGCGTGAACCACATCGTAGCAATACCTCCCAAAGAGATAGGAAAACTCCTACACTTGACCGCATCGTCTGCTCTAGCGGCGCTCATGGACCATTCATACTTCAATATGTGTTGATTGGGGTCTGAGTTCCCTTCGTACATCGGTAACGCGGGCATTCTAAATCGCCGAGGGGGTTCGGCATACAGAATCTCGTCTGTGAATGGGGTGTGACTCCGGGAGATTCCCCAGTCGTCGTTAGTAAATCCCTGACTTTCACGGATCATCTGCCTGATCATTTCTGGAATATCTGTTACAGCTGCGTTCTGGGCATGTTGAACCAAGGTGTGGTCGGGTTCCACAATGCGGGACTGGACCGGATGCTGTCGACGGTCCGGATCTCGCCTCCTTGGTTCGACATTCTCTGGTACATACGGCTCAGGAGTTTGCCGTCGTCGGTGATGGTTCTGATCTGACAAAGTATGGATGTCCGCCCCAGGCTCCGTAGCGATGGTTGTAGGACGGTTGTCGATAGTGTGTTGAGGAGCAGCGCCTCCCCGGGAGGAAGGCCCTGTGTGGAAGCTAGCAGATGGGCCGACTCGTATTTGCCCAACCGTCAATGCCGGAATGTCTCTAGTAGCCTGTGCATAATTCCCGTCCATTCGGGGTCGCGAAGGTCTACGATGATAATCAGTGGAAGCCGAACTCTCCGTGGAGGACTGGGATGCGTAATCCCTCCTTGACCGCCTAAGCTTATGACTGTGTAGCTGGCGAGTTAATTCAGCGTTAGCGCGTAGTTGTTCCGTCAACTGCTGCCGACTCTGGGTCAGCTCCTGGAGCAACGTTTGAAACTCTTGCCTTGTCACAGGTCCAGATGACTCCGAGGGCCCGGCGACGTCCTGGGTAGATGGTAGCTGTTTGGGATCTGGTCTATCCCGGTCTTCCTGGTTACCAAGGTTAGAAGTGGTTCTGGTGCTCACCATTATGAATAGTAAAATTCCTTTCCCTAGACTTTTGCAAATCTGAATAGAATGGAAGGAATTTGAATTCAATGATCTGGATCTCTCTCTTAGATTTTTTCAATCCGGTATCGATGACAGATCCAACGAGCAGGAGAAAAGCTGGGTTTTCTCAGTGAAAGCACCAAAGTGTTTGCACCAAAATTGGTCACAACACTCTTCGGAGTCGTTAAAGAGATAATAGTCAAAAGTATGAACTGAATATGAATATTATCTAACAAAAACTCCAATCAACAGTAAAGAAAATGTGTAGACAAGCGATTTATAGTGGTTCGGCGTGTTGCCTACGTCCACTATGAAGTTTTTTGATGTTTTATTGATTCTCTCTCAATGATTACAAGTTGTTACAGCGATCCACAGCAAGTTACAACTGGAAATTCGAAATCAACAATAGAATTATGATGTAGGATGATGGAGATCTTGATCTGGCAGAGTCTCGGCGTCTCAGAGTCAGAAGATCCATTTTCTGTTGGCTATGGAGCTCTATTTATAGGCGTAGCCTGCTGGTATCTTGCTGAAAACTCGGGAGACCACTTCTGGCACGTGAGGGGGCCCTCACGTACGGTCTCGGGAAGTTTGGGCCCACTTTGGCATCGGTTCGAACTCCATTCGAACCGATCAAGAATTCATCGAATCGAGATGAAATTTGGTGTGGACATTCTTCAACATGTATGCAAACATCTCTGAAAATTTCGTGGCATTTGGATCAGTAGATTAGGAGATATGATGGGTTCGAAATAGGGTTCACGGCACGGCTGTCTGGTTCGAACCCCTGCATTCGAAAGGATGGTTTCGAATCCATCATGGCACGCGACTTCGTGGTGACGTGGAGCGCAAACTTCGAATCGATCCGGACTTCACTCCGTGTTGACCGCTTCGACTCCGTGTATCTCGGTGATTTCGAACTGATGGAAGACACGTTGGTTGACCCAGTGGGTTCGAACAAGGCAACACAGGATGGGTTCGAAGAAGGCCTTTGTGATGGGTTCGAAGCATGGCTCTATGATGGGTTCGAACATGACTTCAGGGATGGGTTCGAACGAAGCTTATGGATGGGTTCGAAGCATGCATGTCCGATGGTTTCGAAATGAGGCAGCCGAGTATGGATTCGAATCAGCTACCCTCTGATGGGTTCGAGGTCGAGGCATCCCGAGGGTTTCGAAGGTGATGGTTTCGGACTTGATGGATTCGAAGTGATGGTTTCGAATGGTGCATGATGATGGGTTCGAAGGCACCCATCATGGTGGGTTCGAAACCAGTGTGTTCCCTCCAAGTTGAACCGATCATAACTTGAGCATACGAACTCGGATTGACTTGAAATTTGAGATGCTGACTCCTGTGGCCTTTCTTGCAGTGTCCCATCAATTGTAGCTCATTCTGGACTCGGATAAAATTCAATGATATCCATGGCGAAAGGAAATACGATCAACCTCTGAGGCGAACGGTCCTTCCTTTTCAATCGCTCTTTTGGTATCGCGGCTTTGCCAAAAAGCGGGATAACAATGATAAAGGTGGAATTATCCTTCAGAGATGTTTTACCAGTATGATAATGTCATATACTTGGAGGATTTTTTTCTCACTCACCACGTTTATGTCTGACCTCCTCTATATTTCCATTCTTTCTATATATATGTTACGTTGACATTGGTAAAGGAATACTAGAAGCAAGACGAAGCAAATGGAGACTTTGAAGTTCCTTAGCCATTTTTTATTTGCTATTTACTATTTAACACTTAGGTTATGTGGAAACATGAATTCCAAACTCCAAATTTATGTAATAACACTTATGGTTATTTCTGAATCATTTCATTTTTTGCAAGTTCTATTATATTTTATTCATTCTTCTATGAGTTCAAAAAGTGTAGTTAAAGTAGATAGCTCTATGTAATATTTATTTCACTATTTTCCCTAATAATCCACCTTTCACTGTACTTAAGGTTTGTGCATCAATTTGGATGTAGAATCAATGGGCAGTGAAAGGTGGGTTATCATACTCGGTATCAGAGCTCAGGTTAGCCAATTTCTATAGGTTAAGAACGTATTCAGAGAGCATACTTTTTATTTTTATATATAGATATAAATAGGAAAATTTAAATACATATGCACAGACCACTTTTTTCTAATATCTACCATCTATGGAAATTGCTAATAATTCCTGTTTATAGATTGTTGAGATGGGTAATAATGTTGGAGCAAGTAAGGTTTTGTAGCCATAAAGATTCCTATAGTAAACCTTCCACTTTGGTTCTATAGGTATCTTTAGGCTAGAGCGCATATTAAAACCAATCCGGACGTGTCTGTTTATTAGACACGATGGGAAGTTCATGTTAGCTATGGACTTTGTTAATGTAGAGATTTTATTAGCATGGGTGGGAAGCCTTATGCGGGGACTAAATCTTTGGTGGATATAAAGGCATGACTACACACATGTGAGAGAATCATTACTATGTTGGGCCTGGGAGATGCTACTGAGAGACAGCTTGCATCTTGGAACTTGTAAGGAGAGGCTTTACATTGGTAGGTTATTGTGGTAGCTGAGACTGATAAGGTGGATACAATTTTGGGTGATTTCAAGAGGTGTTTTGAAGCAAATTTCTTGTCTATAACGAAGCAAGAAGTTCGATTAAAGAATTTTATCCATCTATAACAAGAAGACATGTTTTTGAAGGAGTATGTGAATCAATTTAATGAGATGGTTAAGTCTAAGTTAGATCTTATGAATACTCCAACAAAGATGGCTATGAAATTCACTAAAGGGCTAAATCAACCACTTTAGGATTTGCCTGTTAGTCACATTCCTATGGAATCTTATATACGAGAGTCCAGTAGAGATGGTTTTGTTAAATACTCCAAAGGTGCACCTAAAAAGGCACCAAAGAAGGTTTTCCATAGTGAAAATCAGTCGATGAGGCGCAAAAAGTTCAGAGTGGAAGAAGGACAAGGAAATCTTAGGAAGTAGAACTTATTATGCAGTAAATGCTACAAGAAGGAACATGTTGTCAAGAACTAAAGAGTTAGTATGGGGAAGATTAAGTGCTTCAAATGTAACCAACTTGGACACATGAAACATCAATGACCCCGCCTAAGGAAAAGGGGACCGGTTGTACAAGCTTATGCGCTTGAGGCGATTCCTAGTGCTAGAAAACCACCAGGAACATTGGACAAGGGAAAGACGTTCGTCATGGATGGTATATTACGCATTTTGGCCTTCTCATTTCCACTCTATTCATCACTGGAATATTACATACTTTCATATCTAATAGACTAGTAGATAAATTGCAATTAGAGATTCATACTGAATCCTATTGAAGGATCGGCCTATTTATCCATGATTTTCCAAAACTTGAAATTCATTATTTATTGTCTGGAATTCCTTTGTTATGTGTATGTACTTAGTTTATGAGAACATGGACTAATATTGGGATGGACTAGATGTTGCATTATGTGGCAGTATTTGATTCTGATAGTATGGCGATTAGGATGAGAAGCAGTACTGGGAATGATTTAGCTATATATTATGATCCTATTAGCCCTATGTTGTACATTTTATTGTATTTACTAGATATATCGCATGATGATTTGGCTTCTGTTTCACTAGTTTAGGAATTCCTAGGTGTTTTTGTAGATAGTTTAGGTTTACCATCCTGAAGAGATATATAATTCGAATTGATGTCGATAAAGATGCTAGTCCTAGTTTTATGCCACTTAGACACGTGGCTTTGAAAAAAAGAAGAGAATTAGAGATGAAATTTATGAATTATTATAAAAGGCTTTATTCATAGAAGTATTTTAAAGTGGAAAGCACCAGTGGAAATCGATAACAAACTTATTGATCACTTAATCAGGCAAAAGTATTTTCTTAGCTTGAGTTGGCCATTGGTTTTCATAAGTTGAGAGTGGCGAGTGATAGTATTGATAAGACTTCTTTTCTCATATCAAACGGACTGTTTAAGTTGTTAGTTATGCCTTTGGTACTAACCAATGCCCCAGTCTATCATGCATTGATTATCAAGAATTGAAGAAGCTAACAAAGAAGAATCGATACTAATCTATTTGATCACTTAGTGAGGCGAAAGTATTTTCCTAGCTTGAGTTGGCCATTGGTTTTCATTAATTGAGAGTGGCGTGCAATCTTTACTTTCTGCGGATGATGGGATGCACCTTTACAAACAAATCGTATAGTAATATTTGCAAGAAATCAAACCTTTTGATCATAGTATAAAGTAGTTTCCAATACGTCTTCCTATAGACCTCCAAATAGCAATATATCTTTGATTTTTTAGGAATAGAATAGATTAAAGAGTAAATAAAAGAGAATTGAATGTAGACTCTTTGACATTTTAATATATTACAAATCCATGTAGAAATGGTAAGAAAGGGAATAGATTCGCAAAGTGTAAGTATACATGTTATCCCGCGTTTTTGCAAGACCGAGATATCAAGGAATTGACTGAAAACCAAAGACCACTCGTCTCGAATATCGAGTGTGCACAGGTTCACTATGGATGTCAATAAATTTTGTCCGAGTCCGGATCAAGCTACAATTGACAAGACATGACAAGAGAAGCTAGGAAAACCAACGTTCCAAATCCCAAGTCAAATCGAGTTCATATGCTCAAGACATGATCGATACAAACCAAGGAAATCAGCATAACCACGTCCATCACTTCGCAACCGTCTATTCGTATCTATCTTGTTCGTGTCCATCGACAAGCATCTGTTCGCGTCCATTGTAACGCGTCACTTCGTATCCATCAACTGAAGAGCCTTGATCGAATCCATTATGCTTCGCTAGTACGTATCCATCAGGTGACCTAGGTTCGTATCCATCATGAAACCGCTTGTTTGTATCGATCAACCCACATGCGTCCATATGTTCGTTTCCATCATGAAACTGCTTGTTCGTATCGATTAACCCACATGTGTCTATCTGTTCATATCCACCATGAAACCGCTTGTTCATATCGATCAACCCACACGTGTCCATCTTTTCGTATCCATCACGTATTCGTTGGTCGTATCCATCAAGTTGGAACAACTTCAATCGATACGAACAAGATCACACAATCGATACGAAAAGTGCAACATAGATCGATACGAACAGAGCCACAGCACTCGATACGAACAGAATAGCCTCGATTGTTTCGAACAACAACAAGTCAAATTGATAACAACATGGCGCAAATGTTGGGGAGACTCGATTGACTCAGCATAAAAGGTGGATTGATCCGAAGAGTGAGGACCACGTCAACTTTCTAGCTCGTGCCTAGATCGATTCGAATAGATCAATGTGAAGTACATCGATATGAACTAACCAGCCAACCGAGAAACTCTAATTTGCATCGATCATAACTTGCAATCCACAAGTCCACATGCTATGAAATTTTCATAGGAGCTTACGTACAACCTAAAGAATGTTCCTACCAAATATCGACTCGATTGGATCGAATCTTGATCGATATGAAATTCGTTCATATCGATCACGGATCGAGTCGAAATCGCAGGATCGATCGCGTCGGCCCATCCACGTGGCAGAAGAGGTCTTCTGAGATCTGAGCGAGATATATGCATCCTACGCCTATAAATAGCACTCCAAACCCTACAGAAAAAGGGATCTTTTGGCTCTTTGATGTCCAGACTCCGCCGAAACCATTTTTATACTTCAAGGTTGTTGTTGTACTTGAATTTCGTCACTGTAATTCACTATAGTCAATTGTAACCGGCAAGTGAACATTAATAAAATCATCAACTTCATAGTAGATGTAGGCCATACGCCGAACCACTCTAAATCATTGTGTTTTTGCATGTTTTCATTATTTGTATTTGAAGTGTTTGTTAGATAATCCTCTTTTTACATTTCTATTCTTCATTTTTATCTTTTCAAATACTTCCGACGAGTGTTGTGCCCAATTTCGGTACAAACACTTTGGTGCTTTCGCTAAGAAAACATAGTTTTCTCCTTCTCCTTGGGTCTACTGTTAATACTGGATTGCAAAAATCCAAGAAGAAGATCCAGATCTCAAGTTTAGAATCCTTCCAACCTATTCAGATTTTCATCAAATCTAGGAAAGGACTTCATCATCCACCATGGTTAGCACAAGGACTGCCTCTACAGCTGTAGATCAAGAAAGACTGGACAAACAAAATCTTGTACAACTACCTCCATCTAACCAGAATGCTGTCAAACCGTCAGATCCGTCAGGCCCTATCACCCGACAAGAGTTTCATATGCTTATGCAGGAGCTGACTTAGAGTCTTCAGCAACTTACCGAACAACTACCCGCCAACGCAAAATTAACTAATCAGCTAAACCACAAAAGGCATAGGAGATCCAGGAGGGATCATGCCTCCTACTCGTCCATAGAGAGTTCAGCCTCATCCGTCTACCATCATAGATCTACATGCCCACTACTGGATGTAAGCTACACCTAAGCCACTAGACATTAACCTACTCTAAACATTGGACAACCAAGAGTTGTCCCATCAATCAGCTACCAGACTGGACCCTCCTCCCTGGGAGGAACTGTTCCTCATTATACCACAGACATCCACGCTACTACCGCCGCTGTTGAACCAGTGGTTTATGCTTGAAATCAGCCAGATCTGAACCATCTTTAGTATGGACGTACTTCCTAACCCTACGTCCTTGAAGATTTGGAGCAAAGGAGGAGAGACATGGAACGTCGACCGCATCCGATCCAGCCTCGCATTATGGAACTCGGCCATGCCTTGGCTCAATGTACACAGAATGTCCAGATTCTGGATATATCGATGGTGATTTGTCAGATGATTCGAGAGAGTCAAGGACTCACAAATGACGATTGGAGAATCTTCCGGATTCATACTCCCTTTACCGATGAAATACTTTATGCTGAACCACCTCGGAGATTCAGGATGCCAACTTTACCATTTCTATGAAGGAAGTTCTGATTCCAACCAACACATCCTGAAGTATGAATGGTCGATGAGTGCTGCACGGGCTGACGATGAAGTTAAATGTTGAAGCTTCCCAATCTCTCTGGGGGCCATAGCTGCTATGTGGTTCATTCATTTTCCACCCCGATCTATTTTTTATTTTGACTAACTGGCAACCAAATTTCTTGAGCAGTTTCGAATGCATGTCGCAAGGCCAAAGGATGTTAGCACTTTGTCTAGTGTCACTCAAGCTTCCAGAGAGACACTCCGACGTTATTAGAAAGATTCCATGCTGCGTGTGCTGAGATCTGCAACCCTAATGACAAGTCCATTCTTATGGCATTGACTATGGGGATTGACCCCGATTCTGAATTCAGCAACTGGTTGGTCGGAAAACCACCTGCGTCATTGGACCGTTTCTATTCCAAAGCAGCCCAATTCTTGAGAAGGGAGGATGCGAAACAGTCTAGGAAGCAGTATAACATATGGCCGAGCATGGAAGGAATCCAAAGTAATGTTGCAGTTAAACAATCCATGGAGAGCTCCAGGAAAGTGAATTGAATATCTAGAATAAACAGACTCAACAAAAAGGCAATGAAAATCAAAATAAAAAGCGAGATCAGAACTATGGTCCATGACATAGAACTCCTATGTTCGATAATTAAACTCCTTTGAATACGTCGTTGGAGAATGTATATCTACAAACCTGCAAAACCATTTAGTACAAGAAACCTGCTCCGAAGCCATCATCGGAGAGGCAGATCCAAACAGGGAAATTTTGTAGGTTTCACGAGAGTTATGGCCACAATACAAATGAGTGTTGTCATTTACAAGATCTCATTGAGAAGTTGGTTAGAGAAAGGAAGTTGGAACAGTTTGTGCAGGCGCCGCAGTCTGGAGGTGCGGGCCCATCGAATCAAAATAACATACCTAGTCAGGCAAGACAGTATGAACCTGTTCATATCGGTGGGAGGTTGGTGATAAATACAGTAAGTGGTGGTCCTCATCTAGCAGACCAAAGCTGGAGGGAAATGGAGTCGTATGCCAGCTCTGTTAGGCATGCGAACTTCGAATGTTATAGCAGTTGTGATGATGGCGCTCCAGCCAAGCAACAGAAGACGACGACCGACGACATCATGTTCCAAAACAGAGACACTGATAAGGTCGAAGCCCCTACTATCGATCCATTGGTCATATCAGCTCAGGTGGGTCCTGCTTGAATGAAGAGGATCTTGGTTGACAGTGGAAGCTCTGTGAATATTTTGTTTAAGCGAGCATATGATCAAATGAAAATGGAAGCTAGAGACTTAAAGCCATGTCGATCTCGCATTCATGGCTTCAATGGAAGCGCTACTATCCCTACTGGAGTAGTGGAACTACCAGTGGAATTGGGAGTTAGAGAAAGGCGGAGAGTCCAGATACTGCAGTTTGTTGTGTTAGATATAGAATCCCCTTACAATGCTTTCTTGGGCCGACCGGCCCTTGCTGAATTCAGGGCAGCCATTGCCCCATGGTGCTTGACTCTAAAATTCCCCACTGATCGTGGAGTTGGCATTATACAAGGAGATCAGGCTGATGGACGAGCCTGTTATGTTGTTGAGCTGTGCGGGGTGCAGCAAAAGGAGAAAGGAAAGGGCGTAGAGGAATCTCCCTGCATCATTTTTGCTGACAATTGACAATTGGTGTCTGGGCCCAGGCCCGGGAACCCTAACCAATTTCAAAGGGACTTGAACCCAAAGACACTGAAAATGAAGATGAAACTAAAGACGGTCAAGCTTTTCCGATCGAATTAACAATCGATGTCCTGATCGACGATGATGACGATTCAAAGATGGTAAGGATTGGATCTCATTTAAGCCAACAGACACAGAAGGAATAGGTAGAATTTCTTCGAGCAAACCTTAACATATTCGCCTCGCCGCATTCTTACATGTGTGGGATCTCGTTGGGCATCGCGAGCCACACTTTGAATATTGACCCGCGGTATATCCCGGTCAAACCGAAAAGGCTTGGTATGGATCCAAAGAGATTTGCCGCCCGTAAAGAGGAGGTCGATAAGTTGAAATCGAATGGATTTATCCAATATGCATTGTATACGGAATGGGTGTTGATTACTCAGACTTAAATAAAGTTTGTCCAAAAGATAGTTTCCCACTTCCCAGAATTGATCAGCTCATAGACTCAACTGCTGGACATGAACTCTTATCCTTCATGGATGCGTATTCTGGCTACAACCAGATACCCATGCACTTACCCGATCAGGAACATACTAGCTTCATAACTAATTTGGGACTTTACTGTTATAGAGTCATGCCATTTGAACTCAAGAACGCTGGTGCTCCTTATGAATGATTAGTCAATCAGATATTTGCCAACCAGATCGAAAAGGCCATGGAGGTATCTATGGACGACATGCTTGTAAAGTCGAGTTTTTCCACTGATCATATCAAAGACTTGGATTCAATGTTCAATATCCTTCGAGAGTATAGAATGAAACTCAACCCATTGAAATTTCACTTTGGGGTCGCATCTAGATAATTCCTTGGGATTATAGTCAACGTTCGAGGAGTCGAAGCCAATCCCGAAAACATCTGTGCGATCAAAAACCTTGAAACTCCATGAACTATAAAACAAGTCTAGAGCCTTAACGGGGAAGTAGCAGCATTGAGCAGGTTCATTTCAAAATTCACCGACAAGTGCATTCCCTTCTTCGATCTGATCCGAAAAGGGAAGCGAAACTTTGATTGGACCACGAAGTGTGAAGGCGCATTCCGAGCACTGATTCAACATCTCTCCACACCACCTATTTTGTCAAAGCTTATCGATCAAGAGAAGTTGTACGTCTACCTGGCTATCAGAAAATGTGATCAGTGCTGCCTTAATTCGGGAGGAAGACCAAGTGCAAAAACCAGTTTACCATATTAGCAAACGGCTGACCAGAACTGAGAGAAATTATCCAAAACTAGAGAAGTTGGCTTATTGTCTCGTTATTGCCTCAAGGAAGCTCCGTCCGTATTTTCAGGCTCATCCTATCATTGTCTACATCGACCAGCCGTTAAGACAGGTCCTTATGCGGCCTGAGACGTCTGGTAGGTTACTCAAATGGAATATCGAACTGAGTTAGTTTGATATTTCTTACACTCCAAGGCGAGCCATTCAAGGACAAGTCCTAGCAGATTTCATAGCCGAATTTACCATCCCAGAGGACTTTCCCAGAAACAGTGAATCTCTCGAGTATACCTGAAAGCTGCATACTGATGGTGCATCAAATGATCGGTGCTTGGGTGTTGGAGTTGTACTTAAAATCCCCGATGGTCACTTCATATGTTATGCTCTAAATTTTGATTTTCGTGCGACCAATAATGAAGTTAAATACGAAGCCTTACTTGACGGATTAAAGCTCGCCTGAGATTTGAGAATCATTGCTGTGGAAATTTATTGGGATTCACAACTAGTTATGTGTCAAATTTGGGGTGAATATCAGGCAAAAGATCGAAGACTAGCTGCTTACCTAGCTCAAGTCCAAGAGATACTTAATCAGTTGATTATTATGCCATCTTCTAAATACCCCGTGAGCGTAATCAAAAGGCTGGTTCAATGGTAAAGTTAGCAAGTATAGGTGAAGCACAGCAAATGGTACTCGTTCCTATGGAAACTCTATCTTCCCCAAGCATTGATCAGATGGAAACAAATTGGATATTTGAAATCACTCCCCATAAGGAGTCGTGAATGACTCCGTTCCGAAGTTACCTCGAGCATGGAACACTACCCGAGCGTAGGAGTGAGAAGAGATAGATTCTTTGTAAGGCAGTACGGTTCACTATTCAAAATGGAGTCATGTATAGAAGGGGGTACTCCTTTCCTCCACTCCGGTGTATTGCCTACGATGAAATTAAGCAAGTGTTACATAATAATCATGAACGAGAATGTGGTAATCACACCGGGAGGCAAGCTCTCGCTAAGAAAGTACTCCGATATGGATATTATTGGCCGATGGTAAACCACAATGCAGCAGATTAAGCCAGGAAATATGATAAATGTCAAAAGCATGCCTGAGTTTCTAGAGCCCACCTACTGAGATAAGCCAAATGGTCAGTCCATGGCCATTTGCAGTATGGGGCATCGACATCGTTGGCTCTCTACCTCTGGCCAAAGGTGGTGCGAAGTACGCCATCGTCGTAGTTGATTACTTTACCAAGTGGACCGAAGTTGAACCTCTTTCTACGGTTACGACGAAGAAGGTGATCAACTTTGTAGTTTGCAACATTATCTGCCGATTTGGTCTCTCGCATACCATCATCACAGATAATGGAACCCAATTCGACAGTGTTGAATTCAAGAATTTCTGCCAACGCACTACGCCATAGATTACATACTACAACACCAGGAAGTGCCAAAAAATGTTGCTGTAGGCTAAAAAAGGGCAAAGGCAACACTTTCTCGGTGATGCATTTTGCCGCGTTGCCCTAGAGTCAAAGGCAACATCTTTACGGCCCTATGGCAACATCGGTTTTGTTGTTGCCACAGGTACCAAATTTACTAAAAAGTGGGCCCCACGATCTGGACCCCAACATGTGGGCCCACATTGTGGGGACCACTAATTCTATGGCACACCTTTACGGAACTCTGTTGTGGGGCCCATATTTATTAATCTATGTTAACACTTTTACCATCTAATGGCAACACTTTGCGAGTTTATTACCACATGTAACATCACATACTACAACATTGTATCATATCTATGGCAACACCTTTTGCAATTTAAATTGGAAATGTACTGCAATGTTACATCATATCTATAGCAACATTATACTGCAACATTATGTCATATCTAATGGCAACATTACACTGCAACAAAGGACTTTTCATTTCAGAATAACCAGCAACACAAGTTTTACTTAGTCAAGTACAAAATAACAAACATACTTAAAAACATAGCCAGTGTATTCATAGTTACAGCCAGTACATACTAAATTCTACTTATTAATGGTACATTCATATTTGCGAGCCTCTAGTGCCATCAGTGCCATCAGTGCCTCCAGTGCATTCATATTTCCTTCTTTCCGCTTGTGAGTTTTAACAAAAAGTTCTCCATCTAATTCGTTGGACTAATACAAATTAGATGAAAAAAGTTAGACAACAAAAGGATATCAAATCAATTTTTCCAGAACATAATATCACTAATCAATTCAAAACTATGTACAGTGCTAGATTTATGCATGAGTAGTTTGAAAATTTTGGATAAATAGGCTAACCTGAAGAAGGGCAATCCAGTATGATCCATTAGGTGCTAAATTTATGTTATCTGGTCCTCCAGGAAGATTATCGACAAATATTTCTGTTTTCCCCTTGTACTCTCCTTTAAGCCAATGCTTCAAGCATCGAAACCTGATTTACCAATAAGAAAATACATAACTACATCACAGTAAGCAAAGACGAGTGGTAAAAATTGGCCACATATATACATCCAAGGCACTGTACTATATACATTGATGAAAAATGAATAAAAGAACCAATTTATAGTGCAAGTAAGTTAATTCATAGTTTATTTGAGCGAAGCTTTGTATGTAAGAGACATTAAAGTTTAGTATTTATGTACCTCCAAGTTTCACACACAAGAAGGTAATTTCCATTGGATGATAGAGCAACGCCATTGGCAAAGGCGAGGTTTGATAAAACAGTGGATGTATTTTTTGTTGAAGGATCGTACTTTAAGAGCCGACCGTGAGGTCTAGCTTCTAGAACATCAAGAGTCCGCTCAGAAAGTTTGAATTTACTGGTTATTGATAGCATCTAATTCAATTAATAAGCTGGAAATATAAAACTAAAGACAAAAACCTGATTATTGAGCCATCATCAGTGTTAGAAGCAAGAACGGTGAACCCTTCTTCACTAACCTTAAGTAGGCCCTGTAACCAAATGTTGGCAGTAATTAGACCAAAAATTAATTAATAAGATACCTAATATTCAAATACAAGACTAGCTGGATGAGCACAAAGCTAAATTACATTAAGGGTACCAAAATAAATATTTAGTTTAAAACAAGTAATTATATGATAATAATCTTCTCACAATCAACATAATCATAAAAACTGAACTAAAAAAACACAGAGATTAAACTATAAATACCCTAAATTAAACAAACTATTCACACAACATAATCAAGCACAATAATTATGGAACATAACCCACCAACATCGTATATGATTACAAGTTCGTAGCAATCGATTTGGGGTTTGGGGCAACATGCTAAAATATGAACTGTAAATCCTATAATAAGCAATAAGAGGAAAAGGATTACCTCATAGAGGAGAAGAAACAAATAGTGAATCTAGGGTTCAGCGAATGCTGAAAATGGATGGATCAGATCACACATAGGCAAGTGGTTGAATCTGTATCATGTTGAGCATATCTTTGCCTAATCCAAAACAATTCATCAATAGCATTTGTATGACATTGTAGCCTAGATTATGTTAGCCTTTCTATTGTTGTCCTAACAGTAAAACTCAAATAGTGCACATACAATGTGGTTACATCTCAAATAAACCAAAGAAAAATACAACTGCTGATGGATGAGGCACTAATTAGAAAGTTCATTCAGAACATAACTTACAATACACTGTTGATAAACGACAAAACAATATCAAAAACATAAAGCCGGTAGAATATTAATATGACAGTACATAACAAGGATGTCACTTAGCCTTATACTAGAGGTGTGCACGGTCGGTTAACCGATTAATACTATATGGATTATTTTCTTAATTATCCAACTAATCGCACTTCGATTTAAGGTCAATCAAATTACAGTCACATTTAACCTTTGTTAATACAATAAGATAGAAGCAATTGATAGCAACAAATTGAACCATATTAAATATGATCTTAATATATACAACCAACGATTAAATGAGCAAAAGGACACAATCTAGCATGTTAAAGAGCAAACTTAATGAGCAAACTATAAGCATTGAGATACATTGCTGACACCATATCAGAATATTACTACTATATTGAATATATGTGCAAAAAAATAACAGTTACAAAGTATAATGCTATACAGTTTAATAGTATGACAGAAATATAAACTACACAGTACATAATTGCAATCTAGTGTCAACTATAGATATAACAACTGACACAACTGAGTTAAACTTAATATTCAAACTGTTTAATTAAATGTAAATAACAATTACACAGTTTAATTAAACTTAGTATTAACTATATATATATGCAATACAAAGTTTAATTAAATATAAATATCAATTACAGCTAATAAACATTAACAACTATGTTCAGTTTAAGTCACAATAGTACAACTATATCAGTTTAATTATCAACTGATATACAAACTGAGTTATACATGTTTGCATATATATATATATATATATATATATATAGCAGTTCATAATTTCAATTCAAATCACAACTTAGATGCAATATTGCATGTTTACGTATTGGGACTTCAGTTCGTAACATGTTACTGTGAACTGAAACTATATATATACTGTTAGTATATATAACAGATGTATAATAACAATATACAATTTTGAACATATTTTCAGTTCATATCCCAATATTACAGTATATGATAAATTATACGGTCAATAAAAACTAAATAAAACAAATAAAAATTAAAAAAAACACATAATTAATGCAAACTCACATTTTTCCTTTTCCTAGTAGCATTCACCATATCTGAATTTGAAGGCCGATCTCAATTTGTGTTTGGTCAATGGCTAGGTAATCGATGCCTCAACAGTCGGTTAGGGCGGCACTGCAAATTTGTGGTAATCTGAATTTTTTGGGAACAATTAGGGAATGAGAAAATTTGTAAATCTGAGAATTTTTGGGAACGACATATGTGTTGAATTGAAAGCGGCGGACATGATGAAAAATTTAGGGTTATGTTTTTTAGCTTTTGTTATGCGATATTGGAGTGGGCCGGGTAGTGGAGCGGTTAAGTCAATATTTTGTTAAGTGTTTGAGTGAAACCCTTCAATATTTTGTTAACTTTTACAGCTTTATTTTTGCTTCCCGTGTTAAAATTTATTTCAGCCCGCTTTTTTTCCAGCCCGCACTCATTTTTTATAATATTTTTATAAGTCTATAGCTACTGCAAAATAGTGTTGATATCTATGCTAACATCCTAAAGTTAATGTTGTAATAGACAAAAATTAGCATAGCTATCGTTACATAGTAGCTAGCAACATCTTGTATTTTCGTTCCAATAGGCCATCTATGGCGTAGTGATGATTCCACATTCAAAAGAAATTCTTTGCAGTTGCACACCCTCAAGTGAATGGCCAGGTAGAAGCTGTTAATAAAGCTATTAAGTCTATTATAAAGAAATGACTGGAAAAGGCCGGGGACAAGTGGGTTGATGAACTTCCTATGGCTTTATAAGCTTACCTGACAACCCACAAGTCTGCGACCGGACACACTCGATTCTCTCTATCATATGATTCAAAAGTCGTTATTCCAGTCGAGATGGAAGTACCTTCTCATCGTGTGACTTATTATGATACAAAGACAAATGCCATACTTCTTGCTGAATCCTTGAATTTGTTGGATGAGAAGCGCGAAGAGGCTGAGTTGAGGGTAGTGGCATACCAAAGTCGAGTCGCCCGATTGTACAATGCCATGGTCCGACCCCGAACCTTCGAACTCGGCGATCTTGTCCTCAAAAGAATCTATCTGGTTCCTTCGCACATGAAACCAACTTGGAAAGGACCGTATGTGATTGAACGAAAACTCGAAGTTGGAACATTTAAATTATCGACCGTAGACGGCCTTACATTGACGAGAGCCTAGACCAACGAGAATCTCTATTGCTACTACATATTACAGACTTTATTTATTTTAGTCTATTTTTCACCTATAATTCGTTTCTGCATTTCAAAATTTGAATTTGCAATAAGGCAACTGACTTTTCTGTATTTTCTCATTTCAGCAATAAAATGTCATCTCTTCGAGATAGAGCTGTGATTTATTGAATGTGACATATAACCATTACGACGCACGAAGAGTTAAGTTCCATTATATGGTGGAATTTATTCAAATAGGGAGTGACTGTGATATGACTAGCCACTCACTAAGTGAAACCCAAGCTCGGGGGCATGCCATCACACGGAAGCCAAAGTAGGATTGACACACAACAATCCTTTAACTTACTCTAGTCTCCTAGAGTGCGAGCTAGAGCATAAATTTATAAATGCAGTTTCGAAGAGGGTGGACCCGTCCACCTAACGACTTCATCTATATCCTAACCAAGTTCGAGGAGGATGGTCCCGTCCATCTAACGACCTCACTTGTTAACTTGGGGTGGATGTGAATCGACCATCCACAATCCCGACAAATCCATCGTTCCTGGAGTGCGGACGAAATCCTAAAGCCTAAACAAATGTGACTGACCATCTGTCGGCCAACTCTAAATTTCTAGAGTGCGAGTCGGAGTATAAACATCGACTCTAAATTCCCAGAGTGTGAGTTAGAGTATAAACATCAACCTACTTCAAGTTCCCATAGTGCAAACTGGAGTGCGATGGTCGGCTATCTCCGAATTCCCAAAGTGCGAACCAGAGTATCGACCGCGAATACCTCTGAGTCCCCAAAGCATGGACACATACTTAAAACTTAAACAGGCGTGACCAACCGCCGATGTACAAATGCAAATCCCCAGAGTGTGGATGTGATCATTGGTAAGTGAGTGAGTGTGATTCGACCACTCGACTCTCACTTGTTTCAGCATCGATTATATGGTGTTAAGCTCAATGAAAAGAAGGCAAAGTGCAATCGTTGATCGATCTTTACAACTCATCACTGAAACTGGGGCAGAACTTAAGTGTCAACTATTAGCTAAAACAGCGCAACATCAAAGTACAACTTAATCCCCAGTCATGACTCATGTCTGTGATTTTCGGACTTGACAAATGAAAACGAACTTGATTCAAAGGTTTGAACTCCGCAAGGCACTGGACAAGAATTTAAATACTGGAACACTTAAGAAAATAAACAATAATAGTATTGAAACCAAAAAACTGTTTCATTTCAACTAGCTATGGAAGAAATTCATGTACAAGTTATTTCCAAAATTCCTACTAGTAGGGGCCGAACCCGCATCTATACACGGCCTACAAAAGCTAAAAGCAAATGCCTATCTACTAAAAAATGTGCCGAAGAGGCCTATCAACCCTTTCTTCTTCCTCAGCTTCTTCTTTGGCACGGACCCGTTGGAGCTGTTAGTGATTTTCCACTTCGAGCCTTTGCCTTTTGGTGGCTAGTCCTCGGTAGGTGGCATTATATCTACGTCCTCCTCCGAGCTCCAATAAATAGGAATACTTCCTACAGGCGGAGTCGGAGGGGTCGGATCCACTACAGGAGGCGGGATAGACATGCTGGTATCGATAACTATACCACCAGGTGATATCATTCTCAATAGAGCTGGGCCAGGCGCCGCCATTCCACCTCCAGAACTACTGCCACGAGCCGCCGCCTCCATTTCAGCATCGATTTCGGCCAATATCTCTTCTTCGCGAATTTCTTGAGCCTCGTTGGGGGCATCGGTGGTCAGCATTGAAGAGCCAGTAGCAGGTGCAATTCCATTCATAACAAATGGTAGGTCCGCAAAAGGTTCACTGTGGCGACTGAGAAGTTCCTCCATCATCTACTTGTTAAAGGAGAGTGTACACCTCCATGTTCCATCGATCGGTGCAGTTGTTGTTGTGGTGGTCGCCTCAATAATGATGGCCTCCTATGCTTGTGCAATTCTTGGGTTGCAGGAGGCACAATAGATGTAACTCCACTTATTGGATAGAGAAAAAGAAAAACTGTTTGTAAAACGTTTCAAATCGAGCCCCTTATTTTGGACATGTATGAAGAATGTTCATAGTAACTTTCTCAGTTTGGCTCATGGACGGCTAAACGACTTCAGAAGTATGTTCCCTCTCCAGAGATAATTGTTGCTATTACGGATTATAACCAGGAATGGATTAGGGATCAACCACTGGTGAAGATTCAGGTCGGGTAAGCACAGAAATCTCAATACTTGCATCATGATGCTCAACAGCTGAACCTTCTCCATCCTCTGGGTGTTGGGCGCCAAGCTTCTCATTTTCGTGTGAAATCATTGACTCATGGAGAATCTTTCTTTCATCTTCATTCAATATACGATTCTCAAGCTCAAACTCGTCAATTGATTCACTCGGATGCACCACCTTCTCCTCCTCAACCAATCTACCCTTGGCATTGTAAAGATGTATCAGATAATTTTCGAGCCTGGCTAGGTTCCTGTTCTTCAGCACATTAGAGTTATATGTGATGAGGTGATCTTCGATAAAAGCCTCTAGCTTGGACTCCGCCGTTCGGACCCACTCCTCGACCTCAGTCTCCACCACACGGACCTTAGCCACTGCCGCATCCCGTTCATCCCGGAGCACTACCGCCTGCACACATGCCTCTTGGGCTACGGTATTTTTGCCATCCCTTTCTTTAATGATTTTAGAAAATTTGTCCTTAAGCTCATTATGTTCTTTGAGAGCCGCATCCCGTTCGGCAGTAACGGTGGTGTTCCTATGGCCCATCTCCTCCACTAGGGCATAGTGTGTCTACCTCATCCTCTCCATGGCCAAGTTCTCCTCATCAACTTTTTTAATGGCCTCTATTTCTGACTTTCAGGAGGATTCGGCTTCAGTGTTAAGCACTTGGATGATTCGATCTTTCTGAGCAAGCTCGTTTTCTAATTTCTCTATGGCGGTTAGGCCAGCTTCGACGCTTTCTCTACGGCTTTCAACCACTCCTTATACTGAGTATAGATGTCGTGAATGTAATCGCGCATCACATTCTCCGCTTCCGCTGGAATTAACTTTAAGTGCGGAGGAAAGATGTAGCCATCAAAGAAAATGTTTGGGAAATCCTTCTTCAGTTGTGCAATTCTAATATCCCCTTCCCCGGAGGGCTCTGTAATAGCCTGTTAAATGGCAACAGGAGTTTTGGTCTCATGTCTACGGTGGTGAGGATCGGGCCTCTGAGCATGGGAAGGCAGTTCGTGACATGGAGGCTTTAGGGGATGTGTGACATAAGCAGAAGGTTGTGTAGGGATTAGAGGAGATGGAGAGCGTGATCGGGATCGACACCTTTGCTATAGGTTCCTATCTCTATTCCTATCTCTATCATAGTATTCCTGACTGAAATAACCGTGATCGCGGTTTCTATCATCCTCCCTCCTACGAGATTCATAGTATGAACTCGATGAATGGCACGTTGAACGGAGGCTTCCAAGCATAGAATCTCGCCTAGTCATTGTGCCTGCAAAGTAAGAGAAGAAAAGTTAGTAATATCTTGAAGTAAACAGCTTGTGATCGAAAATCGTGTAGTGCTGTGAAGTGTGTATGTATGTGCAACCCCCCGACCAACCGAAAATGTCAGCCACACTTGTGGGAAGAGACTTGCTTAAGTCTAAGGCACTCTGAAGCTCCTCTAATCCGATATCGTGTTAGAGTGACACGTAAATCCGGAATTGGGATATCGACAAGCCCTTCGAAAAGGTTCTCCACTTGCACGGGAAGAGCCTCTGAAATTCTAATACCAGGAATACGGAGGGACACGATCGTAGATTTCCATCTCCCAGACTTAGAACGCTTATGGGCTGTGGCCTTGCCTTTTCTCCTTCCCTTGGAAACTTGAAAGGCTTAGGGAGCAGCGATGGGTTCATCGTCACTGGGTGTATCTTCGTCATCACCTTCTTCAGCTATAACAACCTTGGGCGTCTTATGCTTCACCCGTCTGGTCTAGACTACCCTCAATGTTACTTCGATCCTTATACTCTGATTTCGCTCGATCAGCCCAACTATCTTCAATTTTTGATCTATTAGCACCGACTCTATGTCCCTCGTCTCATTCGGCACTTCTTAAAGGACACGAACTATCTCTCTAAAGTGTGCACCTTCGGGTTCCTGGGATTACAGCTATAAAGCAAAGGAGTTATTAGTTTGACATCAGTTATGATCACCTTGTTAACTACTTGAAAAGACTGTGGTACTTACGTCTGAATAACCATCAGCTGGCGAATCCTGTGGGGCATCAGACACAAAACCACTCCATTTAAAATAACTCAGCCTGGTTCAGGAGCCGATGACAATTTGACAATTCCTTATCGCTTCCAGAAACATAAAAGAAGGGCTACCTCCTCGGTTCTTGACATCGAATAAGTATCTAATTTCGAGCGGGGTCAGTGGCCGTAAGAGATGCTCCATAAATACAATGAATAGGCTATTCAACAAAGCATATCCGTTGGGGTGTAATTGAGATGGAACGATTCCAAAGAAAGATAACACTTCCCTAATGTATTGGTTAAATGAAGGAAGTGTTCCAGCTGTGCATGCATGGCGATTGAAAGCAGTAAACCCCTCAGATGGAAAATGCGGTCTATCATTTGGTCCTGGTAGTAGCACATCGTCCAATGATAAGCCATGCCTTAAGCATATCCATCCCAGCATGTCTTCAGAAACGTTGGACGGTACAAAATCTGGTGGATTACCGATAAAAGTAGAGCCTAGTAGCTCATTCGGAGACGGATCTATAACTTCGGCCGCGATGACTGGTATCTCCGTTGTTAAGGGAAGTGAACTCTGAATTTCTTTCTGTTGTGAGCTTGTAGACTCCATAACTAACTAACTTATGAAAGACCATCATTAGACGATAATAAGCCCATGTTTCCCCCAGTGTAAAGTGTGTGATTGTGTTGTGCAGTGCAGTGCTACGTATTACTTGAAAGATTCAACAGAGTTTGAGAAAATATTCAAATGATGAGACTTCAGAATTTAATCAGAATGACTGTCATCGTTGACCGTCAAAACCATGCCATCCAAACTTTAGAGACCGTTACGAGTCAAAGTTCGTTAAAATTTTGATTAAGTTCTAGTTCCTTCGACAGCTTCGAAGGGTAGTCCAATACGCAGTGAAATGAACCAAGTCTGGTTATGCAAGATTGAAGCCCATCAGAATCAGGTGTTCAAATGTGCAAGAGTTTTTCAAATTCATCAAATTCTAACTCGTCATTGATTACCAAAGTTCATGTTCGTATCGGTCAAGGGAGATATTCGTATCCATCGAGATACGTGTTCATGTCGATCATTTTAGTCGCCTTCATACTGATCCCCTAGCGTGTATTTTGTATCGGTCGGGAACGTTGGGTTTCGTATCGATCAAGGTGCAATCTCTTCGTATCGGTCAGCAAATCTGGTACTTCGTGTCGATCATCTCGAATCGATACGAGACTTTATCGTCAATTGATATGAAGACCTCCACTTGACCGTTTCGAGGTTCGATTATCCCGATCGATTCAAACCAAACCTCCATTAGCATGTCATCGATACGAGGGCAGAACTTAGCCATTCCTGCAACTATTCCTTCGTATCCCTCCTTACTCCTTCTTCCTAAAGTAGTTAACACACCATTGCTCCTTCCGAACTTTGCTCCGACCAAATTCCGGCATCGACAATGATGGAATCAGCGACGATTTTGGACGAGCTGACATTAAAACTTGAGTCTCATCATTTCTGAGGGATTTTGAATGGTTGATTACCTGGCTTAAACGAGCGGGTCAATGGATTAATGAACTATTCAATTTGGAAAAGAAGGTAGTTTAACATTCTCGTATTTTCTATCGATATGAAGGCAGAAAGGGAAATAAGGGCAAATGAGAAATTCAGCTAAGTACAAATGATATTTATATGATTTCGTAACCAAGCAAAAAACAATTGGTATCCCAGTTGTTTCGACCGGTAAAGATTGGTTTCTCCTCTGATCGATACGAAAGGAGATGCTCATATCCATGAACTTGTTGTCTAAGGCGGTGCCTATTCGTATCCGTCTAATTATCGGTTTGAAACAAAAGCAATGCTATGCAGACCAATTGAATTGTTCACATCCATCAAACATCTACCGATACAAAACACCAATTTCGTACCTATCAATTCCGAGACCCAGAAATTCGCATCCATCGATGCGAAGCCACCACTTCATATCCATGGCTATGGAGTTCGTTGAAACTCGTATCCATCGATGCGAGGTGTTTATTTCGTATCCACCACTGCAAATTTCATCGATACGAAAACATTTTTCCGACCTCTTACATCGATCCAGGAGAGGATCGATGTGAAGGGACATTCCTGAATAACCACCAAGAATTGTTACAACTCGAATTTCACATCGACTCGGGAGAGGATAGATACGGGATTCGATGCGAAAAAATGACAACGACCCATGAACATGCAAACGTTAACAATAGTCAGGTTAGCATATATGCATGTATGTCGAACTAATTTTCAATTTTAAAAATTCATAGGTCGGATGCCCACTTGATGAAAAATTACAACAACAAACAGCTGATCACTATCATACAACAATCTGTTGCAGCAGCACACGGTACAATAGTTGGCAGTCTACAGTTCATAATTTATGTCTACATGAATCGATCGAAAATTACAACTTTCGAAAAAAAGACAATAATCATTCAACAAGTCAGATAGAACTACTCAGAATGAAAGGTACGGCTATTAAAAGCATGTCATGTTCACACAAGACATACTTTGGGGGGAAAATGTTATCCCCCCTTTTGGCAAGGCCAAGATATTAAGGAATTGACTGAAAACCAAAGACTGCTCATTACGAATATCGTGTGTGCACAAATTCGCTATGGATGTCGATAAATTTTGTCCGAGTCCGAATCATGCTACAATTGACAAGACATGACAAGCAAAGCTAGGAAAGCCAACGTTTAAAATCCCAAGTCACTCCGAGTTCATATGCTCAAGATATGTTCGATACAAACCAAGGAAATCAGCACGACCACGTCAATACTTCGCAACCGCCTATTCGTATCGATCTTGTTCATGTCCATCGGCAAGCATATGTTCATGTCCATCGGAATGCATCACTTCGTATCCATCGACTGAAGATCCTTGTTCGAATCCATCAAGCTTCGCTAGTCGTATCCATCAGGTGACCTAGGTCTGTATCCATCAAGAAACTGCTCGTTCGTATCGATCAACCCACACGCGTCCATCTGTTTGTATCCATCATGAAACCGCTTCTTCATATCGATCAACCCACATGCGTACATCTGTTCGTATCGATCACGTTATTCATTGTTCGTATCCATCAAGTTGGAACAACTTCAATCGATAGGAACAAGGCCACACAATCGATACAAACAGTGCAACATAGATGGATATGAACAGAGCCACAGCACTCGATACGACCAGAATAGCCTCGATCGCTTCGAATAAGAACAAGTCAAATTGAAACTAACAAGGCGCGAACGTTGGGGAGACTCGGTCGACTCGCATAAAAAGTGGATTGATCTGAAGAGTGAGCGCCACGTCAACTTGCTAGCACGTGCCTGTATCGATTCGAATAGATCGATGCGAAGTACATCGACATGAACTAAACAGCCTACCAAGGAACTCTAATTTGCATCGATCATAACTTGCAATCCACAAGTCCAGATGCTATGAAATTTTAATTGGAGCTTACATATAACCTAAAGAATGTTCCTGCCAAATTTCGACTCGATTGGATCGAATCTTGATCGATAAGAAATTCTTTCGTATTGATCACGGATTGAGTCGAAATCGCATGGGATCGATACCCTAAGACCACCCACGTGCCAGAAGAGGTCTCCCGAGATCTAAGCGAGATATTTAATCCTACGCTTATAAATAGCACTCCATGGCCTATAGAAAAAGGAATCTTTGGGCTCTTCGACGTCTATACTCTGCCGAAACCATTTTTATACTTCAAGGCTGCTGTTGTACTCAAATTTCATCACTGTAATCCGCTATAGTCAGTTGTAACCGGCAAATGAATATCAATAAAATCATCAACTTCATAGTGGATGTAGACCATATGCCGAACCACTCTAAATCATTATGTTTCTGTCTGTTTTCATTATTACTTTTAGAACTGTTTTTTAGATAATCATCCTTTTACATTTCTATTCTTCATTTTTGTCTCTTCAAATACTTTCGAAGAGTGTTGTGCCTAATTTTAGTACAAACAATACATAAGAAAAGGGACTTTTCTACAGAATGTGAAATATAAGAGAGTGAAAGAAATGATGGAGAATTCTATTAAAAATTCATTTGTTTGACTTTTTTTATAAAGAAGATGAAGAGAAGTGGCTTTTCATAAGATGACGAAAGGAACTTCTGTTCTTTTAAAATGAAAATTAGCATCTAGAGGCTAGTATGTCGACATGGCCTCATGGATATTTCATCATATCCTAGTTGAAAAATGAAATTCTTTATAAAAATTGTTTTAACTCTTTTAATTTGTAAAATGAAAATAAAAGATCTATAAAATGACTTTAGTGAATAAAGTAAAGAGTTTAAAAAGAGAATTCAAATATTGCTATGATATCTTTACAATTAATTTTATGCCTCGATATATTATAAAACTTACCGACTATTATCTTGTACTCTTTCAAGCTTTGTTCTTCGAGTCTCTTGTTTTCTCTAAGCCTTGCTGTTGAGTCTCTTGACTTCTTGATTTCTCTTGATCTATTTGATTCCTGTTGATCTTCTTGATTCCTCTTGATCTCCTTGGTCTGGTACTTGAATTTTTGTATTGGTTTGCCTTGATTAGTGTACCGCATATCTACATGATTACCCTGCAATATATCTCAATAGATTCTTGCCTTTTCTATACTATATTATACTCAAACTTAGAAAAACATCGGTGATATATTTTTTTAATTATTATCAATAGACTAATACTTTTGGTTCTAATAATCTAACCATTTTTTATGATGACAACCATTTAAATATTCTTGGATAAAAGAAGAATATAAATTTAACTCTCCTTGAATCCATTAACTCCCCATGTGCTAATTATACCCCTATCTTTTTGTCTATATTTTATACCTTTTTCTCTCCCCCTTTGTCATCAATATAAATATAATAAAATAATGTATATAAACACATTTAAAGAACATTAACAGAGTAATGGGGTGTCCAGGTGATTCTTCGAATAGATTATAATTAATGGGTACGTTTGTTATCATCATAAATATCTTAATCTTAAGATAATTTGAAACATGAATTATGTAATTCATCATTGAATTAATTTAATAGGTAATGAGACGTTGATTATAATAAGTGCGTATATCATAAGATTATGTGACAACCCATCTTACCGACCGCTGGGAACGACACCTAATACATCAACGGTTTTCTCGTGTCGTTGCCCAAGCATCTGAAAGATGGAATTTCGTGGGGTGAAAATAAAGAACAGAATAAAAAATCTCACAGCGGAACTGTTAAGTAGAACATAACAGTAAAATAGTACATATGGTTACTCCCTAACATGGAGTTATCAAAGTTATAGAAAATTACTATTATTAGCTTAGGAAGTCATAACAAACTTCCTTTACTCATGTTGAAACAAAATGCACTTACATGAATTAAATAAACAGCGTAAATAGACAACTAAATAGATAAAGGCCTCATGTTTGGGCTCCATCTTCAAAAGAGCCAGTAAAAGACCAGTTAATCTCGGAATACTCAAATAAAAATGAGTCACCGAGAGTTTATGGAAACAAACAACTCGTGCTCAGACAATATATCTAGTATGAGTAAAATTCTAAAACGATGGGTGTTATTACACAAAAACATGTAAGACCATGCCGCCAAACGCGGAACGGGTTTCCTCTCACAAGAACAACATCTAAACATAAAGAATGGATTAAATAATTAAACATTGCGAAGATTGCTAGACTCTTCCCGATGCAATTAATAAGAACAAATTCAAAGGTTTGAATCAATAAGGGAAAAGGGAATTTTCCCACAATGACTAGGAAGGTGAACCCCCTTACCAAAAATATACCTTAGAAATATAATTGAAAACTCCGACGGCTCTCGCAAACCTCCAAATCTTACCCCGCCAACTGTTATCGAGTATTCAAGTATTTCACAACTTGGTGCACAAATATCTGAACTAAATCCAGGGTAGATGTGACAATACCTTAATGGGACCAACCCCACACAGCTTGACCCTCACTCGCTCTTTGAGTTTAGTCATTTTTGACAAAGGATAACAAAGCTCAGATGAGCAACACATCGTCTTAGAGCGATGAAATGCAAAGAAGGCTGAGGTAATCGGTAGTCAACAAGCCGACTATCGAAGATAACTAAATGATCATATGTAGAAGTTAAATCTTGTATGCCCATCACCACTCATCGATTTCAAATTTGTATTACCCCTTGGGTAATAGTGATTCCAGATAAGTTAAGGTAGTGTTACCTCAAAGTCATGTCTCAGCATATGTTCTTAACTTTCAGGATAGAGACGATTCTTCCTCTTCAACGTTTGGTGTTAAGTATATAACTAAATGTTTTCCATATAAGTGATATCGCTTAACGGTAATTAATTCATTTAAATAAATGAATCAAACTTTTACTTTTAAAACATAATTCATGCTTGGGTTTCACATTAAAAGTATTAACTTTAAAACAACATGGTTATAGTGGTTCATTAACTTTAAAACAACCATTATAAAAAAACTAATAACATAAGACATCATTATTAAATTGATTAATCAGCTTTAACTATCATTATTAAGAGTGATTTATTTGTCTTTAAAATTCGTTAATTAATTTGATTAATAAACTTTAATTCCATTAGAATGATTAGCTAACCTTAAACATCAATAGATAAAATGATTAATTAGTTCAAGTATTATTGTTATCAGGCATTTTGGCCCGGCTATATCCGAACTGAATGGACAAGTTAGACTTGACTGTCATCAAGGCCAGTAGCCTAGAGTGATGATTGTGGGTCCAAACATTAAGCATAGATGATAGTATAAAGTAGAAGCATGAAAGCTCACTACTCCCTAAAGATGGATCAGGTACAATCCACGTTCAACACTATGGTTAGTATCTTATCGATTCCACAACTCAATTTTGCTATGGTAATCGTTCAATAACTCCAAATTTACATATGCTATCAACATGAAAATTGGAAAAAAAATTCACTACAACATGTGGAACACCCCTAAGGATCTCATTCCAATTGGAGGAAGTTGGAGGATCGACATAACTCCCTTTGTAGGGATCGGTAGAAATCAGAACTCAAGCAACACTACTTCATGGAAAATACGATATCTCACAAACCGTACGTTGGAATTACATGAAATTTTGGAAGCAAGTAGCTAACATCATGGGACACCCCTCATATGGATTGCAACCAAATCGAACACACAAATAGGGATCGATATAGATCCTAATTGTGGGCCTCGATGGGCTTGGAAGTTTTTAGGTGGCCTCATCTTGGTCTCCCGAACCTTCTGCCGAAATTTCAGTCTAATCCGTGCACATCTTCACATATAAATATAGCAGCCAAGACATCATAAAAGGGATCTGGCTTTCTACGGCCAAGTCTGTCCATTTTTATTCTTTATTCTTGTTCTAATGGATTTCAATTGATCCAAACATTCTTGTAATCATAATCAAGTGCAAGATCAATAAAAACATGAAGTGGACGTATGCCAAGATTGCCGAATCACTACAAAAATCTATGTGTTCGTTTATGATATTCACTCTGTTTTAATTTCATTCTTCATTTAATCTCTACTAGATTCTATTGGTGTTGATGCTCATTTTTGGCGTCAACAATCATTAACAAAGTAATTAATTAATCCTAAATACATCATTATTAAGTTAACTAACTAACCTTATTCCTCATTAATTAAAATGGTTAAATAAATTTAAAAATCATTATTCAAATATATAAATAATTTTAAATTTAGAATTATTTAAAAACTTAGCTAACTTTGTAAAACAAAACCTAAGCTCGAAAATAAACCAAAAGATTTTGAAGAGATGGTATTATTCAAAAGTGCAGATATAGCGATAGTCGCTATGCGGACACTTCTATAACTACCTACATGTCATTTTATTTAATGAACATAAAGAAGGCATCACTTATACAATTTTACTTCGAACTTTACAACCAATCTTAAATGCTTTCTAACTACTAAAGATGTCGTCTTTTTAAAACACTAATCAAGTCAATAAAATTACATCCAAACATTACTAAACAAGCAACTAAAATAGTGATAACAATATGAAGAAAATAAAATTCAAAATTTTAGTTTAAAAAAGCAAGATTTACTCACCTAAACAGCCACAAATTTGAATTGAACTTGAAATCATTACACGGACGGAATCTCATTTTGTACAGAGTGGAGTTTTAGGCCTTAATTGGGCCTAATTGGTTCAACCATAACAAGAAGTAGGCTCAACAATGGTTAAAATAAGTGTATGAGGACTTGTTTTGTCATGAAGTGTTGTAGAAGTGGATGGAAGGCTATCAAACAAGGCTTAAGAGTTTTAAAAGTGAATGAAACTAAGTTTTAGAAATTCATGAAAGCTATGAAAGTTTTTCTTAAGAGCATGGAGAAAGATTTTAAAAAGTTTTTCTCAAGTTCCCCTGCATTTCAGATTCGGAATTGAACTTGAAGACAATGCATTCTATCCACTTCCTTTACATCCTGTGACCGACTGGCGCACATAAGATCAAACGGTAGCTGCGAAATTGTAGCTAAGGAATGAACAAGGAATTGCTACTCAAAATGCACACTCGAAGGTTGGAGAACCAAGATGATATGACACGAACTAGGATTGGTTACTGGATCAGGCTTCTAGGGTAGATTACGACTGTTCTCAACTGACCATCTTCCAAACGCTTGACTTTCCAGCTATGATACAATGGCTTGTGTGACGACTGCCCTACGTTGCTTGTTATGCCATCTCAAAGTATAGTTATTCATAATTAAGTCGAACTTGAAGTAGTCTGCCATTCGACTCGAAGCAAACCATGGAAGTTCTGGCCCAAGGTCAAATTCGAGTAAAACCTAGATTTTCTCTAAGCAAACACTAATATTACTCCAAGCACCGTTCGTCACTGACCGAGCACTTCAAATTCAACGACTCCAAGCGATTCAAGGGTTGACTCCAAGCAAATAGAAAATTTTCTCGGGTCAGACTCCAAGTAAATTATCACCAATCCATTACACGTTGGACAATCATGCATCAACATTCACAAGCATTACAAACAGCCATAACTTGAAAATGGAGCGGACTAAAAACGACTGGAGACTTTCCCCCAGTCGAAGCCTATTCACCGAAGCCATTTAACATGCAGAATGTCCCAAGAGATTCAATCTGCCAACTATGCTGGCGTATTCTTGAAACACAGACCCCTAAGAGCATCTTATGAAATATGAAGGGCATGTGAATTCCGCCAGAGCGACAAACGTAATTAAATGTTGATTCTTTCCATATTCCTTGGAGGACTAGCGATCATGTGATTTACGTGTTCCATCTCCACATTTAATCAGCTGGCTAAGGAGTTCACCGAGCAATTCAGAATGCATGCGACTCACCGCAAGGTTGCGATGTTGTTATCCCCAACTTATCCCAAGTGTAGGGCAATCCCTTCAAAGACTTTTGGTAGAGATTTAACACCACTGTCACTAAAGTGAGCAATCCCAGCGAGAATATCATACTGATGGCATTGATAGGCGAATTGACCCCGGGGCACACCTTGGTGATTGGTTACCTAGAAAGTCTCATATGACCTTGAATCATTTATGTTACAAGTGAAACAAAACCAAAGAAAAGTTAAGGTAGAGCAGACTAGGAGAAAGAATGATGCAGGCCTGTTAGCTGAAGGAAGTCAAAGCGAGGGCAGCATTGAAGCCTTAGATGAGGAAAGGATTCTAGGAGACGACCCACAATCCCAGAATACGACTCATATACTCCTTTGAATGATTCAACCAAAAGCATCTACTTAGAGATTCACGACTCAAAGCAATACTGGAAACAAGCCTCGAGGGAGTCCATCGAAACCTAGAAAAAATCTGAGAAATGTTGTATTTCAAGATACACATGGTCATAACACCAATGATTGCAAACGCCTTCAAGATGTGATCAAAAAGCAGATCCGGAAAGGAAAGCTTCAATAATATCTGCAAGCCTCGTAGAATGGTGGGCAGGGACCATCTGACCCTTACTAATAATGACCTTTGATTATTAACTGGACCACCTACGATCAACTTCCAACCGAGGGGGACAGGGGAAAAGTGGAATAACGAGCATTCGAATGTGCTTCACTTATGAACTAGATTTATTTCCTTCTCATTTATGTTGCGAAATATGACAAACTCAAATTAAACTACTTCCAAACAACGCAGGTGATCAAGTAATTAGATTTGGGTGCCAACCAACCTCCACGGACCATGATCGTTTAGAGGATCATCAAGACGAGCATGATTCAATTTCTCATCAGCTACTATATGCCTTTGACTTGGGGGAAAGGACTCGAATGGAAAGTGGGTGTGACTCAACCATCCACTTCCTACTTCGTACTTCAATTCCGATAAAACTTCTATGCCTTACTCAATGCCGAACAAGGTCAAAATCTAATACAAAGTGGATACGGTTGACCATCCACTCATCAACCTCCATGCTTGACTTGAAGATCGAAGAAAAACTTAGAGTGGATGAAACCCGACCATCCACTCCCAGCTCACACTTGAAGTTCGCCAAAATACTTATGCCTCTCTCGAAGCTCTACACAACCGACGTCCAACTAAAGTGGACATGGTTTGACTGTCCACACATTAATTCCTGCCTTGGAAATAGGAAAATGTTGGAAGCTCGACTTAAAGTATGCATGACTGACTGCCTACTCTTCAACCATCACCGTCAACATGTGGACACAACGGTAGCTTGAGGTGGATATGACTTGATCATCCACTCAAAAAATCTCTTCCCCCACTTTCTGGGAGGCGTACTAAGAAAATTAGATGAGACCCGATCGTCCAACACAGTCATGGATGTGATCTAGCCATCCATCACTTACACCCTTCCTCAAATTGATTGGAGGAGCTATAATCATCAAGTGGATGTGAATCGACCGTCCATTTTTCAAGTTTTCCCCTAGTTGCTGGGGTAAAATTCCATTCCATGGTTGAACGTGTTTTGACCATTCATTCGACAACTCTTACCTCGGCTTGACAATTGAAGCATAGTCAAAAATAGGTGCGACTGGCCACACATTAACTAACTCTGGTCCCTAGAGTGACGACCCGAGTATAAATACCAAAAGATAGATGCAGTATGACCAACTATTGACCAACTCTTGTCCCTAGTGCACGGACTAGAATATAAACACCAAATGGGTGTGTTTGACCACCCATTGACTAACACTTGTCCCTAGAGTGTGGACCAGAGTATAAACACAAAAAGATGGATGTGGTATGACCATCCATCGACCAACTCTAGTCACTAGAGCACGACCAGAATATGGACACCAAATGGGTGTGACTGACCACCCATTACTCTGGTCCCCAGAGTGCGGACTAGAGTATAAACACCACATGGGTATGACCGACCATCCATCAACCAACTCTGGTCCATAGAGCGTGGAATGGAGTATAAATACCAAATGGGTGTGACTAACAACCCATTGCCAACTCTAGTTCCTAAAGCATTAACTGGAGTATAAACTCTAAATGAACGCGATTAGACCGCCTGTCAACAAATGCAGTTCCCCCAGAATGGACCAGAGTATGAGTAAAAAAATCGAATGTGACCCGACCATCTGGTATAAAGCGGAAAGAACATGATCATTCATTCACTAACTGCAATCTATGCCATAACAGATGGATTATAAACTTACCAAGTGGACACAGTTTGACTGTCCGCTCCTTAACTCTTGCCCCTGAGTTGTGGCCAAACACAAGAATAAAAGTGGATATTGATCTGACCATCTCCTCCCCAATTTAAGCTCGAAGTTCTTCAGAACACTCATCTTATAGCCAAGGCTTGGTAGAAATAGGATCCAAAAGGAAGTGGAGGTGGTATGATTGTCCATGCATCGACGCCTGCCTTGGATGCAAAGGGTAGTTTGAGAGCCCAAGCCTAAATTGGACGTGGTTCCACCGTCCAATCCAAAGAGGATGTGAAACATTCATCCATGACCTTGTTTGCGCCTAAGGTACGGTGAACAATCCAAGCCTTGCAAAGACATTGGCAGGCCAAAATCCAAACCAAGAAATGGATGCAGTTCGATCGTCCGGTATATAACTCTGGTCCCCTAGTGCGGATTGGAGTATAAAAACAAACTGGGTGCGATTCGACCACCTGCTAATAAACTCTTATCCCCAATGTGCGGATATGAGTATAAACACATAGATAAGTGTGGTTCGACTACTCAATATTCCACAATCTCCGACCTAAACTATACAGGAGGAGTATAACCTCAATATGATTGGAATTCGACCATCTACGAACTAATTCTGGTAACCCAAGAATGGGAACGAGAGTACAAACTACTACAAGCTGAGTACGACAACTTACTGTAGCTCCGGTAGGTGATCATTACAACTTAAGGCAACGATTGTAAGAAGGCCTCAATACAAAACCAATCGGAATGATATCTGAATTTACGACCGACCGACTATATTGTACCATTAGATCGAGGGTCAATATCAATCTGCACCAATCATAAAGGGATGTGACCCGAATGTCCATCGAATAACTTTGGTCGCTAGAGCATGGATAGGAGAATAAACCATGAATGAGTGCGACTTGATCATTAATTCTCTAGAACCCTCCTTCGATCCACTGGATGAGTGTGAAACCGGATGAGCATGACTCGACTGCACTTGAGCTGACGATATCCCTAGATTTGGTGGGAGAATATGAATCAAAAATGGACACGACTGACAGTCCAGCTCCGAACAAATGCTACCCGACTGTTCTTTTGTTGACTATTACCATGATCTAACTAGAAGAGGAATACGAAGCGGGCGTGGCCTGACTGTCCGCACACTGATCCTTGCCCTTGGTCTGGCAGAGGGGGCAACAATCACTGATTGGACATGACTTTCCTTCCTACGTATTGACATATGCCCCAGACTTGGTGGTACGAGCAAGAAACAAGATGAATGTGAACCGACCATTCATTGATCAATTCTAAGTCTTTGGAGCTTAGGTGGGAGTATAAACACGACTAGGACGAGACTCCTTGCAGTACATTTATCAACTTGAGATTGGGGGTGGAAGTGTGATCATCCAAAAACTTACTGCGATAGCTTAATACAACGATTCATACCTTTTGTTTACATTGACTCGAGGCTATGACTGAAAGGACGCCTAGAGATAGAATCATCAAATCAATTCCTAAGCTCATGAGCAACTGCTCATCACTCCAACCTGAATGATGAGTAACGGATCATGAGTACGTTGAATGGAAAGTACGTTACTGGAATATGCAAGCAGATTCAAACTCAAAGCAAGAGCCAGCTATGCAGTTGCGTGCAACAAGAGGCTGAACCCTACTCGACATTTGATTCAACATGCTTCTAAGCCTAATTTTCGGCCATTTGCATATAATCACTCAGACCATTTAGAGCCCTTCACTATCAGACTCAATAACTCATGATAAGACTCTGGGATTCGACCGGAGTAACCTTCATCATTGACCATCCCAACTAGATTTCACGTTGATTGTTATGCAAAATAGTTGCACTTAAACTCAAGGAATCCAAGGCTACAACCACTAAGCTGATAATCGACATTATAGGCAGCCATGGCAACCTATCACTGGTATTGAAGATCGAATCACAGCTCAGTGCAATGATGATGAAGGAATTAACTGGCTTTCTCCGAAATAATCTTGATGTGTTCGCTTGGACTCATTCGGATATGCATGTGATCTCACCGATTATCGCGAACCATGCATTAAATATCAACCCCAAGCATGTCCCTATGAAACAAAAGCAACGTGGCATAGGTCTAGAGGGATTTGCTGCACTTAAAAAGGAGGTGGATAAACTAAAAAAATAGGTTTACCCATGACGCACTCTACCTGAAAGACCGCCTATCCACTTTTGAGGATCGACCAGCTAGTAGACTCAACCACTGGATATGAACTACTTTCATTTATGGATGTGTACTTTGGATACAACCAGATCCAGATGCATGCCTCCGACCAGAAGCACACCGGTTTCATTACCGATATAGGTCCACATTGTTATGTTATGATGCCATTTGAACTAAATAATGCTGAAGCTACTTACCAAAGACTGGTCAACAGGATGTTCACAGACCAGATCGAGCAATTGATGGAAGTATATGCGGATAATATGCCCGTAAAGTCATGACGATCAACGACGACATCGATGTCTAAGCAGAGATGTTCAGTGTTCTACGAAAATATGGAATGAAACAAAATCCCTTGATATGCTCTTTTGACTTGCATTAGGAAAATTTTGGAGTTTCATCATCTACTCTCGCGAAATCAAAGCCGATCCCAAGAAGATTCAATAAAATTGAAATATCCAAGTGCTGAAGACGATTCAGCAGGTACAAAGGTTAAATGAGAAGGTTACCGCCCTAAGCCACTTTATCTCCAGGGACACCGACAAGTGTATTCCTTTATTCGACTTGATCAGAAGAGGGAAGAGGAACTTTGAATGGATGTAGGATTGCATAAATGCATTTCAAGTTCTGGTAGATTACTTAAAGAGACTTCCTATCCTATCCAAGCAGTTGGATCGCAAAGACTTATATAACTATTTAGCGGTGTCAGTACATGCTATAATTGTCAAACTTTTATGCGAACAGAATCAAATCCAGAGGCCTATATATTATGTTAGCAGGTTATTGACAAGTGCTGATAGAAACTACCCAAAGTTGGAAAAGCTCGTGTACTTCCTTTTGATTGCATCACAAAAGCTTCGCCGTTACTTCAAGTCTTAACCTATCAATTTCCACATCGACTAGCCATTTCGACAGGTCCTACAACAACCTTAGGCGTCTAGAAGGTTGCTCAAATGAAATATCAAGCTAAACCAATTCGATTTCACTTATCTCCTTCGAAGAGCTATCCAGGGACAAACATTAGCAAACTTCATATCTGAATTCACTGTATTAGACGATTATCCGAAGAGCAGTGGAGAACCGACCAACCAATGGAAAATGTACATGAATAGAGCTTCCAATGGTTGATGTTATGGCATCGGAGTTGTGTTAATGACTCCTAAGGAATGATCAATCTGCTACGCCCTGGAACTAAAATTCCCTGCAACAAATAATGAAGCCATGTATGAAGCCTTTATCCCCAGGATCAAATTTGCTAGAGAACTGGGAGTGGAAATTAACATATCTTCTGTGATTCCTGATTAGTAGTCTGCCAAGTCAAGGAAGATTATCTTGCTAGAGGCCAGTGTCTTGCTCCTTATCTCGGCCGGGTCCAAGAGCTACTAGCCGACTTCGAGTATTACACCATTACACACATCTTAGAGAATAAAATGAAAAAGATGAGTCACTGGCCATGCTGGCCAGTTCTGGGGATGCGCAACAAATAGATTTTATCCCGGTTGAAGTACTTAACGTTTCAAGCATTGACAGATGGAGTCGACTATATCTTAGGGACGGAGCCAGGAAAGGAGTCATGGATGACTCCTATCAAAGACTATCTTCAATGGGGGATCCTTCCTAGATGGAGGAATGAAAAACAACAGATCCTCACCAAAGCTTCATGCTGCATCATCCAAAAAGGAGTCATGTATAGAAAGGGTTTCTTCATTTCCCTACTTTGGTGTATCGCCCAAGATGAAATCAAACGAGTCTTGAGAGAAGTCCATGAAGAAGAATGCGACGATCACACATGAGGCAAACCCTAAGAAAAAAATACTCCACTGTGAGTATTACTGGCCGGCTGTCAATCGAGATGTAGATGATCATGCTAGACAATGCAATGAGTGCTAGAGTTTACAAAAACTTCGAGTGCCCCACTGACGAAAATTACTCAAATGACCAATCCATAACCGTTTTCCACTTGGGGTATTGATATCATCGGCTTCTTTCCAATTCTAAAGGTGGTTCGAAATATACCATCGTAGCAGTTGATCACTTCATCAAATGGGTTGAAGTAGAAGCTTTAACCATGATCACGACGAAGAAAATAATCAACTTCATTGTTTGAAACATCATCTGTCGTTTTGGCCTTCCATGAACCATTATAACTGATAATGGAACCAAATTTGACAGCGATAAATTTAAAGACTTCTACTATCGACATTATATTTAAAAGAGATTTGCGACAGTTGATTGCCCTCAAGTAAATGGACAAGTTGAAGCTGTGAACAAAATCATAAAGTCCATTATGAAGAAACGTTTGGAAGAGGCTAGAGGCACGTGGGTGGATGAACTCCTAACAGCAATATAGGCTTACAAACCACCCACAAGTCCACGACTGGAAATACTCCATTTGCCTTGACCTACGACTCCGAGGTCGTCATCCCTATAGAGCTTAAAGTCCCCTCTCATCGAATGAATTATTACAAACATTATTTCATTATAAAACAATATATAAACAAGGAATTGCAATCCAATTGCAAATTAGAACGAACGGGTGACGACCCGTGAGCGTACAAACGCATCCGGGAGCGAATGACAAGAATGTGAACCTGAACGTGCACGTGCAAATTCAAAAATTTGATTTCTTAACATCGATAGAAATCGAATTTTCACCTGGAGTTATTAAAAAAAGAATGCGTCAGATAGCTAAATCTTACGAACCCTGTAGAGCTGGACACAGATAGCAACTAATGGAATGCAATCCTGAATTTTTACTATTGGAAATTGACCAAGCGTCATGAAGATCAAAGAGGGATACAACACTTTGGGAAGATAATTAAACAAAAAGATAGAGACTATTCAGGAAAGTAGATGGATTTCTTTTTGGCAACTCTAATTTGCTTTAATTCAAAGCACGCCATGTACGCAACAAGACATACATTAGGGGCAAATGTTGTCCGGCATTTTGATCCGGCTATATCTGAATGACTAAACAAGTTAGACTCGACTGTCATCAAGACCAGAAGCCCAGAGCGATGATCGTGGGGTCCAAAAATGAAGCATAGATGATAATATGAAGCAGAAGCACAGAAGCTCACTACTCTTCGAAGATGGATCAAGTACGATCCATATTCAACACTATGGTTCATATCGTATTGATCCACACAACTAAATTTTGTAATGATGATCGATCAGTAACTCAAAATCTACACATGTAATCAACATTAAACTTAGATTACAAGCTTACTACAACATGTGGAACACCCCCTAGGGATCTTATTCCAATTGGGGGAAGTTGGAGGAATTGGCATAACTCCTTGTAGAGGGATCAACAGAATTTAAAATTCGAGCAACACTACTTCATGGAAAATGCGATATCTCACAAACCATATGTTGACGAAATTTGGGGAAAAAGTAGCTAACATCATGGGATGCCCCTCATAGGGATCGCAACCCATTTGGACACATTAATAGGGATCGGTACCGATCCCTATTGTGGGCTCCGATGAGCCTCAAAATTTTGGGTGGCCTCATCTTGGTCTCTGGAACCTTCTGCCGAAATTTCAGTCCAATCCATGCACGTCTTCCCCTATAAATACAACAGCCATGGCATCAGAAAAGCGATTAGGCTTTCTACTGCCAAGGCTCTTCCATTTTTATTTTTTATTCTTTTACTAATGGATCCCAACTGATCTAAACATTCTTGTAATCATAATCAAGTGCAAGATCAATAAAAATATAAAGTGGACATAGGCCAAGATTGCTGAACCACTATAAAAATCTGTGTATTCATTTATGATATATTTGCTCTGTTTTAATTTCATTCTTCATTTAATCTCTACTAGATTTTATTGGGTGTTGATGCCCATTTTTGGTGTCAACTATCATTAACAAAGCAATTGATCAATTCTAAACACGTCATTATTAAGTTAATTGATTAACCTTAATCCTCATTAATTAAAATGTTTACTAAATTTAAAAATCATTATTAAAATAGTTAAATATTTTAAATCCATCATTATTCAAAAACTTACTAACTTTGTAAAACAAAACATAAGCTTGAGAACAAATCAAAAGGTTTCGAAGAGATGGTATTATCTAAATGTGTGGATATAGCGATAGTCACTATATAGACACTTCTATAACCACCCACATGTCATTTTATTTCATGAAAATAAAGAAGGCACACTTATACAATTTTCCTTCGAACTTTACAACAAATTTTAAGTGCTTACCACTAAAGGTGTCGTTTTTTAAAAACATTAATCAAGTCAACAACATTACATCCAAACATCACTAACCAAGCAATTAAAATAGTGACTACAATACAAAGAAAATAAAGTTCAAAATTTTAGTTTAAAAAGGTGTGCTTTACCCATTGAAACGAACACAAATTTGAAATCGTCACACGGACGGAGTCTCTTTTTTGTACAAAGTGGAGTATTGGGCCTTAAATGGGCCTAGTTGGTTTGGCCATGGCATGAAGTAGGCTCTACCATGGTTAAAAATGGTGTATGAGGACTTATTTTCTCAAGGAGTAGTTGTAGAAGTGGATGGAAGGTGTTCAAACAAGCTTTCAAGTTTTAGAAATTTTAAAGGTGAATGAAACTCAAGTTTTTAAGTTTTAGAAATTCATGGAAGCCATGAAAGTTTTTCTCGAGAGCTTGGAGAAAGATTTTAAAACGTGGAAATGAATGGAAAATGAGAAAAGGAATTAGGAATTTGGTTATATGCAAAGGGGATTTACTAAATTACCAAATTAGCTTTAATACAATGCCCTCCACTCAATTCTTGCCACATCATCACCTGGTCTCCCCCCTTTTGCACATATGTACCATGTCACCTTTCATTTGTTGAGGCAACATGCATTTATGACTTATAAGTTAGTGTTTTTGAAGAAATGATGTGTTATGAAAACTTTTCCATTTATATTTTAAATTCTTTTAAACCGTTTCTAAAAAGTCATACTATAATTTTATTAAGCTTAAGTATATATTTTTTATTTCCAAAATGTGCTAACTTACTTATAAGTTAATGTGAATATTTACACCAAAGAGTTCACAATGTTTTCGACAACTTTTAGATGATGAAAATTCGAAATTCGATAAACGATTTCCAGTCACGCTTTTTATTTTTCTTCGAACTAAATATTTTTTTAACTAAATTTTGAAAACCATTTTGCCATCGCTAGTTATTATTTGATAGAGTTTTATTTTGGTTGTAAAATCTATTAATTAATCCTTTAAAAATGCATTAAATATCCAATTTTTAAAGTGATTAAATTTACGAGTTGTTACACTCCCCCCTCCCCCAAAGAATTTCGTCCCCAAAATTAATACTTAAGGAGATAAATCAAAATAACACAAAAAGAGCATATATATACTAGGAAACCAATACAAAAAATACACTCTAAGAAACTATGTCACAATAGTGCATACATAATACATACAAACAAACAAACAACTATCCTAACATCAACTCAGGATAAACTTCCCTCGTACTATCTATAGTCTCCTAAGTGTTATCTCTAGGATCTTCACTCCACTGCACTTTGACCAAGTCCACCACCTTAGTCCTTAACCATTTCTTGTCCCAATCGACTATTCAAATAGGATGTCTTCCAACGATCAATCAGGCTCATTTTCCACATCATCCTACTGAGATGGTGGAATAATCAAAGTAGGATCATGTCTATACTTACGTAGATGGGATACATGAAAGACATCATGTACACTTGACCATCTAGTCGGTAATTCAACTTTATAATCAAGGGTTCTTATCCTATTAAGTATTCAAAAGGTCCAATAAAATGAGGCGATAGCTTTCCTCCTTTCCCAAACCAAATCACAGGTCTTATCGGAGAAACTTTGATGAATACATAGTCCTCGACTACTAACTCCAAATTTTAATGTCTCACGTCTACATTGTTCTTCTACCGACTCTGAGCTATCTTTAAGTGCTTCCTAATCCAATCTACCTTACTCGTCGCATCATGAATTATATTTGGTCCAAGTACTAAATGGTCTCTTAGTTCCACCTAAAAAGAGGAAAACCTAGACCTTCCATACAATGGCTTAAAAGGGCATCATCCCAACAGAAAATGGTCCTCCCATGAACCTCCAAAGTCTAGCACAAAAGCTCAAAATAAATCCTCTATAACATGATTCACTCTCTTGGTCTGCCCATTTGTCTAAGGGTGATAAGCTGTGCTCAAACTCAGCTTTGTCCCAAGTGCATTATGCAAACCCTTCTAGAACTGATCAGTGAAGATCGGATCCCGATCACTCACAATATCACATGGAATGCCATGAAGCCAAACAATCTATTTAACATATAACCGAGCCAAACTAGCAGTCGTACTTGTTGTCTTGACTAGTAAGAAGTGAGCGCTCTTGGTTAACTCAAGTGGCTGAAGCAATCCAGCTATCTTCTGGTGACTTCACTTTTCCTACTGGCAGTCAACACATCTACTAACAAATATAGCAACATCTTTTTCCATCCCTTCCCACCAAAAAGTATGCTTCATGTCCTGATACATCTTAATGACCTCTGGATGTATCGTAAGTGTAGAATGATGAGACTCTGTCCAAACTTCCTATCTAATTCCATCCACATCCAGAGCACACAACCGAATGTTCATCCTTAGAACGCCATGATCATCTACCATGAATCCTGGCCACTTCTTCAATGAAACATTTTCACTAATAGGTCCAGCTATCCGAGAAAGACGAACGTCCCTCTGCTGATTACTCTCAATGCATTAGGTAAGGTTCGAACGAACTTCCATATTAGCCAAAACTACATTATTCCTGCTCAATGCCTCAGCTACAACATTAGCTTTCCCCAGCATATACAAAATCTCAAGATCATAAGACGCCAGAAACTCTAGCTAATGTCGTTGCCTTAAGTTAAGTCCTTCTAAGTAAAGAGAAACTTTAAATACTTACGATCCATGTATAACTCGAACTTTTCACCCAAAGGATAATGCCTCCACATTTTTAATGTGAAGACAACTGCCAAGAGCTCCAAATCTTGCATAGCACAATTTTTCTCATGTGGTTTCAGTTGTTGACTTGCATATGCAATAACTTCTCCATATTACATCAGAACACTCCTAATCTAGTTCTGTAAGCATCCGTCTATATAGTTAACCTTCCGCTCCTATTTGGAATAGTTAAAACAGAAGCACCGACCAATTTCTCCTGCAATTCATTGAATGCTTGATCACACTTAGGTGTCTACACAAACTTAGCATTTTCTTTATCAACTACGTCAGATGAGAACTACGTTAGATGAGAAGCGGTCTTTGAGAAATCTTTGATGAACCTTCTATGAAAACCAGCCAATTCGAAAAAACTTCAGACTTCTGTCGCATTTTTGGGCTTTTTCCAGTCTTGAACTATAACTACTTTAGCTAGGTCCACTGATATGCCTTCTTTTGAAACTTCATGCCCCAGAAACCTAACTTCAGATTTCCAAAAATGGTACTTAGAAAACTTTGCTTTCAACACATGACTGCTTAAAGTATTTAGAATGACTCAGAAATGATACTTGTACTCTTCCTCCGTCTTATAATAAACAAGAATATCATTAACAAATACGGGGACAAATTTATTAAGAAATCCTGGAACACTCGATTCATTAAGTCCATGAAATAAGCGAGTGCGGCAGTTAGTTCGAACAATATGACTAACCACTCGTAAAAACTATTAGGGGTACGAAAAGCTATTAAGGGCACACACTCCTATGCTACCCTTAATTGGTGAAAATTAGTGACAAGATCCAATTTAGAAAATACCCAAGCTCCGGGGAGATGGTCAAACATATCATCGATTCTAGGTAAAGGATTATTCTCGATGATCCTTTTGTTTAACTCTTGATTATCTATGCATAACCTAAGAGAACCATCCTCCTTGGTAACAAATACTACCGGTGATCCCCAACTCGGTATACTACATCTTATCAAACCCTTCTACTATATGTCAAACGTCTGCTTCTCTAATTCCCTTCTCTCTTTTCGAGCCAACCTTTGGGGAGGTTGTATAATTGGTCTATTTCCTGGAATCAAATCAACATAGAACTCCAACTAACGGTGGAGGTAAACCTTACACTTCATCGAATATATCCTCGAAATCTCGAACAATCGATATATTTCTTATCTCCTCTTAGCCACTTCAAGAGTATAGAGAAACTGCTTAATAATTTGTTTGATGTTATCCCGCATTTTTGCAAGGCCATGACACCAAAAAATTAACTGGAAACCAAAGGCAGTCCTCCTTGATTGCCATTTGTACACAGGTTCACTATGGATATCGATGAATTTTGTTCGGGTCCGGATCAAGCTACAAATTGACAAGACATGACAAGCAAAGCTATGGAAGCCAGCGTTCCAAATTTTGAGGTAAATCGGAGTCCGTATGCTCAAGATATAATCGATGCAAAATTGAACATTGTTCTCATTCGTATCCATAGGGTTTAGCGCAATTCGTATCGATTGATTCACAGGCCTTGTTCGTATCCATAAAACATACACTATTCGTATCCATCAAAAATCCATAGTTCGAATCGATCTGTTCGAATCCATCGTGCTATCTATCTGTTCGAATCGATCAAGTTATCACTTGTTCGCGTCCATGCCACTGGTTCAACTTCATATCGATCGACTGAAGTTAATTCTGATCGATACGAACAAGACCAGGTCCACCAACACAAGCAGAACGACTTCAACCGATGCGAACAATGCCATAGTGATTCGAGTCGAACAGACCCACTCCGATCGATATCAACAGGACGGACAATCGATACAAACAACATACTGTAGATCGATACGAACATACCACTGATCGATTCAAACTAGGCACGTGCATAGAGGAGGCTCGGTTAATTCGGCATGAACTTCGGATCGATCCTAAGATCAAATGTCACGTCAACTTGCAAGCACGTGATCAATAACAATTCGAAATGATCGATACGAATGTATCGATTCGAACTAAGCAGCCTACCGAAAAAACCAAGTTTGCATCGACCATAACTTGCAACCCACAAGTCCATATGAAATTTTCACATGAGCTTATGTATGACCTAAGGAATGTTCAGTCCAAGTTTCGGCTCGATTGGGCCAAACCTTGATCGATGCGAAATTTGTTCGTATCGATCACGGACTGAGTGCAAATTGCATGGGATCGATCGCATAGGCCCGCCCACGTGCCAAAAAAAGTCTCCCGAGATCAAGACGAGATATTTGCAGCCTACGCCTATCAATAGCACCTCAAAGCCTACAGAAAAGGGATCTTTTGGCGATCCGATGTTCAGACTCTGCCCAAAACATCTTTGCACTACAAGGCTGCTGTTATACTCGAATTTCATCACTGTAATCAGTTGTAAACAGCAAGGAAAGTCAATAAAAGATTAACTTTTAAAGTGGACGTAGGCCGGAGATAGCCAAACCACTATAAATCTTGCGTCTCTGTCTACTTCTTTCTGTTTATATTTATTTTTCTTCATTTTTCATTCTCTACATTACCTGGATCTGTGATTTGTGTTTATACACTGGTGCTTTCATGATATTTAGGGTTTGTGGCCAATTATGGTGCAAACATTTGGCCTCCTACAATTTATATCTATACCAATGTCTCCAGCATCACTAACTCTTAGAATCCTTCGATTACAATCTACGATCGCTATAAACTTAGATAAACAATCCTTTCCCAAAAACACTCCATAACTCATGAACCTGAGAACAAACAAGTCCAATGGAAAGAAATTGCTTTAAACAAAATAGGCACACTCAGACAATAGTGTCAAGATTTTTCACACCCTAAATTTGTTTGACACACAAAGAGGGTTATATAAAATAGCATACTTGTAATGACTCTCAAAGTTAAACTATTTTAAATTAAGTATTATCTGAATTTAAGTTAAATTCTAAAATTTGAATTTAAATAATGAATTTGAAATGTTGAGCAATATATTTGTCCAAATTCAATAAAAGTGAGAATTTTGTGAAATTTCAATTTTTGGTCAAATTTAGTCAAAATTTGAATTTGAGTTGAAAATTTAAAATTTAAATTAATTTTTATGATACTAGACTGAATTTTAATCTCTACTCCACTTTTCGTTTCGTTAAAACTTGACTTTTGTAGCTTTTAATCTGCAATTTACAATGTAAAAATGCGCGAATACGAACGTTGTATTTGTGTGTATTTCTACCTGTATTTTTCATTGGATCTTGGGTTATGGGTTGTGTTTGTTGGGCTTGGGTTTATTGGGCATGAACCTTAAGGGTCACCTTAAAGGCCATGTATCCTTTCAACCAACATAAACATCTATTAGAAAAGAGTATGTACTCCTCTTTCTGGCTCCTCTTCTCTTCTTTGCTTCAGAAAAAAATTTACAGGAAGCTTCCAACGACCCATTGCTCCTTCTTTCTCCTTCCTCCTCCAGATCCCAAACCAAACCCTAGATCTCTTCTCTCCTCTCTCTCCTTTTTTCCCTCTCTCTTAATTTCCCCTTACCGCTGCCATCCACCATCACCCACTGCCGACCCCACCATAGCCGTACCTTCCTCGACCTGAGCCACCCAAGGCCCTGCCCCCTTCTAGCCGAGCCGCCTTCTCCTCACCCTCCTCCCTACCTAAGCCATACACACCCCCACCACACACACACCCAAGGCCATACACACATCTTCCCACACACCCATAATCGTGCGCACCACCCTAAGGTCGAGCCCAAGTATTGCCTTGGCCGAACCCTATTGCTCTTCCTCTCTTCTTGTAAAAAAACAAGAAGAAAGAAGAAAAGAAAAAAAAATAGAATTTTGTTTCAAAGTTTCAAAGCTTGGTTCGTCTCGTGCTTGTGAATTTATTAGTTGAGATTCAGTTCTATTCGTGCTTTATTTCATAGTCGTAGTTGTCGCTTTCATTAGCCACGAAAGGTAAGAAGTCACTCATGACTTACATACTTATTATTAAGTGAATTAATATCACTTGAATTGTCATTGGAATGTTGGGATGTGCTAGTTAACTCTATATATTTTGTTATGTTAAAGTGATCATTCGATATGGTATGTATTACACATGAAAAATTGGATTTTGTTATGCTATATGATTTGATATGTGACTGATGTTATGTTTATTATATATGTTGTTATCACACTGCAAGTTCCCTTAGTTTGTTGTTAGGTAAATCACTATGGGTTGAAACGATACATACTCAAATGATCTTATAGATTGGGGAAAAATTCTGCATTGAAATGATACATACCCGAGCGATTTTATTGATTTTGAATCTTACTTGGGGTTGCAGGTTGAAATATATATACCCGAAAATTTAAATTATTGCGCGTTGAAATGATATATATCCGAATAACTTGACCATAGCGTAAAAACTATATATGGACACCGTTGGTCTATCTGAAATGTTTTACAAACAAAAATTGGATTTTAAAGAATTAAATTTTAAATTTATAGTCAGTTTGATTAAATAAAAGTTTTAAAAATTTAAGTTAAGATTTAATTATGTATTAAAGTTTAATATATATATATATATATGGATTTTAAATTTAAATTTTAACTTCGACATTTTATTTCATTTTAAAAGTTAAAATAAATATTTCATTAATAAAATGATTAGATATTTAGTTAAATTTAATGTAAAAGTTTAATTTAAAATATTTTATTTAATATAACATACTTGATTTAATAAATAATTTAAATTTAAATTTAAATTTTAATATAAGTTTTAAAATTTATTTGGAAATTTATTTTAAAATTTTAAATTTAACTATATAAAGATTTGTTTTTTATAACTTTAATAAATACATTTTAAGAGGGATAAATTTATGTTTAAGTTTTTTATTAAGTTTTATCATTATGTAATTTTAGGGATATAATTATGTTATCTAATAAATTGATCGAGAAATAAAACATCACAACTTGACTTTTGCTAATATCAATAAATTTAATTGTTTAAGCTAAATGATTTCAAGTGATAAACATATTCGAAGTTAATATTTAGATTTGACTTAACCTAAATTATTTAAATATGTTATTGTTAAATGACCACGGTGTGAAATAAATGTTTGGTTATTAAAGAGACCGGGGCCGAATATTGGCATAATCTCTGTTTATACCGGAACAACAGTGTATGTGGTGGATTAGAGAACGTTGTGGAATGAAGTAAGAGAACGATGATGGATGAGCTTTGACCTTCGAGTCATAATTAAAATGATTAAAACAGGAGCTATACCAAGCCAAGTGAGGTCATTCCTCCTATCGGACACGCTTCTTCGAAACCATATCTTTTTCTTTGTGATTCATGGGTGAGCACCCTTGATTATGGAAGTGTTGTCACGAGATGGGCTGTACCTACGGCTATGCGTTACCATCAGTTCGGGCGTGCAAAATGGTAGAATCCTATCCTGGGCATTACCTCGCGTGCCTTGTCATAGGTATCCTGATCGAGCCCACTATGACTATGGTTTATGTTGTACCTATGGAGTGCTTCCTAATAGCCCACCAGTTTACGGTGGAGTTTACAGTACTGTATAGACTACAACACTTATGTAAAATGTGTTAAGGGGGTTATGGGTAACTCCTTAACACTATTTTCAATATTATACCTTACTGATAGACATTATATATAATTGCGTATCTTACTACATATAGAAAGTTTAACGGATCCTTAAAGGATGGATGATCCTAAGCATCCTTTGAGTTACTGATGCATTTTATTGAACAGTTCGCTTGAATTAATTTACTTAGATAGATATGTTAGTCCCAACTCAAGTGTTTTGTTTTACTTTATGCTCGGGTCAGCCTAAGTATCACAGCCTTGGATTCATCTTTTGGAACTAGAGATCTGCTGGAGATCTAGCTATCTGTCTATTATTTCCTATTTTAATTATTCCCCTTTCAGTCATTTTCTTATGTATTAGTGGACTTATGTATTTCAATTTCCAGTTATATTTGCTTTGAGACTTTGATATAATGTATTTGCTTTGAGACTGTGTATTTAGTAGCTTCATGAACTACTATGTTTTATTTATTCCGCCACGAGATAATCTGCTATTCCATATCTGCGGTTCTGTGAATGATTTTTATTTACCCCAAATTAATTAACAAATCTGTTGTTTTGAACAATTCAAGTCTGACATGTGTAGTTTTACTGTCGATTTGAATGGTTTGAAATAGCGGCTTGTTACAGTTGGTATCAGATCTTTGGTTTTGGGCAAACCTTAGCCTACGAGGTAAAAACTCATTAGAGATAGGTTAGCAATATCGTAGAATGAGTAGAATCAGTCTAAGAATCATTCTTGAGAGAGAGAGCGTACTTTGAAAATATAAAATGGTTTTAAATGTTTTAAAGATTTTTTTTAGATATAAAAATTGTTTTAAAAATTTAATCTTTTTCCTAGAATTTCCTTCCTTCGAATCCACCTTGTTAGTTAGAATTCTTTGTTTAAGATTTTCTTTAAGTCTGAATCTTTACTCTTGTCCTAAAAATTCATTCTTGAATTTCCAAGATGAGTCGTAGGAATGCCAGAGGTAGGGGTCGAGGAATTTCCCTAGCACCAGAACCCGTTGCACCAGTTAGATTCACCACTCATTGTAAGGATTTCACTCAACTTGGTGGTACCAAGTTTACTGGAGTAGAGAGCATCATTGAGGCTCAGCAGTGGCTGAGGAGTTTAGAGAGGATTTTCATAGGTCATGTGATCACCGAAACCGCTTGGCAGTTGCAAGAGGCAGCCCAGGATTAGTGGGAGTCTGTTACAGCCCACACTATTGAGGCCAATATCAATTGGGAGCAGTTTAGGTATAAATCTTGAGCTGACTTCAAGTTTGGTTAAGTTATCTCTTTGGAATCTTCCTCAAGTCTTGAATACCATATTCAGAGATGCTTTTATAGCTAAGTGGGTGCCCGAAACCGGGAAGTCTTAGTTATACAGGGAATTTATGGAACTTAAGCAAGGGAGGATGAGAGGAAGTTCTACGAACTATCCAAGTTTATTCCTAGCTTGATTGATACCCCGTTTAAGATGGATGAGAAGTTTATAGCTGGTGCTCGCCCAGAGTATTATGATCGTTTGATTGCTCATGTGTACAGCCCTTTTACTAGATTAATGGATATGGCTATTAAGTATGAGAACCCCACTTCTAAGGAAGCATCTGTTGTTCGTACTCCTCCATCTCAGCCTTCTTCTAGCAGCTCGAAGAAGAGGAAGTTCAATTTCCAGCAGCAGAAGAAAATTCAGCAGAAGACTCGGGGTTTAGGATCTTCTTCTCAGAGGCAACCTATTTACCTATCTTCTATTACTTGCTTCAAGTGTAATTAGAAGGGGCACTTTGCCAACAGCTATCCCAGTTCAGTCGGTGCTTCTATCCTACCAGTTTAGACGAGTAGGCGTGATCTATGCCATATATGCTTGTAGCCAGGCCACTTCAAGAAGGTCTATCCTACTTAGCAGAAGGGCAAGGCATTTGGAATCATTGTACTTACCTCTTTCACTCCTACCAGTGATGATACTATGGGTACGCTTCATGGTACCTTTACTTTGCATTTTCATCCTATTCATGTTTTATTTGACATCGGTGCATCTCATAGTTTCATCTCTATTGACCTCTGTAATAAGTTTGAGCATGTTCTTTCACTAGAATATGCAACTGAATCCTTATGGGTGTCTAATCCTATTGGCAGTCCAGCGAACCATAGTAGGATTTTTAAAAGGGTGAAACTCTTTTACAACAACCATCGTTTTTATGGCAATTTTTATGTTCATAGTTTTGATGCTTTCGACGTTTTGCTTGGAGGTTATTGGCTAAAGAAATTTGAAGCTGTTATGTCTTATAAAGCCCGAACTGTTTCTTTAGTTGATGATAAGGGTAATCCTTGGTGATTGGATGTCGTATGCCTCATGATTATGCTGGCAGTTTTACCTTTTCTCTTGACTCTCATCCTAGTGATCTTGATTCTACTCCAATAGTCCAACTTTTTCCCGATGTATTTGGTGAAGTCACTTCTTTACCTCGTCAATGGGAAATCGAATTCCGTATTGATCTTATTCCTGGAGCCGGGCCTATAACTCTTCCTCCTTGTAGGATGGAACCTAAGGAGAAAGCAGAGTTGAAGAAGTAGATTGAAGATTTATTTTTTAAGGGTTTGATTAGGCATAGTCACTCGAAATGGGGAGTAGCAGTGGTGTTTGTCACTAAGTCAGATGGCTTTTTAAGGATGTGTGTTGATACTAGGGAGCTAAATAAGCATACTCTGAAGAATAGATATCCTATGCCTCGTATCAATGATATGTTTGATCGGCTCCATAGAGCTAAAGTGTTCTCTTAGCTTGATCTTTTCACTAGTTTCCACCAGCTTAGAGTGGCTGAGGAAAGCATTCCCAAAACCACTTTTCGAATGGAGAATGGTTTCTATGAATGGTTAGTTATGCCCTTTGGCTTAACTAATGCCCCAGCCTTCTTCGTCGACCTTATGAATCATGTCTTTCGAGATGTTCTTAATAAGTTCGTTCTAGTTTTCATTGATGATATTCTGGTCTTTTCTAATTCGAAGTAGGATCATGAATCACATTGGGTTTGTTCTTGAAATCATAAGGAGTCATTAATTGAAAGCTAAATTCTCAAAATGCCATTTTTGGAAAGATGAAGTCCGATTTCTTTGACATATTGTTTCTGAAAATGGATTTTCGGTTGATCCAGTTAAGATTGCTGCGATTAATGTAAGTTTATCCTCTTTATTCTTTTGTAACTTAATTATCTTATCTTTCTTTGTAATTCAGATTCCTTTTCTATTTCAGGATTGGGAAAACCCTAGGATATTCGTAGCTTCTTAGGCCTTGCTGGTTATTACTTGAGGTTTATAGAGAATTTTGCTAGGATTGTTGCACCTCTCATTGCTTTGACTTGTAAGAATAACAAGTTTCCACGGAATGATAAGAGTGAAGCTGCCTTTAATGAGTTAAAGCGTAAGCTAACTTCTACTCTTGTTCTTACCGTTCCAAATGGAAGTGGGGGATTAACAGTTTACACTCATGCTAGTTGAGAAGGTTTGGGAGTGGTTTTGATGTAGAATGGGAAGGTTGTTTTTATGCCAATCGTCGGTTGAAGGCCCATGAAGCCAATTATGCAGCTCATGATTTGGAATTGCTTGTCGTAGTGTTTGCTTTGAAATTATGGAGGCACCATCTTTTAGGAACTAAGTTTGAGCTCTTTATGGATCAACAGTCGTTGAAGCACATTTTCACCCAGAAGGATTTAAACCATAGGCAAGTTAGATGGCTCGTGTTTCTAGCTGCTTATGACCTCGACATCAACTATACTCTTGGGAAAACTAATGTAGTAGCTGATGCCTTGAGTCGAAAAAAGGCGATGTTATGTCAGCTTGTTGTTTCTTCCACCCTTATAGATCGTATTGTTGCTAAGCAAGATGACGATGAGATGCTAAGGCTTATTAAGGAGAATGATGTAATAGGGAAGGTGGTAACCAAGATGGAATATGAGCATAGATTGATAATAAAGGGATTTGAGGATTAATAATCAAATTTGTGTTCCGGATGTAGATGGATTTAGGAAAGAGTTACTTGGGGAAAATCATCGATCTAGACTTTTTATTCATCCCAGTGTGACAAAGATGTACTAGAATATGAAGAAGTTGTATTGATGGAGTGGTATGAAGCGTGATATCTATATTTATGTTAGTAGATGTGCCGTTTGCCAACAGGTTAAAGCCGATCACCAGAAGACCACTGGATTATTGCAACCCTTTGAGATTCCGAATTGGAAGTGGGAATAGGTTTCTATTGATTTTTTTGATGGATTACCGAGGACTTGAAGGGGTAGTGAGAGTATATGGGTGGTTGTTGATAGACCAACCAAGTTAGCTCACTTCATTTCGGTCAGGTCGAACTACACTACTTTGAGTTTAGCTGAGATTTATATGAGAGAGATTTTTGACTTCGTGGTATTCCAATCAGTATAGTTTGTGATAGAGATCCCATCTTTACCACTAACTTTTAGAAGGCATTTAAAGAAGCTTTGGAACTCGGTTGAATCTTAGCACAGCTTTTCATCCACAGACCGACGGTCAGATGGAAAGAGTAAATCATATTTTGGAAGATCTTCGTCATGTTTGTGCTCTTGTTTATGAAGGATCTTGGGAAGATCATTTCCATCTCATTGAATTCACTTATAATAATAGCTATCGGGTATATCTTAATTTTAAATTAAGGTTATCGTTAACGTAAATCGATTTAATCCCATCCTTTGAATTCAGGCTAGTATCAAGATGTCTCCGTTCGCTACTCTTTGTAGATGAGCTTGTAATTCTCCAGCTTGCTGGATTGAATCCGGTAATCATTTAGTTCTTGATCTTGATATGATGTTGGATTCTTCTAATAAGGTTGATAAGATTAGGATGAAGATGCGGATTGCACGGGATAGGCAGAAGAAGAATGCTGATAGGTGAAGGGGGAGTTTGGAATTTGCAGTGGTGATCAGGTTTTTTTGAAGATCTCGCCATTGAAGAATGTGATTCGCTTATGGAAAGGAAAGCTAACTCCTAGATTCATTGGTCCCTTCCATATATTAGAGAGAGATGGTTCTTTAGCTTATCGTGTGGATTTGCCAGAGAAGCTGTCTAGCCTGCATAATGTGTTCCATGTTTCGTATCTTTGCAAGTATCTTCATGACCCTTCTTTGATTGTTCAACCTGCTTTACATGAGAAATAGGATTTTGAGCAGAATCTCACCATCGTGAGGAAGCCGCTTCGTATTATTGATCAAGGTTTGAAGCAGTTGAGGAGGAAGTTAGTCAACCTGGTAATGATGCTGTAAGAGGGATTGTACCCGGGAGATGGAGGAGAGCATGCGTGCTTCGAATCTGGAGTTGTTCATTCCAGGTACTATTCGTTGAATCTATCTTATCTTTCTTTGTTTTAATTCCTGTGTCTCGTTCCTTTTTTAGGACAAAAAGTTTTGAGTGGGGGAGAGTGCATCGACTTTCAAATTTGAACTATTTTAAATTAATTATTTTTTGAATTCAAGTTAAATTTTTAAATTTTAATTTAAATAATGAATTTGACATGTTGATTAATATATTTTTCCAAATTCAATAAAAGGGAAAATTTTGTGAAATTTCAATTTTATTTCAAATTTAGTCAAAATTTGAATTCGAGTTGGAAGTTTAAATTTTGAAATTAAAAAAAATTATGATACTAGACTGAATTCTAATCTCCACTCCACTTTTCATTTGGTTAAAATCCGACTTTTGGAGCTTTTAATCTGCAACTTACAGTGTAAAAATGCACGAATACAGAGGTTGTATTTGTGTGTGTTTGTATATGTATTTTTTTAATATTAGATCTCGGGTTTTGGATTGTGTTTGTTGGGGTTGGGTTTATTGGGCTTGAATCTTAAGGGTCACAAAAAGGCCATGTATCCTTTCGACCAAGAAAAACATCTATTGGGAAAGAGTACGTACCTTTTCCTCTTTCTAGCTTCTCTCCTCTTCTCATTGCTTCAGAAAAAAATGTATAATAAGCTTCCAGTAACCCATTGCTCCTCCTTCCTCCTCCTAATCCCAAACTAAACCCTAGATCTCCTAGATCTCTTCTCTCCTTCCTCTCTCTCCATTTTCCCTCTCTCTCTTGCTTTCCCCTTACCGGCGCCTTCCATATCACCCACGACCGACCCCCACCATATTTGTACCCTCCTCCACCCGAGCCACACAAGGTCGTACCCCCTTCTAATCGAGCCACCTTCTCCTCACCCTCCTCTCCTACCCAAGCCATACACACACACACCCGAGGCCATACACACACCCATAGCCATGCGCACCACCCCTAAGCCAAGCCTTGGCTGAACCCTATTGCTCTTCCACTCCTCTTGTAAAAGAAAGACGAAGAAAGAAGAAAACAAAAAATGGATTTTGTTTCAAAATTTCAAAGCTTCGTTAGTTTCGTGCTTGTGGATTTGCCAGTTGAGATTCAGTTCTATGCGTGCATTATTTTGTAGTCGTAGTTGTCACTTTCATTAGCCACGAAAGGTGAGAAATCACACACGGCTTACATACTTTTATTAAGTGAATTAATATCACTTGAATTGTCATTGAATGTTGGGATGTGCTAATTGACACTATATATTTTGTTATGTTAAAGTGATCATTCAATATGCTATGTATTACACATGAAAAATTGGGTTTTGTTATGCTATATGATTTAATATGTGACTGATGTTATGTTTATTATATATGTTGTTATCACATTGCAAGTTCCTTTAGTTTGTTGTTAGAGAAATCACTATGGATTGAAATGATACATACCCGAATGGACTTATAGATTAGGGAAAATCGTTATGGCTTGAAATGATACATACTCGAGCGATTTTATTGATTTTGAATTTTACTTGGGATTATAGGTTGAAATGATATATACCCGGAAATTTAAATTACTGCAGGTTGAAATGATATATATCTATATCACTTGACCATAGGGTGGAAACTATATACGGACACCGTTGGTCTATTTGAAATGTTTTGACAAATAAAATCTTCATTTTGAAGGATTAAGTTTTAAATTTATAGTTAATTTGATTAAATAAAAGTTTTAAAAATTTATGTTAAGATTTAATTATGTATTGAAGTTTAAGATATATTTATATATATATATATATATATATATATATATTTCTAATTTTAATTTTAACTCTGATATTTTATTTAGTTTTAAAAGTTAAAATAAATATTTCATTAATAAAATAATTAGATTTTAAATTAAATTTAATATAAAAGTTTAATTTAAAATATTTTATTTAATATAACATAAATACTTGATTTAATAAATAATTTAATTCTTAATATAAGCTTTAAAATTTATTTGGAAATTTATTTTAAAATTTTAAATTTAATTATATAAAGATTTATTTTTTTATAACTTTAATAAATACATTTTAAGAAGGATAAGTTTAAGTTTAATATTTTTATTAAGTTTTATTATTATGTAATTTCAAGGATATAATTATGTCATTTAATAAATTGATTGAGAAATAAAACTTAATAACTTAACTTTTGCTAATACCAATAAATTTAATTGTTTAAGCTAAGTGACTTAAATGATAAATATATTTGAAGTTAATATTTAGAATTTGACGTAACTTAAATTATTTAAGTATGTTTTTATAAAATGACGACGGTGTGAAATAAGCATTTGGTTGTTAAAGAGACGGGGGTCAAATATTGGCATACTCTCCGTCAATACCGTAAATACTTTAACAACTGTTTACGCGGTGGACAGTCTAGAATGAAGTAGGTGGATTGGCGAATGCTTCTGGAATGAAGTAAGAGATCGATGATGGATTAGCCTTGACCTTCGGGTCATAATTAAAATGCCTAAAACAGAAGCTATACCAAGCCAAGTGAGGTCACTCCTCCTGTCGGACATGCTTCTTTGAAACCATATCTTTTACTTTATGATTGATTGGTGTGCACCCTTGATTATGGGAGTGTTGTCTCGAGGTGGGCGGTAGCTGCGGCTATGCATTACCACCAGTCTGGATGTGCAAAACGATAGAATCTTACCCTAGGCATTGCCTCGCGTGCCATGTCATATTTATCCTGATCGAGCCCACTACCACTTTGGCTTGTGTTATGCCTATGGGTGCTCCTTGATAGCCCACCAGTTTAGGGTGGAGTTTATAGTACTGTATAGACTACAACACTTATATCAAATGTGTTAAGTGGATATGGGTATAATGCTATTTTCAATATTACACTTTATTGATAGACATTATATATAATAGCGTATCTTACTACATATAGATAATTTAACGGATCCTTAAAGGATGGATGATCCCAAGCATCCTTTGAGTTACTGATGCATTTTATTGAACGGTTCACTTGAGTTGATTTACTTATATAAGTATATATAAGTATGTTAGTCCTGACTCGAATGTTTTGATTTACTTTATGCTCAGGTCAGCCTGAGTGTCACAGCCTTGGAATCATCTTTTGGTGCTAAAGATCTGCTAGAGATTTAGCTATCTACCTATTATTTCCTATTTTGACTATTTCCTTTTCAGTCATTTGCTTATGTATTAGTGGACTTATGTATTTGAATTTCCAGTTGTATTTGCTCTGAGACTCTGATATCATGTATTTTCTTTGAAACTATGTATTTAGTAGCTTCATGAACTACTATGTTTTATTTAATCCGCTATGAGATATTTTGTTATTCTGTATCTATGGTTTTGTGATTCATTTTTATTTAACCCAAATTAATTAACAATCTGTTGTTTAAATGATTCAAGTCCAACGTGTGTGGTTTTATAGTCGATTTGAATGGTTTGAAATAGCGGGTCGTTACAATACTTAAGGTTTAACTAGCGTTGGCCAAGTTGCCCTGCTTCTTCTGAGTTGGAGCCCCATCCATAGTTTTTTTTCCTACCCACTGTTTTTCCCTTTAATCTTGTGCTTGAAATTTGGCTTATTTGTAATTGGGATAGGTGATAAAGGTTCGGCACTAACTACTGGCACTACGCCTTTCTGAATACCTTGCTTAATATCTAGAGCTTCAAATCTCAAAGTTATACCGAAATGATTAGTAAAGGTACCATTAACATGATTGGTCATCTCACGATGAAATTTTGGCCGCAGTCCTTCCATTAACATCTTGTTCTTTTTGAGTGGAATGTCTATCAATCCTGGTCCAAAGTGGAACAATACATTGAATCTATGCTCATACTACACCTCTGTTATATCGCCTTGCTTCAAATCCATGAAATTACTAAACAACCGAGTCCTTCCCACTTCTGAAGTAAATTGATCTTCGAAGATGTGATTAAATTGAGCCCAAGGTATGTCTTCCTTTGGGATATTAACTGTCGCCGAATCCCACCAATCCATTATTGACTTTTGGAGCTGTGCCGACACCAACAATTGCTTCCTTGCATTCTCCAAATGAAGATTCCCGAATATCCTTTTACAAGAGCGGAGCCATGTCTGAAATACTAGAATATCTTCAGTTCCAAAGAATGGTTTATCACTTAAAGTAGTATAATTTTTGCACAGAGTAGCAAAGTTCTGAGGAGGTTGAACTTGTACTGCTACTTCTTCTACCGGCTCTACAACTAGCCTATTTCTAGTAGCTCTGCCATTTGTAGCCATACTAGTTTTAGATCCTCTCCCTCTTCTTCTTGTACTCATTTTCAATTACCTGAAAATGACAGGTATTATTAGAATACAAAGACAAGACCAAAATTAATCAAGGGAAACAACACCAAAGGATCTGAAATAAGAATTTAGGATGGGTGAAACAAACACACTCTCAAGATTAACTCATTCTAGGGTTCTTCTCACCCTATCTCTAATGAGTTGTACTCCAATCAGGCTAAGGTATTCACTTAATCGAAGCTCTAATATCAACTGTGACGACCCACCTTTTTGACCCTTAGAACGACACTTAATACGTCCATGGTATTCATGTGCCATTGCCCGAGCATTTGAAAAAAGGATTGTTGTCGGGTGAAAGTAAAGAACCGAATAGAAAATCTCTTAACAGAATTGTTAAATAGAACATAACAGAAAAATAGTACAATAAGGTTACTCCCTAACATGGAGTTAACAGAAAAATAGTACCACTATCTGCTTAGGCAGTTATAACAACCTGCCTTTACACATGCTGAAACAAAATGCAATTACATGAATTAAAAAATAGTAGAAATGGACAACTAAATTAATAAAGGCTTCCTATTCAGGCACCGCCTTCAAAAGAGCCAACAAAATCCTGCTAATCTCGGACCACTCAAATAAAGTTGAGTCACTGAGTGTTTGGGGAAAACAACAATTCGAGTTAGAAAATATGCCTAGTACGAGTAAAACTCTAAAAAATAATAGGTGTAATTAAACGGCAACATGTGAGACCATGCCACCAAATGCGGAATGATTTTCCTCTCACAAGAACAACATCTAAACGTAAAGAATGGATACAAATAATTAAGCATCGCGAAGATTGCTAGACTTTTCCCAATGCAACTAAGAAGAACAAATTCGAAGGTTCGATCCAACAAGGGAAAAAGGAATTTTCCAATAAAGACTAGGAGGGTGCACCTCTTTTACCAAAAGTATATCTCTAAATATATACTTGAGAACTTCGATGGCTCTCGGAAACCTCTATGTTAGACCCTGCCAACTGTTACCGAGTATCTGAATGTTTCACTTCTTGGTGCACAAATATCCGACCCAAATCTAAAGTAGATGTGACAATACCCTAATGGGAGCAATCCTACATAACTTGACTTCCACTCGCTCTTTGGGTTTAGTTATTTCCGACAAAGGATAACAAAGCTCAAATAAGCAACACATCATCTTAGAGTGATGAAATATAAAGAAGGTTTAGGTAATCGACAGCCGATAAACCGACTATCGAAGGTAACAAAATGATCATATATGGAAATTAAATCTTGTATACCCATCACCACTCATCGATTTCAAACTTATACTACCCCTTGGGTAACAATGATTTCAGATAACTTAAGATAATGTTACCTCAAAGTTATATCTCGTTGTACATTCTTAATTTTTGAGATAGAGAGGAGTCACCATCTTTGACGTTGGGTGTTAAGTATGCAAATAAATACTTTTTATATAAGTGATATCGCTTTATGGAAATTAATTCATTTCCATAAACGAATCAAATTTTTACCTTTAAACCGAATTCATGGTTGTGCTTCACATTATAAGTATTAAATTTAAAAAAACTTCGTTGAACTGTTTCACTAACTTTAAAACTCCATTGTTAAAAAGATCTAATAAAATAAAACATCATTATTAAATTGATTAATCAGCTTTAATTGTCATTAATAAGAGTGATTTATTTATCTTTAAACTTCGTTCATTAATTTGATTAATTAACTTTAAATTCCATGAGTTAAAAAGGTTAATTAATTTTAAACACCATCAATTAAAATGATAAATTAACTTTAATCCATCATTATTGAATTATTAATTAACTTTAAACTTAACTAGATAAAATGATTTATTATGTTTAAGTATCATTAACAAAGTAATTAATTAATTCTAAACATATCATTATTAAGTTAATTAATTAACCTTAATCCTCATTAATTAAAATGGTTAATTAAATTTAAAATCACTATTAAAATATTTAATTAATTCTTAATCCATCATTATTCAAAAACTTAACTAACTTTGTAAAACAAAACTCAAGTTCGAGAATAAACTAAAAAATTTCGAAGAGATGGTATTTTTCAATAGTGTCGATACAACGATAATCGCTATACGTACACTTCTATAACTATCTATTTGTCATTTTATTTACATCCAAGCATCATATCACCTAACATAAGTATGGATAAACACAAAGTAAATAATATTCATGAACATAAAGAAGGCATCACTTATACAATTTTACTTCGAACTTTACAACTAATTTTAAGTACTTACTAACTACTAAAGGTCTGGTCTTTTTAAAACACTAATCAAGTCAACAACATTACATCCAAACATTGCTAACCAAGCAACTAAAATAGTAACATCAATATGAATAAAATAAAGTTTAAAATTTTAGTTTAAGAAGGAGAGCTTTACTCACCGAAACGAACACAAATTTGAACCGAAATTGAAATCGTCGCACGGACGGAGTCTCTTTTTGTACAAAGTGGAGTTTTGGGACTTAAATGGGCTTAGTTGGTTCGACCATGGCATGAAGTGGGCTCGGCCATGGTTAAAAATAGTGTGTAGGCTTATTTTGGCAAGGAATAGTTGTAGAAGTGGATGGAAGGCTTTCAAACAAGGGTTAAGAATTTAAAAGTAAATGAAATTAAGGCTTTCAAGCTTTAGAGATTCATGGAAGCCATGAACGTTTTTCTTAAGAGCTTGGAGAAAGATTTTATAAAGTGGAAATGAATGGAAAATGAGAATTTTTTTAGGAATTTGGTTATATACATAGGGATTTACTAAATTACCAAATTAGCCTTAGTACCATGCCCTCCACTCAAAGCTTGCCACATAATCACCTTGTCACCCCTCCTTGTTGCTCACACGTGCCATGTCCCCCTTCATTTGTTGAGCCAACTTACATTTATGGCTTATGTACTTAGCGTTTTTGATGAAATGACATGTTATAACGACTTTTCCATTTATCTTTCAAATTTTTTTTAGATTATTTCTTAAAAATCGTACTATAATTTTATTAAGCTTATCTATTTATTTATATTTCTAAAATGTAATAACTTATTTACAAATGAATGTGAATATTTATACCAAAGAGTTCACAAAGTTTCCAACAACTTTTATACGATGAAAAGTCGAAAATTCGAAAAACGATTTCTGGTCACATTTTTATTTTTCTTCGAACTAAATATTTTTTAAATAAATTTTGAAAACCATTTCACCATCGCTAGTTATTATTTAAAAGAGTTTTTTAGTTACAAAATCTATTATTTAATTATTTAAAAATGTAT